>CM060451.1:76132427-76732427 GCA_030545235.1 Helianthus tuberosus | reverse complement strand
AACTCGAGCCACGCGAGGCCTAGGAAGACGGAAGCCATGAGCTGCATCCCAGTGGAAGTAGGTAGTCTTCTAAGTCAACGCGCGTGCGCGAGCTTGTTAGATATAGTTGGGTTACCTTGGGTAGTCGATGCCTAAACACCCAAGGCACTCTATCACTGGCTGGGACTTATTTTACGTTTGAAACTTTACGCTTTATCGATTTCTCGATTTAACGATTTTCACTCCCTGCTTTATAAACGCACGATTCGCACAACCATCGCAATCTAAAACGAAACCCAAATGATTCGCAACAAAACTAATGCATAATCTATCGCCTTCGCTATCGTTTTCTCACCTCAACGCGTCCTCGCGTATTCTAAATCAACCTGTAAGTGTATAATTACAAACTACATCTGTATATATATATACGTATAAACAAACAAGTCGTTACGAGAGAACTTAGGAATTTTGTGTTTCCTATGTGGCTCCTATGTGATTCGTATTATTACTATACTATCGCACCAAGTTTTGAACGCGCTCAATCGCATCGCGAAACTCAAAAATCATTATGATCGAATCTCATTCCTAGTCTCTTTCTGTCTAGATGCCTTCCAACAACCCTACCTCGAGACGAGTAGCTATGAGGAAAGCCAAACGAAGTGTCAATAAGAGGATTGCATCACTTGTGACTAAGGAAGTGAGTAAGCTTATTCCTCGAATTGCCGCTCAAGTGCACTCTCTCAGCAACTCTCGAGCCTCGGAAGACTCCAAGACGGAAGCGCCGCAATCTACCTTTCTCTACAAACACTTCAAAGCCTGTGACCTGATGGAGTTCACGGGTGAAGGAGGTGCGACTCAACTACTCCAATGGTTCGATTCTATCGAAGTTACCCTTCGTCAAAGCGGGTGTCCCGATAGTTTCCGTACTACTTGCGCTACTGGAGTATTTCAATCACGAGCACTCGACTGGTGGACCACCGAACGTAACAAACGTGGCATCTCCGCAGCGTACGCTCTCTCTTAGAATGAGCTGAAAGAGCTCATGAAGAAGGAGTACTGCCCCCCTCATGAAATCCAGAAGCTAGAAAACGAATTTTGGGAAATCAAGCAAACCGAAGGTGACAATGCGGGCTACACCGCAAGGTTCAAACAGCTTAGCATAATCTGCCCGAGTCAAGTCAACACTTCAGAAAAAGCCATTTCGAAGTACATTCGCGGCTTGCCTGGGTGTGTGGGCGATTTTTTCGAAGCTGCAAGACCGACTACCATCGAAGAAACATACCGCTTAGCCGCAGAAATCAACAACAAACGACTCATGGAAGGATTATTCTCAAGGAATCCTGTCAAGCAAGCTCATCAAGCAATCGCCAGTAATCCTTCAGGCGAACATGTTGACAAATCTTCTGATGAATCTACTGACGAATCTTCTGACAAATCTGCTGGCGGTTCTTCTAATGAATCAGCTAGCGATTCTTCTGACGGATCTGCTAACGATTCTTCGGACGGATCTGCTGCCGATTCTTCTGACAAATCTGCTGACGGATCTCCCAACAAATCAGCCAATGACTCCGCAAGCGAGTCTTCAGACGAATCCTCCAACGACGACATCTCTTCGCAAGACACCGACGAACCCAGCCGCAAACGAAAGACTTCAAGCCCGAGCTCATCAACAACCGAACTACTGCAACCGGAACCTCTTCGAACCGTTCCGATGTTTCCGAAACGAGCCTACACTGGAGCTCATCCTCAGTGTTACTCGTGTACCTATCATCATCCAATTGGGGCTGACTGTCGCTATTGCAATAACTGCAACCGTTACGGTCACTTCACCCGCAACTGCCGCATCAAACCGTGAACTTGAGTACTACAACAACAGCTCCAGCAAAAGTCTTCAGCATCAGACATCTAGCAAGCGTAGGATAAAGTTGTAATGATACGATTCTCGACGCTAATTTCTAAGTTTTGAACCTACTCTCTTGTTCGAAGTTACCACTATGTGTAACAACAACTCTCGTTTTCGTTTCCTCCATCCCACTTTAGTCACCGCATTTAGACTAAATTCACACACATACTATATACTATATCACGAAATAATGTGTTTTACCCTCACTACACTCTTAGAACGAGGTACGATAAACGTGCAAGGAACGAATAATCACGGGTGCACACGGGATTATTTGGGTCAGTCACGGTGATCGTAGTGAATTCTAAAGGTGCCATAGCGTTTTGACAAAAGGTGACACCAAAACACGGGATGAAAGTAGTAGGGGTCAAGCAAGGTGTGCTTTATCATACTACCGAAGTTCCGTGAAGAAGGTGCCACGTGGAGTTGAACGTTATTAGACCTATATACTATTGTGATTATTTTCAACACACTACACTCAAATCGCAAGGCGTAACAAACCGTATCATCGCGAGACTTGTCGTAAGTCTGCAAACGCAATGCAAACGCCTCATCGAGGGACTCTGGGGAGTCTACCTCGCAGGACAATTGCATCAACGCAAGACTAGTCGTAAGTCTATAGCGATCAATCTCATCAAGCACATTAACGCTCATGATATTATCGGGTGAGGACCTATTCTACCCTCCTTGATAACCGTGATGCGTCGCAACATAACGTTAAGCTTATTCGAAACAAACCCGACTAGTTGAAATCGCTTACCTTGTGTACCTCGCAATCTCTATCGCTTATTATGTGAATCTATATCGCCTGCTGTGTATCAATCTATCGCTAATACCGTTAGCTGTGATATTTGTGTTAAGTTAGCACGCATGACCTCGCTTCACGAGATGAAGCTCATACGGTTAAGGCAGGGTGTTTTAGCCATATCAGCGACCTTTCGTGGAAAAAGGGCCATGTGGGGTCTAATGTTAGTCAAACTCTGCGGTGTTAATCAATCAAAATCGAACCGCATACATTCATCGCTTGCACGCAACAACTGCGGCTCATCGTAATTCGATCATCGTCACCATCATTACTAGTGTTGTGTTTGTATTATTCGTTTAATCACCCAATCGCTGATCGCCTATTGTGTATAATCTACCGCTTATCGCTCGCTTGGTGTTCATTGCAGTCTATGTAGTATTAGTACACATGACACCGCTCCACGAGACAAAACTAACCTGGTTAAGCATGGTGTTTCGCCATGTTAGCAAACTCTCGTGGAAACGTGCCATGTGGGTTTAATGTGGAATCTAATCGAAAACGCACTATTCGCTTATCGCTTATCGTACGACGCACGCTGTTGTAGCTACGTTTGCAATTCAACTCGCCGGATTTACCTATTCGATCCTATCTTATGCTCGGTCCGACTTTCTATCGATTGGGCCGAGTAAATGCAATTCTATCCGAGTCATACCGGCACACCTGACACTGCCTCACGAAACGGAAGTAATATGGGCAAAGCATGGTGGATACACCGCTGGTACTTCCTATATATAAGTGTTTTAAACATATTAACGAACTTCCGTGGGAAGGTGCCAAGTGGGGCTTGATGCTAAATCATCCTTGTCAAAAGGTTAAAACTGATTTTTTTTATATAAAACTTTTATTAAAACCATGGAACAAGTGAAATTCCTCACAACGTGGAGGTAACATCGAATCAGTTTAACTCCATGTTCAAAAGGAGCTTCATGAGTCCAATTTTTCCTTAAAAACCTTTTTCAAGATAAAAAACAAGACTTTCTTGAGATGTTGGTTCAACATCGAGTTCAGCTGGAACCCATGTCATAGGAGAGTTTTCGTAACCCTTGTTTTCATCTTCGAATCCCTTAAACTGTTAGAAACTTAAACTTCCTTGCAACATCGGTTAACATCGACTCTGTTGACCGCACATTAAAAGGAAAATTTTCATCCAAAATCCCTTTTTAATATCTAAAATGAACGCTTCTTGTAACGTTGGGTAACGATCGACTCAGTTAACTCTACGTCATGAGAAACCTTTCAAATTACAATCGCATCGAACTAACGAATTCTACACAAGACAAGGTACCTTGGAATGCCAACTCGTGGGATTAGTACTTTCGTCTTTACGTCGCCTTCTCGCTATCGCAGTTGGTTTCTCTTATTCGAAACGCTCCTGTTTGTTAACTCTCGGTCAAATCACTCGCTGTAGCGCTACTTATACAAGATCAACTCTTAGAAGCCTACCTATTGGATTAATTTCGGGACGAAATTTCCTAAAGTAGGGGAGACTGTAACAACCCGCACTTTTGTGCATTGTTACTACTCGTTATACTCGTTACGCCTAGCACCGGAGATTCGGATCATAATGTAACCATATCGTATATATATCGCTATTCGAAGGATAATCGCATATTTTCGAAATACAATATCACTATACTACACTATTATCACACTAACACTCACGGAGGCATTGAGTGAGGACCTATTCTACCCTCCTCAGTGGCCGTGATGTGTCGAACGTAAACAATTAACGCTAACAAGGACTCTCGGGTGAGTGCTGTAGCTCCAGTCGTCATGACGATGATGACAATACGAGTAAACGGTACCCCGTCAGTCTTTGTGGCACTACACGAAATAACGTTCACGATGACATCAAGAAAGGACCTATACTACCCTCATTAATGGCGGCGAAACGTCACTAATAATCGCATACTCGAATCGGAAACCGATTGTTAATTATCGAAACTTTGGATTATGGATACGTAAATACGACCCCTAGTGATATATATATATATATATATATATATAATAATAACAATATAATGATAATATAAATTAATTATGGACGGTACGCACTTCGAAAACTATCAAAACGATCAAAACGGAGAAGTCCAACGCGTCAGGATAGCCATCCGGACGGATAGCAATCCGGACGAATGGGCCATCCGTACGGATGGGCAATCCGGACGGATGGGCAATCCGGGCCAGAACTCCCTTCTTCTCCTCTGTGGCCTATAAATACCATGTCACATCACTTGAACAGTGATGTGACAGCTCCTACGCGAACAAACACGCTCCAAGACCCTTTTCTCTCGATTCCTTGCGATTCCGGTAAGATTTCAACCTAGAAACTTGTACTTCTACAATCTACACTCAATTCTACATCGTTCTATCTTTTAAAACTCAATTCTAACCATAAAATCTGCGGATTTGAGGCGTTTTGAGGTGATGTCACTAAGAGTTCTTATGAACTTCAAGTTGGGGTCTCATTTCACTATAAAACGACTCAGATCCGGGTGATTTCCACACGTTTTAATGACAAATCTCACTTGAATCTGTGCGATTTCGAGTTAGCCATGAAGAACCATCAAGAACGACCAGATCTAATGGAACGGGGTGATTCCCGGCCGTTAGAACAGGTCGGGACAGATGAAATTTCAAGTGTTAGTGCGAAATTACACTACCCTAGCAAAAACGAACGTATTCCTTCCGTTAAACACTCGGAAACAGTGTTCAGAGTGCGAAACAGACGTGACATGTCTGCACGGATGACATGTCAGTCCGCACGGATGACACTTGTCCGCACGGGTGACATGTCAGTCCGCACGGATGACACTTGTCCGCACGTGTAACACCCCAACCTGGAAGGGCTGACGTGTTACAATAACAGTATCATAAACAAAAGTCATAATTCCATTTATTTATTTGACAAGGATACAACCACACGACAATTTAACTTAAGGTTAATATACAAGCGAAGACATTCGACTTGATTAACTAACATCTTCAGATTTATTCCTAGACTTTATTCTTCTCTCTTTTCCCCGCCCAAAGTAACCTGCTGACCTGTAAATACAAAATTTATACGGAATGAGCCGAATGCTCAGTACGGAATTATAGGCTCAAATAACAATTAACGCTTTATAGAAATGTTATCCGAATGAAACTTATTGCGAAAATGATACGATGCAAGAACATAATTTCATAATTATATCTTACGGATGTACCCATGAGCAAACTGAAAACGTGACAATACACAGGTAGCTACTCCTGCATACTTATCACACGAGATGGCCAGTTGGCATACCTGCTATCCACCTCATTAACTTAAATTCTAGGATCGATCCATACGCCTCCTAGTAGCTTTGTACCACACTTGTACCTAGGGACGCCATGAACTGATCTCTCCGTCACGGATGGAGCACATGATGTTGATGCCGCAACAACATGCTCGTGGGACACTCCACGAGAAGCGATACTCAGGGTATCAGAGTACAAATGGTCTTATTTACATAACTTAACAAAATATTTTCATAACAAGACGGAACATATATTGGAACATGCAATAACGAGTACAACTAACATAATACTATCGCATGACATGAAAGCTAAATCAAATGATTAGAATAGGAATCAAACGGACTGTCAAATGAATCGATAATCAAAGACGTGATGAGGTTGAAAAGCTATACGAACTTAATGGGTTTATAACAATTGAATATCAACAACAAGTAGTGGGGTAAGGATCCGTACCTTAATAATTCCAAAGTGAAGCTACTCTGTGGTAATATTTTAGATTTATACGGGCAGAGTTTAGACTACAGATTAGTCTTTTAACCTAATTTAAATAACATGCACACAAACTAGGTTAGTAACTTAATACAACATTTACGATAACTCACGAGATCAAATTCTCACAACGAACGACAAAGTGCGATACTTAAACTCATCCATCGAATTAACGACGAATGCCAAAGTACGATACTTAAACTCATTCATCGAATTAACGACGAACGACAAAGTATAACCCTAATGTGGGCAGCACTTAAACATCCATTGGATATATTGATCGATCGGACAATGAATCGTAATAGCGATCGAGTTATTACCCTGTTCTGCAGCACCCCGCTATACTTAATTAGTGTTTCGTGTGTGTTAATTGTGGTAAACAGACGATAAATCGAAGAATTTTACGAATTCTTTCGTCGTTTTAGCGTCCAGAAGCAAGTGCCAATGTCTGCTATTTATACACAATTTTTGCCCTTGCTTACGGACCGTAACAAATAATGCTTACGGTCCGTAAGGGTCATGAACTTCGTATATGGTGGCCACGTATGGGACTAGCCTAGGTGAGTCGACAGCTTTCAAAATTTCAACTTCGGCCGCAAGTAAATTAGGATAATTATCAAGTAGGAAATACCCCCCCTGAGTTTTAGGGGCCCTGATCCTGATTCGGAAAATTCTGAAAATTCTAGGGTTTGTGCAGAATCACTTGGGTGCCTTAATTAGGGTTTCCTAGTGAGTAATTTATAAATTTTTATTATTCTTTTTATTTCTAGAATAATGATTTTAAATTTATGGTTATTACAACTATTACCCCCTTAAAAGAAATTTCGTCCTCGAAATTTTTCAAATAAGAATATAACCTATCGCATAAGTAACAAAAACGGAACTTTCATAGCAGAGTTCTTAACTTATATAACCAGAATCTCCTAAACACACATGTGTATCTGAAATTCATAACTAAGGTCATGACTATACTTGTCAATTACCTTATATATGTGCCCTAATGGTCCTCCTATAACGCATCTTAATAAAATATCTTGCCGTACGAAAAGTCAATAGAGACTTACAGATACTTAGAGTGACTATTGGTACTGATATTTCCTACATAGATATGCTTAGTCATAGCTAAGATATATTCACATAAGGTAAAGCATAAATGACCGTAAACAGAAACAATTGAACATATATCAAAGAGCAAGATTTACCGTTACTCGACTAAAATTCTATTACTAGAATAGATTAGGGTATAGAGAACGAATAGAATCTTCAGATTCCCATGTTACTTTGCATTCAGAGTGATTTTTCCAGAGGATTTTAACAAACGGAATTACTTTCCTACGTATAACCCTTTTTTTGTCGATCTAAGATGGCTTCTGGTTCCTTTTCGTAGGACAAATCTTTGTGAATTGTAAGTAACGGATAACTAATGACATGAAGTGGATGATAATTATATCCTCTTAACGAGGAGACATGAAAAATGTTATGAACGTGAGAGAGTTGAGGCGGTAGAGCTAGTCGATATGATACTTCTCCAATTCTTTCAAGGATTTCAAACGGACCGATGAAACGGGGACTAAGCTTCCCTTTAATTCCAAATCTACGAACGCCACGCCAAGGTGATACTTTTAAGAATACGTGGTCACCAATTTTAAATTCGAGTGGTCGTCTATCTTGATCTGCATAGCTCTTTTGTCTGCTCTGAGCTTCTTTCAGTTTTTCTCGGGCCATAGTGACTTTTTCATTTGTAATCTGAACTAGTTCTGGCCCTTCAATAATCTTTTCTCCAACTTCATCCCAGCAGATCGGTGCACGACATTTCCGACCTTACAAAAGTTCAAAAGGTGCCATGCCAATACTTGCTTGCCAACTATTGTTGTAAGCAAACTCAACAAGGCATAGATATTCATCCCAGTTTCCAGACCATTCAAGTGCACATGCTCGGAACATGTCTTCCAAGGTTTGGATCATACGTTCTGACTGCCCATCTGTTTGTGGATGGAAAGCCGTACTAAACTTCAGTCGTGTACCCCAAGCTG
The DNA here is from genome assembly GCA_030545235.1 of Helianthus tuberosus. NCBI lineage: Eukaryota > Viridiplantae > Streptophyta > Magnoliopsida > Asterales > Asteraceae > Helianthus > Helianthus tuberosus. The sequence continues at coordinate 76,723,939 of CM060451.1, read as the reverse complement.
CCTGAAAACCTTTCCAAAATCGTGAGGTGAAACGTGGGTCTCTATCGGAAACAATGGAAGATGGTGTGCCATGGAGTCGAATAATTTCTTGAAGAAATATTTCGGATAACTTATTAACCGAAAATCCTTGCTGAATTGTGTAACACCTGTGTCATTTCAACCATCAAACAAATGCCAAACCAATGAAATATTGTATTTCATACTTTGGACTTGTATAAATATGTGTATCTTTTGCACATATCAACTCATGTTCGATTTCAAGCTCTAAATCGCTTTCTGGAAGGTTATACGCGCACGGATGTGTAGATATAACCAGTTTAATCCAACGAACACTCCGGAATAGTGAAATAGGCTTAACATACCTTAAATAACCTTTACATAACTTAGATATAAGTTTTTGAAGGTTTGGTGTGGTGAAATCAAAGTTTAATCGCTTACAGGGACTAAAGTTGACAAACTGAGAAAGTATGCCAATTTGAACTGTAACAGACCTTTCGGGACATGACCATAAGTTAAACATACCATAAATATCCTTTACATAGCTTAGAAATAGGCTTTGAGGTGTTCGGTATGCTAAAATAAACTTTTGTGTCATTCAGGGACTAAAAGCGTCAAAAAGTGCACAAGTTTGCATTTTTACGCGTAACTTACGTTCTGAATACATCCGGACATCCAAAAATTTATGTAAGCACTAAAATATTTTATTTTAGTGTTCGCCTTAAGAAAAATCCATTCGTCGCGTCATTTGGATCGTTTTTTCGCGCTTATGCGCATTCCGTCGTAATTAACCGAACATCGCGACCGTACGGCCAAACGAACCGACATCCGAGATATTTTTGAGCATGTTTTAAGTTCCCTATACTTTAACTTCATTTTAGAGCTTTGAAATGGGGTTAACGGGCCTTAAACGTGTCGAAAATGGGCTGAATGCATGACAGGGACCAAAAGTGTAATTCTGCCAAACTTGTAAGTAGCGCACCTCTACACTTTTAGTGTAACGGTGCGCTAGCCTGTGCCAGAAAAGATAATAACAAACAGTCAGCAGATTATCAGCTGATTAAACCACAACCACATGCTTGCAACTTGCATTTTCAGCTGATAAACATCATTTCTAACCACCACAACTTTGCAACAAATGTACGGATGGGATTAAGGCACGTTTTCCATGAAACGATCTTAACGGTTCAACGAAAACTATATATACCCCATGCCTTTCATTGTTTTAAAGCACTAGAATCTGATTAATTGTGTTCTAAGTTGAAACCTTTGTTTCATACCTGAACTATATTGATCTAGATTAGCATTCGGGGACCCTTCGTAAGTATTCTTTCGTTCTTTTCCTTATTTTACTGCTTTTCGAGTCCGAAAGTCAAACTTTGTTTGACTTTCAGCGTTGACCAGTAATGGTCAATGCGAAGTTCGTTTGAACTTCGCAACGTGATTGTAATCACGATGGTCATAGTCCCTTGGGACTATGCCTACTGATTACCACGTTGACTAGGGTCGTAGGGTAAGCGATCTAATAAATCGCTTATACCTCGAACCCGACCCGTTTGGTCGATCATTAGGATCCGACCAAACACATTAGGTGACCATAGTATATAGGGAATAACCTTATGAGGTTATACCTTATGGTCGCTTCGTTTAAGTAGTTGTATGATAGGTAGTTTATATGCCTTAGGTAAATTACCAAAATACCCCTATGATGCCAAAATTCATTTTAAACATATGTAACATAACTTTTGACATCTAAACTGATTTGACAATCATATTAGACATGTTAAGGCATATATTACTTGTCATAGGACTAGTTAGGCGGTCCGAACGCGTTTCACGCGAACGACGCGTTAAAGTAGCATAAGCTACCTAAACGAGTCGTAATGGGTCACAAGCACTTAGGTTAGGTTTCATTTAGTATGTAGGCTTTGTTAAACCATACTACATGAGTTCCCATACTCATTTGGTTTACGAACCCTCATTCTATCCGATCTTCCGATTTAGGTCCGGTTATTAACATAGATACCTATATTAGGTGCCGTTTGATTCCGAGATCTCTAGCATTACTTGGTGGTTATCTTTATACATCTGAGCAATCTCAGGTGAGTACATAGACCCCTCTTTTACTGTTTTCCAAACGTTTTGGGGTGGAACACATGTGCCTACTTGTTACTTTCATGCTTTCCTGTTTTCACATCATATACATGCTATGTTCGTTAGTACATTATAGTACATGATTTCATTACATTTCATGCTAGGTGTGCCCATTGTGTGCATTACTTAGTACATCGTTTTACATTACATTTCATGCTAGGTGTGCCCATTGTGTGCATTACTTAGTACATCGTTTTACATTGCCTTTCTGTTGCATATGCTCATCCAGCATATGAACACATTATACTACAATTCGAACCGTTGTAATCTTTTGACTATGTGAACCGTTGATATATGTGAACCGTTTGAATCTGTGAACCGTTGATATATGTGAACCGTTTGAATCTGTGAACCGTTTGTATCCGTAAACCGTTTGTATCTATGAACCGTTTGTATCTGTGAACCGTGTGAACCGTATTTGACTATACATGAACATTTCTAAAATTGTTAAACATTACATCCTGATGGTTTGGTTTGAGTAAGTGATTAAGTAACGAGGCGTGTGTAATATGATACAAGCATGGTGGATACGCCGCTGGTACTTCCTATATATAAGTGTTTGTATGGTATTACATATTGTAACGTTATTTGAATCATTTCAATTTGAGACATAGAACATCTTATACAAATAACATACTTTTCACAAGACATTGTTTTACAAACAACTTATCTTATACAAACTCAGTTACATGGTTATTCATTTAACCATACATTATTCTTTTATCTATACATATCATCTGGACTTATTGATTTTCAAACGATTTACAAGACAAAGCAAATTACAAGGTTCATGACTAAACATTTTCTCAAACATAAGTCATGAATCCTATTTTCACAAAACCTATGTATCTCACAGGCATTTTTATGCTGACGTACCTATTTTCACATGTGTTTTCAGGTCATGATGTATAGGACTTATCAAGACATACTTAGGCGGATCTGTGCCTTAGTGACTTAAAATGAGACAAGAACTAGCTACTTTATGTTATGTACCCTTTGTTTCTTGTATAAAACAATGTAATCTTTCATATTTGATTAATAAAATGAAACTTCAATTGCCATGGATTTGAAACATTAATTCTGTTACAACACTCCCCGATGTTTCCGCCACGTTTTGTATGTTCCACGTGGTCGGGGTGTGACAAATTGGTATGAAATGTGCTGATTTTGACAATCTATCGACAACAACCCACATAACATCATTCTTCTTGAATGTCTTAGGCAAACCGGTAACAAAATCCATTGTGATCTCATCCCACTTCCATATGGGAATATCCAATGGCTGCAACAGACCGCTTGCTCGTTTGTGTTCAATTTTCACTTGTTGGCAAGTGAGGCATTTACTTACGTATCGAGCAACGTCTTCCTTCATGCCATTCCACCAGAAGTTCTGTCTTAAGTCTCGATACATCTTTGTAGATCCTGGGTGAATTGAAAATGGTGAGCTGTGAGCTTCGGCTAACAATGACTCACGAAGGCTGGAGTGATCGGGTACACAAAGTCTCTTACCGCACCAAATCACCCCATGATGGTCTATACGAAATTCAGATTGCTTACCCACCTCAAGATTTTGCACAATTGCCCAAAGTTCTCCATCTTGCTTTTGTGCATCTTTAATCCGTGATATGAGGTCGGGTTCAATCTGCATTCTAGCTAGATATCCATCAGATTTACTAACTTGAAGCCAAATGTTCATCCTTTCAAGATCCCTCTTAATATGAGGCTGAATTTGTAAGCAAGATATAGTCCCGGAATTCTTTCGGCTCAATGCGTCAGCTACAACATTGGCTTTGCCTGGATGGTATTGAATATTTGCGTCGTAATCTTTTAAAAGTTCTAACCACCTTCTTTGCCTCATATTTAGCTCCTTCTGCGTAAATATGTACTTGAGGCTCTTGTGATCGGTAAAGATGTCACAACTCTCACCATACAGGTAGTGTCGCCAAATCTTAAGTGCAAAGACGACTGCGGCTAGTTCTAAATCATGTGTAGGGTAGTTAACTTCATAAGGCTTCAACTGACGGGAGGCATAAGCGATAACCTTCCCATGTTGCATTAGCACACAACCTAATCCTTTCTTTGAGGCATCACTATAGACTTGATAACCTCCTGATCCAGAAGGGAGAGCGAGTATCGGAGAGGATACGAGTCGTTTCTTCAATTCTTCAAAGCTTTTCTCTTGTTCCTCATTCCATGAGTACTTCACCCCTTTCCTTAGGAGTTTTATGAGTGGTAAAGCAATTACCGAGAATCTTTCAACAAATCTTCGATAATAGCCAGCAAGACCCAAGAAACTTCGTATTTTGGTAACAGAAGTGGGTCTTGGCCATTTTGTAATAGCTTCAACCTTTGTTGGGTCTACCATAATTCCCTCTGCTGATATGACATGACCTAGAAATGACACTTGGCTAAGCCAAAAGTCACATTTGGAAAACTTAGCGTACAACTTCTCTTGCCGCAAGGTTCCAAGTACTACATGTAGATGTGCTTCATACTCTTCGCGACTCTTAGAATACACCAGAATGTCATCGATAAAGACAATAACGAATTTGTCTAGGAATTTGTGAAATACGCGATTCATCAAATCCATGAAGACTGCAGGTGCATTAGTTAGCCCAAAGGGCATAACCAAAAATTCGTAATGACCATATCGAGCACGAAAGGCTGTCTTGGGAACATCATTATTTTTTATCTTTAGTTGATGGTACCCGGACCTTAGGTCGATTTTTGAGAAGAATTGAGCCCCCTGAAGTTGATCAAAGAGATCATCAATGCGAGGCAGAGGATACTGATTACGAATAGTAATCTTGTTCAGCTCTCGGTAGTCAATACATAAACGCATACTACCGTCTTTCTTCTTCACAAATAAGACCGGAGCACCCCAAGGTGAAACACTGGGTCTTATGAATCCTAGATCTAACAATTCTTGCAATTGTTCCTTCAACTCCTTCAGTTCCATTGGAGCCATACGATATGGAGCTTTAGAAATAGGTTCGGCACCAGGGATCAAGTCGATGGTGAATTCTACCTGACGGTCGGGTGGTAATCCTAGTAGTTCATTCGGAAATACATCAGGATATTTACGAACAACGGAGTGGCTATCGATACTATTAACACTAGCAGAAGTATCCTTAATTGATGCTAGGAATCCAGCACAACCGTTTGATATGAATTTTCGAGCTTTGAGCGCAGAGATAATTTTAAGAGATTTATGAGCTTGAGTTCCCTGATATATAATATCAGGATGATGAAGATCACCGAAAATAACACGGCGAGAATGACAATCTATAGTTACGCAATGTCTAGACAACCAATCTATCCCTAGAATAACATCAAAGTCACACATATGTATTGGAAATAGATCTGCCTTACACACAATAGATTCAATACGGATCGGACAATCTTTATATACGTGAGTGATTACGGATGAATTTTTCATGGGAGTGGAAATGGTTAAAGTATGATTTAAGAGAGTTGGTCTTATTGGAAGATATTTAGTAAACGATTGGGATACTAAAGAATGAGTTGCTCCTGTATCGAACGATCACATAGATACTACGTTCACCAAGCTGAAGGGTTCCAGATACAGTACCTGGGGCATTAGCATCTTCAGTTGCAGAAAGTGCGAAAACTCTTCCTCCAACATTGGGTTGGTTGTTCTTCTTAGTATCTTTCTTAGGACATTCCTTGATCATGTGTCCAGTTTGGCCACATCTAAAGCATGCTCCTGTACCTCGGTGACATACGCCCTGATGTCTCTTACCACAAGTATTACATAGAGGATATGTAATTTGATTCGGTTTTTGTTTTTGGAATTTAGAGATCCATATGTCTATATTATAGGTATTATGGTTCGTGGTATTCTCACGAATTTCTTCACCAGAGATTGGATTAGTGTTAGTGCCTTCTGGATGACGAGTTTGTTGAATAACGGCCTCAGCTGTTTGAGCAACAAGGTTTGGAAGCAACCTGGCAACAGCCTTCTCGAAGAAGTGTTGTTACGCACATGATTAGTACGAGTACTCCTACGTAGCGGACGACGAGGAGGCATATCTATACGAATAGACATAGGAATTAAACCAAATAAGAGATCAAGTTGAATCCTATCATAGAAATCTACCCATTCCTCACAGGTTTTAATTACTATCTTCAAGTTTTCTACAGGAAAGAACCTTTGCTCTGATACCATAGCTGTAACACCCCAACCCGGAAGGGCTGACGGGTTACAATAACAGTATCATAAACAAAAGTCATAATTCCATTTATTTATTTGACAAGGATACAACCACACGACAATTTAACTTAAGGTTAATATACAAGCGAAGACATTCGACTTGATTAACTAACATCTTCAGATTTATTCCTAGACTTTATTCTTCTCTCTTTTCCCCGCCCAAAGTAACCTGCTGACCTGTAAATACAAAATTTATACGGAATGAGCCGAATGCTCAGTACGGAATTATAGGCTCAAATAACAATTAACGCTTTATAGAAATGTTATCCGAATGAAACTTATTGCGAAAATGATACGATGCAAGAACATAATTTCATAATTATATCTTACGGATGTACCCATGAGCAAACTGAAAACGTGACAATACACAGGTAGCTACTCCTGCATACTTATCACACGAGATGGCCAGTTGACATACCTGCTATCCACCTCATTAACTTAAATTCTAGGATCGATCCATACGCCTCCTAGTAGCTTTGTACCACACTTGTATCTAGGGACGCCACGAACTGATCTCTCCGTCACGGATAGAGCACATGATGTTGATGCCGCAACAACATGCTCGTGGGACACTCCACGAGAGGCGATACTCAGGGTATCAGAGTACAAATGGTCTTATTTACATAACTTAACAAAATATTTTCATAACAAGACGGAACATATATTGGAACATGCGATAACGAGTACAACTAACATAATACTATCGCATGACATGAAAGCTAAATCAAATGATTAGAATAGGAATCGAACGGACTGTCAAATGAATCGATAATCAAAGACGTGATGAGGTTGAAAAGCTATACGAACTTAATGGGTTTATAACAATTGAATATCAACAACAAGTAGTGGGGTAAGGATCCGTACCTTAATAATTCCAAAGTGAAGCTACTCTGTGGTAATATTTTAGATTTATACAGGCAGAGTTTAGACTACAGATTAGTCTTTTAACCTAATTTAAATAACATGCACACAAACTAGGTTAGTAACTTAATACAGCATTTACGATAACTCACGAGATCAAATTCTCACAACGAACGACAAAGTGCGATACTTAAACTCATCCATCGAATTAACGACGAATGACAAAGTACGATACTTAAACTCATTCATCGAATTAACGACGAACGACAAAGTATAACCCTAATGTGGGCAGCACTTAAACATCCATTGGATATATTGATCGATCGGACAATGAACCGTAATAGCGATCGAGTTATTACCCTGTTCTGCAGCACCCCGCTATACTTAATTAGTGTTTCGTGTGTGTTAATTGTGGTAAACAGACGATAAATCGAAGAATTTTACGAATTCTTTCATCGTTTTAGCGTCCAGAAGCAAGTGCCAATGTCTGCTATTTATACACAATTTTTGCCCTTGCTTACGGACCGTAACAAATAATGCTTACGGTCCGTAAGGGTCATGAACTTCGTATATGGTGGCCACTTGTGGGACTAGCCTAGGTGAGTCGACAGTTTTCAAAATTTCAACTTCGGCCGCAAGTAAATTAGGATAATTATCAAGTAGGAAATACCCCCCCTGAGTTTTAGGGGCCCTGATCCTGATTCGGAAAATTCTAGGGTTTGTGCAGAATCACTTGGGTGCCTTAATTAGGGTTTCCTAGTGAGTAATTTATAAATTTTTATTATTCTTTTTATTTCTAGAATAATGATTTTAAATTTATGGTTATTACAGCACGGATGACATGTCAGTCCGCACGGATGACATGTCAGTCCGCATGGATGAATGACAATCCGCACGAGTCAGCAACTAATCCGATCGGATAGTCTGTCATCCGACCGGATGACAGCCATCCGACTCAGGTCCACATGCCATCCGATCGGATGAGCCCATCCGAATGGGTGAGCACCATCCGACCAGATGACTGACTTTTCAATGCTAATCTCGCCTAACCGTACATCGTTTACTATCTCCTTCAATGATTAACGCAGACGCACTCGCAACCGACCCAAACAAGTTGTATTCCCGCTAAATACGCACTGTGAGTATAGTTGACCCCTTTTTAATCGAATTTTAGGTGTAACATACGTTTCTAACCAATCGAACTTATCAAACGAAATATTCAATCAATCGAATTATCCCTTGCGAATAACTGTTATGCATAGATATACGTGATGCTAGTTGCATATGTGCTAGGGCTTATACTCGCGACGTCCCACCACGACTAGTATAGTACTATTGCGCCCGACGGGGTCTAGTTATGCCATCGTACATTCGAGCATCGATGACTTAGTTGGTAGTATCAGTTTTGTGAGTATATATGTCGTGTATTACGTTTATGCATATGGAAATTCGCTACACTTTTATCTACTATGCTACTTATCAAACCTGTATACTCGCCAATACTTTTGTATTGACAAATATTTTAACGTATGTTGCAGGACTAGATCGAAGACTATAACAAATCAAGCTAGGAAGTCTAGAAACTCAACTAAAATCTAGGTTGTCGGATTTGTATTGTTCGAGAGGACAAGAAATCTGTGATAACTTATGTGATTGTATTATTTGTTAGTATGGGATAACGAATGTATTAAATATTATCGCAACATAGTTGTTATGGATTCTCTTGAGCAATCTGATTCGCCTAGTGCCGCGCCCCGATGATTCCGCCGTCGGTTGGGGTGTGACAAGTGTGATAGTTGTAGTTTGAGTATTCGTAACGTATGTAACACCCAAAAGTGCATAAAGCAAAAAGGGATCGAGTATACTCACAGCGATTATGGATTGAAGGGAGCGCTTAGCGAGTTCGGTTAGCCTGAATAGATACGATAGCATAACGATAAGAAAAAAAACGAAACAAGTGAAGATGGGTCGGATGGTGGTTCGATCGGATGGTAATCCGATCGGACAGTAATCCATGCGGATGGTAATCCGTTCGGGTGGTCGTTCATGCGGATGGCAATCCTTTCGGATGACAATTCGAGTGGATGGTTTCTTCCTAGGCTAAGGATGTGTTTGTGTATGATGGCTTGTCCTTTGAAGTTTTCGTTGTAGCATTTAGAAAACATTTAAGTATCTCTATCCTTCAAGTCGTTCGATCGGATGCTTGGTCGTGCGGATGACAATCCGTTCGGATGGTCATTTGTGCGGATGGCAATCCGGTCGGACGGTGACTCGATGGCGAGATTTCTTACTGAAGACAAGTTCTCAGTTGAAGTGTCACTCGATCGGATGGCCATTCGATCGGGTGGCATTTCTGGTGATGAACATGTTGAAAATTGTTTAAGGCTTTAAAGTCTTAGTATCTCATGATCCGAAGAGTAATCCGGGCGGATGGTAATCCGTTCGGATTGCAATTCATTCAATATTCAAACTCTAGATGAGATAGTTTAGAAGGGTGGGTCCCAAGTGTCATCTGTTCGGGTGGCAATCCGTTCGGATGACCTATTCGATCGGATGACAATCCGATCGGACGGCAATCCGTTCCGATTGTTCCCCTCGTCCTACACTTGGTCGTTTGATTGTTTGTCGATGTTTTCAAGACGTCTTGACATCTTGTTAGCCAACTAGAACCCTCCCTTGACCCAAGTAACCAAACCGACCAGGAATCACCCTAGTTAGGTCAGTAACCGGCTCGAGACGGTTGTTCTTGTCTAACTTGAAGTCGGTTGTCTCGTAGGTGGAATCCAGATCTGAACCAGTACAACGCTATGGTTGAGTAGGAGACTAGATCTGATCCCGATTCTACCGGCTTTGAGTGTTTTGAGTGTAAAAGAAGGAGAAAACTTGTGTTTATTTCTTTTAACTCTTTTATTCATTTGAAAAGTTCAGATTTATGCGAGGTCGTTGTGAAATCTTGTGGAAACTGTTCAGATCTGAGTTATTCTTGGTGGAATGAGGTCAAACTTGAAGTTCATGGGAACTTTGTGATGACGTCATCCTAGAATACCTCAAATCTTGATGATTTCACGGTTAAAAGTTAATATTTAAAAGATAGAAAGGTGTAGAAGCGCGTATAGATCAAGAAAGTACAAGATTTAGGACGAGATCTTACCTGGATTGAGAGAAATCAAAGAAAAGGTGAAGAACACGAGCTGTTCAGACAGAAGGTTTCCAAAAGTGGAAAGAATGACAATGACAAGGGTATTTATAGGATTCCAAAAGGGGAAAGTGTGATCCGGTCGGATGGCACTCCGCTCGGATGACGATCCAGTCGGATGGCATCCAGCCTGTCATCAATTGTGTCATCCGGTCGGATGGCTATTCGATCGGATGGCTTATCCGGTCGAATGGCAATCCGGACGGATGGCGCTTGGTTCAAGTTTTCGATGCGACGAGTTTCGGTGTTTCGATTCAGATTGCGAGCGGTTCGATTCGATAGGGTTTCCTAGTCAAATTACTTTTAGTCCCAACTACTTCGTACCTTGCGTAATCTATTTTCTGCTATCTATCAGGGTTCGATCGTGATTCGAGTTCGAGTTCGATAGCATTCGAGTTAGATTTCGAGTTCGATCGAGTTCGCTTGATTACCGCAACACAACATAAATAAACATGCACAGGTAACACGTATGGCACACACACACGTATAAACAACAAGTAAAATGCATAGTTCGAGTTGTGAATTGATGTCAATTCGATTAACATAGCTTGATTATTAGTTGATTAACTTTATCGCATTGTTACTTCCTATAATTCACAGTCGTAGATCGGTTGAATTACGATTAACACCATTCGATTATTGTCATTAACGACACTTACTCCACATAATACGAATAAAACAAAGAAATTTCTATAAGTCAAGTTGCGCGAAATCGGTCGTTGACTCAGACCTTGATTTTGACTTTGACTTGTGAAAACACGGGGTGTTACAGTGAAAATCATCCACTGCCTCCATTTGTTACCGTTGTAACCACTGCTTTTCATCAGTAACTTTCATAAAAGTATTGTCCTTCATTTCATCAGGGGTTGGCATGTGGGCCGTACATAGTGGTCAGTCCTTTTGTAACCGCTGCCACGTCAGCATTCACTTTTTCTCCATAAAACCCCTTTCAAAACCCCAAACAAGGTTTTACTGTCGAATTGAATTCATAAAAATTCTCTTCTCAAAGCAGTTTTTCTTCAAATTCCTTCAAAATGACAAAATGACAAAATCGAAGTCATCTGCAAAACCTTCTTCCAAATCATCATCAAAAGAAGCCTCTCAAAAGGCCAAACCCACTGAAATTCCACACAAACCGTCTCACAACCTTCTGGGTCTTCTCACAAAACCCGGCACCACAGATGCTTTCGACTCCATCATTGATATCCTATCTGCATCAAAGTACAAAACTTTGTTAACAGCAGATGCACCAATTTACTTGGCGACCCAAAGAGTGTTTTGGAAGAATGCAACCCTTGAAAAACAAGGAGAAGCTGTCATAGCCATTAACTCTTCTCTAAAGGGTAAAGCTATCAAGATTACACCACAATCCATCTCGGAGGTCTTTCAACTCGATGATCAGAAAGGTATAACTTCTTTCCCTAAAAACAAGTTAAAAATTGACTTCATTGAAAGAGGGTATGCAGATACAATGATGAAGAAGGATACCTTACAAAAAGGTTTCTTTCCTTCTGCAACAAGGTTTTTATTCCATACCCTCCTAATGTGTGTTTCAAACAAAACCACTGCTTTTAATGAAATATCATTAAAGATTCAAAACCTGGGGTATGCTATTCTTCAAAAAGAAAATTTTAATTATTCTCAGGTAATCTTTAATGATCTGGTTAAAAATGTTGAAACAAAGGCATTCTTACTGTTTCCAAGATTTCTAAGTTATTATTTTGAAAAGAAACTTGGTAAGACCGATGCTTCTTCAATAAAACAAGGTGAATCTCTTCAAATGCACAGCTTAACTGCTGAAACTTTTACAAGAATGTCAACACCTTGCAAAACACAAGCAGATGTGCCTGAGCAGAATTTAGCAGCTACCACTACTCCTCAGGTATCTGCTGCTGAACCCACTGCTCAAGGTGATCAAAGTAGCAAAACAACTACTTTGAAACCCACACCTTTAATCACCAAAAAGCCAAACAAAAAGAAAACTCAAACCCCCCCCCCCCCAAACCTATCAAAAAGGCAACTCTGGAGGATAAGATACCAGAGCAACTGCCAGTGACAACACAAAAGTCACAAGAAACCACTACTGCTACTTCCTCACAGCAGTTGGTACAAATATCTCAACCCATAACCGAAACTCCTCCTGCTTCTTCTCAAAAAGAATAGGTTGTACATATAGGGACACCACAATATGATGCTCTGGAATCACTTGCCTCCATCATCCACAGCCCAATGCCCGGGGCAAATTCTCTTTCTACACCAAACCTCACATCCACAATTCCTCGACCAACTAAACTTTTGTTGGATGCAATTGATTTGAACCAGGCACAAACCAGTCCTTCTCAATCACCCATCAATGAGAACATGCCTCAACAAATGACTGGGTCTGATGTATCAATCTTTGCTAACCCACCAGCACAACCTGAGGAGGTTACACCCCTTGAGTTACAAGTAACTCTTGGTGGTAATCCAAGTGAAGCAGCCACTACAAGTGCTTAACCCACTGGTTTGCATTTGGACAGTGGTTACATCAATAAGACTTCCTTGGAGGCAATTCCTTCCATAGCACCTCTGACATCCACCAGTGGATTTGTTTTGACCACTGGCAACATCAAAAGGCTGTCAAGTGTTGAAGGAAGAAGACCCCAGTACCAAGAAAAAAGGGCATCAGTGGTTAATGTTTGGAGTCACTCCCTACCTCAACCACTGATAAAACCACTGCTAGTGGGAAATCAGATGATCCCATTAAATTGGGTGATGATTTAAAATATCTGGATTTGACGGAACGAGTTGACAAACTGGATACAGCTGTTGCAGATATCAAAGACATGCTACAACAGTTGTTGAAAATACAAAAGATGCAATCCACTGTTGTTCCACCTCAAGCACCTGCTACACCACAAGCACCTGCTGCAAATGAGCTCTGGAATCTATTTCAACCTTTTCTCCAACAACAAAAACAAATGGTTGATCAGCAACATGCAATACATGTACAAGAGCTGAGAAACACAATGGAGTCTAGGTTCAAGAACACACAAGCAGACATCAAGGCACTCAAGGCCCACATATTAAAAACCTCTGGCACTTCTCCTCCAACTGTTCTCTTTATTGATCAATTACCCCAGATAATGCCAAAAAGGGGGGAGAAAATTTAGGAGTGGAAAAAGAAGGGAATAGATGATGGTCTTTACATTGAACCAGAAAGGGATGCTATGACCAGAAATATTCCCTTTCCAGATGGGAGCAAAAAGGTTGATGTTACCCAAAATGCACTTGATGAAGCTATAGCAAGTGTAAAAAGGGACAGAGAGGCAAAGGATATGTCAAGGTGGAATGAGGAGAAAAGAGCTTACATAGAGCTGTATACGCAGGGTTGTTCTAAGTCAAAGGATGTTCAAAATCCTGTGCCAAAAAGAAATCTCACTACAAAAGTGAGGGAACCCAAGTCCACACCATCCAGACTCACAAAGCATACTCCAAAATCACCATCCAAAAGCCCCCAACATCAAACCTCCACCCAAACAGTTGTTGTAACTCCTGCTGTATCAACATCTGCTGGTACTTCAGTTGTTTCAACATCTGCCATCACTTCAACACACACCACAACCACTGCCTTACCACCACCACCATCTCCTCCTGCCAAAAATCAGAAGACAACAGATGTTACAACATCTGTTGTAATGACAACAGTGGTTGAAACACCAGTTGTTTCAACAGCTGTTAGTCAATCACAAATCACTGCCACTCAAATCACCACCACTGATCCACCCAAAACATCATCTGCCTCTCCTACAATAAAAAGGAGAAGGATTTTTATACCAGATGATGATTCACCATCACCACCACCAACATCTTCAAAATCTCTATCACTTGTTACAATACCAAAGCCGGTTCCTCTCTCATCAGCTCCAGCACAACAATCAATCCCTGTCATTACTCCTGCAGGTGTCCAATTTCCTCTAGAACTTGAAGCAGTTAGAGAAGAGATCAAATCCTTCTACTATGAGGATGACCCTGCTAAAAGGAAGTTGCCATCAGTTAAAGGATATCCAAGGCCAAAAAATATTGAAGAATATTTGAAAGTCAAAGCTAAACAAGCAGAGGATATCTCAAAAAGAAATGCACAAGGAAAATCTGATAGAGAAATTCAGCAGAATTACCAATTCTTGCTCACACAAGTCAGATCCTTAGAGAAATTTGCAAAAAATGTATGTCAACAGATCTCAGAGAGAGCAGATGAAACTTTGAGAAAAGACTACATTGAAAGCATCATGGCAACCAAGAAGTACAAGGGAGAAAAGTATATGTACAAGGAGTGGACCATTCCTGAGCTTGAAAAAGAAGCAGCCAGGATTCAAGAAATGATAAATAAGAAGGTCAAACACACTCCTCCAGATTGGTCAAAACACAAAAAGAATATGCCTGATAAAACACTAGAGCTGAAGAGAATGAAAGAGGAATTGGTTGCTGCTGATTATGGGTCCAAAAATCAAGTGATGAGATGGAAAGAAGATAAAGTCAGGGCTACCTACAAAAGTTTGGAGAAATTAAGAAAGACAGATCCAAATGCTCCATAAAAGCCTGACTATCCTGAAGCAGAGGTTTCAAAAAGACCATCAAAGCTGCAAATCAGGAGAGCTACTGCTCCAGCTGGTGCTGCTATCTATAAAAGAAAGCAACAAAAACAGTTGGTTACTGAAACAGTGGCAGAATTAATGGCAGGAGATGAGCTTGTAAAAGAAGGAATTAAGCAGATGATAGATGATACTCTTGGCCTGAATCAACCTGCAAGTACTGCTCAGACAGTCATCAATAGGCCTGCATCTCCAAACACCTCATCTAATAAAAATCTCCCAAGAAACCCACCAGGCTCAAAAGTACTAAGGTGGGAAACTGACAAACAGACCCATGTACTGACTATGTTCAGGTCTAGTGGAGAAGTGAAGAAAATATCAAGGGAACAAGCACTTGGCCTAAGTCTTGAAGATATGCAGGATCTCCTTGATCTTCCACTTAGTAGGGATGAAGATGACACAGATGCCCTAGACTTTGAGTTACAACTTAAAGGTCAGATAAGGGAACTGTTGATGAGGCAATAAAGTTCCACAATAATGAAGGGTTTTGGCATTATCTGTTCCAGGGGGAGATTGTTGGGATTGAACCCTACCAAAGGAACAGATAATTAAAGCCAAAACTGGATCAGAGCAGTGGATCCAGAATAAGCAGATGTTATGCATACAAGTCTCTCCCCTTGAAAGTGGTTTCAACATCTGCTGACCTCCTATCTACTGGTCGTACAAACTGCTAACCTACAAACTGCTGATCAAGTAAAAGCCTAATGGAAGACTAAAGCTCTGCTGTTCAATCTACTGCCTTGAGTCAAGCTCTGCTGATCATGACAAGTACTGCTGGGTTCACATCAGTGGAAGGATGCAGCAGTTGTTTAGATGTCTTTATGTAATGAAATGTAATAACAGTAGTTGAGCATAGCAGAGGTTGTATAGATTAGAGGTTAGAGTTTGTTAGGAGGTTAGATGTCACTTTCATGCTGACGTCAGCTTAGATGCTTCAGTGGTTTGCTCGTGCCTATAAATAGAACAGTGCTATGTACTGTTCTATTAGCTCTTTGCAAAATCTTCTTCCTGCACGAACAAACACTGTGAGCTCAGGCTAAGGGGGAGTTTGTATTCATACATTGCATTGTAATCGTTATTGAAATAAATTCAATCTTTTGGTTCTTTGTGGAAAATGTTTGATTAAAGCAATTCTCTCGTTTGATTATGTGTAAAGTTTGTTTCCATCTTAATTCCGCTGCACAACTCATCCATCTTCATCTTATTCAAACGTAAAACACAATCAAAACCAAACTCATATCCTAACAACATCCTCTGCGTATACGTGAGTATCGAACTAGATGTTAGTGCCTAAACATTCTGCTTTATTTTTCTTGGTGTTTCGTTTAAATCTTGGATCACCTCTGCGTATATGTGAATATCGAACTTGTGGTTAAGATCTAAACATATTCAACTTGTTTTTATTTCTTATTTTGTTTAAACATTGGACTTTCTCTGCATATCGAAAGATCGACCTGATTGTTAATGTTTAAACATTCTGTGTTGTTTTCGCACATATCACAGTTGATGAAAGTTTAAAGGCGTTACTTGAGTTAATGTATTGCATGATGAGGGGATATGCTGAGATCGTGGGATCCATAAGAATTTGGTGCAAAATTAATATATCTTAACGTATTGGTAAGCATGTCGAAAGTTTTTAGATTGAGTTTAAGAGGACAACAATATCGTCAATCTATGTGAATCGTTTTTAACTTAAAGTGTTTAAAGCTCAACAGTGCTAGTGATTGGTCTCAAAAACTGATATGATCCTCTTACGCAAACTCACAAAATATTGTCTGTAAATATTTCTTTTCTGCATTTCACTAAAACAAAAATCCAAAAAGATTTTAAGTGTGTTTTAGTATAATTTTTTGAAAAAGTCAAAAAGATTTTCGACAACTGATGTTGGAAAGCTGATTTTCAAAATTCCGAGTGCTAAACATGATGACAACAAGGTTTGGGAGAGTATGTTTAAAATTAAGAATGATTTTGAAAAGATTAAATGGTTTCAATTTAATGAAAATGCCAAATTTTGAATGTTATTCTTACTAAGTGGTTAAGCAGGGATTCTAAATTTGTTAAATCTCAATAATTTTGAGAAATTTATTGTTGGGTAGAGGTTTGTACAGGTCCTCGAGCATAAAGCCTGAGCAGAATTTGAACCAGGTTTCGATCCTAGAACAAAAGCTATGTCAGATTGCGATCCCGGAACAACTTAAGGGGGAGTCTGCTAGCAAAGGGGAGTCTGAAAAGTCTAGAGCTGACACAACTCTCATCAAAAGTCCTATTTATTATTTTAATTGTCCTAAAATTTTCAGAACAATCGGAATCAGGATCAGGGCCCCTAAAACTCAGGGGGGGGGGGGGTAAACCCTAGTTGATAATATCCAAACAGTTTAACGTGTAAATCGAAATTGAACACAAGACCAACTTACCTGAGCTACTGGGACACGAGGCTATCGTATGGTAATAGGGTACCCCTCGCGCCACGCGACAGGCACAAGAGGACCTCTCGCGACACGCGAGAGGGACAAAATTCAGGTATAAATACAGGAGCTTGGGACTTGAAATTCTGCGTTGATTCGACGTTCAAAGTCATTTCGTACACTGAGATATAGTAGAAACAGTCCAAAAACACACACAAATCATGAAGTGCTGCCACAATACAGGGTAATAACTCGAACGCTGCTACGATTCAATGTCCGATCGATTAAACTATCCAATGGATGTTTAAGTGCTGCCCACATTAGGGTTTATGCTTTGTCATTCGTCGTTAATTCGATGGATGTTTAAGTATCGCACTTTGTCATTCGTTGTGAAGGTTTTAATCTCGTGAGTTATCGTAAATGTTGTATTAGTTACTAACCGAGTTTGTGTGCATGTTATTAAAACTAGGTTATCAAGGCTAATCAGTAGGCTAAGCTCTGTTCATATTAAATCTGCAATGTGAGTCATTCTCTTTTTATAAAATTTGATTTCAAAATCATGTTTACTTTCAAAGTTATAATTACGGGGATTAAGTCTTTGTAGTCACCAAATTACAGCCGGTATGTGGGGTTTTGTATACATTACTTGATAACCGTCACCATTGGACAACGGGGTAGCCAAGGGGTGATATGACCACAGTCACAGACACCATTGGACTCAGAGGTTACCGATGGATGTTCGAGTGACAAATACTGTGGGTAGTTGGTTGATATATGGAAACATTGTAATCGCTCTTAATACTGTAAATTATAACAAACGCGTCGTTTTCATAAAAAGAATGATTCACCAGTATTTCCCGCTGACAAAACCTTTTTCAAACATGTTTCAGGTGATCTGTTGTGATCCAAGAAAAGTGCAGCGAAGCACTACAAGCTTAAGGAAGTGGCTCAGTATAAAATAAAGAAACATGTTTTATAAAATAAAGATTTCTCAGTGAAATCACATGATTGTAAATTACCGAAATTTTATCCCGAGTTGTGAAATAAAATAATCGGGAAATTGCAGTTTTAAAAAGATCCTGAAGAAAACTTCCGCTGTCAACTCAATTAAATAAATACCACATGATTTTCTGTCCCGCGACTCCTAAAATGGGTCAAACCGGGTCGGGGGCCGTGACAGAAAAAGGTGGTATCAGAGCCACTGATTTAAGCCTAGAAATACTTAAATTTTTTTTTATTCTCATTTTGTGATTATGTGTTTTATTATTTGAATATTTGTGTACAGTATGGGTAAGCAAAAGCTTTCAAATATCTATCTTAAATTAGATAGGTCATCAAACGAGAAGGGAAGTTCATCCCAAACAAAATCCTCAAAATACTCGACAGATGCTGATGAAGGAATATTTGTTTGAAAGACACAATATGAGGAACCACTTTCTCCTAATAAAAGAAGTTTAATTATTAGGAAAAGTCAGGAGAAAATAAGGAAGTCACATCCAAAAGAAAAGAAAGTTAATCAAAAAACCCAAGAAATAGGCAATAACCCACCGTGGGAAGACAAGTTAGATGAAAAATGGGCAGATCTTTATATGCTAGCCACTGTAGCAGTAAATATAAATCTTTAACTCAAGTTTTAGTATCCTTATCACCTACAAAGCCAGAAACCTTATCCAGTAAATAAACAAGTTTACCGTAAACCCTAATATGTTTTAATTATTAGTTGTCTTTTGTATTAAATTAGTCACACGGTATGCAATAATATTTAAAGGTTATCTATAGAATTTTGTTATAAAATTTTAACTTAGCATTTTGTGTATTTTGCATATATGCTAAACAGCATGAACGACTTGTCTGAAGCTCTTCAAAATCTAAATCTCTATCCGGTGAAAATAGAGGTTTCTAGAGATTTTACTGGTTACATACCAGATATAGAAGAACCTATGGAATTTAATGCTCCACCTCCGGAAAAACCCAAGCCTAAGAAAAGGAGAAGGTTTGTGGGATGGAGACGTGTGCGTAGGAGGAAACCTGCAACTAGGAAGATCCCTAAAATAGAAAATCCCTTAGATAAAGGAAAGGGGATTGAAGTCAGGGAAGGTTCTAGGAAGATGGAAATGGAGTTCGGAGAAATTTCTAGGCAAATGGAAATGGAGTTTGGGGAAAGTTCTAGGCAAACCAAGATGGAAATTGGGGAAAGCTCTAGACAGATTGAAGAGTTACCATTTCAGGATGAATTGGATCGCGCATTGACAAGCTGTGATATAGTCAGGCCTGTCAATAATAATTTTTACCCTTATCCTGCTGAAAATCAACTTCCAATGAACTTGGAACCAGCAATCCCAGAACCTATAATCCACACCCAACCTCTAGGAATGGATGAGTGGTGGACCAATGATTGGCAGTTCCAAAACCTGCTCAACAGTCCTTATTCCTTTCTCCCTCAGTTCGACCCAGAACCTATACCAAACCCACCAATGAGCAATGAAAATTTAGCTGAACTCCGCCACTTTGGCGAGGAACTGGTGGATGCAGGAAATAGGATCAGGGAAGTAGGAGAACAGATCTCCTGGAAATACGATGAGAGGGAACATCGTTACTGAAATACCAACTGACAAGGGATAACGGGTTTGTTAAACTGTGGTTGTTTAATAAATAATAAAATATAACTATGAAAAATAACTACAAATAAAACTTTCTAAGATAAATGGTGTGTATTGACGCATATTATAAAATATAAATGGGAATCGAGAAATCGATAAGTTTTGGCTATATGTGTGTTGTGAAATTTGTATGATTGTTTTGTGTATAATTGTTATTTATTCGATACTAATAAACTATATATATTAATTATCAGATGGAAAACGCTAATAATGAACCAGTTAATGAGGTTAATCAATCTGAGCAACACCCGGAGGATCAATTTATGACTAGGCAAGATATAGAAAATATCGTTACTCAAGGAATAGCCAATGCTATTCCAGCAATAGTTGCTGCTGCCCAAAAACCTGTTGAACCTCAACAAATCATTCATAGCAAACGTATTTCTGAAGATAACTTCAGTAATAGTGTAAATGGAGGCGGTAATCATACTAATCACAATAATGATCCACTGCAAGCTCCGCTCCCTAAGAAAATGAAAGCTGCAACGCCTGGTTGCACTTACAAGGAATTTCTTGCTTGTAAACCCGCTGAATTTGCAGGCAATGAAGGAGCGACTGCAGCACTGCGTTGGTTAGAGAAAACCGAGGCAGTGATTACAATAAGTAAATGTGCCAAGGACGACAAGGTTATGTATGCGTCAAATCTTTTCAAAGAAGGGGCGCTAGAATGGTGGAATACAGTACTTCAAGCCAAAGGAAGAAATATGGCTTATGCCATGAATTGGGAAGAATTTAAAAGTCTTGTAGAAAGAAAATTCAGTCCCGAATATGAAAAAGATCAAATGGCGAATAAGTTTCTAAATCAGAGAATGATGGGTGTAGATTGTCGCGGGTATACTTCGACATTCTTTGAATATGCTAGAGTGGTGCCAACACTAGCTTCACCAGAACCGGTTCTCATTTCTCACTATATTTGGGGGCTGATTGGCGAAATCCATAACATCGTTAAAGCTGCGAGACCTCGTACTATTGACGATGCTGTGGAATTAGTTAACACCCTAACTGACAAACTGGTACGCACAAGAGATGAAAACAGGAAAAAGGAACTGGCTCAGAAAATTACCCAAGGATTCCGTGCGGGTAATAATAGCAGTTTCAGGAGAAGAGGAACTAGGCAATCTTCAACTCCGCCGTTTTGCAAGAATTGCAGAAAGAAACATTATGGCAGATGTAATGTAACCTGCAGAAAGAAAACAAGAGTCTGCTATAACTGTGGAGAAACAGGACATTTTAAGCCAGAATGCCCTAAGTTGATTAAACCAGCAGACAATAAAGCTAAACCAGCAGACGGAGCTATCAAGAAGAATGTTCGTGCATTCCAATTAACTACTCAAGAAGCAGAACTCATTCCAGATGTGATAGCTGGTACGTTCTTAGTTCACAACATGTATGCAAAAGTATTATTTGACTCTGGTGCAAACCAAAGTTTTATAAATACTTCATTCTGCCAAGCTCTTAATTTACCCTTAACCAACCTTAGGCAGATTTTTACAGTCGAAACGGCAGACGGAAATTCTATTAAAATAGATAAGGTTTTGCAAAAGGAAAATATAGAACTTTCCGGTCATAAATTTCATGCAAACCTATTGCCAATGAATTTAACTGGATTCGATGTTGTCTTAGGAATGGATTGGTTAGTAGCTAACCATGCTCGAATCCTTTGTGATAAAAATTCTATAGAAATTCAGACAGCTACTGGGGAAGTAATCATGATTACAGGAGATAAACCACGTAAACCCATGAAATTCATATCAATAATGAAAGTTGCTAGTTATGAAAGAAAGCAAGGAATAGTATATATGATTTCCGTAATCATTAGTACTAAGGGTAAAGAACTTAAGGAGATTCCTGTAGTCTCAGAATACCCAGATGTATTCCCAGAAGAGTTACCTGGATTACCACCAGATAGGGAAGTAGAATTTAGAATTCATCTGATTCCTGGAACTACACCGATAGCTAAGGCACCTTATCGGTTAGCACCCACATAAATGTTAGAACTGAAAAAGCAATTAGATGAATTACTAAGTAAAGGTTTCATACAACTTAGTTCATCCCCGTGCGGAGCACCAGTATTGTTTGTGAAGAAAAATGATGGTTCGATGAGAATGTGTATTGATTATAGAGAACTGAATAAAGTTACAATTAAGAATCGATACCCATTACCTAGGATTGATGATCTTTTCGATCAACTTCAAGGAGCTAGATATTTTTCTAAGATCGACTTACGTTCCGGATATCATCAATTAAAGGTACAAGAAGAAGACATACCTAAAACTGCTTTCAGAAGTAGGTATGGTCATTACGAGTTTACAGTCATGCCCTTTGGGTTAATAAATGCTCCAGCAGCATTTATGGACATGATGAATAGAATCTGTAAACCGTATTTGGATAAATTTGTAATTGTTTTTATCGGCGATATACTTATTTATTCCAAAAGTCAGGACGAGCATTGTCAGCACTTGCATGCACTCTTAACTTTGTTAAGAAAAGAAAAGTTTTACGCCAAATTCTCGAAGTGTGAATTTTGGTTGCAAGAAGTGCAATTCTTAGGACACATGGTGAATCATGAAGGTATTCATGTAGATCCTGCTAAGATAGAGGCAATTACCAAATGGAAGGTTCCGCAATCCGCAATGGAAATTAGGAGTTTTATAGGTTTAGCCGGATATTATAGACGGTTTATTAAGGATTTTTCCAAGATAGTTGTACCATTAACTAAGCTAACCTGTAAAGCAGTTAAGTTTGAATGGGGACCTAAGCAAGAAGAAGCTTTTAAGATTCTAAAGCAAAAGTTAACAAATGCCCCAATCCTAGCTTTACCAGAAGGGACTGAAGATTTTGAAGTTTACTATGATGCTTCAAAACTAGGATTAGGATGTGTGCTAATGCAACGCAAGAAGGTAATTGCGTATGCTTCAAGACAATTGAAAAAGCATGAGGAAAACTATACAACTCATGATTTAGAATTAGGAGCCGTAATTTTTGCCCTTAAAATTTGGAGACATTATATGTACGGAAGTAAATTTACTGTCTATATGGATCATAAAAGTTTAAGATATATATTTGGGCAAAAAGAGTTAAACATGAGGTAAAGAAGATGGATGGAAATCCTAAGTGATTACGATTGTGATATTCAGTATCACAAAGGAAAGGCAAATATAGTCGCAGATGCCTTAAGTCGTAAGTACCATGAGAAACAACGACGAGTTTATGCTCTTAGATTAAATCTACAGTTAGATTTAATGGAATAACTAAAGCATTTTCAAGAAACAGCAATCAAGGATGCTGCTGAAGGAATGAAAGGAAGAATAAAAGAATTAGAACAAGGAGCTGATGGAATTTGGAGATTCCATAAAAGCAGAATTTGGGTACCTAAGCAGGGAGAATTAAGAAATAAGATTTTAGAAGAAGCCCATAAATCTAGGTATACCATGCACCCTGGAAACAATAAAATGTACCAAGATTTAAGAAATAACTTTTGGTGGATAGGAATGAAAAAGGACATAGCTCGATATGTTTCTAAGTGTCTTACTTGTTCAAAAGTTAAGACAGAACACCAGAAACCTTCAGGTCTACTACAACAATTAGAAATGCCTGTATGGAAATAGGAACTCATAACAATGGATTTTGTTACTAAGTTACCCAAAACCAGAAAAGGTAATGATGCGATTTGGGTAATTGTGGATCGATTAACCAAATCAGCTCACTTTTTACCTATGAAAGAAACCTTTAGCATGGAAAGATTGGCAAAGTTGTATGTAGATGAGGTAATATCCTTACATGGAGTTCCACTCTCCATTGTATCAGATAGAGATAGTCGTTTCACTTCCCATTTTTGGATAAGTTTACAAAAAGCAATGGGAACTCGACTAAATTTAAGTACGGCATATCATCCTCAGACAGAAGGACAAGGTGAAAGGATAATCCAAACTCTGGAAGACATGCTCAGAGCATGTGTGATAGATTTTGGTGGAAATTGGGACGACCATTTACCTTTAATTGAATTCTCCTATAACAATAGTTATCATTCAAGTATTGAAACTGCCCCTTCGAGGCACTATATGGAAGAAAGTGCAGAACTCCAGTTTGTTGGGCAGAAATAGGAGAGAGTCAATTATCAGGTCCAGAGATTATGCAAGAAACTACTGACAAAATCACACAGATCAAGGAAAGATTAAAGACTGCTAGAGATCGTCAAAAGAGCTATGCCGACAATAGACGCAAACCACTAGAGTTCCAAGTGGGAGACAAAGTACTATTAAAAGTTTCTCCTTGGAAAGGAGTAGTTCGATTTGGTAAGAAAGGAAAGTTAAGTCCAAGACACGTAGGACCATTTTCAGTGATCCAACGTATAGGACCAGCTGCTTATCGTTTACAACTACCAGAAGAGTTAGCTGGAGTACATGATGTATTTCATGTATCCAATCTCAAGAAATGCCTATCAGATGAATCTTTGGTAGTACCTCTCCAAGATATAGAGGTAAACGAAAAGTTAAAATTTGTTGAGAAACCTCTTTAAATAGAAGACCGAAAGATTAAATTTCTCAAGCACAAACGACTAGTGCTAGTTAAAGTCAAGTGGGATTCAAAGAGAGGAGCTGAATACACTTGGGAGCTAGAATCAGAGATGAAGCGAAAGTATCCCTACTTGTTTCAGTAAATCTCGAGGACGAGATTTTTATTAAGGTGGGGAGGATGTAACAACTCTCATCAAAAGTCCTATTTATTATTTTAATTGTCCAATAGGAAACCCTAATTAAGAAACCCAAGTGATTCTGCATAAACCCTAAAATTTTCAAAACAATCGGAATCAGGATCAGGGCCCCTAAAACTCGGGGGGGGGGGGGGGGGGGTAAACCCTAGTTGATAATATCCAAACAGTTTAACGTGTAAATCGAAATTGAACGCAAGACCAACTCACCTGAGCTACTGGGACACGAGGCTACCCTATGGTAATAGGGTACCCCTCGCGCCACGCGACAGGCACAAGAGGACCTCTCGCGACACGCGAGAGGGACAAAATTCAGGTATAAATACAGGAGCTTGGGACTTGAAATTCTGCGTTGATTCGACGTTCAAAGTCATTTCGTACACTGAGATATAGTAGAAACAGTCCAAAAACACACACAAATCACGAAGTGCTGCCACAATACAGGGTAATAACTCGATCGCTGCTAGGATTCAATGTCCGATCGATTAAACTATCCAATGGATGTTTAAGTGCTGCCCACATTAGGGTTTATGCTTTGTCATTCGTCGTTAATTCAATGGATGTTTAAGTATCGCACTTTGTCATTCGTTGTGAAGGTTTTAATCTCGTGAGTTATCGTAAATGTTGTATTAGTTACTAACCGAATTTGTGTGCATGTTATTAAAACTAGGTTATCAAGGCTAATCAGTAGGCTAAGCTCTGTTCATATTAAATCTGCAATGTGAATCATTCTCTTTTTATAAAATTTGATTTCAAAATCATGTTTACTTTCAAAGTTATAATTACGGGGATTAAGTCTTTGTAGTCACCAAATTACAGCCGGTATGTGGGGTTTTGTATACATTACTTGATAACCGTCACCATTGGACAACGGGGTAGCCAAGGGGTGATATGACCATAGTCACAAACACCATTGGACTCAGAGGTTACCGATGGATGTTCGAGTGACAAATACTGTGGGTAGTTGGTTGATATATGGAAACATTGTAATCGCTCTTAATACTGTAAATTATAACAAACGCGTCGTTTTCATAAAAAGAATGATTCACCAGTATTTCCCGCTGACAAAACCTTTTTCAAACATGTTTCAGGTGATCTGTTGTGATCCAAGAAAAGTGCCGCGAAGCACTACAAGCTTAAGGAAGTGGCTCAGTATAAAATAAAGAAACATGTTTTATAAAATAAAGATTTCTCAGTGAAATCACATAATTGTAAATTATCGGGATTTTATCCCGAGTTGTGAAATAAAATAATCGGGAAATTGCAGTTTTAAAAAGATCCTGAAGAAAACTTCCACTGTCAACTCAATTAAATAAATACCACGGGATTTTCTGTCCCGCGGCTCCTGAAACGGGTCAAACCGGGTCGGGGGCCATGACAAGCGCCAAGTTTGATCCTGAGGTTCTCGCAAGCTGCTGATACTGAAGAACTTAAGGAATCAAGAGATCTGATCTAGAGAAGATAGGGCCAGGATTAAGATTCTGAGAATGAACGAGAAAAAGAGAAGACTGAAGATTTTAAGATTAACATTCAAGGGGGGGGGGGTTGAATGGTTGAGAGCCAGGTTGAAATAATGTAAAAGAGAAAGAGATAAAAGGAAGCTTACACTGTCAGACACTTTGGAAGAGAGCTTGAAGACTGATAAAGAATGAAGACTCGACATACTGAAGATTTGTACTGAAGACTCGTCGACATCCAAGGGGGAGTCTGTTGGTGCATATGTCTGTCGACTTCGTCTTGTATCGAGTCTTGTGTCTAGATCGGATAGAATGGAGCTCAGTAGGCGAGTTGATAGGGTTTTGGAGTTATTGGTCCATTTCACACGAAATGGATTATAGTCATTCCGTGCAAAAAGCAACTCCTATATATACCTGAGCTTTCAAATCATTTGTAACAGTTCTAGATTCCAGAGCCGAAGTGCTGCTGAAGTGTTGTTTGATCTGTAAAGCTTTCAAATCAATATACAAGACAATTAAAGTGTATCTGTGTGTAAATCAAGCTGATTCTAAGTCGATACGTTTGTTTCTGCCTCTCGTATTGATTAGAACTCTTCTGAACGACTGGTTTTGGTCGTGCAAACGATCCTACACAATGCTTTCATTTAGTAGCTTTCAAACAGGCGCTAGGCCAATTATACATCATTGAAATAAGTAGGCGTATAGCCAACATAAGTAACAAAAAAGGGCGCGTGGCCGACATAACTGGATAGGGGCGCATGGCCGAGAGTAGTCACATGTAACATTTGCGCAATTGTTGCGCGTTCCACGTGTGCGGGATGATATATCCATCCAGGGTGCACAGTTTGTATGCCCCTTTCCCTAGCACCTCATTTATTAAGTATGGGCCTTCCCACTTAGGTGCCAGTTTTCCGGGGCGTTCAGCATTGGAAGCTTCATTATCTCTAAAAACGTATTCCCCTGGAGTGTAGGTACAAATGCGCACTCTGGTATTGTAGTACCTTTCCAACTGTGTCTTGTACTTGGCCTCTTTGATTCGCGCTATTTCGCGCCTTTCTTCGAGCAGATCCAAGTCTAGACGGCGCTCCGCCTCGTTATCGATCTTGTTGATTGCCGATAAGCGCGGTGAGGGGAGGCCAATCTCAGGTGGGATAACCGCCTCTGAGCCGTAGACCAGGCTAAAAGGGGTTTCGCCAGTGCTTGTCTTTGGCATGGTTCGATGAGCCCACAGAATGCTCGGGAGCTCATCTTCCCAGCCTCTTCTCTTGGTACCCAGTCGGGCCTTTATCCCTTTGACGATACTTTTGTTAACACTTTCTACTTGTCCGTTGCCCTAAGGGTGCGCAACGGAGGAGAAAGTGTGCTCGATGTTCATCTCTTTCATCCATTTTTGAAGGTCTTCAGAAGCAAAATTGGTGCCGTTATCAGTTACGATCTTGAGTGGTAGACCAAATCTGCAAATGATGTGTTCCCATATGAACTTGGGCACCATCATTGCAGTAGTTGAGGCGAGAGCTTTGACCTCCACCCACTTGGTGAAATAATCCACGGCAACAATTATGAACTTCACGGCTCTAGGCGCTTCAGGGAAGGGTCCCACCATATCAATCCCCCACTGCTGGAATGGCCAGGCAGTGGACACAGGGATTAGATCATTCTTTGGGCGCAGGGTTTTTGGGGCATGCCTTTGACAGGAGTCGCATTTGCGCAATTCCTTTAGAGCGTCAACGTGCATCCCTGGCCAAAAGTAACCAGCGTTCATTATCTTCACGACAACCATGCGCGGGCCCGCATGAATGCCACAGATGCCTTCATGGATCTCCCTGATCAGGTAACTTGCATCTTGGGGGTCCACACAACGCAGAAGTGGCCCTAAGAAGGATCTTTGATACAAGATTCCACCATTCATCTCATAGAACAATGCTTTATTCTGTATCTTCTTTGCCTCTGCTTTGTTTTCAGGGAGGATTCCTTCTTGCAAATACTAGATGATAGGGGTCATCCAAGATGGTTGCCCTATCTCGATCACATTCACTTGACGCAACAAAACCGACGGGTTTTTTTAAGACTTCAATTCTTACATCTTTGGCGAGATGTTGAAAAGCTGTTGAAGCGAGCTTGCTCAAAGCGTCTGTTGGTTTGTTCTCTGACCGATTGATATGTACTACGTTGTATGACTTGAATTGTTGAAGCAACTCTTTCGCTTGCTCTAAATACAAGGCCATAACTTCGCCTTTTGCATCATACAATCCGTTAATTTGACTGGCGATCAGGAGAGAGTCGACATGCGCTTGTAGGTTTTGAGCTCCCATTTTGATGGCTAGGCGCAAGCCTGCCAAAAACGCTTCATATTCTGCCTCATTGTTGGTATTTTTGAAATCCAACTTGATGGCATAGGTGAACTCATGCTTCTCTTGGCTAACAAGGCGCAATCCAGCTCCTGCGTC
The DNA here is from genome assembly GCA_030545235.1 of Helianthus tuberosus. Classification (NCBI taxonomy): domain Eukaryota; kingdom Viridiplantae; phylum Streptophyta; class Magnoliopsida; order Asterales; family Asteraceae; genus Helianthus; species Helianthus tuberosus. Next base: position 76,695,186 of record CM060451.1, on the reverse strand, counting down.
ATCTTCATTTGAGGCCCCTTCAGTGTATAACAACCATAACCCATCTGATGTGTCTTTAATGGGAGTATCAACAACATCACAATCTTTGATCTTATCTTCAGGAACTTCTGTGATGAAGTCCGCTAACACTTGGCCTTTAATTGCTGGGCGTGGCCTGTACAGAATGTTGTGGCCCCCAGCTCGATTGCCTATTTTGCTAACCGACCTGACATCTCTGGTTTTGCAATATTGTGCCGATATGGAAGTTAGAGAGTACGGTAATTACGTGCCCTGTGAAGTACCTGTGCAGCCTCCAGGAGGCGTGTAGCAGCGTTAGCACTAACTTTTCCATGGTTGAATATTGAGTCTCCGAATCCATGAGCACCCTACTAACATAGTAGATTGGATTCTGAACTCCATCTCTTTCTACCAACAATACCGACCCAACCGCCTTGTCCGAAGAAGACAAGTACAGAATGAGTGGTTTCTTCTCAAATGGCGCGGTTAGTGTAGGGAGCTAGATCAAACACTCTTTCATTTGCTGGAAGGCGGCTTCTGCTTCTGGCGTCCATTTGAACTCTTGTTTTTTATGCAATTGCGCAAAGTATTGATGAAAGGGTACGATTTTGCAGCGTGATTTGATAGAAAATGATTGAGTTCGGCCAGGCGGCCGGCTAATCACTACATTTCTTTGATCGTGCGCGGTGACGGCATCCGCTCTATGGCTTGAACTTTTTTGGGGTTAACCTTGAAACCGCCGTTTGTAACCACCGTTTGTAACCACGAAGCCTAAAAACTTGCCTTCCTCCATACCAAAAGAACACTTCGCTGGATGCAGCTTCATGTTCATGCTTCTCAAAGAGTTAAACGTCTTCTCAATGTCCTTTAACATCTGGTCCTCCTCGGGACTTTTAATCACAAGATCGTCAATGTAGACCTCGATATGCTTTCCGATGTCATCAGCAAATATCGTATCCATCAGACGCTGGTAGGTTGCGCCAGTGTTTTTGAGGCCGAATGGCATCTTTGTGTAACAGAAGATTCCGATGTTGGTACGAAAAGCTGTTTTGTCTTCATCTTCCAGCTTCATCTGAACTTGATGATATCCCTTGTAACAGTCCAGAAAACATTTCCACCTGTATGGCGCGAGAGAGTCTATCTTTTTGTCGATCTCAGGCAATGAATAACAATCTTTGGGGCACGCTTTGTTGAGATCGATATAATCGACACACCTTCGCCATCCTCCATTAGACTTCTCAACCATAACAGGGTCTGCCACCCAACTTTGGTAAGGCACCTCTCTCAGTATACCTACCTTTAGCAATTCACAGACTTGCTCATTCATGGCTTTAGTCTTATTCGCCCCTAGGCTACGCCTTCTTTGCACTTTTGGCTCGACGGAGGGATAGGTGTTCAAACAATGTTCAGTGACGTCACGCGGGACACCGGTCATATCGGCCGGAGTCCATGAGAAAATGTCCATGTTTCTGAACAAAAGTTGCTTGAGGTGCATTCTGATGTTTGGTGAGATTGCGTGGCCTATCGTCACCGTCTGTTCTGGGTATTTGTGGTTCAAAACCCATTTTTCTGGTTCGGTCGTTGAAATTTTCGCCGCTTTGGCTGGGCGCGCATCCTCTGCTGACATCACTTCTTTCTTTACATAGATAATCGTCACCCCCGTCTCAGTTGGGAACCCGATGGCTGAGTGGGGGGTGGGGGTTACCATGTTTAGCTCTCCTTGGGTTTCTCTCCCAATTAAAACATCATGCCTTGATTTGACTGGCATCACCAAGAAATTGACATTTGTAGTTCTTGAATGTTTCTCGTCAGACAGCGTGACGGGGAAACTGATCTGGCCTAGTGGGAAGACCATTTCGTTGTAAAATCCTAATAAAGGATAATCAACCGGCTCGAGTCTTGCTTATCTTCATCATCAAACTGATTAAAGCATTGCTCTTAGATGATATCAGCTGTACTTCCCGGATCAATGAATATGTATTCTGTTTCGTAATGACCGATAATACCGGTAATGATGATGGGGCGTGTGGCGCGTGGTCCCCCGCGTACTACCGGAAAGATGACATGTTGCTCTTGCCATGCAGGTTCGAATGGGCGCTTGCCTTTATTTCTCGCGCTGTATCTTGGTCCGTTGACCATGTGTGTTTCCAGGCGCCTGACTTTCTTCTGGTTTCCATCATCGTTGCGTTGGACCTGGCGCGTCTCCTTGCGCACATTCTTTACCAGATGGCTTAACTTTCCGCTTTTCAGCGCTCTCTCGATTTCTTGCCGTAAACCGATACAGTCATCTGTCAGATGACCTGTGTCCTTGTGAAAATCGCAGTACATGTTCGGGTCTTGCCCCTTCTTGTTTGTCATAGGATTTGGAGCTTTGAAATCATGATTCTCCGTCATGAGCACCTCTTTTGGTGTCTTTATGAGTGGAGTCCATTGCTTTTCTCGATTATCGTTCCTGACTGCCTTTCGATACCCGATTCTGTCAATCATTTCTCGCGCGTCCTCTTTGTAGCGTGATCTTTCCTCATACCCGCTGGATTGTCCAGTCTTCCATTCATGATTTTTATTCTTGTTGTGTTTGTCATAGTCGCGCGAGCTTCTTTTGGAAAAACGGTCTTCGGTGTAGGAGTTCTTGGTACCAGCTAGCGACTCTTCAGTTTGTGCTACGATCTTTGCGGCTTCCATCAGCTTGTCCCATTCCTTGGGTATACCGTCTTTTCCGGTGATAGTTCTGATGAGACTATCACATCGAATAGCTTTCTTGAAGTGAGCGTGCATGAGCTATTCGCTTACACCACTGATTTCCAAACACTCCTTATTGAAGCGAGTGATGAAGTCTTCTAAACCTTCGTTTTCTCTGCGCCAGATATCTGTTACTTTAGACGTATCGCGCTGATAACGTCTTTGCTGGCTGAAGTGGTTTACGAATTGTGTTCTGAAATCGACCCATGAACTAATTTTTTCAGGCGGAAGGCTGTCGAACCAGGCACGAGCAGCCCCTGTGAACGTCTGGATAAATAAATGACACAACATCGGCATATTCCATCATCCCATAACGCCAACACTTGTAAATACTCTAACATGATCGTCAGGGTCTGTGAGACCGTTGAACTTTCCCATTGTTAGAGGTAGCTTCTCTCTTGACAGTGGGGCTAGAGCAATCTTTGGAATGAACTTTGAGTGTTCCGCAGCTTCCGCTGGCCTATAGGCTAGGCTGAAGTCGCTTTCTGCTTCTTCGCTGTATGCGATGCGCTGTCTTTGCCTATACGACTCATGGTTTTTCGGCAACCTGTTGAAAACTGATGAACCTTCGTCATCTTGCTAAGTGGGATCATTCAGATCTGTGTCATCCCATTCGTTGTTCATGTTGCGTGGCCCTAGCCGGCTATGAACTGGACATTTGTGCTGCATGTAGGATGGGTGTTCATCGCATGTGTCTGTTTCTCCGTATGTATCGCGCGTGTCGTGTACGCTTGGCCTTCTTAGAGGAGAAGGTCTGTTGATTCTTCCTTGAAAGTTCTGCTGTGGGGGCGTCTGGCGCGCCCCCTGAGTTGGAACCGGAGTAGTAACCAAGGATGGCTCTGCTTGTAAAATCGCCTGTTGTGCGCTTAATGACTGATACGCAGTATTTATGGTGGCAATTTGCTTGGCGTACCAGGAAGCTAAGTTGCGCCTTCTGGTAGCCCTAGTAGGGCCGAAATGTTCGGATTTGGAGCTGGGTTAGAAGGACCAACGATATGACTTGCTGAGGTTCCCGTTTGGGTGATGCAAGAGAAGCTCGCGCGGGGTCCCCCAGTGTTGGTTACTTCGATTTCACCTATCTCCTTGGCATGTTGGACTTGGACATTTGGATTGTCCTCCCCCAATCATGTGTTAGAATTCGTGCCAAAACCAAAATCAGGAATAATTCCTTGACCAGCCATGATCGAAGGAACAAAAACTTAGAAAAAACTCAGAAAAAGAAGATGAAAGTGATTGCAAAAATCGGTGGGCGCCAATGAAGAAACACTGAACTAATTTTTGAGTTAATTAGTTTGGTTTATGTTCCTCTCATAGTGGTTAATCTTCTATTAACTTTCTGAGCTGCAATCTGATCCGATAATCCTGCAAAACAGAACACCGTTAGCTCGTTAAGAGGGGAATATGGGGGTTTCCCTCTTAACCAGACTCCGGCGTGAGAATAAGTATCTGCTTTGAGGAGATAATTGTGTGTTAAGAGTGAGAGTAGAGGGAATGGAATGTTTAACCTGTGCATGGAGGTTTCTATTTATAGCCGGAGAGGTGTAAGAGGGGATGGGCAGATGGGCCTTGGGCCGGAAGGCGACAACTAGAGGATATGCTCTTTGTCTCACTGGTGTCGACCGTTAGTGTCTTCTAGAAGATCTCCGGTGCTGGCGCACCATGATTGGAGCCACGTGTCTCAGTTGTCGGCCTTGTTGTCCCTCTACCATCAGCAGGTAAGTGGAGATCATGGGGCAGGTGTCGCTGCCCCCTGATTGGTGCCACATAGGCGTCCTTGTGTACTTTCTGTCTCCTACACGTCAGACGATCGTGGAGCACGATTGAGCACAACCTGGAGGACGCTGATTGGCTTGTTCTTCTGCCACTTGTACCTTTGGTACTTTCTGAAGTGGCCTTGCGCTTTGGCTCCCGCGCGACCTTTACTGGGCACGTCAGTAGCCCGCGCAGAGTTGCAGTAGGTGAAGGCTCTTATTCAGAACGTTAAGTATAGAAGTTGATGTCCTTTCTTGTTCAGACCTCGCGCGAGGTCAGGCTCTTTCTGAATATCCCGCACGGGGTTTAAAGATTGATCACCAAAGTGATTAAGGAGTATGGTCCAAAGCGCGACCAGAATGATATGCGCGACATTTTTGGGACCATACCCCTTCAACCATATTTTTTTATACACAACGGCGTATGATATAACATTATTTGTTTGAATATGAGATGTTTGATGAGAGAGAAAGTCAAACAAGAGAAAGAGAGGGGTTGTTGTGGTGCAGATTAACGGTGGTGACAGGTTGTTGTCGGTAGTCTCAGGTGTAGTTCGGGTATAATGAGGGGCAAAATTGGGAAGACACTATAATACGGTGGTGACAGGTTGTTATCGGTAGTGTCAGGTTGTGCTCTGAAAAGGTGGTTCTTGTGGGGTGGGTGTTGATGGTGGCGGTGGTGAGAAGGGGGAAGAGGAGGTGGCGGTGGTGGTGGTGCTATAGAGAGAGAGAAGAGAGAGTCAGGTGTGTTTAGAGAGAGAGAGGAGGTGCAGAGCTTCCACCAGATTTCTGAATTTTGGACTATTTATTTTAAAATCAAGATTAAAATGACCAGATGTTATAAATAAAATTAAAATGACCAAAATGCCCCTGAACAAAAAGACAAAATAGGCAGGTTGTAACAGTAAAAAAAAGGGTTTTTGAATTTTGGACTAAAATGGCAATAAAATTGAAATCACATGGACCCAAATTTAAAAAGTTTGAGATTTGAACTAAAATGGCAAAAGTGCCCAAACCACAGGGACCAAAATGGCAGTTTACTCTAAATAGAATAAAACTATCAATACAAATATAAGAATAACCAAAATCCTCACTCCAAAATCGTTATGGCTCGTAGAGCTTGTAGGTTTCGGTAAACCTTGAAAAGTTGGAAATATATGGCTCATTCTATTTACACCCCCTATAAAAATATCACATCCATCAATTACTTGCTTTTGTTTTTAGTCCTTTTTAGTCTTTTTGTTGTCTTTTTTTTATTCTTTTATTTAATTATTAGTTATTTATTATTTGTTTATTATTTAGTTAGTATTATTATTATTATTATTATCATTATTATTATTATTAGTAGTAGTAGTAGTAGTAATGATATATTATTTATTATTAGTTTTTATTGCTATAATTTATCAAATTATATTTATAGTTGTAACAAAAGCTATATAAAAATAAGTACTTTTTTACAAAATTATTATCATTTAATAATTTACATACCGAGGTTTAATCTATACACCCCCTAAATGTAGCAGGTTGGGCTATCCAAGAATTATACATATTTTGACGTGATTCAAATATATTCTCCCAGCCAGCTGCATCATTTTCTCTTGATAATTTCCATAGGTTGGTTGTGCCGGCAATTAGATGCTCTCCTTGCAATTCTACCATTATAAAATGGTTACCATTCACGTGTGCAATTGTAATTATTTTTTTCTGGGAACCGGTGAGGGCCTCTCCAAAGCGAAAAACAAGTCGAACTGTTTCTTTTTTCTTGAGATAAAAAATGAACGATTACATTAAATTTGTTTGCAATCAAGAATCCTGTCTCTGGCATAATCATCCAGTGTTTTTCTGGTGCAACCCCCGATCCTGACCAATCCAAGGACGTTAACACATCTTCAAATGAGCCTAAGAAAGCCTTAGTGTACTTATTTCTAAACTCGAGTAGCTCCTCCATCAGTGACCTCCGGATAAATAACCATTCATCTTCACCGTACCCGAGAGCAGAAGCTGTCGCCCGAAACCCACAATTTCCATCACCTAACACGTTATGTATGCGTGTAACATACGCATGGAAGATTTTTGGAATTAGATGAATATAGTTGTGTATCACCTGTGATGCTTGATCTTGGTTCAACCCCATGAAGTCATAGCCTGGCGCACTTGTAGAGTTGGCGAAAGAACTTTGTCCGACAATATATTGGTTCAACCCCATGAAATCATAAAAAGATGTCTAGCATAAAAAAACTAAAAAGGTAAAAAAAAAATTTAAGGCTTAAGTAATAAGCTTAATAATAATAATAATAATAATAATTCATTACAAATAGTAAATAATAATAATAACAAAAAGACAAAAAAGACAATAAAATATAATAAAAAAGACAACAAAAAGATAAAAAAGACTAAAAACAAAAAACAAATGATTGATGGATGTGATGTTTTTGATAGGGGGTGTAATTAGTAAATAGGGGGGTGTAAATAGTATCACCCAAATATATTCTAGATTTCGATAAACCTTGAAAGATTGGATGTAAGAATCAACGGAACACCACACCAATTGGTAATAAAAAAAAATCAAAATTGTTGATAAAAATAAGAGTAAACTGCCATTTTGGTCCCTGTGGTTTGGGCACTTTTGCCATTTTAGTCCAAATCTCAAACTTTTTAAATCTGGGTCTCTGTGGTTTCACTTTTATTGCCATTTTGGTCCAAAATCCATAAACCCACCATTTTGACTGTGAAACCTGGTTGTTTTGTCCTTTGTGCAGGGGCATTTTGGTCATTTGATTTTAATATAACATAATATAATAAACACAGAGATTTCTCACCACTCTCCAGAGATTTCTCCGATCATCATCATCTTGCCAAAACCAGATTTCTCCGATAAAACACCACCTGCTACACCCTCTCGCACCACCACCCCCACCACCACCTGCCACCACCCTCTCGCACCAGCACCACCACCACCACCTGTCGTCGTCATTTATATCCAGAACAAAAACTTACCACTCTCCTCAAACTCCTTCTTAACCATCTCCGGCTCCATTTCGCCCAATCGATTCAGATCTGAATCACACCAATTCAATCAAACCTGATTTAATCAACATTGAGGTAACTTATGACACAAACCTGATTCAATCAACAATGAGGATTCACACCAATTCAATTAAACCGGCGTCATCATCTTCATCATCGCCATCATCCTCATCATCGGCGTCATTAATCATTCAAAAAACCCTAACCTAATGATGGATCTCCTTCTCGATTTACCACCGTCGTTGTGTCCAAAACCACCCCGTCTCCACCAAACTCTGCACTCTCTCTCTCTCTCTCTAAATACCCACCTAATGATGGATCTCCTTATCGTCTCCACCAAACGCTTCAGTTGTTCCTGATACTGCAACAAATAGAAAACAATGATTGTATTAGAACCATTAAATAGCTGCAAACCGATTCAGCTTTAAGGTTTAATAACATACTGCAAGTATACAGATTAGAAAATTGATGCTTACTAGGAGTTTTTGGAGGATGAATAACTGATGCGAGAGATGATGTGGTGGTTCGAGCCCTAATTAAACGAAAAAATCCCATTGCGTTCGCCATTGCTTAGCAGGAGTACAACTAAGAAATTGCTGGCTTCATGATTTCATCTTCAATGCCACACCGCCACCGCCTACCTTTCACAAACCCTAGAAGGAGTTTAGAGAGAGAAAGAGAGGGTAAAAGCTTGAGTTTTAGGTTTTAGAGAGAGAAAGAGGGGGTGTTTTAGATGATGGTCTGTAGATGACCGCCACACCGCCATCACCACCACACCACCACCGCCTACCTTTCACCCTGCAGATCCTCTGTGTTTTAGAAGATAGCTCTGTGTTTGAAGGTTTGGAGAAGAGGTGGAGAAATCTCTGTGTTTATTATGTTATATTAAAATCAATGATCAAAATGCCCCTGCACAAAAGGACAAAACAACCAGGTTTCAACAGTCAAAATAGTGGGTTTTTGGATTTTGGACCAAAATGGCAATAAAAGTGAAAGCACATGGACCCAGATTTAAAAAGTTTGAGATTTGGACTAAAATGGCAAAAGTGCCCAAACCACAGGGACCAAAATGGCAGTTTACTCTAAAAATAATGTGTCACTTTGTGAGACGAATGCAAGATGAAAAAACAAAGGGTTTTCTGGCGAGGCAAATTTCTTCTTTGCGGTAAATAAGAGAGGTTCTTGGTTAATAAAGAATTTCTTGTATCTTAAATCACCAACCCATTTTAAGCTTAATGATAGTGGATGAGATGAGATCTTCACAAGTAAGTGTGCTCATATAGAAGTAGTATTAGAATGAGAATGGGTGACCTCGTCTCCACTAGGACCCTCCCATGTTTGTTCCAAATTAGTTGTATGGGCAACAAATGTGGGTTTTATAGAGCGAATGTGTTTCTTTGCCTACCAAACTAGTCTTTTAGGATGAATTCTTGTACTTTAATTGCAACACTTTTTAAATACGGAATGGAATAATTGGGATAAGTTCTTCTTAGGTTGTAACACTTTTGAAATATGGAATGGAATGATTTATCAGCTAAGCTAAATGAGCGGTGTAATTGGTAAGCTCGTAGGTTAAACATAAAGACAAAAGGAATGGACTAATCCGTAGGGGAAGGATCCACTAAAAAGTGGATTTTGCCTAAGTAGCCTAAGAAGGAATCTTAACCATTCATTTTTCAAATCAATGGTTAAGATGAAAGGGTATGAGAAAGGAGGAGTGCAAGGGTATCTTGGGAAAATCCTATTTATGGACTTTCTCTCTCCACATGCAAGGCACATGCATATTTCACCCCCATTTTTTAAACGTTCATAACTTTTTTATACGACATTATTTTTTCATAAAAATTTCACCATAAAATCGAGCGTCTTTTTATCTTTAATTTGAATACCATATTGCTATATAAATATGAAGACTCAAAAAACCCACTAAAATGTGTTGTATTTCTATGTTGTATAACATTTTTGTGCTGGATTTTTGTACTAAAAATTTTGTGCTGATTTTTTTTGTCTTAAATTTTTTTTTCTCAATTTTTTTTGCTGGATTTTTTTGTACTACATTTTTTTGCTAAATTTTTTTGTGCTATATTTTTTGTACTGTATTTTTTGTGCTATATTTTTTTGTACTACATTTTTTGTGCTAGATTTTTTGTACTAGATTTTTTGTGCTATATTTTTTTTGTACTAGATTTTTTGTGCTAGATTTTTTTGTACTAGATTTTTTTTGTATTTTTAAAAAACAAAAAGGGTACCATATGTCATTTTCACTCCTATTTATAAGGACCAAAATGTCCTTCATTCCTACTTATTAGGAGTGCCACATGTCATCATCACAATCCTTCTTAGGCTACTTAGGCAAAATCCACTTTTTAGTGGATCCTTCCCCCTAATCCGTAGTATGATATATTATACATGCTATAAAAACCCTATGTCGATGTTTGTCTTTTTTATTTGTTGTCGTTTGCATCAAACCGATACATGCTACATATATAATAATTTTTTTGTTTGAAAGCTGTTAAGGATTAACTGGTTACAACACACATTAAAGAATTTAACTTCTTTTGCAATAATAAAATATACCTCCTTGAAGATGATAATTAAATGAATGTTAAATAAAGCAACATAAATAAGAAAAAAGTGATTTAGATAACTTGGATTTCATGTTAACTTAACATTTTTTTTGTTGTAAATATTAAAAATTCGAAAAATATATAAATATCTATGCACATCAAGGTATCGTTTTGGTTATGTTACAAGTTTATCTTTTGGGTTTTTTTTCATTTGTTATAACATATGTCGGTATTGTGACCAACCGAACGAATTTCACTTGCGTCCCGCGACAATGTACGGGAAAAATTTACTATTAGCCTTTTAATATTAAAAAAATCGCATCGATCTTAAAGCCCATATCTTTGCACTATTTTGGGCCACGTATTGTAGTTTTGAGTTCCACACTTCCACGCATTATTTCCAAACTATAAATTAGCAAATTTTTGTTGCTTTGATGGTTGTAAGATGTGTATTGGGTGTTTTTAAAAAAAATTGCATTTTTAAGTTTTAACCCAAAGGTTTTTATGTTTCTCATTTTAAACCCTTTGACATTTTTAGTTTTAACCCAAAGTTTTTCAACTTTTCAATTTAACCCCAACACTTTCTTATTTTCAACTTTGATCCCTTATACTTTTTATCTTTCGCAAGTTTTTCATTTTACGTTTCGTTCTAAATTTTGCGAGTCAACACGCAGGCACGCAGCAACGTGCATGTAGGGTGCAACGTTTTTTCGTCTGTTTTCTCTATTTGACAGTACAGTCGCAGCGCGTCTGTTTTTCCCACGTTTGAAAAGTTCATCGCAACGCACGAATCCTAGATCGACTTAGTTATTTTTTTTACGTTTTACGTTTCTATATAATTTCTTCGCATTAACACGTCGCGACCGGGGTGCGTGGTTCAACGATTTTACGTATGTTTTTGGTTTGGCGTTATTTCTTATTTATTTATTTTATTTTTACAAGCTCTTCTGATGTTGGTGTTCGTTGGCAATGGTTTGGCATTAGTGCTACTTGGCACAATTTTACTAACGTATGTAACCTATTAAGTTTTTTTTACTAATAATTTGTTTCGAGTTTACCGTTATACCTCCTTTACTTAAGAAAAACTATTTTTTTCACTTGCATAGTTTGATGTACGTGCCTATATAAATTCGATTTTCTCTACGTGTTGACGTAAACTTTTTCTAGAAACGAGTTAGGTCAAATATAATATGTTTTCGTTTAAAAAAACATTTTTACATGCATATTTTTATGTACGCTTCGGTATAAAATTGAGTTGGTGTATGTTTCGACGTAAACTTTTCTGGAAGACGAGTGAGGTGATGTTTTGTAAATTTTGTTTCAAATCGAGTGGAGTCAAATTAGGGTTTCCTTTTTTCCATTTTTTCAGAAGCTCTAATTCATCTCTTTTGATTATACGTGTCATCTTTTCCGTTATACCCGTTACATTTTCTATGTATGACTCGGGTCACATATAATACGTTATGATTGTTGGTTATAAATTTGATTTACTTCGTGTTTGATCAAATTGCAATGCTTATATAGGTAATGTTGAGTTCAATCAAATACGTTGAAACACGTGTTTTCATATGGTTAATACATCAGATAACGTTTGGACTAATCTATTTGATGTTTACGATGTTTCGCGCCGCAACGCGCGCGGGTCTTATTGCTAGTTTCATATATAAATAAGCAAGTTTTTTGTGCATAACCACTTGTACTTTATGCTTTGAGAGTTTTTCAGAAAAAAAAAAAACTTGTTTTTTACTTTTAACCTAAAGGTTTTCAGCTTTTGTAATTTTAACCCTACATAATTTGTTTTTTTAACTTTAACCCAAAACTAAACTTGATTTTTTACTTTTAACCCAAAGGTTTTTAACTTTTGCAATTTTAACCCTGCGTAATTTGTTTTCTTAACTTAAACCCAAAATTTTTCATTATTTGCAATTTAACTTCACGACTTTTGTCACTTATACTTTTCATCTTTGGCAAATTTTCGGTTTACGTATAGTTCTAAATTTTTTGACTTAATACAACACAACATACGAGTGTGGTTCAACTTTTTTATGTTTTGTTTCAAATTTTGCAAGTTAACACGGCGCAACGTGCATGCGTGGTTCAACGTTTTTACCTCTATTTTTCATGTTTGACAGGTTCGTCGCAACACGCAGATCCTAGGTCGAGTCAGTGTTGGTGGTCGATGACGGTTGTGTGACATTAGTACTATTTGACACTGTTTTATGCCACGCTGCAAAGTGGGGTGTGCTTTGGGGGTTTTCTAAAGAAAAAATGGTTATGTATATGGTCGTCGTGACATTGGCTTTAGAGGTTTTCCAAAAAAAATGATTTTTTTACTTTTTACTAAAAAGTATTTCATAAATTACTTTTAACCCAAAACTATTTGTTTTTTTACTTTTAACCCAAAACTTTTTATCTTTTGCAATCTATCATCGCAACTTTTTTTACTTTCAACTTTGGTCCTTTATAGTTTTCATTTTCCGCAAATTTTTCGTTTTATGTTTGGTTCTAAATTTTGTGACTTAACACGTTGCAACGTGCGTCTTTAGTTTAACGTTTTTACGTTTCGTTCTAAATTTTACGAGTTAACACGACGCAACGTGCATGTGTGGGTGAACGTTTTTACATTGTCTATTTTTTCCCGTTTGACAAGTTTAACATAACGCGCGGGTCCTAAATCGACTTAGTTATTTATAACTAAAGAATCCCCGCCGCATTGCGGCGGGTCTCAATTTTAGTTTATATTAATTAACAAATGAAATGTTTTTTTTTTATAAAAAAAATGCTCGGATAGTCCCTATGGTTTATCCTTTTTTTCACCTTTAGTCTCTAACTTTCTAAAATTACAGCTATAGTCCCCAACTTTTGCAATTTCGTTCCCATATAGTCCCTAGGCCTAACATCAGTTATTTTTCTCAGTTAAGAGTGTGTGAAATGATAAAAATATCCTTACTAAAAAAAACAAAATAACTTAACCTATTCAATAGATTTATCATCCCATCATCCCATCTTCTCCCCCTGCAAATCCATCATCCCATCTTCTCCACCACCACCACCAACCGGCCACCGCCACTAAAAGCATAATCCGACCACCCACAACCACCATCTCTGCAACAACCACTCATTACTTTCTCTCTCAACCTTCCTTCACATTTTTTTTCTTGCAATCTGACCACCGCCACCAGAACCAACCGACCAACGCCACCCCTTTCTCTCTAAACCATCCTTCACGTTTTTTTCCTGCAATGATCCCTACATGTACCCACCAGAACCATCGCCTTCACCATATCAAAATCTCACCCTATTCCCACCCTCACTTTCCCCACTTCAATTCGAATCAAGTCCACCCGTATGAATGACACAAATTACCTTCAAATTCAAGCTAAGTATCAAGAGAAGTTCATTTTACCTTTATTCTGGGATCTGATTACTTCTACCACCGTTAACCAGCCACCACTAAAACCCTTCCCCATCTTGATTTTGCGACGTGAATTAATAGGAAAACGCTTGTGAAAGTGTTTAGTTGGTGGGTAACCTACACCGAGCTCCTTCATCATCATCAATGTCACCAGCCACCACCAAAACCCTTCCCCATCCTCCGCTAGTGGTTCGTTTTTTCAACAGAGAATAACGAGAACGAAATAGAGAAAGAAAAGAGGGTGGGTGTTATGGCAATTGGGATTTGGGGTGATGGTGTTGAGGTGGTTTGGTTGTGTAGAACATAACCAGAAAGAGAAGAAAATGGGAGAGGGGTGGGTAAGTGGGTAAAAGGCTTAGGTTATTGATTTATTATTAAGGGCATTTTAGTAATTTCATACCCCACTTAACTAAGAAAATTAACCTCATCCACGATAGGGACTATCCGAGAACGAATTTGCAAAACTTGGTGACTATAGCTGTAATTTTAGAAAATTGGGGACTAAAGGTGAAAAAAAGGGTAAACCACAGGGACTATCCGAGCACTTTTCTCGTTTTTTTATTATAATATTATATTATTATAATCAACTTTAGGAATACTTTGTATTTCGCTTATAATTTTTAAAATATGATGTTTTATAAACTTTTGAGTATGATATTGTGGCGTGCTTATTTTTATCTACGTAAAGATATAAAATTTACTTAAAATCAAGTTGTTAATACTAATTTACAAGTGATTGAACCACAAACAAATCAATAGTTTGTCTCTTACTTTACATTTTAGTGTTTTTTATAACTTACATCGTTTACCTATTTCATTATTTTAGTAATATAATATAACGTTTTATAGAATCTTGAATATATAGTTGTGTCTTTTTTATTTGTATCAACAATTTGATAAAATTTTTATTCGAATGGGTTAGATTAGTGTTTTTTTCTGTACCATGAGGAACTGAACCGATATTGTCTGAAGTCTGAACATCTATAGTTGTACCATGTCTATTTTATAGTTTCCTTGACGTGACGATATAAAATTCGTTGTATATGAAGTTGTATGCGTAACTGAGTTTTTTTTATAACGTAAAATATAGTGGGTGCCAATATAGTAATGGTACCATGAAAAATCGAACCGATGCTAGCCGAATATACATAGAAACCGAAATTCGCTTTTATGGGTTTCAATCAGTATAAACCTATCTCTTTCTATTGCTATATCCAATACTGACCGAAAACCCATTGCGAACCGCAGATAATCAAACTAGTTTATAAAATTACTAAACTAGACTTAGTTTAGATAAACTTAATATATATATATATATATATATATATATGAGTTCAAATGAGAAGAATTAAAAATTAAGAATAAAAAGAATAAATGATACAAAGGTAATTTAAACAAATCATTTAATGAGTCTATTATTTATATTTGTTATTCAAATTAATGAACTCTAATTATTTAACGAGCCTCTCTTAAAAAATAGTTGTGCATCTTACACAGTAAAAATAATCCTGCACATGATCTTACATTTTCAACGCTTCCTACACTATTAAAACAATATTTTGGTGTAGGATACAGAATCTGTAGGACTCAAACACTTTTAAATAATTTTACGACTCATAATAAAATATGTGTAGGACACAAAATTTTTAAATAATTTTGTCACTTCTAATAAAATTTGTGTAGGAGCCAATACATTAATGATGGTGAAGGAGGAATTTATGGTTGCATTAATACGACTTGAGTAACTCTTTAAAATATTTATTAATATTCTAGATCAAAATGTCTATACTACCCTTAGTAATTAAAGCATTAATTAAAAATGGACAAAAATGATATCTTGATTCACAACCATTGAACAAAAAAAATAGGGTCTAGATTAATTCATTTTTTCTTCTTTTAAGAAGAGTCTTCCAAATGAACCTCCCCATATATATATATATAGGGTCAGGATTTAGAGAGAACAGTGAAAAGTGTGAGAACGATTTTGGTGGTGACATGTGGCATTGATGCTAAATTATACTAAGGGGTAATATTGTCAAAAAACCCACTCACATGAACTGGGTGTTCAAATAAAACGCCATAAAAACACCAAATTCAGAAAAACCCCATGAAAATACCTAGTTAAAACGCCATAAAAACACATAGTTCAGAAAAACGCCATGAAAATATCTAGTTAAAACGCCATAAAAACACATACTTCAGAAAAACATTGTTAGAAATGTAGGCTTAGAAAACAAATGCAGTATGCAAGCAATGCAAAATAGAGAAGCAGTAGATGCTCTATTGTTTGATGCGCTAATCAGATAATATGCTCTAGTACTAGATGCTCTAATAGATGCTCTAGTACTAGATGCTCTAACAGATGCTCTAATATGTGGCATGCGTTATTATGTGGGATGTGCTATTATGGAGTAAGTTCAGAAAAACGCCACGAAAATACTTAGTCTAAAACGCCATAAAACACTCAGTTCAGAAAAACGCCATAAAACCCAGTTAGTTTTTTTTTCGAAAAGTATATCAATAGTATACTCGTTGGAAAGATAAAAAACGCTGAGTTTTATGGTGTATTTTTTTTCGAAAAATAATCACGTATAAAAAAGTTATTGTCGTTTAAATATGATGGGGAAAATGACATGTGATTAGCCTGTGCACATTTGTTTGGATCTTCCTATTTTACCCCTCCTGGTAGTTCCAAGACCCCTATTATTTACAAAAATGCCACCGCATCAATCTAAGCCACAAACCACTAAGATCTGGTGGATGAGAATCGTTCTCACCGTTCTCACACTTTGAGGCGTTCTCTCCTGATCTTGTTCCTATATATATATATAGGGAGGAGATCATGCGAGAACCACCCTTATTGCGAGAACCGCGAGAACCAATGTGAACACAACCTAAAATAGCTAAAAAAACCTAACCCCCACCGCCCCCCCCCCCCCCCCAAAAAAAAACCTAACCCCCCAAGCTAAATACTAAAAACTAAAACCCCCAAAAAACCTAATCCCCCCCCCCTCCCAAAAAAAAAACCTAAACCCCCCTCCCCCACCCCCCAAAAACCTAACCCCCCAAGCTAAAATGCTAAAAACTAAACCCCCAAAAAACCTAAAAAAATCTAAAAAAATAAAAAAAAATCTAAATTTTTTTCTAATATTTTTTATGCTCAAATCGCTACTTTTAGTGGCAAAAAAAAAATTAAATTTTTTTTTTTAATTTTTTTTTGCTTCGAAAAGTAGCGATTTTTATATAAAAAATATTAATTTTTTTTGTGTGATTTTTAGCTATTTTTGGTTGTGTTCACATTGGTTCTCGAGGTTCTCGCAATAAGAGGTGGTTCTCGCATGATCTTCTCCCTATATATATATATATAGGGAGAAGATCATGCGAGAACCACCTCTTATTGCGAGAACCGCGAGAACCAATGTGAACACACAAAAAATGCCTAAAAATAGCTAAAAATCACAAAAAAATTTTTTTTTTGAATTTTTTAATATTTTATATAAAAAAAATCGCTACTTTTCGAAGCAAAAAAAAATTGTTTTTTTTTTAATTTTTTTTTTTGCTTCGAAAAGTAGCGATTTTAACCTAAAAAATATTAAAAAAAATCAAAAAAAAAAATTTAGATTTTTTTTTGATTTTTTTAGATTTTTTTTAGATTTTTTAGGTTTTTTGGGGGTTTAGTTTTTAGCATTTTAGCTTGGGGGGGGGGGGGGGGGCCTTAGGTTTTTGGGGGGGTGGGGGAGGGGGGTTTAGGTTTTGGGGGGGGGGGGGGGTGGGGTTAGGTTTTTTTTTAGGTTTTTTTTAGCATTTAGCTTGGGGGGGGGGGGGTGGGGGTTAGGTTTTTTTAGGCTTTTTTTAGGTTTTTTTAGCTATTTTAGGTTGTGTTCACATTGGTTCTCAAGGTTCTCACAATAAGGGTGGTTCTCGCATGAGCCCCTCCCTATATATATATATATATATATATATATGAACATGAATGGATGAAATAAACGATCGAACATAACTAAGCGTAAACGAATGAACGCTTATGAATATGATATTTTTCATGTTTATTTGTTTATCAATTGAATGTAGCATAAACAAACTCTCTGATGAATTGTTCATTTTTTTTAATCACAATAAGCTTATCTCATTCATTCTTGTCAAGTTACATCAAACAGTGTTGCAAAAATCGCGATTAATCGCCGACTAGTCGCTAGTCGGCCTCCTATTGAGTAATTTTTCACTAATCAGTCAAAAAATCGCTAGTCGGTCAAAGTCGGTCCAAGCCGCCCTAGCCCTAGTCGGCCCATTTGAAATCCTTACAAAACAGGCCCAATATTACAACTTTAGCCTATTTTCCTTATCCCTTACCCTAATATGACGGAGAATTTGAGTCGGAGAAAGAGAATGAAGTAGACGAGGAGATTGAATACGAGTCGGATGGTGTCGAAATCATTGAACAATACGGGGATGACGATTACATTTGAGCTATTTGTTAATGTTTGAATTTTAAGTACCGAGACTTGTTATGTTATGACTTATATGTAAGTTTAGTTTTTATTTTGAACTACTTTTACCTTTTTAAGTATTATATTGATATGGATGTGTGAGTATATATATACATATTTATAAAAATAATAAAATTTACATATAAAATTTCCGATCCGATTAATCTCGAGTAATCCCGAGTACTCTCGAGTAGTCGCTAGTCCCCACCTCACCGGCCGACTAGCGAGTTCTCCAACCTTGATCAAAACAGAAAGTAGACGGGTAACAAGTTGCGTCACCACCCCTTTCTGATACGTTTATTTAATTCACAGACCTAATCCTAGGTTGATATGAATAAATAATTAAATAAAGTTTAGAGTCACATGTAACTGTGAATGAGTAAAATGTATTTTGGGAGGGTTTAGTTAAGAGTAGTTTTCCCCTTTGGATTCCAAACGCAACAACAAAAATGGAACCAAAGCCATCAACCCTCGCACCCCTTCCAGAAGAAAACCAAACTCAAGATCAAGATCAAGATCAAAATCAGCATGCACCTGCGCCTTCTGCTTTCGCCTCAAAACCCATTCGTCCTCCCACTCAGTCAGTTCATCCCTCCAATCATATCAAATATGTGTTACTGATGGTGGCAAATTAGTTGCAAAATTGGCTTCTTTCTTATTAATTTTAATTTCTAGATGTGGTACAATGTATAAATTAGGATATGTGTGTTCATTCTTGTGAACTGATTTCAGTTGTGACTATATTTCTTTAGATGATCGATCATAAGCTTATTATTATTAGATCATGAAAATACTTAATATTCTTATGCTTGTTCTTGAATCTTGATTTATCCTCCTAAGCAGTTGCAGAAATGATACCTGAATATGATGGTGTAGCCTTAGTTTAGGTGGTTTTCTGCCTACTTCTGAGATAGGCGTGCGTGTCGATGCCAGACAGACTCCAAGACTGAACTTAAGGGTTTGGGTTAAGCAATGAAAGGAATTAAGGGTCTTAAGTTTGATACATAGGATATTTAGGACATGAATGACACAAAATTTGGAGATTTCACATTATGCAAAGATAGTCTTAAGTTCGAGCCGGGGTCTCACTGGAAGCAGCCTCTCTATTCCTACATGGTAGAGGTAAGACTGTCTACATCTTACCCTCCTTAGACCCTACCTTTGCTTTGCTATTGGTTGGATTTACTGAGTATGATGATGATGATGATATACTCAATTTAATATTGTTAATATCATCTGAGTCCCTCGGTCATGTGAACTACAATCGGCTTGTGGGTAGTTATGGAATGACTTTTCCATCATTAAAATGATTATATCATCAACACTAGATGAAGGATGATTCATATTGCTTCAATTTAAATAAGAATGCATACAATTTGTTTCTTATTTTATGTTTTTGTTCGAAATAAACTTTCTATTCATCATACATACATAAAGGTGTGTGGTCTGAAATATTAATCAATCAAACTTTTCGGTCATGAAGGAAGATTGGTAAATTTTCAATTGAATTACATTCTACTACGAGGAAATGCTTTTGGTTTTTCCCACTATGGTAAAATGCTTTGATTTAGCAAACGAAATTATATGATTAATTTGTAGCACCCACTGCTGTTGTTGGTTGATGACTGTTGTTGTAAGTCTGTGATTTAACATATAACCATGGTTCTAGTGCCGTGAAAGTGGTCGGGCTTGCTGCGTAAATTGTTATGCCATTAGAGTTGAAATACCTAGATACCTATCATGTCTAGAAGTTCTGCTGATAATTAAACGAGTCACTAATTTAAGATTCTTGTGAACATCTATGTATATTGCATTATTGCTTATACATTCATCATTTCTTTTTATTTCTATTCTATCGCAGTCTCGGTTAAACTTAACAGTTAGTCTTTGACCTTGTAGGACATCTTCAGAAAAATACTCCCCGTTAGACTGGAAAGGATATTTTGACCAAGAGGATGATGTTTGCATCCCTGACTCAAACGATGTTAGTGACATGTTCATATACTTAATTCTTCTCCCCGTGCAAATTGCACTGTTTCCTCTGTTTATTAATCTTGTTTTTTTTTCTTTCTGATTTACTGTGCCATTTAGGTCTTTCATGTATATACTGCAGGAAAGGAAGGACCAGTTGTTTTTTGCCTGCATGGTGGTGGTTATTCTGGGTATGTCTGATTCATGCTCCTCAAATATATTTCATATAATTCTATCTTGTTTAATGCAAAGAATAATTTTTTAAGGAGAAAGCAATTATTTTGCTACCGGAAAATGTAATTCTTTCAAATAATATTTTGATATGCTATTATCAGGCTATCATTTGCTTTATCAGCGCGTGTGATTAAGGAGAAAGCAAGGGTAGTCGCAATGGACCAGAGAGGACATGGGAAATCATCCACAGAAAATGAAATAGACATGTCTATCGAGGTGCACTTGTTGAATCGTATAATTCCTGAAGTTTTTGCACCTTTAGATATCTGTTATAATTTCCTAAATAGGATTTCACTTAATAATGTGTTACGCCTTGTGCATTGCAGACTCTATGTAAGGACGTTGAGGCTGTTGTGAAGACAATGTATGGAGATGCTCCGCCAGCAATCATACTTGTTGGCCACAGGTTTGTTGTTCACTTAAAAACCCCGATATGAGATTTTAAGAACGTGTTAACTCTGTACTTGGAAATTAAATAAAAGATTAATTTACTTTACGATAAAATTAATTGCATGCAGCATGGGTGGATCAGTTGCAGTACATGTGGCAGCAAAGAAATTGTTACCTAGTTTGCATGGACTTGTGGTTGTAGATGTTGTTGAGGTGCTTGACTCAAACTACTTACCATAAACTTTTGTAAGTGTTGAACTTAAGAAATATTAAAATTTTATTTATTGCGATGTCAGGGGACAGCTATGGCTTCTTTGATGCATATGCAGAAGATTCTATCGAACAGAATGCAGTATTTTCCGTCTCTTGAGAAAGCGGTAAATGGGCCTTTTGACTTTCTCTTACTCCATGAAGAAGCTAGTTTGAGTTATATCATATATAGCTTGTGCTACATTTCTTCAATATATGGCCTCTACGTAAAACCAGCAATACTATCCTTAAATGTGTCTTTGTAACCTTGTGTTTTTTTGTGCCATAGCATAGCTCAATAATCATAGACTAGACTTATGCTTAACAGTCACCTTTAATATATTTTTTAATTGGAAATATTTTGTGTATTCTATTAGTGTCATTGTTGGCTATCTGCAAGCATATGTTAAGTTAGACACATAACAACACCTAGTACTATGGTTTTTGACACATTTAATGTTCATGATGTCTTCGAGCCGGGAGTCTCACCGGAAGCAGCCTATCTTGTCCTACGGGGTAGAGGTAAGACTGTCTACATCTTACCCTCTTCAGACCCTACTTTAGCTTTGCTATTGGTGGGATTTACTGAGTATGATTATGATGAATGTTCATGATGTCTGTAAAAATATATCTTTATACAAAAGGAAAATATAATACAAAATCAGCAACTGGTATTGGTGGATAAACACATACATGTAGTCATGTATATTTGCTTCTATCTGTCTGCGTGTGTGTATATAAACACATATACATATGAGATATGGGACTCAAGTGAGATCATTGATTTCTATCACTAGCAATTGATCTTTTAATTGTGAAAAACTTCCTTGTTATTGGTAGTGTTTTCATTGAGTCCATGTTGTCTGTGATATCGAAACGAAACGTAAATGCATGCAGATCGAATGGAATGTGAGAAGCGGCTCTCTAAGAAACATTGAATCTGCTAGAATATCGATTCCTGGTACCGTGAAGTATGATGATTCACAGAAATGGTAAGGTTTACGGATATATATATAAATTTCTGTATGTTGTATGTCCTCATCACATATCTCATCAAAACACACAGGTGGATTCTTTTGAATCTAATCTATCTTTCTCCTTTAATTTGTTCTGGTAGTAGTTGTGTAAATTTCAAAGGTAACCTGGTTATATTTTTGCAGTTACCGTCACAGAGCACGATTAGAGGAAACAGAACAATATTGGAGAGGATGGTACATACTATATACACTAATATATTTTTATGTATTTAAGAACAGTCCCGTATTTCTCTTCACATGATCTGATTAATGCAACAACGAAAGGCTATCATATTATTTAAAAGTTTTAACTTTTTTAATCTTTTAACGTCCAATGTTTGTGTGTGTTAAGGTATGAAGGACTCTCGGAAAAGTTTCTATCATCTCCCGTTCCGAAGCTCTTGCTGTTAGCTGGAACCGATAGACTTGACAGGTCTCGTTTGCTTTTTAGTCATGAATGACTTAACAACCTTATAATTATTTGTTGAAGGTCATGAGTATGATATTTATTATTTGCTGTAACAGGGCTCTTACAATCGGGCAAATGCAGGGTAAGTTTCAAATGGTGGTTGTACGACATACTGGCCATGCGATACAGGTCACAATTCTTTCGTGTCTTTTTTTTTAATGCTTGCTGGATCCAATATATTATAACCCGTTACTTACATCTACTCTTGGATATTACAGGAAGATGTACCTGATGAATTTGCATCGCTTGTACTCAATTTTGTCTCACGTAATCGAATAGGACCTCATGGAGTCGAGGTTTGCATCACAGTTTTATCTATAATTTTAGTTTATACATCACACAATATATATTATTCTTTTATTTTTATCATAATTATATACATAATAATATTTATTATGTAATTATATATTAATTGTATTAAATAAACATTATTAATTTGTATAATCCTTTAACAAGCTGATCCCAAGTTGCTCATGAGCGGCTCAACTCACTCACACCCTTATCAGGTTTTCAATTTCCTTGAACACTCTAATTTTGTGTTGCAGATTCCAGGAATTCGCCGGCCATCACAGCCACATACCTGAACAAATGGCGAAATATGCAGACATGATGAGACTAGACGGCCTGCTGCAAAATAAGTATGGATCCATCATACATGCCTGTGTGCATGCAGATTGCAGATTAGAGTTTTCTTGCTAATGGTCATCTAGGGATTGTTGCAGACTGTTGTTTATGAGTGGTTATCTTTTATACTATTATAACATATCTACATTCCTGCAATTCTACATAAAATATTTTAATGCTTGTTACATTTCTTGAGTTTACAGTCTTTTTGCTATTTGTTTGAATTTCAAAATACCCAGTTACAAAAATGGCGGGTTCTAATTCGTTTTCTACATCAACCCCAAAACGTTAGATTAAACGTAAATAAAGCCCCTAGTAATTTCCATTTATTCGTCGATGTGCTTATAATAAAAAGGTTGTACGAAACGTTAAGGATGGTAATTTTTTTTTGTTAAACACAAAAGGATATAAACTCACTTTTAATTCATTTTAATCAAAACATGGTAGTTTCAATGGCTTTTGCATGTTCAGTGGCGGAGCTTGACCCAAATGACCGAGGGGTCGAAAACGTATATACCAAAAAAACTCTATAGAACCGGGGGGTCGAAAACGTATATACCCAAAAATTTCTATACGAAAACTACATATATAACAATACCGAGCGAAAAATTCGGGGGGTCGGGCGCCCCTCCCTGGCCCTTCTATACTTCGCCACTGCGCATGTTCACTTACCGTATAACTTAATGTTGATTTAGTGCAACCCATACATTAGAGGGTTGAAATATTACAACTGTAAAGTGATTTTCATACATAACTAGTTGATGCCCTGTCCGCGTTGCGGGGCGATGGCCGAATAATGAGCCAGTGTTAGTTAGCTCATTGACACGAAAAACAATTAAATCAAGTCAACCAATTAAAACAAAACACTTTTATAGTTTTGATAAAAAAAAACTAAAACAACGGCAATATTGTAATTTTTAACCGAGGGAAAGTTGTATTTTTTTACTGGGGTAAAATCGTAATTTGCCAAAAGCTAAAGTAATGGCAGTACTGTAAATTTAAACCGGGGGCAAAATTGTAAATTTTCACAGGGGCAAATTCGTAATTTTGAACTTGGGGTAACAACGTAATATAAATTTGAACTAAGGGCGCAGGCGTAATTTTAAGCTAGAGGCAAAAGCACAATTTTATTTTGAACCGAGGGCAAAATCTAATTTTGAGTTGGGGGCGAAAACATAATTTTATTTTGAACTGAGGAAAAAACGTAATTTTGAAATGAGGGCGGAATCACAATTTTTTAAATGGGGAAAATTCACATTTTTGAACAGAGGGCAAAATCGTAATTTTTACCTGTGGGCAAAAACAAAATTTTATTTTGAACTGGGGGCGAAAAGGTAATTCTGAGCTGAGTGCCAAACTACAATTTTATTTTGAATGGAGGGAAAAATCGTAATTTTGAGCTGGGGAGAAAAACGTAATTTTATTTTGAGTTGGGGACAAAACCGTAATTTTAAAGAGGGACAAAAACGTGATTTTAGAATGGATGTAAAATAATAAACTGGTTGGTCTAGTGGGAGAGTGCCAGGCGAAGTCGTAATTTTGAATTGAGGGCAAAATTGTAATTTTGAGATGGGGACAAAGAGCGTAATTTTATTTTGAGCTGGGGGCTAAAACATAATTTTAAAATGGATATAAAACAATAAACGTGTTGGTCCAATAGAGGAGTGCCAGGCAGCTGCCTGACACTATTCCCCTAACTTGGATAATGTATATGTTGCCTGACACTATTCCCCTAACTTGGATAATGTATATGTAGGATAATATATCAAAACTATTTTATTATCATTACGTTAAAATCAACTAATGTTTTTCAATGACGCGCGTTGCGCGAAAGGCATTGATGTTTTCGACCGACATCATTCTTCAAACGATTCGAGATAAACGATGTGTAACCAACCATATCCGGCATCGTGGAGTGTATTAAAAAGGGAGCAATTGGACGATTGGATGCTGAGCTAGGTGTTTCTTGGAATGCCCACGGATTGTTCGGGTCAAAACCACCATTATGAGGATTCATTTTTCGTATTGTGGTTGGATGAGATTTAAAAAAAAAAATAAGATAGAGATGATTATAGAAGAGGTGGAGTAGTTGTGGTAAAAAAATGAATAGAAGTGTGAGTATTTATAGTGAATTTTTTTTTAAACACATAGTCGTTGGCCAACGGCTAGCCCAATGATCCCGCCCAACGCCCATGCTAAAACCCCCGGCCAAGGGGCCACGCCGAAACCCCCCACCCGGGATGGTGACTTGGGCGTTTGTACCCAACCCACGCCACAACCCCTTATATTCTAATATACCCTAGATGAACTACTGTTCGTAACCAACCATATCCGGCATCATGGAGTGTATTAAAAAGGGAGCAATTGGACGATTGGATGCTGGGCTAGGTGTTTCTTGGAATGCCCACGGATTGTTCAGGTCAAAACCACGATTATGAGGATTTATTTTTCGTATTGTGGTTGGATGAGATTTTTTTTTTAAAATAAGATAGAGATGATTATAGAAGAGGTGGAGTAGTTGTGGTAAAAAAATGAATAGAAGTGTGAGTATTTATAGTGAAAAAATATTTTTTTTTAAACACATAGTCCTTGGCCAACGGCTAGCCCAACGATCCCGCCATGTCATCTTGATAGCCCCGCCCAACGCCCGTGCTAAAACCCTCGGCCAAGGGGCCACGCCGAAACCCCCCACCCGGGATGGTGACTTGGGCGTTTATACCCAACCCACGCCACAACCCCTTATATTCTAATATACCCTAGATGAACTACTGTTCATTCACTTTCCTTTTTGTAACACCTTGTAAATTTATGTCCAATAATGTATTGACACGTGTCATGAGCTTTAAACGTGTAAAAGATTACTTTAGAGGGACTAAAGTTGACAAACAGAGAAAGTATGTGAATAAAAGGGTTCAAAGTGTCAACAATGGGTAAATATACTTTACGATAACCCTATACGATGTTTATACCCTTAAACGAATGAATCATGGATCATACGAAGCTAATTGTGGAAGAAAGTGAGAGATTTCAAACTACAGGGGTTAAATGTGTCAACATGTTGAAAGTATACCTCTGAGTGACCTTTTAGCAAAGCCGAAGCTTTGTAATGATAAATTATACTCACTAGAATATGTGGTAAAAATTTCACCAAGTTTCGTTATCGTATGAGAAAGTTATGACAATATTCGTATACGAGGGGTTAAAAGCGTCAACGTTGAAATTTAAGGCTTTTCGGGTGGTCACAAAGTTAACCAAGGACTTACCAATGTTTAAATATGTCATGGAGCCCTTAAAAGTAAGGTTAGAGGGCCAAAAATGCAAGAACAAGACTTAAAACCACGTTAGAAAGGACCAGGGGCTGAAATGTAATTAAATGAAACTTGTTTGGCTGGTTCTGGGAGGCCAGGCGGCCCGCGTAAGATGGTCCTATGGGGCTACGCGGCCCGCGTGAGAGTGCCAGCGACATAATACACCTGGCAGCTGCCAGTTCAGGTCTGTAACCGCTTTTAGGACCTGTAAACTGATACCAGTGGCTGCACAAACGGATTTACATGCAGTAGGGGCACTTGTAAACATCTGGTTGCAACCATAGACTTGCTTGGCATCATCCTAAGCAATTGAATTCACTATATAAGAAGAACAATGTTGCAACTCTTGTGCCATTCATTTGCAAACTTTCACAAGCTTATTTCTGGAGCTCTCTGATCAGCAACCAAGTTCTCTTAGGCTTCCTAGTCGTGCTTAGGACCCTTGTAAGTGTCCTTAACCCTCTTTAATTCAGTTTTGCCTAGTTAATTAGCCTAAAGTCAAACCGTCGTAATTAGAGTTTGACTTCGTAATTAATCATAATGTGTCCAGTCAAATTTCAAATTGAAAGTACCTATGAGTTGGTAATTATGTGGGCAATAAACCCTTAAAAGGGCACCCTCTGATTCCCACTCTAACTAGGTCAATTGTCGGGTCAAAGTTTATCTTAAAAAGTCAACAGAAAGCTTATTTTCAAATTAATGCATAATTAGCAATGTAGAACCCATGCAACCTGTTTTATCACTAATATAACTTGGTAATTAATGTCACACCCTGGCTTTTGCGGAAGCGTGGGTTTATTTGGTGTGACTTCTTAATACCATAGCAACAATCATAACAATGCTATATGAAAATAAAACACAAGATGTTCATCCATTCATTAAGTTTAGTAATACCATAACAGTTGTCTTGAATCATCAACCCAAAATAAATTACAACCATGACTTGTTTAAAACTGAGTTCCCAATGGACTCCACAAAGACCTTAAATAAAACGAGGTTTGGAGACATGTGACCCGTCCAGGCAAGGGTTACACCTCCCAAACCCTACACCCTTGGATGACATCTTTTATTTAATACGCAGCTTAACGTGCATCACCCGCCAGATCCGATCAATTCCCTGAAATACATGTAGTTGAAAAATCAACAAAAAGTTGAGCGAGTTCATGTGTATGTCTGTGTGTATAAACCGTTAAAGTACGTCCGTATGTATAAATGTCCCTGGTATGTAGCAATTAAGGAAAAAGAGATCACCAATGGGTTGCAAAGCCACTGGTATGTGTGACGTGATGCAGGAAAACTCAAACTTAGCAAATTTGTACCGGGCCTCGGCTGTAAGACACAGTCACCACTATGGGTCACCCCGACCTCATGGGTGTAGGCTCGCTACACCCAAATAGATCTATCACTCATGTCCCTCGGTCCTACGATGAGGATTAATGGCTTTAAGTGTTGTACCCACCACCCACATGATCTAAGTAGTAACCCTCCTTAAGCTAACCATACCATGTATAAAACGTTTGTAATAATTGTAACATGTATTTCACCCCCGAAGTGTAAAACTGAAAACAGTTAAAAGAAAAGGGGGACATGAACTCACAGTACTGCGTCTCCTGTATCGTAACGTCAACTCAAACTTGATCAGCTACCCGACGACCTACAACGTACTAATGTCTATTAGACGATCGGGCCGTGCCTTGCCTTTGTATTTACGTTTGCGTTACGATACTTTGATATTATTCCAAGTTATAACCTGTTGTTAAAATAATATTTATTTTAACTTACATTATATTTTTAGGTCTTGAAATAATAGTTAGGCAACTATTCCGTATTCATACTTCTCAAGTATTTTTATGTGTGTATATCCTTCCCAATGGTGGGGTATTTATACATGTATTTTGGTAGTTCGAATAATATATTTTTAAGTCTCACTTAGAAAATATATAATAATTTATTTATCAAAAAATGATATGTCCCAAAATATATGTTTTTCCCAAAAATAATATATCCTCATTCTTTGTATCCAACTGATGTTTACCCAAAATATATTCGTAAACGTATTTTTCCGGATTTATAAATGTGATGGTATTTTGCTAAGTTACATTATTTTTGTGCTAAATAATGTAACTAGTTCCCAAATGAACAACTAATCACACAAGCGTTTTAGTATGAAATATATATTCTAAATATATATTTATCCGCTTTTATTTTCGAAAACCCACCTCCGACACTTTAAAGTTTTGTAACAATACTCATGGCGAAGTTTACTTTGAAAGACAATGTTTAAAACATATTTGCAAATACTTGTTAGAAAATAATTTTCTAAGTCTTGGGATGTTTAGAAAATTTCGCCAGAGTTTCCCCTAAAAACGGAGGTGTCCATGCTAATAAGCATATCATTTTCTTTTCAAATTCAATCAACAATCGACAACAATTATCTTTTAAACAACTTTACATTACCGAGAGTAAAAACTCTATGTATTACACACTAATCATGAACCTGATACTTTCTGAAAACGCGTAGTAACTTAGTGAAGCTTATAGTGGACTTAGTTACCTTCCGAAGTGTAGTTATTTCTTTAACAACCATTCTCTTACAAAAGTTTAGTGTTTACAACTTGTAAACACTTTTTATAAAAATAAAACTCTTGAACTCTTCTTGTAAATAAAAGGTTTCTACATTTGTTTTATTTACAAAAATTATGTAAGAGTATGTAAAAGTCATAATCCTTTAGAAATCGGTTCTTGAACTTGGTTTATCTAGAAACCTCTTGTAAAACTTAGATCTACATGATCATCAAGTTATTTTGTTTACTAATATTTCAAGAAAAAAATATTTTTATTCAAGTTCATGATTAAACTAGAAGGTGGTTATTTATGTAACACATAACCACTTTCTAATCTTGTTAAATCATATCTCTAAATTTTATTTAACACGACTCATATGGTGATTAACCTCACACAACCAAGAATCAACATAAAATCAACAATATGTTTACTACAATATCCTACTACAATATTTCATCTTTATGTTCCATTCATATGTAAACTTTATGTAAGCTTCAAGTTCATATTTTTAGTTCTTGTTTCCTTAGTGTTTTGAACATAAGTACCATACTACAATTTTAGCCATAAAAACAAGATGAACAAGGGTTTGACAAGAGCTTACTACTAGCACAAGGCTGGGGTAGAATCTAGTGAAGAAGATGATGAGATATGATGATGAACAAGCAAGAACAAAGCCCTTTTGAAGTTTCCACAAGTTGCAACCTCCTTGAATCACCTTGTAAGCTTGAATGGAACTTGAATAATGGATGAAGATGGTGGTTTAGTGGTGGTGATGGGGCCGGTTGTGGGTACCGAGAGAGGGAGAGAGAGATGAGAGTAAGTGAGAGAGTGTAAGATATGGAATGATATGTTGTAAGAAGGTGCCATACTTATATAGATGTTTCTTATATTTTGTTTAGATTAGCAACCAATCTATTATAATATAGAACAAATCAAGAAGGCATGGGGTGAAAATATGGTGGGTCCTCATGAGGACCGAATTCGGTTTAGGGGGGGGGGGGGGTTGGATGTAATTTTTGTGACTAAGTGGTAAATATAAGTTAGAATCTAAGTATAATATTTCCATATATTAGTATGTTGATATTTAGGGGGTGTTATGGTAAACGGGGATCACGACTAGCCAAAAATAATAAAACAATGTAATTGATAAAAATTTGGTGTCCCGGGTAATGTCCGGTTGTTCGGTTAAGTACCGTTCCGTTAAAGTGTTTAATTAGTCCGTAAAGTATCTTTTATATATATTTTTGCAACACTTTTAATTCCCGGAACTTAGGAAAGCATACAGGACCATTCAGCCATATTTTTGCACTTTACTAGTATGTTACAATGCTGAATTTTATAAATAAATGCAGAATTCTGCACTTAAAGTGTGTTTTAGGCACTTCCCGACACTATAACTATCACCTAGTGACGCAGTTTTATGGTCCTCACTTCCCTACACTCCATACTAGTGTCGTACCTTGTCCCCGACTCATACTGGCCTCAATAACATTGTCTGTCTATGTCCTGGCATTGTCAGCATGTTTCTGAATTATCCGTTCAGTGTGCTAAGTGTGCTTTGTGCATCAAGTATGTCACTAAAGTTTGTGTGTAATAAATGGAGTGACTGTTTGAAATATGATGCATATGTATGTATGATACAAAATCATCAAGCAGTTTAAATTGTCAGTTGTAATCAAGCACAGTCATTAAGCACATAATTAGAGTTAATTAATTGTACGGATACTTGGTTTAGTGAGAGTTGTCACAATTAATGTTAGAACATGTCTAAACATGTTCAACCCGACAATTTTCAGTTTAGGCTCGGTTCGGAACCGAAAGTCGCATAATTTGACTTTTGCTTTGACTTTCAGTTCTGACCCAATGTAGCATGTTTTAGAAATACCTTAGAGCCTTAATAGGACCAGGTTACATGATAGTATAACCCTCTGTGATTATACAACTTGGTTCATTAGTTATCCGATTCATATGCATGTTTCCGTTAAATGCTTAAATGTTGACTATTATGCCCTTTTAACCTTAAAACGTGATTTTTTGAAAATGTAAAAGAATAGAAACATTAGTTACTGATTATTAGACTTGTTCCTAAAATTTGACATCAATTGGAGGTCTAGATTAGGAGTTATGCTCATTAGCGTAAATGAAAAACTTTTTATTAATTAAACGGCATAATTAGCATATAGCCTATCTAAACCCAATTTTTAATACCAAAATTTTTACCTACTGATATAAAATAATATTTTAGGATTTTTAAAGATTTTTAATTAATTTTAGGCTGAGCATAACATAGAGTTCTAAGCTTGATTTGGTAATTGTCGGTTTTGCCCTTTTGGGCTATAAAATGAGTTTTACAAATCTTTTTGATACCAAACCTTTTTCTACTGATCTAATATGATAAATAAATTTAGCCTTCTGGAATAATAAAAATACCAGCTTTCTTTATAAAACCCGGAAATCGCTTAAAACCGCCTTTTTACGCGTTTTAAACGCATAGTATGTACTAAAACTATTTTGAATATATAAGATTTGATACCTACTGATATTTTTAGTAAAATTTTATACTTTAACAGTAAGTAAAAGTTTTAAACTCAGATTTTTAGTTTTGACCTTTTAAGCCTATGTGAAATTACCAAAATGCCCCTAAGGTGCATAGTTTAGTTATAAAAGATAAATTTCACATATTTACAATACCCTACTATTATAACTTATTAAATTAAGTATTTTTACTGATTATATCAGACCTGTAACTCAGATTATTATTTAAACTCTTTTATAACCCTTAAAATGACCAAAATGCCCCTACGGGGCATAATTTGAGTTTAAATTCGTTTTGGGCATAATAGAGGATATCTTACTGATGTCACAACATATTTAAGGCATATTAACTTAGGAAACCTGTATATGGCTCTTATGGTTACCCGTTACGCATCTTTCGCGTTCGGTTCGGTTTATGTAACTAGTTTGCATAAATTAGCCGAAACGAGTCAAACCTTATCATTTTTGTCTCAAAATCCAGAATGTGTTTAGTTTACCTATATTACACAAGTCTCCAAACTTGTCGGGTCTAAAACACATTCTATTCCAGTCTTCGCTTAATCGTGCGGTTGAACCGTATCTTCTTTTAAAACTAACCGGTCTAAGTTTAGGCTTAATTAAAGACCCGTTAAAAATCTAATAGGTTATTATAAACCTTTGTTCCAGACTAGGGGACCCGGTAAAAGCTACGTGCATTAGCTGTTTGTGATAAATACTTGCAAAGGTAAATACTTTTAACTTATTTTCCCTTATACGGGCTTGGGGTACGGTATATAAAATACCGCTTGGTCGGGCATTGAATTCTTAATTGTATGAAGATTAATTTATTGAAATGTCCCGTTTAAATTGTTTTGTTTGATTAAAGCCTTTGGGGGGTTAATGACCATGTCCTGGATATCCTTGGCATCATTTTACGAAATGGCCACGACCTAAGCACGGGGTGTAGGCGTACACCCGACAGTGCATAAATAAATAATAAGGTATAACCGTCGGTTTCGGGAATAACCCGCCGCGGGACTATATCATGTGGTGTGTCTATTAATCTTTAACCCGGTGTCAATCTGGACTACTGAACGTATAACAAACATGTAATTCTTTTACAAGTTTATATATAAATAATTATCCCAAGTTATAAAATGTTTTGTGCCTACGTGCATTTAAATCAATTTTCTAAACCTTTTCAAAATGAGTCAATTAATTGTATTTACCAGTGTAAACTGACGTATTTTCCCAAAAAGGTTAAGTGCAGGTACTACTCGAAATAGGCTGGCCTCTCCTTAGCATCATTAAGGTGCTGTTTGTTTTTTCTGCGGGAAAATGTCTGCAGTCTGCGGACCACATCTGCAGGAGAAGAGGTGGACCAAATGTCTGCAGTCTGCAAGGAGAAGAAGATTTTTTTTCTTTTACAAAAACACTTTTCACACACACACAACACACACACTGCCTCAACTTTCTCTCTCTACTCTCTCTCTCTCTACAAGATAGCACCACCACCACCGCACCACCTCCGCCATCACACCACCACCATCATCTACCGCCAAGAACAACCACAACCACCCACCCCGTCTTCGTCGTTCAACCCCCGTCGTTCAACCACCACCACCGCCCCGTCTTCATCGTTCAACCACCCACCCCGTCTTCGTCATCTCCAATTTGGGGGTTATGTTCGACTTAGGGTTTTTGGTTCGATTTGGGGGTTTTGGTCGATGATGATGGTCTCCGATCTCTCTCTCTCTACGGTATCTCTCTCACTCTCTCTCTACGGTATCTCTCTCTCTTCTTTCTCTCTCTCTCTACGGTCTCTCTCTACGGTGGTGGCAGGGATGTGGTGGTGATGTATCAGGTGGCGGTGGTGGCAGGGATGTGGTGGTGGAGGTGGTAGTGATGTATCAGGTGGCGGTGGTGGCAGGGATGTGGTGGTGGAGGTGGTGGCAGGATGTGGGGGTGGAGGTGTGGAAGAAGAGCCAAGAAGAGGTTTGCGTCTGTGTGGTGAAGACATGGGTGAATCTCTGTGTGGTGAAGAGGTCTCGCAGACCTTTTTTAATGAAAGGTCTGCGAGAAAACAAACAAGCTGCGGACTCCAAACCTCTGCGCGGCGTAGACATAAGTGGCCAGAAGTGCTTCTGGCCAAAAAACAAACACCACCTAAGAGTCTCGCAAGCTTAGATGCATTTAAGTCTGATGAACTATGTTTCCTTTTTATTTGATCCGCCTGTGGATCTGTTTCAACTACGTTGTGATACTTAATATTACAATTTTATTCAGTTGAAATAAATCTATCTTTTGCTTCCGCTGTGCATTTAAAATTGTGTTGTTTGACTATGATGATATCAACTACGTCACGATACTCCCCACCGGTAATACGTGGAAATATCGGGGTGTGAAAGGTTGGTATCAGAGCCAACACTGAGTGAGTTAAACACTAGCCTTTTGTGTTTAATCTCAGTTACACAGTTGCACATTCCTCGATTCTCGAGTCTAGACAAAGAACTTAGGATTTATCCAAATTTGTTTTATTTCTAACTTTGTCTTTTATATTTTCTTCGCCATGTCATCTTGATAGCCCCGCCCAACGCCCGTGCTAAAACCCCCGGCCAAGGGGCCACACCGAAACCCCCCACCCGGGATGGTGACTTGGACGTTTGTACCCAACCCACACCACAAACCCCTTATATTCTAATATACCCTAGATAATTATATATAGATTGCTCAAAACAAAAATAATTAATGTATATATATTCTGTGTTAAATGTTCATGTTATTGAACCAATCAAATGCATCAATGTTTTGGTTTTTTCGTGATATTTTTATGAGTTATAGTTCTGTTGCAGGTTCATTATGCAACATTATAAATGCATTTTCAAACGTATCTAGTCAGTTGTCACATAATATTTTCACAAATACACTAAAAATACATATTTTCTCTCCAATCCCACAAACATACTTACCAACACTTATATTTCCACATCATCACCACTTTTACATTTATTTTTAATTTCAATAATACATTTTTTTTATTTTCGCATGATTTATAACACAATTATAAAAACAAAATATTAAACTTCGAACATTAAAATATGGTAAAAATATACATTTTTTTGTTATTTTATCCAATTACTACATTTTAAATGAAAAATTATTTTGTTATACAAATCACTAAAGCTTATAGTGTACTAGTTATTTATGCTTATCAAAATAAGTTAAAGCGAGAAAAAGAATAAAACAAATACAAAACGTACCTTGGGCCTCACCAAATGCACCATTTTTTTTCCAAAGTGCACTCCATTCGTTGATGCCCCTGCTATTTGAGCACAATTTTGCTTTATTTTATTTTCGCTAGCCATCACTTAGTAACATATAATCTAATCCATTATGGTGTTCTCCGCGTGATCTCTTTCCAAACTCTAAAGCATTTTGTTTTCATTTGATCCGTCCGCTTTATCTATGACTATCTCTAAGTGATTTTTTAGGACCGTTAACCAGACCTACATAGTTAAGTAAATTTTAGAAGTTAGTTTCCTTTAGACAAGAACCGAGACACAAACAATCATTAAATCATGATGAAGATGTTCAAAGACCGAGACTGTCACATGTTGAAATCGAATAACATGAAATTATAAAAACCTCGACTAGCAAATTATTATCTTAATTAATATAAAACAAACCACTTACAAATTATATCATACAATCACGGTTGTAAAAATCCCGACTAGGCGTCAATTAATCTCGATTAATCACCGATTAATCACAGTTAATCCCGGTTAATTTTAATTAATTTCGATTAATTGTCAGTCCTCGCCCCACCTGTCGACTAGCGAACTACAACCATGTGGCTACAACACTACAAACTACATTATAATCGTTATGAAATGGGCCTTAAAACACATAAAATATAAAGACAAATTGGGCTAGTATAAGCCCACATACAATGTATGGTTGGTAGGCCTTGAGAATGGCATCCAAGTTCTTTTCAACATCGGACCACCACACCACAGCGTTCGCTGCGATAATCAAATCTGATCATCTTTTATATAACTTCCTAATTGATCTGGCTAGAATCACTAGACATTCAAGTCATTATGTTGACACTCAAAACTAAACAAAATAAGTTTGAATTGAGCCATTTTAAAATAAATAATATAATATCCGATCATCTAGTAACAATTTAAATAACTCCCAACTCAAATGATCATTTTCTTTGTAAATGGTGAATTTTTAATTATATTTGTCGAGTAAAGATCCCGTACAAATAAGCTTATCGTACAAAACATACGAATAGGTTGGAAAAGTAAAAAATATATGGTGACATTTTCGTAATTATTCTATTCGTAGAGTAATTATCAAAAGTACTCTACAAGTGCATCATAATTACTCTACCAATTCATCAAAATAACATAACATACACAATTATTCTACAAGTTCATCAAACAACGTACAATTCAAAATTACTCTGCAAGTGCATCATAATTACTCTACAAGTTAATCGTTAATATACTACCACAATATATCATTCAAAATCACTCTATAATTGCATCAGACAACTAGTCATTCAAAATTACTCTACAAGTGCATTATAATTACTCTATTAGTTCATCAAAATAACATAACATACACAATTACTCTACAATTCATCAAACAACATACTATTTAAAATTACTATCCAAGTGTATCTTAATTACCCTACCAATTTATCATTATTACTCTACAAGTGCATCATAATTACTCTACCAGTTTATAAAAAAATAAATAACAGACACATTTACTCTACAAGTTCATCAAACAACATAAAATTCAAAATTACTCTACAAGTGCATCAAACAACATAAAATTCAAAATTATTCTACAAGTGTATCATAATTACTCTACTTCATTAAGATAACTATTTCTACGAATAAAATAATTACGAAAATGACACAACGTTTTTTTTACTTTTCTATGTCATTTGTATGTTTTGTACTATAACTCTATTTGTATTTGATCTTTTGTCTATATCAGCAAACTTAGGTCTAATGGTTTATGTGATTAGATAGAAAGTATATTTAATTAATTGGAAATAATGAATTAAGTTTATGGAAATAACGAATTAATAGTAGTGCGTTAACAATGAGTTGGGTTGTTTTAAAAGTTGGTTTAGGCAAAGTGACCAAACACAAGCAAGCGTGTCTTGATGATCAACACATGTTTATACCGTTTGCTTTTGTTACTTTTGGTTTCCTTACACCAGAAGCAGCTGAGCTACTTAGTTGAGTCCAACAGGTCATGCATAGTAATGTCATAACCTCAAAATCTATAATTGTAGTTTTTAAAAGACTTCATTTTGCTATAAAAAAAGTTAGTGATGCACCTTGTTACCTGTTACCTTATATTTCGATGTAGTTTTCCTTTGAGATTAAGAACACTTTTAATTGTGAACATCGTATAATGAAAGGCTTAATAGAAAATCACACTACATTACATTACATTACATTACATTACAATTACATTACATTACATTACAATCTATTAAAACATAAACCTTATGAATAGTGCACCCAACTAGGTGTTATGTGGTCATGGGGCCATTACGCTGCTTGCTCAAAAGCTTCCACGTATCTTGAGGGATAAGTAGCCTCAAGATGAAGAGCGTGGGCTCTACACCACCATCCAAAATAGCTCATATTTGTTACCCCATCTCCACCTGGTAATCTGCATTCCCCCATCAGCCATCACGAACGACCTCCTCACCTTCCTCGAACCCCACACCGAAAACTCCACAATATTCTCCTGCGAACTCTCTCGTGACCACAAAACTGGAAGTCGAGACGATTTGATCGGGTCTAATTTGAAACCCTAGAATCCAAATCTAAAGCCATCTTATTATCCAAAAATCAACACTCTGTTTCAAGGGTTTCATCTTCTTACTCTCTCATACACTCGATGATATCATCATCCGATCCGTTATCCCCCACAACTGGGTCGAACATGGTTTTTAAGAACTGGGTTGTTGGTGGATAGAGATTGTATGCATGTTTTGGAGTCGTGGGGTGGTGTTAGATATTGGGTTTTGCCTAAAAGAATGAGTGTTCAGTTTTGGGTGATGTGTTGTGGGGAGGTTTATAGATTGGAGTTGCAGTTTAGTGATGTTTTGGAGGCTTTTTGTTGTTGTGTTGATGCTCAATAACCCAGTGCAGTGCTTTCGAAGGTGTGTGATTTGTTTCTTTTTCTTTTTATTTGATAAAGTCTGGATTTTTATTATGATGGTATTGTTATTTTGTGATTTTCTTTATTAGTTAAATTCATTATCAAAGCTAATAGCTATAGAGAAATTAAAACTCATTATTGAATTTTCAATGATAATACTTTTTGAATAACCCTATCTAAAATTTAAAGTGCTAACTTTCTAAAAAGAGTAAAATGTTAAAAACTATGACATTAAAATTTTATACGACACGACTTGAACCTGACCAGAAAATCTTATTGCATAGAGATAGACAAACGACACCTAAACATTTCCGCCCTTCGGTCCGCCACTGGTGATATCTGCATGGACATCTTTAATGTTATAGTTTTTAGTCATGTGTAAGAAACAAACTCTGAATGAAGAGATAAATCATACTAAAAACTATGACACTAAAGACGTCTAGGCGATATTGTAAGTCCCGTAAGGATCTTTCAATGATATCAAACTTGATCTTGTGTGAGTGCGGAAAACAAACATAAGATGATTCAAGAACTATAATAAACCGAAACAATAGATAATCAAAACAAACCAGAATCTTGCATTCATCGATTAACGAAGACTGATACATGGTTCCCTTGACTTGGTTTCGGCTGGCTTAGGACTCCACAAACTGATCAACCTCAAACAAGTGAATGAGGTTTTATATACCAACACAAGTGGGCCGAAACCCCTGAAGCCCAGCCGAAACCCCCTTGATCCTATACAATAGAAATCGACCCAAAGTTTACATAATCAACCCTGATCTATTCATAACCCTCTATGCATAAACCTTCAGGTTCCAACAATCTCTCCCTAGGTTTATAGCATAGAGGTCCTTCAGTCTTTAACTGCCTTCACTGCTTTCCAGTTTATCCTTGTAGCCACAAAACCTTTTCTTAGTAATTTGTAAAACCCCAGCAACAGCTGCAGTCCAATCCTTAGCAACGTCTTCAAATTCTCTGTAGATCGAATCTGATTTTGAGCGAGCACTTCCAAATTCTCTCGATCCAAATTCAGTAAATCTATCGGATCAGTCAAACGGTAGCTCACATCATCATCACACACGATTACAGTGTAACAACCGGCATTTTCATGCTCATTCACAACTTTGAAGATCATTCTTCCACAAGTGGATGGACTTTTCTGCTTGGAGGAGGTGACATATCTTGGGCATCTAAGAAACATACTTGCATAACTGATTCAACAATGGAATATGAGTTTGTAGCATTAGCCGCAGCTGGCAAAGAAGCCGAGTGGCTAAGATGGCTGATTTATGAGATTCCATCATGGCCTAAACCTATATACCAATATCTATCAGATGTAATAGTGTTACTACCTTGGCTAAGGCCTATAGCCAAGTGTATAATGGGAAGTCTAGACACTTAGGTGTTAGACACACCATGATTCGTGAGCTCATCATGCATGGGGTGATATTGGTGGAGTTTGTGAGAACTCAACAGAATTTAGCCGGCCATTTAACCAAAGAGTTAAGTAGAGATCTTGTGCACAAGGCGGCTGTAGGGATGGGATTAAAGTCCACATGAAATTTCTCGTGTTAAGATACCCAATTCCCACCTAATACAACATCAGGTGCTGAATTCAATGCGGAAATCTTAACATCTAGAAATTGGAACACATTAGTAGCATCATCTCAATGTATGTGTTCAGACCTGCAAGTTAAAGAGGTTGAAGGCTTTCTTCTTAATAGTTCTTTGAAAAATTACATATACAGGTGCAAGAATAAAGAGGTACCTATATGAGCATGAAGTTTAGCCACTTCAAGAAACTAGGACGCGTCTTTGATATGTTTATTGAAGGATAGGACACATCCTAGTAAAAATAGTGTCAAGAAAGAACATAAGATTATGTAAACTTGTGTGTATATTATCTTCATGTATTCACTATGAATAGAAATGGTTCAATCCTTAGCGACACCCCTATATTCGATGTCACACCCCCAAAATCCACCTGCGGAGTACCACCGCTTGGGGGCGTGACTGACCAGGATCCAGCCACCAATTATACTGAGCATTGGTCATTAGTAACGATGTTCACCGACCATAATAGTTAGTAAACATTATAGTTCGAAGTTTTCAAAAGTCTAAGTTCAAATATCAGTTTAAGTAAACAGCGGAAGCATAAACCAAACAGTTTCAAGACAAAGTTCATAGTTCAAATTTATTTAGAACCCCAACACATGGGCTAGACGACCACTACACATTCCCAAGCTGCAAGCTCCTGAGTCACTGGGCACCTGCAAAGCATGCAGTAGGGTATCAACAAAAATGTTGGCGAGTCCACGAGTTGTCCAGTTTTAATTACCAAAAACTTGTTTCGCCAGTTAATTTATCCGTTTATACATGCGATGGGGAGCTACCCCATAAGTAAGCGACTAAACTGTTTTTCCAATACCGAATACTTACTTAACCGTACGTTTCCGTAGTGCCCCGTTGTCAATGTTCTATCATCATTGACGGTTTGCCAGAGTTCATTAGTTCACTCCCGTTCCCAGTAACAAGGGTCGGTGTGAGGCTGGTTACACCTAAATAGCGCTATTAACTAATAACCCATTCGCCAGGCCCCGGTGACTAATCGATATTAATGGTAGGGACTTAAGTGATAGAGTTTCGTTTAGTGTTGCTTGTTGCATTGCCGTATAAACAATAATTAACTAAGAGTTCCCAATAACAAGGGAAGTAAGTAAGTTTGTTCCCAGTAACAAGGGAAGAAAAGTAAGTTTGTATCCCTTACGCGGGGATAGCGTTGATTAAGTTTCCGTTTCCCAAAACCACCGGGAACGCATGCTTTAATAGTTGTGAACTCACCTTGGGTTGCTCGGCAGTTTAGTTTACTTGGTTAAGTATGCTGGTCACCACGTCCTAAATGGTTACCAGTATAGGTCAGGCTCGGACACAAGTAGTCACGTATATCTACACATAGCTAACACATTGCATGCATAACATATGATTATCCAGCAAGTTATCGAGCCTATTCTAAGTGTTATTGGGCCTATCCAATCATACTAACAATTAACAGCATCACAGAATCCAAATAAACGATATGCACAACCCACACACTTTTGGCCCAATAACGGAGACAAGCAGCCCAATCGAGATAAGGTGGTCTCGACTTGAGAACGTGCGGTCTCGAGTCGCAACCATGAGATCTCGAGTAATGCCGGTTTGAGTCGCAATCTCGGGGGGGTCTCGAGTCCAGTCTCGAGTCGAGATCATGAGATCTCGAGTCGAGACCTTGCTGATTTCAAGTCCCTGATGTCTGTTTTGTCTGGTCTCGAGTTGTCACCTATGGTCTCGAGTTGTAGTTTGATGGTCTCGAGTCGAGACCGAAGGTTTCGACTCCAACATTGCTGTTTCTAGAATGCCAGCCAAGACATGAACTAACCAATAGAATTTCATGTGCATGATTTTATGTACTATCCAATAGAATTTTCCTAACATGTTTTCTTGTCTAAATGCTAATCATAACAGATCAAACAATTCAAATATTTTCATGACATTCATGTTGTTCTTTATTAGGGTTTTCATCATAAACATGTTCGTATGGTTCATCATGAGATTCATCCAAGTAGATAACATTTTTCTTGTTCAAAGCATCCGCATACATCCTCATTCTTCAATATCTATCATGCTACTCGGTTAAGAAGGATCATGTAAACATTTATTCTAAACAATAAACACCCTACACTAACCATCATTCATCATTCAAACATCTTCTCACTTCGTTATCATGCAAGAGTTCACATATTTCATCCATCATTTCAATCCTTCAAGGCAAATAGCACTATTATACATATAAACACATAGTGAATATCTAAGGTACTAACCGGTTGTGGAAGGGCACCAATTTAAGGAAGAAAGTGAGGAAATGAAGTGTCCGAGTGGTGATGATGAGCTTGACCGATCCTCCTTGTTGTTGTCGATTGAATCCGAGAGAGAGGAGGAGGAGGTGAGCTTGATTGTTAGGGTTTTTAGTGAGAGAGAAAAGAGGAGTGTGTGTGAGGAAAAGTTTGGTGCAAATGGTGGTTAATGAGGTTTTATACTCAACCCAAGTTAGTCGAGTGGGCTTTAGGGGTGAACGGCCCATCCGGCCCAGTCGTTCACTCGAGACCGAGTGGTCTCGAGTCGGGTTCATGGTTTCGGTTCACTTATACGTTTATATATATATATATATATATATATATAGTACATACACATAATTTAACACAAGCATCACATAATACTTCGGGATAATACGCAAATATTCATTTAATAGTATATGTACACATAAAGCTAAACAATGAGGTTGCTCAGGAAAACCCGAAGTGTCACATTATCCCCAAGTTTTAAGAACTTTCGTCCCGAAAGTTAAGGCAGCCACTGACAAGCTAGTGTAAGTGAGAACGTTTCAACGGGGTGTCACATCATCCCCCCGTTAGTTTGGAATTTCGTCCCGAAATTCGGTTGTAGCTTCAACGCTGGGAGTTTCATCTGGGAACAACTGGGGATACTTGCGCTTCATCTGGTCTTCCCGCTCCCAGGTAAACTCTGGGCCACGGCGTGAGTTCCAACGAACTCGCACGAGAGGTATCTGGCTACGTTTGAGGGTTTTGATCTCACGATCCGTGATCTCAATTGGTTCCTCAGTAAAGTGTAGCTGTTCGTCAATAGTAAGTTCCTTGAAAGGAATGATGAGTGTTTCATCTGACATACACTTCTTCAGATTAGACACGTGGAAGACGTTGTGCACAGCACTCAGTTCTTCAGGCAGATTCAATCTGTAAGCGACCTTACCGATCTTTTCGGTAATTTCAAAGGGTCCGACATATCTCGGATTTAGCTTGCCCCGTTTTCCAAAACGAACCACACCCTTCCAGGGTGAGACTTTAAGTAGAGCCCGGTCACCAACCTGGAACTCTAGCGGTTTCCTATCCTTATCAGCGTAGCTCTTCAGACGGTCACGA
This sequence comes from Helianthus tuberosus, assembly GCA_030545235.1. Lineage (NCBI taxonomy): Eukaryota > Viridiplantae > Streptophyta > Magnoliopsida > Asterales > Asteraceae > Helianthus > Helianthus tuberosus. Next base: position 76,652,683 of record CM060451.1, on the reverse strand, counting down.
GCTGCCGCCATGCGTTGCCTAATCTGGGCAATCTTTTCTGTAGTGTCTACTACATGTTCCGGGCCTGTGATCTGGCTGTCACCAACCTCCGCCCAACAGAGAGGCGATCGGCATTTACGACCGTACAATGCCTCAAAGGGTGCTGCCTGAATGCTGGTGTGGTAGCTGTTGTTGTAGGAGAATTCCACTAACGGTAGATGCTTCTCCCAATTCTTGCCAAAATCGATCACACATGCCCTAAGCATGTCTTCGAGGGTTTGGATGGTGCGTTCAGATTGCCCATCCGTTTGCGGGTGATAAGCAGTGCTCATGTCTAAACGTGAGCCAAAAGATTTGTGCATAGCTTGCCACAACTCAGAAGTAAAACGCGCGTCTCGATCGGAAATAATAGAGGTTGGCACTCCGTGCTTCGAAACCACCTCCTTTAAGTATACCTCTGCAATGGTAGAGAACTTGTCTGTTTCTTTAATAGCCAAAAAGTGTGCAGACTTAGTTAATCGGTCCACTATTACCCAAATGGTGTCATTCCCGCGTTGAGACCTAGGCAGGCTGGTAACAAAATCCATGGAAATTTGCTCCCATTTCCATTGCGGGATTTCTGGTTGTTGGAGTAGGCCCGATGGTTTCTGATACTCAGCCTTGACTCTCGGGCAAGTCAAACATTTTCTGACATAGGTTGCTATGTGGGCTTTCATGCCAGGCCACCAATATGTAGTCCTTAAGTCATGGTACATCTTATCCGAACCCGGATGTACTGAATATCGGGACTTATGAGCTTCGTCCATCACGAGCTCGCGTAAATTTCCATAAAGCGGAACCCATATGCGCCCGGCTACGTAGTAAGCATCGTCTTCTTTTTGTTCCAATCGTTGTCTCGATCCTCGTAGGGACTCAGCCCTGATGTTCTCGGCTTTCAATGCTTCAACCTGAGCATTTCGGATCTGGTTAAGGAGGTTCGAGTGGATAGTGAGCTGTAAGGCACGAACACGCTTGGGTTTGGTCTCCTTTCTGCTGAGGGCATCGGCTACCATATTAGCCTTGCCTGGATGGTATTTAATCGCACACTCGTAGTCATTTAGTAATTCGACCCATCGGCGTTGCCGCATATTCAACTCCTTTTGTTCCATTATGTGTTGGAGACTTTTGTGATCAGTGTAAATCGTGCACTTGGTGCCGTATAAATAATGTCTCCAAATCTTGAGCGCAAAAACCACAACTCCAAATTCTAAGTCGTGTGTCGTGTAGTTCCTTTCGTGGATCTTGAGTTTTCGCGAGGCGTAAGCAATAACCTTCTCGCGTTGCATCAACACGCATCCAAGCCCTTGAATAGAAGCGTCGCAGTAAACAACAAAGTCGTCGGTACCTTCAGGTAAGGAAAGAATAGGAGCACTACAAAGGTTCTTCTTTAGTTCCTGGAAGGCAGAGTCCTGAGCATTACTCCATTTGTAAGCAACACCCTTCTGGGTGAGGGTCGTAAGTGGTTGAGCGATCTTAGAGAATCCCTTGATAAATCTTCGATAGTATCCTGCCAATCCTAAGAATTGGCGAACTTCGGTCGGAGTCTTAGGTATAGGCCAATTCTTAATGGACTCGATCTTAGCGGGGTCGACATGAATCCCATCCTGATTGACTATGTGCCCAAGGAAATGGACTTCTCTAAGCCAGAAATCACATTTCGAGAATTTGGCGTATAGTTGCTCATTGCGAAGGAGTTCGAGAATAAGGCGCAGGTGTTGTTCATGCTCCTCTTGACTCTTTGAGTAGATTAAGATGTCGTCGATAAACACAATTACGAACTTGTCGAGGTAGGGTTTGCACACTCGGTTCATGAGATCCATGAAGATCGCAGGTGCGTTGGTCATTCCGAAAGGCATAACAAGGAATTCGTAGTGACCATAGCGGGTTCTGAAAGCTGTCTTAGAGATGTCCTCATCGCGGACTCTCAGCTGGTGATAACCCGATCGCAGATCGATCTTGGAATAATAGCTCGACCCTTGCAGCTGATCGAACAAGTCGTCGATGCGGGGAAGTGGATAACGGTTCTTGATGGTAACCTTGTTCAGTTCGCGGTAATCAATGCACATTCGGAATGTGTCATCCTTCTTTTTGACGAAGAGCACTGGGGCTCCCCAGGGTGATGAGCTAGGACGGATAAAACCTTTGTCCAAAAGTTCTTGTAATTGAGTAGAAAGTTCCTTGAGTTCTGCGGGGGCTAGACGATAAGGTGAACGAGTTATAGGCGCTGCTCCGGGGGTTAGCTCGATTTGAAATTCGACCTGACGGTGAGGAGGGAGTCCAGGTAGTTCTTCAGGGAATACCTCGGGATAGTCGCGTACAACTGGAAAATCTTCAATCTTATTTTCCTTTTTCTGCGTGTCGGCGACGAGTGCTAAGATAGCGGTGTGCCCCTTGCGTAAACACTTCTGGGCTTTTAAGAATGAAATGATGCCTGTGACTTCTCCGCTTTTGTCACCTTGAACGATAAGGGGTTTGCCAGGAGGACGGGGAATACGAATAGCTTTCTCTTGGCAGAGAATTTCAGCTTGATGCTTGGATAACCAATCCATACCAATGACGACGTCGAAGCTTCCGAGAATGATGGGGAAGAGATCGATACAAAAGGTCTGACCAGATAACTCTAATTTGCAGTTACGTATTACGTGTGAGGCCTCGAGGTTTCTACCATTAGCTATCTCAACGATGTGCTTAGAGCTTAACGGCGTAAGAGTGGACTTAAGTTTCTTACTAATACATAGGGATACATAACTAGCATCTGCTCCGGAATCAAATAGTACGGAAACATAACGATCATTAAGTAGGAACTTACCCGCCACAACGTTGGGGTCATTCCTTGCTTCTCCAGCTCCAATCACAAAAGCCCTTCCTCTTGCACCATTTCCAGCATTGTTGTTATTTTTCCCAGCACCCTGATTGTTGTTGTTCTGATTCTGGTTCAGCTGGGGGTAATCCTTTCGCATGTGCCCTATTGCCCCACATTTGTAGCATTCTCGATTGTTTCCTTGCTGCTGCTGTTGCTGTGGTTGATGCTGATTCTGCCTAGCTGGGAACTGGCTTCGGCAGTCTTTGGCTTCATGCCCCATCTTGTTGCATCGCTGACATTGACCTTTGCCACATGGCCCACTGTGGTGTCGGTTACATTTGTTACACTTGGGGTGGTTTCCTCGATAACCACCCTGTTGCTGAGGGCCTTTGTTGTTTTTAGTCTTCCTTTGTTGAACTGGGGCCTGAGTGGGGTTAGCATCCTTTCCCTGACTTCCGTCCCACTTTCGTTTGTTATCGCTAGAAGTTCCAGCAGTAGCACTGATCCTCTTGGGCAACTTGCCCTCCTCCACAGCCTGATTGGTGAGTTTGTGAGCAAGACGAACCACGGGCTGTATGGTATTGAGGTTGGCTGAGGTTACATGGCTCCGAATTTCTGGGACCAAGCCTTTGATGTACAATTCAATTCTTCGATACATAGGTCGAGACATGTTTGGGCAAAGTGCAGCATAGTCGTTGGACTGCTTGGTGTAGGTCTCAATCTCTGATCCAACCATCTTGAGCTCATAGTACTCGTTCTCGAGTTTGTGGATGTCATCTGATGTGTGTAAAATGCAACATATAAATTACATCAAATGAGGCATAAAACTAACCCTTTTTAAGTACTAATATTGGAAAAAGAGTGTTTTTGTCTTCCTTTTGTATTTTCAGGATTAAATGAGCTCAAAAACACAAAAGAAGCAAAAAGATAGCTAATTCCAACATAAATACAAGGAAAGGAACATTAGTGGACTGCCCGACCCCTCAACGGCATCTTCCCAAGCAAAATAGAGAAGGCAGAAGACTGAACACGGGCCGTGCTCAGCCAGCACGGGGCCGTGCCCAAGAAGCAGCAGAAAAGACAAACCTATAGAAGCTTCTATTGCCCACCACGGGCCGTGCCCAGCGGACACGGGGGCGTGTCGAAAGTACAGCAGGCGCATTTATTGTAATTGCGAATTACAATTAATGAGGAGAGATAGTGTCAGACAGGCACGGGGCCGTGCCCAGCTCTCTGTTCAGCCTATAAATAGGAGTGCTTGGATTCATTTCAACTCATCCCTTGGCACACCACCTCTCTCATACTTCATCCACCACCCACCACCATCACAACACCATCATCCACCACCATCATCCATTGTCCATCGTAGAGTGTGTGAGTCGTCTCGGGATCCAAGATTGATCGTAAGAGTTCTTGACAATCAAGGCCATGTTTGCCTAAGTCTCTTACATCACTTGGTGAAGACAAAGTGTCTAGTATAATACTTTTTATTTCTAATCTTTTGCACTTTTTATTTGGTTTTGTATTAATGACTTTAATAACTAGTTACTTATGTTGAAGGTGATCTTTCCTTATCGTTTGTCCGTGGTGTCTTGGCATTATTTTACTGTCTATATAAAATAAAGGATTTTCACCATTCATATCTCCACGGTCTATATGGAGGTATGTTGGCTACCTGGTCGGGGGTTAAGGGAACAGTTTGGTAAAGGTCTTGCCATTGTTCAGCGTTTAGAGGTCCTGCAATGGACCTGGGTCAAATTTAGTAGGACCTCCTTCAATACTTCACGGTATTGGATGGCGGGGGTCCAAACTCTTTGACCCCCTCATAAGTCAACTACTATTAATACTATAACCCGACTATTTAGGACTGTATCCCTGCTGACTCAGACTACTTAGCCGAGGGTAACGTCACCGCCAAAAGCGGGGCCTACCACAATACTGCATTAATAACTTAATTCATTATCTTCCAATAATCCACCCTTTTAGGATTGTATCCTTGCTGACTCAAACTACTGGGGTGAGGGTAACGTCACCTTCAAAAGAGGGGCCTACTACAATAACTAAGATAATCTCTTAATTATGTGCAAAAGTGCGGAAATAATCAAAGGTTATACTAGATACGAGTCGGAACCAAGTGATTCATCTTGTCTATCTGTTTTTATTTTATTTTTATTTTTCAGCATTCTAGTTAGTTTTTATTTTTCTTAGTTTAAAACATTTTTCTAAACTTTTATTTTGATTAGACGTTGAGGATAAACCGGTACTAAAAGCTCTTGTGTCCTTGGACGACCTCGGTATCTTACCAACACTATACTACGCTCAACGATGGGTGCACTTGCCCATATGTGTGTTTAGTGTTAGTGAAATATCGTGTTTTATAAATTTAAAACTTGGCTAAAATAAGTGTTAAAAAGGGCTTAAAATATACACCTAATATATATAACACTTCACACGCATCAAGTTTTTGGCGCCGTTGCCGGGGACACAAGGATTTTAAGAAAGTTAGGAATCAACGGCCTAATCATCTTTTATTTTTTCTTTTTATTTTTTAGGATTTTCTTAGTTTTTCAGCTTCTGCAGAGCTCAGCACGGGCCGTGCCCGGTCAGACACGGGCCGTGCCCAGCATCATCACTGGCAGTTTTTATTTTCTGAGTTACAGAGAGCTGAACACGGGGCCGTGTCGGTGCAACACGGGGTCGTGTCCAACTCCCAGTAACTGGGAATCCAGAAAACAATTACTGTATCTCTGACCACGGGCCGTGTTCACTGAGCACGGGGCCGTGGTGAACTTTCTGACCAACGTTCTTTTGTGTTTTTATTGCAGGACTTGGAACCCAGGTGCCACATTTGACCCTCCTACGTAGTGCATGAGCTCCAGTTCTAGTAGAGACATAAAAGAACCCCTAGAAAAACCCGAACGCTTTCTCAGAAAAAGACTTAAAGCTAAAAATCAAGAGAAAGCTTCAGGGGACCCACTTCCAATGGCGGACCAACGTACCCTCATGGATTACCTACGGCCTACCGTAGGCAATCTCGGCGCCGCTATCAATGCACCAAATGTCGAGGCCAACAACTTTGAACTTCGGCCGCATTTGATACAAATGCTCCAAAACTCCGCAACCTTCCACGGGCTTGCGGACGAGGATCCCCATCTACATATTACTAACTTCTTAGAAATATGTGATACCTTTCGGATCAATGGAGCATCAAATGACGCCATCTGCCTTCGAATGTTTCCATTTTCACTAAAAGACCGAGCTAAGGCTTGGCTTAACACCCTCCCAGTTGGATCGGTAAACACCTGGGATGAACTTGCCCAAAAGTTTTTATATAAGTATTTCCCTCCTGCTAAAACGGCTAAATTAATGACTGAAATTAATACATACTCACAAGAGGATGGGGAATCCTTATATGAAACTTGGGAAAGGTTCAAGGAGCTTCTAAGAAAGTGTCCTCACCACGGTCTAGCGGTATGGCAACAAGTATCCACTTTCTACAATGGGTTGTTGCCACACACAAGACAAACACTTGATTCAAGCTCCGGGGGACTTTTAGGTAATCGTCGCCCAAATGAAATATATAATCAAATTGAGGAAATTGCTCAAACCAATTTTCAGTGGCACACCCCCCGAGGTAATAAATCTATTGCCCCGGGCGCCCATAAGGTTGATGAAAGCACCTCTTTACAAGCCCAAATCGAGGCCCTCTCTTCAAAAATAAAAAAGATAGAAATGACAAAGACGGCCTCGGTTATGGCTTGTGAAGGGTGTGGTGGGTCACATGAAAATTGGAGTTGTATGAAAGAATTAGATGAACAAACAGAAACGATAAACTACATGGATAATAGACCTAGGCCGTCGGGTCCTCCAACGGGTACCTACAACGAAGGATGGCGTAACCACCCAAATCTTGGTTGGAGAGATCCCGACAATAGTAGTAACCAACAAAACCAACGAACTAATTTTCAACAACCACAAAATTTATCTCAACAACAAAGTGGAAGAGAAAGGCTTGAAGATACTGTATCTCGCCTCATCTCTGACACTGAAAAGAAAAACTCGGATCGATTTCAACAATTGGAATCGAATTTTAGAAATCAACAAGCTAGCATTCAAAACGTTGAAAAACAATTAAATCAACTAGCTCAAAATTTCTCCGAGAGACCACAAGGCGCGTTACCTAGTAATACCGAAACCAACCCTAAGGCACAAGTACATCTCATCACGTTAAGAAATCGAACCGTGGGTCCCGAGGATGCTCCATCGCCGCCAAATGAAAGAAGCCATTCTAGCCAGCCTGTGACTCATCCTGTGCCAGAAAAGGCTTCTCTACCAACTCAAGAGCCCACCAAGACTCCTCCAATTCCGTACCCCGGTAGGTTAAATCGTCAAAAGACCGATGAGCAATTCGCTAAATTTGAAAATTTACTAAAACAATTGCATGTTAATATTCCCTTTATCGAGGTCCTAACCCAAATGCCTAAATACACAAAATTTATGAGGGATTTCCTCACAAACAAAAGGAAAATTGAATCATTGCAATTAGTTAACTTAGGCGAAGAATGCTCCGCCTTAGTGCTCAACAAACTTCCACAAAAGAAAATCGATCCCGGAAGCTTCACAATTCCTTGCTCGATTGGGGAATCTCCCGTTCGTAATGCATTAGCCGATCTTGGGGCTAGCATTAACCTCATGCCCACATCAATGTTCAAACGACTCGGCCTAGGAACAACAAGCCCTACAAAGATGAGCATACAACTCGCCGACAGATCCGTCAAATTTCCACAAGGTGTCGCTGAGAATTTGTTGGTAAAAGTTGACAACTTCGTTTTCCCAACCGACTTTGTCATCCTAGACATGGAAGAAGACACCGATGTCCCTCTCATCCTCGGGAGGCCATTTCTAGCCACCGCCCAAGCGGTGGTAGACATGAATGACGGAACGTTAACATTGAAGTTTGGGATGAGGAGGTGAAGTTTGAATGTGGAAAAAGAATTGAGGACGAAGACCCGGTCAACTACATGCAGGTCATAGACTCAAGCTTGGATGATACTCTTCGACGGTGTAACATGGGATGCAATACATCCCACTTGGGTGACATATGACCGGCTTTGGGTCTAGCCAAGGACCCTTATAAACGTGGCGCACCACGGAGGCATTCCGCGGAACTATCCTTAGTTTAATTTAGATTATTTTTTATGTTTTCTAGTTAGTTTTAATTTTCAGGAATAAAACACACTCATGGTGGTAAGGGATGAAAAGGGGAACGAGAAAAATGAACTCATGCACAAGAACAAGGCAACCCGATAATTCTCTCCATTTCAGAAGGTTCAACACGGGCCGTGCCCAACCAACACGGCCCCGTGCTGAACCACCTGCAGAAAAACGCCCAGTTCAGGTAACTGGACACGGGCCGTGTTCACCCAACACGCCCCCGTGTCCAGACTTCTGTTTCTCTTGTTTTAATTTTGTTACTGGCACTTGAACACGGGGCCATGCCCGGATAACACGGGGCCGTGTTCAGCGCCCAGTATCACAAAATTTTTGCTTTTTAACATTATTTTACACATCTAATCAACCTAAAAATTTATTTTTGGGACACATTGAGGACAATGTGTAATTTAAGTGTGGGGGGGATGCTAAAGCCTTGAATTTTGCAAGTCCTAAATACAAGCCTTACACAAAACTCTATTGGAACCGCTAATCACCCCAAATTTTTTCAAAAATTTCATTTTTTTACTTGTCTAGGTTTAACTCGGGAGATTCAAGTTCTCAAAAAGGTTATATTTTTACGAAGTTACAACCGATAGCGTAGTGATAAAAAGAACCAACATAAGAAAATTATGAAAAGGCATGGCAAACTTAGTTAAAATTTGATTATATATACTTGATCACATAAAAACCCATTCCCACAAAAGTGAGTTTTGAGCCTTTATTGAGCACAATTACATATCATTAAAACTAAATGCTCATTTTTCGTTTCTTGTGTGAATAGCCGCTTGGTTCTTATGACTCTAGAACTTGCCTTGACGATACATTCCCGGTCCTTATCAACTTAAACCCGAGTAAGTAAATGATGGAGGCATTAGGACTAACCCCTTTTTATTTCTACACCATTATTTTTCTTTTTCTTTTACCACCTACCCAAAAATCCCCCTAGTTAACCCCTTTGAGCCTAAACCTTTTCATTTCATCACCCAAACCAAAAACCCTTTTACCCACCAAAACCTTTTTATTTTTAACCCTTTGTTTTAGTAACAAGTTCGGTTTTTCGTGAAAAAAAAAATGTGTTGATGATGAAGTAAAAAGAAAATAAACAAACAAGTCCATCAAAAATAACTTTGTTTGAATAATAGCTTCATCAAAATAAGAGTTACAAAAAATAGAAAGTCCTACGAAAACCGACACTTGTTACGCTTTTTCGCCCTTTTACCACTAACCACTAACCCAACCACCTACCTTTAACCCAAGCCTAACCCTTAACCCACAAAGTCCTCTTGATATTTACAAAGGTATAAAAGTTAAAAAGGAGGAGGATTGATTGCTTGGCAAGCTTATGGTAGGAATAAGTTCCACGCCGCTCTCGAGTGATTCACTAAAAATACACATTCGGCCGAGTGTGAGTGATTTCTCCCGTGAGGTATGTGAACTTGTATATAAATGGAATTTAAAAAAAAAGGCATGTTATGCCCAAATAAGTAATTTCTCCTATGAAACGTTCTAAATAAATCATTACGAATAGGATTGTAAATAGATAAAAATAAAACCCAAAAGGATCTTGGATATCCCGACACTCTACGACAAGCCCAAAACCTTCTCTTCTACCCATTCCATTTGGGAGTGTAAGCCACATGTTAAAGAGTTTTGCTTGAGGACAAGCAAAAGTTCAAGTGTGGGGGTATTTGATGTGTGTAAAATGCAACATATAAATTACATCAAATGAGGCATAAGACTAACCCCTTTTAAGTACTAATATTGGAAAAAGAGTGTTTTTGTCTTCCTTTTGTATTTTCAGGATTAAATGAGCTCAAAAACACAAAAGAAGCAAAAAGATAGCTAATTCCAACATAAATACAAGGAAAGGAACATTAGTGGACTGCCCGACCCCTCAACGGCATCTTCCCAAGCAAAATAGAGAAGGCAGAAGACTGAACACGGGCCGTGCTCAGCCAGCACGGGGCCGTGCCCAAGAAGCAGCAGAAAAGACAAACCTATAGAAGCTTCTATTGCCCACCACGGGCCGTGCCCAGCGGACACGGGGGCGTGTCGAAAGTACAGCAGGCGCATTTATTGTAATTGCGAATTACAATTAATGAGGAGAGAGAGTGTCAGACAGGCACGGGGCCGTGCCCAGCTCTCTGTTCAGCCTATAAATAGGAGTGCTTGGATTCATTTCAACTCATCCCTTGGCACACCACCTCTCTCACACTTCATCCACCACCCACCACCATCACAACACCATCATCCACCACCATCATCCATTGTCCATCGTAGAGTGTGTGAGTCGTCTCGGGATCCAAGATTGATCGTAAGAGTTCTTGACAATCAAGGCCATGTTTGCCTAAGTCTCTTACATCACTTGGTGAAGATAAAGTGTCTAGTATAATACTTTTTATTTCTAATCTTTTGCACTTTTTATTTGGTTTTGTATTAATGACTTTAATAACTAGTTACTTATGTTGAAGGTGATCTTTCCTTATCGTTTGTCCGTGGTGTCTTGGCATTATTTTACTGTCTATATAAAATAAAGGATTTTCACCATTCATATCTCCACGGTCTATATGGAGGTATGTTGGCTAACTGGTCGGGGGTTAAGGGAACGGTTTGGTAAAGGTCTTGCCATTGTTCAGCGTTTAGAGGTCCTGCAATGGACCTGGGTCAAATTTAGTAGGACCTCCTTCAATACTTCACGGTATTGGATGGCGGGGGTCCAAACTCTTTGACCCCCTCATAAGTCAACTACTATTAATACTATAACCCGGCTATTTAGGACTGTATCCCTGCTGGCTCAGACTACTTAGCCGAGGGTAACGTCACCGCCAAAAGCGGGGCCTACCACAATACTGCATTAATAACTTAATTCATTATCTTCCAATAATCCACCCTTTTAGGATTGTATCCTTGCTGACTCAAACTACTGGGGTGAGGGTAACGTCACCTTCAAAAGAGGGGCCTACTACAATAACTAAGATAATCTCTTAATTATGTGCAAAAGTGCGGAAATAATCAAAGGTTATACTAGATACGAGTCGGAACCAAGTGATTCATCTTGTCTATCTGTTTTTATTTTATTTTTATTTTTCAGCATTCTAGTTAGTTTTTATTTTTCTTAGTTTAAAACATTTTTCTAAACTTTTATTTTGATTAGACGTTGAGGATAAACCGGTACTAAAAGCTCTTGTGTCCTTGGACGACCTCGGTATCTTACCAACACTATACTACGCTCAACGATGGGTGCACTTGCCCATATGTATGTTTAGTGTTAGTGAAATATCGTGTTTTATAAATTTAAAACTTGGCTAAAATAAGTGTTAAAAAGGGCTTAAAATATACACCTAATATATATAACACTTCACACGCATCATCATCCCTGTGACAGTACTCCTCTTTGATCATGTCCTTGAAATCTTCCCACACAGTAGCATTAGCAGTTTCCAGACCGAGCATCTGAATCTGCGCTTTCCACCATGAAAACGCGTTTCCTTCAAGCGTACCAGTCGCGAATTTTACCCAGTTAGCAGGGGGACACTCACAGACAGCAAAGACAGCTTCGGCCTTTTCAATCCAGTGCAGAAGGCCTATGGCACCCTCAGTGCCGTTGAAAGGGAGAGGCTTGCCATCCATGAAGGTTTTGAAGGTACAAACACGTGGTTGCGCAGGCGCTTGCTGACCTGTTGTGAGAAGTGAAGCGAATAGGCTTAGAGGTGAAAAGACGATGTGGGGGTAGGATCTAAACATCCTAAAGTAACGAGTTTACCTCCAGGATGAGCTGCGAAAGCTGCAGCCACCGTGTTGAGCAAGTTGGTGAACTGAGCCTGAGTCATGTTAACGTTTCCTCTTCCACGTCCACTCATTGTCTTCATAACCAGAAAACACAGTATGAGCGTGATGTCGTAACGTAGCGAGAATGAGATAGAAGAGGGATGTGTATCTATCTAATTAGGCACACTAGTATGTATAGTAGAGCAGTCAACATAAGATAAACAAGCAAGTAAACACAAGTCCGAGCTATGAGGTCTAATATGTTGAGTCTTGCCCTTGGAGTGTAGTGTCGTCACGAGTCACGGGTTATAGTCTGGTTTTTCTCAAAAAGACTCTTCTTTTTAAAACCAAGTTCACTATAACCAATGGCTCTGATACCAATCTGTCACACCCCCAAAATCCACCTGCGGTGTACCACCGCTTGGGGGCGTGACTGACCAGGATCCAGCCACCAATTATACTGAGCATTGGTCATTAGTAACGATGTTCACCGACCATAATAGTTAGTAAACATTATAGTTCGAAGTTTTCAAAAGTCTAAGTTCAAATATCAGTTTAAGTAAACAGCGGAAGCATAAACCAAACAGTTTCAAGACAAAGTTCATAGTTCAAATTTATTTAGAACCCCAACACATGGGCTAGACGACCACTACACATTCCCAAGCTGCAAGCTCCTGAGTCACTGGGCACCTGCAAAGCATGCAGTAGGGTATCAACAAAAATGTTGGCGAGTCCACGAGTTGTCCAGTTTTTATTACCAAAAACTTGTTTCGCCAGTTAATTTATCCGTTTATACATGCGATGGGGAGCTACCCCATAAGTAAGCGACTAAACTGTTTTTCCAATACCGAATACTTACTTAACCGTACGTTTCCGTAGTGCCCCGTTGTCAATGTTCTATCATCATTGACGGTTTGCCAGAGTTCATTAGTTCACTCCCGTTCCCAGTAACAAGGGTCGGTGTGAGGCTGGTTACACCTAAATAGCGCTATTAACTAATAACCCGTTCGCCAGGCCCCGACGACTAATAGGTATTAATGGTAGGGACTTAAGTGATAGAGTTTCGTTTAGTGTTGCTTGTTGCATTGCCGTATAAACAATAATTAACTAAGAGTTCCCAGTAACAAGGGAAGAAAAGTAAGTTTGTATCCCTTATGCGGGGATAACGTTGATTAAGTTTCCGTTTCCCAAAACCACCGGGAACGCATGCTTTAATAGTTGTGAACTCACCTTGGGTTGCTCGGCAGTTTAGTTTACTTGGTTAAGTATGCTGGTCACCACGTCCTAAATGGTTACCAGTATAGGTCAGGCTCGGACACAAGTAGTCACGTATATCTACACATAGCTAACACATTGCATGCATAACATATGATTATCCAGCAAGTTATCGAGCCTATTCTAAGTGTTATTGGGCCTATCCAATCATACTAACAATTAACAGCATCACAGAATCCAAATAAACGATATGCACAGTCCACACACTTTTGGCCCAATAACGGAGACAAGCAGCCCAATCAAGACAAGGTGGTCTCGACTCGAGAACGTGCGGTCTCGAGTCGCAACCATGAGATCTCGAGTAATGCCGGTTTGAGTCGCAATCTCGGGGGGGTCTCGAGTCCAGTCTCGAGTCGAGATCATGAGATCTCGAGTCGAGACCTTGCTGATTTCAAGTCCCTGATGTCTGTTTTGTCTGGTCTCGAGTTGTCACGTATGGTCTCGAGTTGTAGTTTGATGGTCTCGAGTCGAGACCGAAGGTTTCGACTCCAACATTGCTGTTTCTAGAATGCCAGCCAAGACATGATCTAACCAATAGAATTTCATGTGCATGATTTTATGTACTATCCAATAGAATTTTCCTAACATGTTTTCTTGTCTAAATACTAATCACAACAGATCAAACAAAGCATATTTCAAATATTTTCATGACATTCATGTTGTTCTTTATTAGGGTTTTCATCATAAACATGTTCGTATGGTTTATCATGAGATTCATCCAAGTAGATAACATTTTTCTTGTTCAAAGCATACGCATACATCCTCATTCTTCAATATCTATCATGCTACTCGGTTAAGAAGGATCATGTAAACATTTATTCTAAACAATAAACACCCTACACTAACCATCATTCATCATTCAAACATCTTATCACTTCGTTATCATGCAAGAGTTCACATATTTCATCCATCATTACAATCCTTCAAGGCAAATAGCACTATTATACATATAAACACATAGTGAATATGTAAGGTACTAACCGGTTGTGGAAGGGCACCGATTTAAGGAAGAAAGTGAGGAGATGAAGTGTCCGAGTGGTGATGATGAGCTTGACCGATCCTCCTTGTTGTTGTCGATTGAATCCGAGAGAGAGAGGAGGAGGTGAGCTTGATTGTTAGGGTTTTTAGTGAGAGAGAAAGGAGGAGTGTGTGTGAGGAAAAGTTTGGTGCAAATGGTGGTTAATGAGGTTTTATACTCAACCCAAGTTAGTCGAGTGGGCTTTAGGGGTGAACGGCCCATCCGGCCCACTCGTTCACTCGAGACCGAGTGGTCTCGAGTCGGGTTCATGGTTTCGGTTCACTTATACGTTTATATATATATATATAGTACATACACATAATTTAACACAAGCATCACATAATACTTCGGGATAATACGCAAATATTCATTTAATAGTATATGTACACATAAAGCTAAACAATGAGGCTGCTCAGGAAAACCCGAAGTGTCACATTCGAATATTTGGAATGTGTAATATACTAATGTGAAATTCAATCGTCGCGATATTTCATTTATTCATAAGTTTGATTGTTGTGAATTTATTTAAGTTAATCAAGGATTACGCTAAAATGGGGGAGGATTGTTAGATATTTTAGTGTAATCGGGATTAACTTGGTGACCAAAGAAAATTATACTATACATCGAACAAGTTAGGAGGTGCAGGAGCGCACGCTTGTTCGAGTTGTTATAATTGTAAGTGTTCGGGCGGAGCGTCGAATGAGGGTTCTAAGGGGGGCAATGCCCCCTTGGCGGGGTCGGGGAGCAGGGACTAAGGGGGCAGAGCCCCTGGCTGGGGTCAAGCTGCCCAGAGGCAGTTATTTGCAAAACAATCCCCAAATTCGTATCTTCTTCTTTGGTGCCATTACTGGTTCATTCACGAATTCAAAAACACACATATTGTGGTTCAATTTCTCGAATCAGAGTTGTATCCGATTGAATTATTCGAGGGAAACGCCGAAATAATTTGATCTGAGAGTGATTAAATTTATCTTTAATTATATCCGTGGTATACAAAATTCTCCAACAATATATTAGTCAGAATCGTTTTGACTTTGCGATTTAATCTTGTGGCTACCTTGGAAGTTGGAAGACAGTGGCACTGACTCAGGTTAGCCATTCTCATTTGTTGTTTAAGGTGTATTTGCATAATTGCAGATTTGAATTTGTTGTTAGGGATTGTTGTTTAGGGCATATACTTGTTTCATTGTTTGCTTATTTTCAAGTTGTTGTTTAGGTGATTAGGATTTATTTGATGATTTTATATTTGTTTTATACTTGATTAAGATTATTTCATCAAACAATTTGCCTCAATTAAAGCTATAAAGATGAAATTTATTTAAACATATACTATATCTATAGAAAACATATAAACTTTTTCGTTTGTAATCGCCAATTATAATCTTTTTAGTTTGTAATTGCCGGTCCCATGCCCGAGTAAAGGAGGAGTGTTTTGTTACTAAATACATTTTTTTTAGAATAAACTCCAGTAACTTTTATATATAAGGCCAAACAAATTACACCAAGATAGCCGGTAAGCGGGCAACAAGCTGCGCCGCTACCCCCTTTTGAATAGCGAAACCTAACCTAGTAAAAACGAAACCCCGATCTCTAGGAGACGAAATGTTGCTGTGAACAACCCGTTGGACCCGTTCAAGAAATCTGATGGCTTCTGGGGCTAGCGAGCCAAAGGTATCAAAGGCAAAAGGGATAAAGGAATGTTGATTATCCTCGCAGGCTTTTGCATGTTTGTCCATTTTCTTCGCTGCCGCCCTTGCAATCGCCTGACTAGGGACAAAACCTGTATCCCGAAAGCCTACAAGGGGGGAAACCCCGGTAAGATCAACACAAGCGTGTTTACCTGCATCCCTCGGATCTGTCAAAAAGTTTACGGGGGCTTCTTTCTTCACCGAGATCCCCGCCCGTTTGAGGATGTCCCCCAAGACATCCCGCACCCAGTCGTACCTATACTTAAAACCTGACAGTTCTTTACAGTGCAGAGCATGCTCCCCAAATTGGTCTAAGCAAGCTTTCCGGCAAAAAGGCTTTCACTTTGTAGTTCGATTAGGGTCTCAAAAAAAACATAGGAACGGCCCTAACTTTGTATCATACGGTAAGAAAAAACAACCTTTTATCGCCATGGTTTTTGAGCTAAAAAATCACACATAATGATGTGTGTGGGGCCTTTTAATTCAGTTTCTAAAAGGTTGGCGTTTAAATCAGAATTGTCTACCACTAATCCGTCACAAAAGGCTTTCTGTCACTTCCATGTCGCTAAAACCCTTCGGTGGTTTGTTACAGTCACTAGAGCTTCATTCCACCTTCTAACATAAATGAGTACATAAATTTTCTTTTGAAAAATTCTCCGCCGACAAAAAAAAAATCATCGTGAACCAGAAGTTCTGTTGGTAATATATAGTGGGCAAGCATTTATGACAAAAATCTTTGTGTAATCGATGTGTCATAATAGATATTACTAATGGATATCTTTGTCATTAAAGCCGTTTGTAGTAGTGATATTTACTGATGATAGATGTGATGCATATAGTTTAAACTTTGTTATCATCATTTTCAGTTTCCATTTACTCAATATGTACTATCAACATTAGAAACGATTTGGTGGCGGGTTAAGTTACCACTGAGAACATTTAATTTGTTAATGTCTTATAGTATTTGATTCTCGTTTTTATGTGTAATATACGGAAAAAACACATATTCGAAAAATGACCCATATAAAAAAAAAGTTGTTGCATGCTCCTTTTCATAAGTCATAACTATGTCAAAAGCAGTCACAAACTCAGAATGTTATCATTATATGTTGCAAAAAAGAAGATTTTGTAACTCACGTTCATAATAAACCTTTAATTGGGTTACATAACAATAAAGGGATATATATATATAAGTTATAGCTAGATAATTCCACCACTTAAGGTGAAGAATCATTAAAAAGGGAACCACATAAAATACATGTCAAGAAAGGTTAAGAGGATTCATGGCTCTTGTGGAAGACCTGTCTCTATTTTTGTGACCTTAATTGGTTCATCCATGGTGTCACATGTCGGGTGATGGCGCTTATCGACGGTTGGTAGCTCGTGAGCCGCAACTTTCTCTAATGTTAGTAGATGATCTTTGCTTTTACCCCACACCACAGAGTAAAGCCCCATCACTATGATAATGGCCCCTATCAAACTGTTATCACATGTCACAAAATGATAAAGTTAAGTTATAGATATAACTAATGTAGTTAAGTTGATTCGAAAACGAGTAAGCAATTACCTTCCTAGATGAACTTGCTCAGACAACACAATAGCACCAAGAACCGCGGTTATGATCATGCATAGTGGGCTGAATGCAGTCACAAACACTGGACCACGCATCCGGTTAACAACTCCTTGAACATAGTAGGCAATCCCAGAGCAAACCACCCCCTAACAATTCATTAGGATCAAGAATCAAGCTTTAGACTTTATCTTTAAATTTTAAAAACCATATCTAAATGACTAAATCACTTGATTAGTGTCCCCAAAAAGACTATTACATAGAATAATATCTTTTATCTGCATATTGTAATGTGATGGAGCATATAATGACATCATATTAATTAGGGTTAATGGATTTAAACACCCCCAACTATGGCCATTTGGCCGATGGCACTCTCAACTTTCACTTTGGCTCAGACCACTCCCAACTTAACACATCGATTGTCATGGCACCCCTTCGTTAAATATTCACTAACTGGGTTACTAAAATTAGCCTATGTGGCAATTTAATCTGATGTGGCATTCATACGTGTCATACATTAGCTGACGTGGCCTTTTTTTATGCACTAAAATAAACACTTATATATTATATATATATAAATCAGTTTATATTCACTTAACACCACCACTTTGACCGCTCCATCTCATCTCACCATTAGGGTTTCATCATCCCCACTCCATCTCATCTCATCCGCCACCTAATCGGAACCACCGCTCGCCGTTTTTCCGATCTCCGATGGACGCGGCCGCCCCCTCTCTCCGACGAACACACGCCTCTGCCCTGCCCCCTCTCTCCGGTGAACACACGCCTCTGCCCTGCCCCTTCATTGCCGTTGATTTGGTTGTTGGGTGGCGGCGGTAGAGTAGAGGTGACGGTGGTGGTGGTTTTTTTGGTCCGGAGGATGATGGTGGTTGTTGATTTAGGGAGGGTTGGTTGATGGTGGCGGCGGCGGTGGTGGGGTGATGATGGCGGCTGTGGAATGTATGTGTGTATACAGCTATTTTGATGGTGTAAAATCGTTGTTGATTCAATCAGGATCCAAACCATAAAGGTGTGTAGCAAAGTTTGTAGAGCGTTCGATATACAATATAGTATAGATATATCCTATATGTGTGTATACAGCTATTTTGATGGTGAAAGATGAAAACGAGAAGGCGATGATGATAATGATTTGTGTACGGATTCATATCCGAGCATCGTAATCAGTCATGGGGTCAACATCGACCCGTATCTTGGCGGGGCAACCCGGATGGTATGTGAGAGCAACAACAAGGGTTTTTCGTTTGCTCTTACGGTGCAACCGTTGTTGCAGCCATGGCGGTGATCGTCCCTCTTGTCTGAACTTCATGTTACAGATCTGAGCCACCTCCTCTTTGCTTAAATCATCGATTGTCTCTCTTTGCTTAAATCATCTAGGGGTTCATATGGTTTTTTGTTTGGGGGTATTAGGTGTTTTAAAGATGATGTTACAGGTTTGCATTACACGTCAGCTAATGTATGACACGTATGAATGCCACATCAGATTAAATTGCCACATAGGCTAATTTTAGTAACCCAGTTAGTGAATATTTAACGAAGGGGTGCCATGACAATCGATGTGTTAAGTTGGGAGTGGTCTGAGCCAAAGTGAAAGTTGAGAGTGCCATCGGCCAAATGGCCATAGTTGGGGGTGTTTAAATCCATTAACCCTATTAATTAAATACTAAAATTATACGGATTCTGTCACATCTTAATCGTTATATTCGTGAGTCGAATAAACATCAAAACTATAGAAAGAATATGTCTCGTCTTGGTATGATCTCAACAGTTGGAATATGAATATATATATATATTATTCCTCTATCTTCACATGCAGATATAAATAAGTAATGAAAAAGAATATAATGTTATATAATTAATAACTTACGGAGTAAACTGAAGCTAGGAGCCGAGAATCAAAGCCAAGAGCCCATGCTTTAGGATCACGCTCTACAGCCATGGCTATAATCCCGCCTTCCACTGTACCGGCTAAGCATACCAACGCCGTTAGACTCAGCTCAGCTGGATACTCTTTTAGCGTCATGGACTGTGCTTGTAAAATTACATTTTATTATTACCAACTTTTCATAATATTAGGAGCCAAAAAATAAAGCTTCCCAAGTATCCAAAGTTAAACTGGACCATTGATCAAGAAAAATGAATGGTCAAGATAGAGACGGTGACAAATGTGTAAATAGCTAGAAAACAACCTTTAGTTATTTTATGTGTATACGATTGCGTGATTAAGTACACAAGTTGCGCTTTTTACTTGTATAAATGTAGATGGTTATATATATAAGTTGCGTAATTATCTCAGTTTCTTACGTTTCCTACAAAAAAAATTCAATTTCTACACGAACCTCCCTCTATGTGTTTGTAAAGTGGTACAAAGTTGGAGAAATAAATGGCTAAACTCGATATAATCTTGATAAGGAAATTTTAACGGATTTTATTGTGAAAAGGGTTAATGGTATTCATTTGATAGTTATTTCACTTTCATATTTTAATCATATGTGTATAATTGTATTATATACTTGAATAAAAGAAGTTATTATTAATACCTTTTTAATCATGTTATTGTAATATAGGTCTTTATTTATAAAAATCAAATACCATGAATGGTTAAAAGCAACATAAGTGGATAATGGCCGGAAACAAGCATTTGATTAGAATACGTTAAACTAATATCCAATGTTTTAAAAACCGGTAAATACCGGCTGGTTATACCGGTATTACCGTTTTCAGATGTAAATCCGGTACGAAACACCCCGGTAAATAAGTGAAACGGCATAAGGTTTGTACCGGCGGTAAAATCCGGCATACCGGTTTGAAACGTAATACCGGTACCTGCCCAGGGTTATTTTAGTTTGGGTTGTTACTTATTTTTATTATATATGTTACTTATCTTACGTAATTTTTATATATTATGATTATTCGTAACTAAAAGTTCTTATTTAATATTGTATGAAACGAAAATAGTTGATGTATTCAACACTCAAATGGCTTAAACATATCGTACACTTTCATTTAAAAGAATTTGTTGGAAATTTTAATGATTTTCGATTATCTTTTGGATTTTTTCTTTTTGTTATGGATTTACTTTTGAATCATCTTTTAATATGTAATCATGCATTTTTGGATTAACTTTTGAGTTGATGTAATTTATAAAATTATAGAGTTAGCTAGTCAACCCGGTTGAACCGCTCGGTACAACCTGGTTCAACCGGTTGAACCATTTTTTAGCTTAATCCGGTTTGACTTAAAAACCGGTTTTTAAAACATGTAATATCTATCCCATTATTAGTTAACGTTAAATAATTCGATTTTAAAGCTGCACGACAAAGATTCGTACGATTGATAGAATTTGTTTGTTTCGAATAATACAAATGTATAGTAGTTTAAGACAAAATAGTGGCAGAAAGAACAATCTGATGAAAATATCAAACTCTTCATGTTAGGTGATATAATCGTATGTGATCTAAAAAGTAAAAAGATATATTTTTATCATTTTGGTAAGTATAAATTTGTTATTTCTTAATAAAATTTATGGTATATATTCGTTCTCCCTTAATAAAATTTATGGTTCATATACCTTAATCAAATGATTATTTACCTAGAGTTTGCACCTTATACTATATTTACCATTATTTTAAACGACAATCTGAATCTACACTATTTGCTCACAATATGATACTTGAGATGTTACACAATACCTGCACGATAAAGTAGCCGGCCCAACAGCACGTGCAAATTAGAATCATCACAGTACCGGCGAGCCACTGTTGTTGCCCGGAAGACGAGGCGGCAGCATGGTGCGCGCTTGATGCGCCATGATGAGAGTACCATAGTATGTCAACAATTGGCCCTTTGTACAAGGTCATAACCATTGCTCCAGTCACTGTAATCACTGTCCCGGCTACCTTCGCTTGACTATGTATCCGCTTTAGATTCAACTTCTCCAACCTAGATTTAAATTTTCATTATTTAAAAAAGCTGATTAAGAAAGCTTAGTGAATTTTGATTATCAGAAAAGGTTGATTAAGAAAGCTTAGTGAATCTAAACATGGTGATATACGAATTTTTTGGATTAGCACGTGGTTAGATTCCGCCAATTACTTTTAGACGCTTTATTTAAAGTTATATGTTTCTCACTGAATTTTTGGTGGTTCAGATGGTTTGGAGTTCTTAACATAGTTTTTGTCATATGTTTGGCTTCTAGGTGACCTTGTACGAAACGTACTGGATCCGCTAATTAAACTAGCGAATCACCTAGAAGCCAGACATGATTCAAAAACTTACTACAAACCATGTTAAAAACTCCAAACCACCCAAGTGAACTCATGCAAGTTCTATTTCGTCTTGGTGAAAAGTAAACTCCGTAGAGTTTATAACCAAACTTAACCCCTCGCTTACATATTTTCACCAAACTCCATCGAATTCGCTTGTAGGGTAGTGAACCGCACATAGAAACACTTAGTGGAATCCTAAACCACCTACTAAACCCAAAAAAGTCAGTCATATATATACCTGAAGATCAAGGCCAGTATAAAGGTGAGGGCAGGAAGGACGTTGATGATCGCAGAGGCGTATGTAGCAGATGTGATGGACATTCCCAAGAAGTACAGGTTTTGATCGATCACAGGTCTGTAAATATGATTGTAACATCAGTGATCTGTCCATAAAATTTTGATAGAGCACAGGTCTTTTCAGATATCATGTGTTTTCTACTTGTTTCTGTAAGTAACTAATTATTTATGCCATGCAACTTATAATTACAAAAAAAAAAAAAAAAAACTGAAGTTAAAATATCTTTACAAAGTAACAATAATATTTCATGGTAAGAAGAATTACTCAAGCAATCCAAGAAGTAGAACTTTGAGGAAAACCGAACGTGTCATCTTGGGCCTTATTTTGCTGCAATAAGAGCAAACCATCAAGTTTAACTCATAACTAATTAGGCTTGGTGATGTGGATGTGCATGCATGTACATGTATGTAATTCATTGTGAAACAAACCTCTCAAAAGCAAGCGCGAAAGGAGCGATGACAAGAGTAGCCGTAGCGTGACGATATACCACGAAAATCCAGTGGCTGAGTCCGTGTTTCATGCCGATCATGGTTATGATGTACATTCCTGCATAACCAAACTGGAGAGCCACCATGAGTAGGTATGGCTTTGCTGAGCTTAAAGCTTGTATAGGCAAACCCATTCTGCTATGTGTGTAGAGAAATGGGTACTCTAGGGTTATATGTATATATTTAGTGGAATTTAGTTTCTACTTGATGTGCTTATTTGGAGTATTAGTGTGGGTTTATATACACATGGAAAGCAAATTTTAACCTAGGTGGTAAATGTTGAGTGGAGATCAATGGAAACACAATGTTTGTCACGACATCTATGCTTGCACCAAGGAAAGCACTCACTTTGATTATTGCATTAGAATATTTTCTCATCCCTTTAAACATTTCGTATGATGTTATTTATGTTTCACAACGACATGTTAAGTTATGGAATCTATACACATGGGTAAAAGTAAACGTAACCCTTATGTGTTTTTTTAGCGGCAAATTTGGATCACTAACGGACCACTGAAGTATCATTGTGCCACCAGCGGAACCACCCGATCATATCCATCTCCACTAGGCATAATTCCTATACACCTATTCAGGAGGAAACCCAATAAATATGGGAAAACCCGTTGTGGGAATCGAACCCAGGACCTATTGGTCCTAAAGTCTTATCCCATCCCCAAGATGCCACTAGGCTATAAAGCCATGGACGTAACCCTTATGTGTTTAACGCATCACCTTATGAGAAAAAAACAGAGACGTGATGTGAATAGGGCTGTAAACGAACCGAACGAACACGAACAAGGCCTTGTTCGTGTTCGTTCGTTAAGGAAATAAATGTGTTCACGAACGGTTCATGAACACTTACCGAACGAGATTTTATGTTCGTGTTTGTTCATTAAGGAAATGAGCGTGTTCGTGAACGGTTCACGAATACAAACAAACACAAATAAATTTGGCGAACGCGACGAAGGATTAAGATAGATGGCCCAGAGAGTAGCACTCGAACTTGAATCCCTTATTGTATAACGGATGTCGATCGTATTCGCCGATGTAAATAAAGATAAATGAAAGGGAAATGATACTACATAAACAAGGTGAAAGTGAGTTTCCTAGTTTAATTGTTAGGGTAATAAAAGTTTAATAATATAAAAAGTACAAAGTTCTTTAATTAAAACACAAACATACAAACATAAATGGACGCAAATCAACGAATGTTCATGAACATGTTCACGAACACGTTCACGAACACCTTACCGAACGTTTACGAACACAATCGAATGAACGAGACCTCTGTTCATGTTCGTTCATTTAACTAATCGAACGGAATTTCTTGTTCATGTTCGTTCGTTTATTAAACGAACGAACATAAACGAACTTCCCGCTGAACGGTTCACGAACTGTTCGCTGAACGTTCGGTTCGTTTACAGCCCTAGATGTGAATGATTCACTAGCTAGGCGGATGGGGTACGATGAATAAAAACCACTGGATGATGATGCTTTTAAAATCTGTTAATGTATTAATAACAAATATTACTATGTGAAATAAGAATGATTACATGTTAGGACATCACTATCAATGTAATAAACAAAATACACATCCAACATACGACCTCTTATATCAACAGATATTGGGTGTTTTATTCATAAAAAGCTCGCAAATTTGTTTTGGTTGCTTTAGTGGAAATTTCCAAGTCACGTAGCATGGATTACTCCCTCACATGTTTACTTGTGGAGTCATCCTCACATCTGGAGCTAATGCACTCAAAACGAATTGATTATACATGGGTGGGTCATTTCTTTTAGTTAAGCATCTCTAACCGCACAAAACACAAATAGTTAAGTATCTCTAACTAGACAAAAGCACAAAGACGTAAGATTCATCTAAGGTGTTGCATATACATGAGAAATAGCAACATGATTATAAGTGTATAAAAGTTAAATTGACAATATAGTGTATATGTGGTTCACTCAACTCGACTCATGCAATTAATGTATATCTATGGTTAGAAAAGAGAGTTTTCTAGTTCATTTTATTTATGTTTACGGTGACAAGAAAGATCAATTTGAGATGACCAACAGTCTTAGTATTTTGATGAATCCTTGTTGAGTTGTTGGCTTGTTGCGTACTAGCTAGGGCTGTCTCCATTATCGTAAAGGTCAATCCATTTTCACAAACATCGGCTTGGGACGATCACATAACTCAACTATATCCAAGACTTGTATATATTGAAAACTTTGTGAATACTATTGTCGAAATTGCATGTAGCTCCGTTTCCTCCAATATGAAATTATAAAACATTTTGCGACTCCTCGTGTGGAATATGTTGTATATATAAAATGGACTAAATTTGAGTTGTTGGTTAAACTTCAGACATACAACCATGGCCTGACACATGTACCTTCTAATAAGTCTAAGTTTAGCCAGATATCAGTCTAACCCGAATATCTCTAGCCATAACTATCATATATCTAAAAAGCCATAACATTATTAGCGTTAGATATCTCTATCATGTCTAGTAATAATATAAGTTGTTGTCATACTAAAGTATCAAGTTCCAACAATACTTTCTGTTAAGCAACAAAATGTAGTATCACATTTGAGTAGGAATCACCACAAAGAAACATTTAAAACTAAAAGAAAAGAATATTGATACATTGTTCTTTTATTTGAATATGAATTGAAATTTTGTTGGGGAAAATGAAACTTAACCACACGCGTTCGTATTTAAGACACTCAAACTAATACGAAAATAAAGGTATAATCTTAAATAATGTCACACCCCCAACACTCCCCTGGGCGGGAGCCGTGACCAGATACAAGTGGTACCGGTATTTATTAACATTATCGCAGCGAAAATTTATTAGAACCGAGTGTCAGGAAAAATATCAGAGTCTTCAAACACCGTAGTTTTCATTTCATAAACAGTGGGATGAAACTAATATTTACATAAAGGATTTTCACCGGAATAAACCCTTAATTACAAAACACGTTTTATTCAGGTTTACATAGCCATTTATTTAAGCTTGAATGCCTCATAGCACTTTTTCTTCTCTTCACAGTAAATTACCTGAAATGCGTTTTAAAAACATTTGATCAGCGAAAAATACTGACACTAGTACAAAAAAGAGCAAATAAGACGGTTTAGAAAATGCTTTTAAGACGATTTTATGGAAAGCGACATATTTGAGATTTGGAATAAAATATATTTTATTGGACCGTCTTATTTTAATAAATGAAACCGTCATATTTGAGATTTAGATTTATGAAATCTCCATTAAACCGTCATATTAGATCTAATATATTAAACCGTCATATTAGGCCTATTTTATTACATGGAACCCTCATATATTTCTCATTTTATTATTAAAATTTTATATATAAACAATACAAATTTCCTTAAGTCTTGGCGCAAATATTGATTGAGAAAAAAAGTGTAGACAATCCACTCTTGCACTCAATTTATGACTCATCTCTACATATACAATTTAATTATTATTCTCAATGGCAATAATGCAATATCATAATTAATAAGCAAAGTTTCTAATTAATTTACTGTTTATAAGAATTGTTATATTAGAGTAATGCGGATCGGGTTACTTACTCTGGATCGGAACAGGTTTTGAATTGGATGTGGAAATCGACCCCGTCTTCGCCTGAAGTGGTGAATGACGTGCATCAGCTTTCGTCTCTGCTGGATGGTGTCCGACTCTCCGATCGTGAAGACAGATGGTTCTGGAGCTCTGGATCTGCTGGTTCTTTCTTGGTTAAGAACGTCAAAAACATGCTGCTCGCTGACTCTCCGGCTGATATTTCCTTCATTATGAATTGGTGTAGATGGCTTCCGGCGAAGTGCAATATACATGTTTGGCGTATGGAAATGGATAAACTTCCAACTGGAGAGGCGTTAAGGAAAAGAAACATTCTTATTGAAGATTCCAGCTGCCCTCTATGCTCGTCTAGCGAAGAGACTGCTGAACATGTTTTTATATCCTGCTTCGTTGCTTCAGTCGTCTGGAATGCGGTTAGCTCTTGGTGTAAAATCCCGAGCATATTCGCATTCTCGCTAAAGGATTTACTCGGGTTCTATTCTGAGCTTAGGGTGTCGGACAAGAAAAAGGAAGCCGTACAAGGTATTATCATGACTGTCTGTTGGAGTATTTGGAGAGCCCGGAACAATTTTAAGTTTTCTAATAAGCCGGTTAAAATTGAAAGTATAGTGAGTGAGGTTAAGGCGTTGAGTTACCTTTGGTTTACGAATAGGTCGAAATATAAAAGTTTAGATTGGGGAGAGTGGTGTTCTTTTGTAAATATGTAACAGGGTTCTGTTTGTCTGTTGTTCTGGCCCGGTTTGGGTCGGAGTTCTGTTAATGAAGTTTACTTTTAAAAAAAAAAAATATAAGAGTAATGCGCCACAATTGAAAATATGGTTACGGATCCGTCTAATTAATTGTTATTTTAATATTAGAAAAAAAAACCTTTTAACTTTAAATAAAAATTCATACTAATCCTTTTATCATTAAACAAAAACAAAGATAATACTTATAAAATTTAAACAAAAAATTTCTATCATTATTTATTCTATAAGAATAGAAGATTTTATTGCAAATTCTAAAGTTCGCAGCAAAGTTCAAGCCAAATCAATTCAAGTTAAAGTTCATTCTTTATTAAAACTACATCTACTCAAGTTGTTCATTCCTAGTTTCCTTCATTGTGGATCTTCACACGTCAAGGTAACACTTATGATAATACTTTTTTAATTTATTATATTTAATGAACTCACTAATTTAATGAGATATAACAATCAAAAAGTGGGTTGGATTTAGGGGTGCTCACGGTTTGGTTTGAAACCGTGAAACCGTCTAAGCCGGTCATTGGTTTGGTTTCACGGTCGGTTTATTTCTTTCACTTTCGGTCGGTCGGTTTCAGGTATTTTAAACTGTAGCTAACGGTTTGGTTTGCGGTTTATACCAAAAACCGATCGTATAAAACCGGGTCGGACCGTAAAATTTGATTAATTTTTTATTTATTAAATATTTAGCAATAGATACATTACGAGTGTATCCACCCTTGCCCTAGCTCCAATGCATTTTGGATACTTTGTGTGTGTAAATGCCACTTTGTACTTGGAACTGGCCTTATAGGAGATAGAGGTTAAGATGACAGCTATTTAAAAATTTTAAACGAAAAGAAGTTCCTTTTTATCCATAAACTATCGATCTCATATAACGATAATTATTTCTAAATCGATTAAAAAGTCTGCACCTTGTAATATTAAATAAAATAAAGATCTACTTAGATCGTTAGTTAGATTGGGAGCGATAGTTATTATCTTAATTAAGTTTAATTTATTATCGAAGTCTAAACCGTGAAACCGAACCGGAACCAAACCGTTAGTAATGGTTTGGTTTGGTTCGATTTTAATTCCTAACGGTTCGGTTTTGATTTTCAACAATAAAAAACCGTTACGAACGGTTTAGTTCACAGTTTGACCTAAAAAACAATAAAACCGGACCGTGAACACCCCTAGTTGGATTCACCGCTTTATATTAATTTTCGTTGATTCATCCACATCATACTTAATATTTCAATTCAAATCTATTTTTTTTGTTTGGTTATGCATTTCAGATGGATCGTAACTATTGGATGTATGAAATTAGACGTACTGACCCAAGATTTGTGACCAACATGAAACTTTTTCTTAAGATTGCTCAAGAGGATCGTGTGAAAAAAGGAAACGAACTTGTTCCGTGTCCTTGTATGGAATGTAAAAATTTTACCGACTTCAAGGATATACGAGACATCGAGTATCATTTGTTGAGAAATGGATTTATGTTTAATTATACTTGTTGGTCAAAACACGGGGAGTCACTTGCTAATCGTAGCACAACCTCAATAAATTTAGGCTCTAATCATGATGATGAGAACAACGCTCCGCATATTAGAGATGGCAGTGATAATTTAAACGAGGGCTATGATAATATAAACGAGGCCAATGATAATTTAAATGACATGCGCGATGATTTGGAAGCTAATGCTGATGACAGTGATCTAGAAAAACTACAACAATTATTTGCCGACGAAGAAAAACCGTTATACGTTGGTTGTACAAAATTTTCTAAGGTTAGCGCTGTGTTAAAACTCTTTAACTTAAAGACAAACTACAATTGGAGCGATAAGAGTTTTACATGTCTATTGGAGTTATTGCACGATATGCTACCCACAAACAACGAGCTACCCATATCTGTGTACCAAGCTAAGAAATTGATGTGTCCAATGGAATTAGAGGTGGAAAGAATACATGCATGTCCCAATGATTGTATGTTGTATAGAAATCAGTACGAGAAAGCTCATACGTGTGTTACATGCGGTGAATCGAGGTACAAACGTAAAAATGAAACTAATGATTATGACGACGATGTGACGAAAAACGGGCCTCCAGCTAAATTGTTATGGTATTTCCCTATTATACCGAGATTAAAGCGTTTATTTGCTAATCCTAAAGAGTCAAAGTTGTTGCGTTGGCATTCCGAAGAGCGTAAGGATGATGGAAAGTTAAGACATGTGGCGGATTCACCTCAGTGGAGAGAAACTTTGATTACGATTATCCCGATTTTGGAAACGAGGTTAGAAATATACGATTTGGTCTTAGTTCAGACGGTATCAATCCTTTCGGAAACATGAGTAGTCGTCATAGTACTTGGCCGGTTCTTTTATGCATCTACAACCTTCCTCCATGGCTATGCATGAAAAGAAAATACATAATGATGTCATTGTTAATTCAGGGTCCAAAACAACCTGGTAATGACATTGATGTTTATTTGTCTCCTTTGATTGATGACCTTAAAACCCTATGGAGCTCAGGTGTAGACATGTACGATGCTTATGAAAAGACGAACTTTAAGTTACGCGCCATGATTTTTTGCACTATAAGTGATTTCCCAGCATACGCCAATTTGTCAGGATATAGCACAAAAGGTAAACTAGCTTGTCCTGTGTGTGAAAACGAAACAAGCTCTATAAGATTAAAACATTGCAAAAAACTGTGTATATGGGAGGGTTACATATTTGATTCACGTAAAGGTAAAGATGATGATGATTTTTCATGTTACGAGATTATAACATTATTCGAACAGGCCATAGAACAAAATATGACGTGGGCTAAGGTTAAAGTAAGTTCTGATTCATTTTCTATAGTTTGTTTATTTTTAGATTTTAGTTAACTAATTGTATGTTCAATTAACTATTTAGTGTCGTCTACAACCTAATGGATGGGAGTGCGGTTATTGTGTTATGTTGGCTATGTATGATTTTGTGATTTGTAATAGAGAACATATGGTAAGTATATTTTGTACATTCCTATTTATATACCTTTAACATCAATGTGTGTTAAACTATAGCCTAACTTTTATCTATTTTTATGTTTTAGTTGGTAAATAAAACTACAATGGTTCGTCAAGGTGAAATTGATAAATTTGTAGAGCGTACTTTAAAGGTGTTTATATCATCTTTTGGTGACGTTGAGGATGAGAATGATCAATAAAGGTAAGTGTATTAGTATGCGAATCTATTCATAGTATTTTTTTTAAAGTTTTTCTAATTTTTATAAATATTTGATGTGTTTTGATCAGTGGCAACAAAATTCTAGTTAGCTGGTGTTACTTAGAGCTTGTGGTGGATGAAGGAAGTTGCACAAAGTCAAAGGTTTTTTGAGTGTTTTTTGCATGGGTGTAAAACTGAATGATTCGATGTTTTTTTATGTTTTTTCTTTGTTAAATTGAATGCTTCAGACTAATGGGTCAAGATGGATTCTTTAGCTATTTATAAAACGGTTCATTGTTTGGTATATCCTTTTCATATATGTGTTTGTAAATCTCATGAATCAACATGAATTGGGTGAAATATATGGATGCACCACCTAACCAACCGGCTATTAGCCCCACCACAAACCGTCTTATTAGGCTTTAATATAATGCTTTATAAATATGACGATCAATACACCGAAACCGTCTTATTAACACACCACAAACCGTCTTATTAGGCTTTAATATGACGCTTTATATATATTAAATATGACGGTTAATAAACACAAACGTCATATTAGGCTTTAATATGGAACCTTAAAACATATCAAATATGATGGTCTATTGAAACGTCTTAAAAGGTTTTAATACCAAATATGACGGTAATGACCAAAAATGACGGTGTCTTTTAAGACGATTAATATACCGTCATATTTGATTGAAAAACTGTCATATTAGATGTCTCTTTTTGTACTAGTGTGATGAGTTCATTCATTCGTATAAAACACACAGTATTGTAATTACAACATTAAGATTTTTTACAATTGTTTATATCTTTCCATTACCCACAATACTTGTCACTTGCCCATTTCGGTGACTGTGGTCATATTACTATTGGATAACCCTTTGTCCAATAGTAAAGATTATCAAGTAATGTATACAAAACCCCATATACCGGTTGTAATTTCAGAATACAAAGAATTAATCACTATAAATACAACTAGAAAACATTTAGGGTTTTGAAAGCATTTTGATAAAAGAGAATGATTTACATTGTAGATTTAGGGTTTTTAGTAATAGCCTTCTGGTCTAAGTCTTGGGTTCCTAATTAAGCACACAATGCAACACGTATTAGTGTATTAACCTAATTCAAACTTTAATGATAATCACGAGATCAAAACCACAATGTAGATGACAAAGTATAGCCTTATTTAAGCAGCACTTAAACATCCGTTGATTTGGTTTCAGATCGATAGGACAGGGTATCGTACCAGTGATTCGGGTTAGCACGCTGATTACAGAGCAGAGTTTTAGAGCTTCGGGTATTATAGTAGTGTTACGAGAGGAAGAGAAAATAAACTGAGCAATTTCGAATATCCAATTCTCGTTCCTTATATAGCTGAGTTTTGACCTCGGCGCGTCGCGCGACCGGTTTCTGGTTTCACCTTCGTGTAGCGCGAAGGGGTTCGCTAGGGCATAGGTGGCATGAGTCACCACGTAGGCATGCCACGTGGTGCTACGTGTCTTCTGGTGGTCAAAGAGGTGTCGCGTCGCGCGACCGCACAACTTTACCACCGTCGCGTAGCGCGACGTGACCCAACTGGGTTTTTCTTTGTTTTTCATGCTAGTTTCCATTCGTACGCGTTCGGGGTCTTGATTCTGAATCGTTATGGACCTTATTCGAGGGTTGTTATATTCTCCCCATCTTGTTTTAAATCTCGTCCTCGAGATTTACTGGAAAAGGTAGGGGTACTTTCACTTCATTTCTGATTCTAGTTCCCATGTATATTCTATTCCTCTTTTCGAATCCCATTTTACTTTGACCATAACTAATCTCTTATGCTCTAGATTCTTAATCTTCTTATCTTCGATTTGTAGAGGTTTTTCAACAAATTTTAATTTTTCATTCACCTCTATATCTTGAAGAGGTACCATTAAAGATTTACCAGCTAAACATTTCCTTATATTACATACATGAAATACATAAGGTACACCAGCTATTTCTTCAGGTAACTGTTGTTGATAAGCTACTGGAACAATTCGCTTGATAACTTTAAATGGTCCAACATACCTTGGACTTAATTTTCCTTTCTTGCCAAATCGAGGTATTCCTTTCCACGGAGAAACTTTTAACATACTTTGTCTACAACTTGAAATTCTAATGGTTTACTTCTATTATCTGCATAACTCTTTTGACGTGTTGTTTTAAATCTTTCCTTGACCTGAGTTATCTTGTCAGTTGTTTCTTGTACAATCTCGGGACCTGATAATTATTTTTCTTCTATTTTTTCCCAACATACCAGCGTTCGGCACTTTCGTCCTTAAAGTGCTTCAAGGGAGTAGCATTAATGCTTGTATGATAACTATTGTTATAGGAGAATTCTATTAATGGCAAGTGATCACCCCGACTTCCTCCAAAATTATTACACAGGCCCTTAGCATGTCTTCCAATGTTTGGATTCTCCTTTCACTCTATCCATATGTTTAAGGGTGGTAAGTTGTACTTAAATTTAGTTGTGTTCCCATAGCTTTTTACTAACTTTTTCCAAAAATAAGAAGTGAAATGACTATCTCTATCAGACATAATAGATAACGGAATTCCATTTAATGAAACTATCTCATCTACATATAGCTTAGCTAAACGCTCCATACTAAAGGTTTCCTTCATTGGTAGAAAACGAGCTGACTTGGTTAGTCGATCCACAATCACCCAGATTGTGTCGTTACCTTTTCTTGTTTTGGGTAATTTAGTAACAAAATCCATTGTTATCAATTCTCATTTTCATACTGGCATTTCAAATGGTTGAAGTAAACATGAAGGTTTCTAATAATCAGCTTTAACTTGTGAACAAGTTAGACACTTAGAAATGTAATTAGCTATGTCCTTCTTCATTCCTATCCACCAAATATTCTTCCTCAGATCTTAATACATCTTGTCACTACCAGGATGCATTGTATACTTAGACTTATGAGCTTCTTCAACAATTATTTCTTGTAGGTTTCCTTGGATAGGTATCTGTTAGGGGTCATTTTCTTAACATACGTATCCTGACTAATATCCTGCCTTTATTTGTTTATTTGTGACCAGGATGCTGGAAGAGGATATTACTAACATCTTGGGTGATATCCTGAGGTTTATTGAATTAACCACGTGCAGGTTAAAGGCTGAGACTTGCTAACGGTCAAGAGGACTTCTTCTCCTCAAGACTCGGACGAGTTTGTTGAAGGAGAGACGTTGAGCCCGAAAGACCAGGTCTACAACGTTCGATGAAGGAATATTCGGTAGATCCTGGAAGTTTAGGATAGTTTGTTAGCTTATCTTTACTATAAATAGATGGGGGCGGATCAGTTTAAGTCACACACAATCTCCACTGACACTCTCGCATACTTTCACTTTCTAGCTCATTGCAAACACCACACTTGTATTCAAATTTCGTTGTAACACTTAGTCGATCCGTACCACATCCTGCACTGTATCCTGATATTTGAAGTAATAGAAGAACAAGGCAGCTGCGATTGTCATCTCCCGAGGTTTTATGCCGGCGATCTAGATTGATCAAGGGCTTTCCTCGTACATCTCGTGTCGTTTACTTTACTTTTGCTCATTGTTTGATCATAGATACAGCTCGTTATCCTGAGCCGTATCCTGAATACTGATTTCCTAATTAACTCAACAAGCACATTTTCAAGTACACTTTCTAGCACACTACCTCACTTTACTAATTTGATCACTAAATTGCTTCGGTAATTTTTGACCAAAACAATTTGGCGCCCACCGTGGGGCAAGTGGTGCTCTCTTTACTAATTTTTTTTTTAAAATCGCTAATCGGCTTTCTATTTTCAAAACTTTTTCCACATTGTCCGTAATGGCCTCAAGATCAAACATGAGCTCCTCCACTGTGTCTGCTATGACTTCTGCTACTACCAGTTCGGTGCTTCCACCACCTCCTCCAAGGATGCCAGCCTCTTCACGACCTCAGGATATTATCCCTACCCGCAGTGTTCAGGAATCTGCTCCTGTTTTAGCTTCTAACGATGAAATTTTAACCTTATTTGGAAGTGTGCAGGAACAAATGAGGCAGCAACAGGAAACGAACCAAATGCTTTTAAGGGAAATACAACTCCTGAAGTCTGGCTCGAGCAGATCTGCTGAGGATATTGTCACTCCATTACATCCCAGAACGTTGAACTTTAGTTCAGCTGTGTATACTGAGGATAACAGGGGGAATATTGTGCCCAGCCTTCCTCAGAATCATACTCCTGAAATACCCTCCTCGGTCAGGATATCAACCATGAGGAGCTCAGGATATGCTTCAGGATATGGGCAAAATCCTCCAACGGGTAACGTGTCAAATAATAATAATACTCATGCTACTAATAATAGTGGATCTTTGCAGGATACAGGTGTAACATCAACACTTACTAGGGAACTTCAGAAGTTGAAGGACATGATATCTAGTGTACCTGGGGTGGTCCAACCGATCCCGGAAGTGTCCCATGACAGCCACAAGATATCTCGTTTTGCATATCCTATCTGTGATGCTGAGATCCCAAAGAGATTCCAAACTCCCAACATGAAGCTTTATGATGGGACTACGGATCCTGAGGAGCATATTGCTCAGTATAGGGAAAGAATGGAGATTAACCCTATCCCTCCGGAGCTCAAGGAAGCATGCTTGTGCAAGGGATTTGGTTCTACTCTAACAGGATCAGCCTTAAAATGGCTGTTAAACGTTCCTCCTCACTCAATTACTTCGTTTGCTCATTTGGTTAATTTATTTAACAGTCAATTTTCTTGTAGTCGGAGTTTTGAGAAACTAACCAGTGATCTTTACAGGATAACTCAAGGGCCTCAGGAATCCTTGAGGGATTATGTGAACAAATTCAGTCGAGAATCCTTAGATATCCCACATATTGATGTTGCAACAGCTGTGCAAGCTTTTAAGATGGGATTACAAAAGGATTCTCAGTTTTATCAGGATCTTGTAATGAATCCCTGCAGGAATCTCGACGAAGCTCGTAACAGGGCTTTGAGATATATCCGTCTGGAAGATGACAGGAAAATGCAAGAAAGGATGAACTTATCTAACACTTATGAGTCAACTAACAGGAAGTCAGAATCCTCATTTAAGTCATATCGGCCCAAGCCATATGGTAGAAATGAAAACAAGAGAGTGAATGCTGTCGAAGATGAGGATCCTGAAGAGTATCCTGAGTTGTCTGAATATTGCTTTTCTGTTAATATTCCTGAATTGATGTATGCTATGCAGGGTCTAGGAGACAAGGCTAGGTGGCCTCGAAAGAATCAACAAAAGGCTGACTGGAAAGATAAGTCAAAATGGTGTACTTTCCACGAAGATTTCGAACATGTAACTGAGGATTGCATTGCTCTAAGGAAAGAAATAAGCTATCTTCTAAGCAAGGGATATCTGAAAGATCTCTTAGGAAGAAAGAAGAATAAGGGTCAGGATACTGAGAAGGATCCTGAACGAGCAGCATCACCTCCTGCGGATGCCAAGATAATCAACTTCATTTCGGGAGGATCCGACATTTGTGGAACTTCGTATTCGGCGGCAAAGAGACATGCAAAAGAAGCTAAGGCCGAAAGGGGAGACAAACCTGTCAGGATGACTACCCTCACAACTGACAAAGTGATCACTTTTGATGCTGATGACAGGGATACTGTCCAGGATCCTCACCATGATGCTCTGGTAATAACATTATATGTGGCTAACCATTTTGTACGCAGGATATTAGTTGATAATGGCAGCTCCGTCAACATAATCCAACTAGAAACTCTGAAGAGAATGAATGTATCCCCAATGGATATCACTTCAAAGTCTACCGTGCTTGTTGGATTCAGTGGAGAGGCTAGAAATACAGTGGGAGAAATAAAGTTGCCAGTATACGTTGAAGGAGTCAACTCGATACAACGTTTCTGTGTGATGGATTCTCTATCCTGCTATAACATCATACTGGGAAGACCGTGGATTCACGATATGAAGGCCGTGCCATCAACATATCACCAATGCATCAAGATACCTACCCCTTGGGGAGTGGTCAAAGTTGATAGTGATCAGCAGGAGGCGAAAGAATGCTACTCATCCTCGATGAAATCCTCAACCAAACCTAGTGCAGCATAGCAATTAAAGACGCGGGCCCAGGATATCGTGGAGGATCCGGAGCAGGATGTGAAGAAAATTATCCTGGACCAGGATAATCCTGATATTTCGGTGCTCGTAGGGACCAATATCCCTCAGGATATTGAAGAACAATTAATTAACTTTTTGAAATGCAGGATGTCGACGTTTGCATGGAAGCATGAGGATATGACAGGCATATCCAAAGATATTACCACTCACAAGCTTGGAATTGATAAATCATTCAAGCCTGTGCAACAAAAAAGAAGGAAGTTTGCTCCTGAGCGGAACACTATTATTCAGGAGGAAGTTGAAAGACTATTAAAGTCCAGAATGATCAGAGAGGTTAAGTTCCCAAGATGGCTAGCAAACGTGGTTGTAGTACAAAAGAAAAATGGGAAATGGAGAGTTTGTGTAGACTACACAGACTTGAACAAAGCCTGTCCTAAAGACCCATTTCCCCTTTCCCCACATTGATGCAATGGTAGATGCCACTGCCGGGCATGAAATGCTGACCTTCATGGACGCATCTTCAGGATTTCAACAGATCCAAATGGAGCCTTCTGACCAGGAGGATACTGCCTTCATGACACCAACAGGTATTTATTGTTATACAGCTATGCCTTTTGGTTTGAAAAATGCAGGTGCAACGTACCAAAGATTGGTAAACATGATGTTCAAAGACAAACTGGGGGATACCATGGAGGTATATATCGATGATATGGTGGTGAAATCTAAAAAGGCTGAGGATCACCTCCAGGATATCAAGGGAGCATTTGATATCCTGGATCAATACAACATGAAGCTGAATCCTGCTAAATGCCATTTCGGAGTGGGGGCAGGAAAGTTTCTTGGATATATGGTGACAAAAAGGGGGATAGAAGCAAGCCCAGAGCAGATCAAAGCTATCCTGGATATAAAATCACCCTCAAATATGAAGGACGTACAAAGATTGACAGGCCAAGTAGCAGCTTTAAACAGGTTTATCTCAAGATCCTCAGAGAAATGCAAAGACTTTTATGATATTCTGAAGAAGAACAAAATATTCGAATGGGGGGAGAAGCATGAAGCAGCCCTGCAGGATTTGAAACGATATCTCTCAACCGCACCTCTACTGATGAAGCCTGAAAATGGTGAACCACTATCCCTATACCTTGTTGTATCAGGGAATGCTGTAAGTGCCGTTCTTATAAAAGACCATGAAGGTCAGCAATATCCTGTTTATTATGTTAGTAAAAGTTTGCTAGATACTGAAACTAGGTATTCTCATTTAGAAAAATTGATACTAGCATTAGTCATGGCATCAACGAAGCTTAGACATTATTTCGAGACACATAGGATACATGTTAAGACAAATTATCCTGTCAAAACTGTGCTTAGGAAACCAGAGATGTCAGGAAGGATGGCCAAGTGGTCAGTAAAGTTAAGTGCTTATGATTTAGTATATGAACCTAGAAATGCCATAAAATCTCAGGCTTTAGCTGACTTTGTGGCTGACTTTAGTAGTGACATTCAGGATGAGGTAGACCTAGAAGTTCAACAGTTAGGAGAATCCTCAGGATCCTGAACATTATATACTGACGGTGCATCTAATGTAAGAGAAGTAGGATTAGGAATACTACTAAAATCGCCACAGGGGGACATATTACCCCAGGCTATTAGGTGTGAATTTCCTGCTACTAATAATGAAGCAGAGTATGAGGCTTTAATTGCAGGATTAGAATTGGCTAAGAGCATGAGTATCAAAAAATTGCAAGTATATGTTGACTCTTTGTTAATTACTAACCATTTTAATGGATCCTATGCAGTTAAGGGTGAGAAACTAATCGAATATCTCGATATTCTCAAAAAATTAGCAGGATACTTCGATGTTTTTATACTTGAACAGGTACCAAGGGAGGATAATGCTGAAGCGGATGCCTTAGAAAATTTGGGATCATCGATCAGGATACCTGAAGGGACGCAAATACCAATATTACATGTCTTATATCCTGCAACGAATCCTCAGGATAAAGAAGTAGCTGGTATTCAGGATCCTGGAGCAGAACATCCTGAAGAGGATCCTAAATCCTGGACGGCTCCAATCATGAGATATCTCAAAGAAGGACACATCCCTGGAAATGAAAATCCTAAGGCATTTAGGATGAAGGTATCACGATTCACTATTATAAATAATATTTTATACAAGAAATCTCTTGCAGGACCGTATTTGAGATGCTTGGAGGATCCCGAAGCCAAAGAAGTACTTCAGGATATACATGAAGGGGATTGTGGTAACCATGCTGGGGGCAGGTCGTTATTCTCAAAAGTATTAAGGACAGAATATTATTGGCCAACGATGAGAAAAGATGCCGCAGAATATGTTAGAAGATGTGACGCATGTCAAAGACATAGTAACATACTGCATCAGCCGGCTGAACCATTATATCCTATTGTATCCCCTTGGCCATTTATGAAGTGGGGTATGGATATAGTGGGAAAGCTACCAAAAGCTCCGGGAGGAAAAGTCTTTATGCTAGCAATGACGGATTATTTCTCTAAGTGGGTTGAAGCAAAAGCATTTGTTCAAGTTAGAGACCAAGAAGTAGTATCCTTCATCAGGAGGAATTTCCTGACCAGATTCGGAGTACCAGCCGAGATAATCTGTGACAATGGTTCTCAGTTTATAAGTAAGAGGACTACTGACTTTTGCAAGAGTTGGGGAATCAAAATGATTACATCTACTCCGGTACATCCTCAAGCAAATGGGCAAGCAGAATCCTCAAATAAGATAATCGTCAATAACTTAAAGAAAAGGCTTGGAGCCAAAAAAGGAAGATGGGCAGAAGAATTACCCTTTGTTTTATGGGCTGATAGGACAACGGTAAAGAATGCAACAGGACAAACCCCATTTTCCTTGGTGTTTGGAGCAGAAGCAATGATTCCAACGGAAATGACAATACCTACTGCAAGATCTATCTTAAGTGATCCTGAGCAGAATCCTGAAGCCTTGAGTCAGGATTTAGACACTATAGATGAAAAGAGAGATGCGGCAAGGCTAAGGATGGCAGCATATCAACAAAGAATATCCAGGGCATATAACAAGAATATTAGAACCAGAAGATTTAAGATTTGAGATTGGGTGTTAAGAAAGGCTTTTCAGAATACTACTAATCCTGCCGATGGCAAGTTAGCTCCAAAATGGGAAGGACCATATGAAGTTGAATCAGAAGCAGGGAAAGGAGCATACAGACTCAAGAATATGGAAGGGAATATGCTACCGAGGTCTTGGAATGCTATACACCTTAAGCTCTATTTCAAGTGAGTTTAGAATTTAATTTCTAGCTCAGGATGGTATGAATTCTACCTTTTTTAAATATGTTTGGTTTAATTTGTTATCCAATACTGACTTAAGCATCGGAGGGGTGTTAGCCAAGCTAACACCCACCTTAGTTTACAATTGTTTTGCAAGATACGTTTCAGGATATAGCTCCAGGATATGTACTCAGGATAACTCGAAAGATTAGAGGATTGGCCCCCTCTCTCACGTTTAAGGGATACTGATCCCTTCACAGCTTTAAAGGTATTCACCTTTCTTCCGAATTGGGTTTAAACACCCCGCCTGGAGCGCAAGTTATTCAGGGATAGTTCAAGGTGGCGGGACCAGTTCATGTAAAAGTGGCTGACAATTTCGTTACTGTTGGCTATATCCTGAATCCTAACGGTATATGAGGATTGATCACCCTCTCTCACGAAAGGGTATTTTCATACTCTCTAAGGTTTAAAGGTTTTCACCTTTCTAAGTCTTGGAGTTTATACACTCCCGCCTGTAGCGCATGAAAATTTGGGATTTTCCCCAGGATACAAGGGATTTATCTCCAGTACATCCTTGGGTTTTACCCTTGGGACGTAAGAAATTGCCAAGGCAATGGAAACTGACATTCAGTAGATTTCTAAAGTATTTGAAGACATTGTACACAGGGGACATCCCTGCCAAGATGGTGATGTAAAGCTAAAAGGATGAGGCTCGGAACTAATGCAAAAGGATTGAGGTTTGATAATGGGGTTGTACCCTATCCCTGGTATGATCTTTCCTTTGTAAAACATAGTTTAACTCTTTGGCAATACTGTGCTTGGTAAAAGGTTAAATATCCTGATATATTCTCAAAGTGTATTTTCAGTATACTCTTCGGAATATTTGATTAAGATATTCGAAACTAATACTAGTGTGATACTTTAATCATTTAAGTATTATCAAAACGGGTTTTGGAAAAATAGATTGTTTTTCAAAAACTATCTACAAAGTTGAAGGAATGTTTGGAAGTTATATCTAATAAAGAAGTTTTTGTAACATATTGTTGAGCATATTGATCAGGATATTTTCATAAGATAACAACACAAAATTTTTACAAAGCTAAGAGCTACATTAAGTAATGCAAGGTAATAACAAATAAGTCAAAAGATAGTTATATTGTTAACAAGTCAAAACATGTGCTTTTGGTTTCACCTTAAACCAAGGCCCATCCGCCAAAAGCAAAATTAGTTTCTTTACCATACTTGTGTAACGGTTGCAGGATCTATCTCAAAACAGGACCTGTCCACCTACAACCGTTACTACATTCAAAACAAGTTATACTAATCGATGACCAAGGGCTTCATCCTAAAACCTAGGACCCATCCACCTTTGGTCATCGTATTGTTCTGGTGCAGGAAATATAAAATTGTTCGAAGACAGGAAAAGTAAATTGTTTACACGACCACAACCATGAAATTTGAAAATGGGCTCCGGCCTTGGCACGTATATCCATCATCGCCCATTTCGCCGCCTAAGAAGCGGCACCTTCTTGATCAGTAACCTCCTTGCCAGCATTCGCCCCAGCATCAGCCTCAGGATTCTTCTCGGCATCATCATCAGCATTGGCCACTTCCTCTGCCTCCTTCGAAGGCTCTTCACCAGCATGCTTTGCAGGATGAGCAACGGGATGACCTCCAAGATCCTTTAGTTTCGCCTCCCAAGTCTTTACATTCCAGGAGGGGCATTCAAAACCCAAATCCATGGCCTCATAAGCCATCCTTATCCTGGCTTGGAGAAGAGAGACGACCACGGATGCTTTGAGGCTATCCCGATATGAACTCATATTCTGCTGATATTGAAGAAGGGCCGCATCTAGCTTGGCTTGAGCATCCTCATTAGCTTTGTGGAGGGCAGCTTGATGTTCCTGAGTCATTGCCTTGTATTTGTCTTCATAATGCTGGGATTTGGCAGCCGCAATGGTTCCTTGGTCAGCTATGGTGGCCTGAGTTTTCTCCAGCTGGATCTTCAACATCTTGTTGAGCCCGCAAGTGTCTTCATACAAGTGCATAAGACGATCCAGACCCTATCGATAAAGACACAGGTATTGATGTGAAAAATAAGCAGGATAAGGACTAACGTACTTGTGCAGGATATCGAAAGGAAAATTCTACCTGTTTGAGGAATGAGGTGGCTTCGTTGAACCCATGATTCTAGAGAGAGAATGTTTCAGAAACAGATGGGGAGTCCGTCTCCTTTCTCTTCCGAGAGCTGGATGCCCAGGTCCTGGATGCCGGAGGGCCTTTGGGAGCAGAAACAGTCTTCGAGGAGGTAGGCTTTGGTGTAGCAGACGGCTTTGGCTTGGATTCTTGTTTGGTGGGTTCGAGGCTGGAGTAGCAATCCAACTCATCAAGTTCAAAACCTTCAAGGTTGATGACTGGTACTACACAAGGGAAGATGTTCTTAAATTTATCATACTTTTGAAAAGTAATTTATATATGTTGAGAATGTGTTTACCAGACATTTCTGAGCTTGATTTCTGGCTTGAATCGGTAAGAGACAGGGAGAAAGTTCTTTCACTAGCAGGAAGACGGTAGATTTCTTCGATCTTGGATTCAGATTCTGCACTGGGAGGCACTAAATCTCTGAAATTCGCTGCATAAAAACATCAGGATATAAGTATGGGATACAGTTTGAAGATATAATTGGGGATATTCCTAAAACCCTAAATCCTACCCTTGGTTAACCATTTAACCGGTAGATCGAAACCCTTATCAATAGAGTCTCTTTTTACGAAAAAGAATTTTCGTCGCCATCGGTCCTCGTTCTTGGTGGCTTTAAGAACCAGAGGGTTCTTGGAGGTAGAAAACAGAAGATAACGATGATTGCCGTGGGATCTCAACCGGTATGCTATAGGAAGGTCCTCAACAAGTAGGTTAGGAAAATGACGAGATTTGATTTGATCCAACACTATTAAAACTCGCCAAACCATTGGCATAACTTGGGTGTAACTAAGGCCGGTGAGGTCGAAAAAGCTAGAAATAAAGGGTGGAAACGGGTACCGGAGTCCAAGAGAGAAGGGGTAGGCGAAGAAACAAACCCATTCATCGGATATTGCATCTGATCGGGCTTCCCGATCAAAAGGGCGAAAGACTGTTCCGGTGGGGAAGGCACCAGAATCTTTAAGAACAACGATGTCGGCATTGTTGAAGTAGCAGATCTCCTTTGCTGGATCAACAATGAAGTTCTGGCTTACGAGGCTTGAGGCTGGTCGGTCCGATCGGGATTTCGTTCGTGGTGCCATAAAAAGTATTAAGGAAACTAAAAGCGATTCAAGAAAGAAGGATAGAAAGGGAAATACCTGATGTCCGCTTGAAGATAAGGATAACTGTAATAAGGAGTCCCTCGGTTAATATAGGATGAATATAGGGGGGTAAAGAGTAAATAATGCTTTGGAAGTTGCACCACTGTCATTTCAAGGGTCTAGTCGTATTAATTACCTTAAGTTATGAGGTGAAAATTTTGAAATATATCCGTTGGATTGGTATCCCAACTGATATATTTGGGGACAATTGTTAGGGGTCATTTTCTTAACATACGTATCCTGACTAATATCGTGCCTTTATTTGTTTATTTGTGACCAGGATGCTGGAAGAGGATATTACTAACATCTTGGGTGATATCCTGAGGTTTATTGAATTAACCACGTGCAGGTTAAAGGCTGAGACTTGCTAACGGTCAAGAGGACTTCTTCTCCTCAAGACTCGGACGAGTTTGTTGAAGGAGAGACGTTGAGCCCGAAAGACCAGGTCTACAACGTTCGATGAAGGAATATTCGGTAGATCCCGGAAGTTTAGGATAGTTTGTTAGCTTATCTTTACTATAAATAGATGGGGGCAGATCAGTTTAAGTCACACACAATCTCCACTGACACTCTCGCATACTTTCACTTTCTAGCTCATTGCAAACACCGCACTTGTATTCAAATTTCATTGTAACACTTAGTCGATCCGTACCACATCCTGCACTGTATCCTGATATTTGAAGTAATAGAAGAACAAGGCAGCTGCGATTGTCAGCTCCCGAGGTTTTATGCCGGCGATCTAGATTGATCAAGGGCTTTCCTCGTACATCTCGTGTCGTTTACTTTACTTTTGCTCATTGTTTGATCATAGATACAGCTCGTTATCCTGAGCCGTATCCTGAATACTGATTTCCTAATTAACTCAACAAGCACATTTTCAAGTACACTTTCTAGCACACTACCTCACTTTACTAATTTGATCACTAAATTGCTTCGGTAATTTTTTTACCAAAACAGTATCCAAATTCTTTTCTTATGGAATCTCCAAATTCCATCAGTTCCTTCTTCTAATTCCTTCATTATTCCTTTTAACCCTTCAATATCATCATTGATTGTTGTTTCTTGGGTACTATTTAATTGTTCCATTAAATATATCTGCAAATTTAATCTAAGAGCACGTACCCGTTTCGACTTCTCATGAAACTTATGACTTAAAGCATCAGCTACTATATTAGCTTTACCTTCGTGATATTGGATATCAAAATCGTAGTCACTTAAAATTTTCATCCATCGTCTTTGCTTCATATTCAACTATTTTTGCCTAAAAATATATCTAAAGCTTTTATGATCTGTAAAGATGGTAAACTTACTACCTTACAAATAATGTCTCCAAATTTTGAGGGCAAAAATTATCGCTCCTAATTCTAAATCATGGGTTGTA
The DNA here is from genome assembly GCA_030545235.1 of Helianthus tuberosus. Lineage (NCBI taxonomy): Eukaryota > Viridiplantae > Streptophyta > Magnoliopsida > Asterales > Asteraceae > Helianthus > Helianthus tuberosus. Next base: position 76,608,580 of record CM060451.1, on the reverse strand, counting down.
TAGTTTTCTTCATGCTTCTTCAGTTACCTAGACGCGTAAGCAATCGCCTTCTCACGTTGCATCAAAACGCATCCTAATCCTAATCTAGAGGCATCAAAAAAGACTACTCAGTTCCTTCTGGCAATGCAAGTATTGGTGCATTCGTTAATCTTTGCTTCAAAGTTGTATAAGCTTCTTCCTGTTTGGGTCCTCATTCAAACTTAACCGATTTACATGTTAACTTGGTTAACGGAACGACTATCCGTGAAAAATCTTAGATAAAGCGTCGGTAGTATCCTGCTAGCCCTAGGAAACTTCTGACTTCTGTAGATGATTTAGGGACTTTCCATTTAGTAATTTCCTTGATCTTTGTGGGATCCACATGAATTCCTTTATGATTAATCAAATGTCCTAAAAATTGCACTTCTTGCAACCAGAATTCACACTTAGAAAAATTTAGCATAAAACTTCTTTTTTTTTTCTCAACAGTGTTAAAAGTACATGTAGATGCTTAGTGTGCTCTTCCTCGCTCTTGGAATAAATAAGTATATCGTCTATGAAGACAATTACAAATTTATCTAGGTACAATTTACATATCCTATTCATCATGTCCATAACTGCTGGAGCATTTCTTAGGCCAAATGGAATAACTGTAAACTCGTAATGACCATACCTTATTCTGAAAGCAGTTTTAGGAATGTTCTCTTCTTGTACTTTCAGTTGACGATACCCTGAGCGTAAATCGATCTTGGAAAAATATTGAGCTCCTTATCAAATAGATCATCAATCCTTGGTAATGGATATCGATTCTTGATTGTGACCTTATTATGTTCCCTATAATTGATACACATATGCATTGAACCATCTTTCTTCTTAACAAACAACACGGGTTGTAACACCCCGAAAATATAAAGTCTTATATTAGAAATGCAAAGTATTAAATAAACGGAAACAAACTGATTAGGATTAAATAACCCAATTAATTTCAAGCCTTGCAGCGACTCACAAATGGGTTAAAACACTTAAATTATGAACTAAGGAAAATGGAGGGGCCAAACTTGTTAAACTTGAAACCTGATTTAATTAAAACAAATAAAAACTCACCAAACACACACAAGAGTGTGTGTGTCTGGTCGTTTGAAGCAGAGGGCGACCAAAAGAAAACCCCCAACCCTAGTTCATGCTAAATTTCTCAAATTGAAGGTCCAAATTTGTCCCAAAACGAAATTCAAGTCTGGATTAGTGATCCCCATTGTAAGGAGGTCATAAGGTATGTGAAATTTGATAAAAATTCTCTACTTGAAATTCTCATGAACTTGGGGAATTCGAAATCTGATGATGCATGTGTGTTATGTAGATGAAATAGGAACCTTGAAGTGTCTAGGAGTAAACCCTAGACAAGTACATGTTGAAATCATGCTTAATTCTAGTAAAATCCATGAACACCATTGTAGGTGATTAGTGGGTTATGTAGAACTTGATAAACACTAAGTTTGGATTGTTCTAGTGTAATTTAACATGTGTGAAGTGATTTCAGAATTATAGAGGCTAATATTTATGTAAGATAGTTTGATTGATGAAAATTTGGGCTATATGACAAGTTATGAACTTGTTAATAAATCATGTAAAATTCTGCTCTTAAAGTGTTTGTATAAATGCCTCAAAGAAGGTTTAAAACTGAAATTTAAAGTTAAACCGCATAATTGTGATATTTCAGCAAACTATGCGATATATGATTTGAAAAGAGTTCTAAACATGCCATGGTTGAACTCTATAGGAAAGGATACCGGAGCGTCAAGCGGACAAGCCAGTGACGACTTGCGTTTGAAGGGCGTGCTTTGAAGGTATGTAACTTGATTCGTTACATTAAGTAATTTGATATTAATTTATGTATAGTTATGTTGTAGAATAAAAGTTGTGTTGATTGAAGCGACAATGATCGTTACTTAAATTGATAGGTAAAGAATCGACTAGAAATCGTTTGGTAGTCATTAAAATGGAGGATTCCATAGATAAGCCAAACGGGTCGAATAATGATGTATTTAGTAGTGTTAGTGTTTCAATAGTTAGCATTGGCGACGACCATCACAAGAGCATGAAGCCGTGAGATTGGTATTGAAATGCCGTTGATAATAAGCCCCGGATGTTGGGTATAAGACGCCTTATGTTTACTATTGGAATGGTAGCAAAATGGGGGTAAATAGAAAGGGTCAAACAATTGTTTAGTGATATTTTCATCGTTCGGTCCGTAAATAAAATTTTGGTATGAAAATTGTAATAGGCACGTCGGTAATGAAATTACAGACGTATAGGAAAAAAAATCACTTAAAACGGACTTACGGATCAAAAGTTATGGACAATTGAAGTTAAAATTTGGAATTTCCAGAACTGGCAGGAAATGCAGGTCAAAAACCTGCACCTGCTGGAAAATGGTATCCCCCGTGCCACGCGACAGGATCACTTAGATCCGACGCGACACGCGAGAGCCATCGCGACACGCGACAAGTTGAGGAGACTCTGGCGCGACACGCGACAAGGCAAGGACTGAAATTTTATTTTAATTTTGACGTTTCGATGCTAGAACTAGTTTATATGCATTATATTAAGGTCAAGACTAACTTTCTAAGTGGTTTTGACTCTAGGTAATTATGGGGACCTTCCGGATGGCGATCAAGCACATTTTGAAGAACCGAACCCAAACCTATCAAGCTTCCACGTTAATTTAACTATGTTTAGACAATGTTATGATGTAAAGAAATTTTACTAATCATGTTTTGGAATATTTAAACTTGTTGGTAAATGACTAGTATGTAACCGCCTTAAACTTGATTTTGTATTTGTGATGAATTAACACACTTTTTATATAAAATCATGTCTATTTTATTAAATTCAAATGGAAGTTAGAAGGTTGTTACAAGTTGGTAATCAGAGCTTAAGGTTTTCAACAAAGTGTTCGGTTCAAGCTTGATTGATCGTCCGGTAAGAATTAATTAATTATCTTAGTAGATCTTATCGTATGTAAGAAACAAGATGTGAATTAATGTGTACGGGAAGAGCGTGTTAACACACTCATACCCGGAAAGTGCACTAAATGTGAACGGTTAAAGCAAGTTAAGAACTTGGCTAAACCGAAGCAGATAAAGCTAAGTTACAAATGAAATGTTTAAATAATTGATGTAAACATTTCAGTTTCAAGATGACAGAAATGAATGATGATGATCCGGTGCCGACAAGCACCGAACAAATGAAAGAAATAATTGTCAAAGAAGTGGGAAAGGCAATTGAGGGTAGTCTATCCGGGTTCATAGACAAAATTCAAAACACGGTGTTATCATTAGTTGAAGAACGAGTTAAAAGGTTGGAAGATAATGTCAACCTTATGAGAGAAAAACCAGGAGAACGCAAAGGGTGTTCGTATAAGGAGTTCATGGCGTGTAAACCGCCAATTTACAACGGGGAGGTCGACCCGATAATATGCCAAAGATGGCTAAGTGACGTATAAGGAGTGTTTGAAAGGACCCACTGTGACGTGAGTGATTTTGTTGCTTACGGAACGGGTCAATTGAGGGGTCAAGCCAAGGATTGGTGGGATAACAAAAAGAAGGAAATAGGAGCCGAAGCGGCAAGGGTCATGACTTGGGACGAGTTTAAGGTGCCATTCCTTAAACATCATAGTCCCAAGGCGGTTATCAACAGGATCAAGGAAGAGTTCATCCAGTTAAGACAAAGGGGTGAATCAATTGATAGGATCACGAGCATCTTTATGGATAGGCTAAGGTTCTGTGATGAGTTAGTGACTACGGAGGAGCAGAAAATATATTATTATTATAATATGTTAAGTGCTGAGTACCGAGAGTTCATGACCCCTTCCAAGTATGAAACGATTACCGAGATCATAAATACGGCTCGAGAGAGAGAAATTGAACTTAAGAAGCAAATCGAGAAGGGTGAACGAAGGGTAGTGGATGCTAACCCGAGCCCTACAAAGAAAGCTCGAACAATTGAATCGGGGAAGAAGGTGGATGTGAAAGGCGGGTCGCCGAGTTGCAAGGTGTGGGGAAAGGGGCACAAGGGTGAGTGTCGCTTCAAAGAGAAGTCGTGTCCTATATGTGGGAAGACGGGGCACACCGCTTCGTTATGTCCGGGGAAGGTTTCTGTGTGCTACAAATGCTATCAGCCCGACCACAAAAAGTCTGAATGCCCAGACTTAGTTAGAAAGAAAGACACTAAAGAATCTCCAACAGAAGCTCCAAAGGCAAAGGCCAGGTCCTTCCAAATTACAACGGCTGAAGCGAAAACAGAACCTGATGTGGTCTCAGGTATATTCGCAATAAACTCGATTCCTGCACGTGTATTATTTGATACGGGTGCGAATAAATCCTTTATTTCAAATGGATTTATTCGACATCCTTCATTTGTATTGACGAAATTATCTGTGCCCTTAGAAGTCGAGATAGGGGACAACAAAAGTTTCATAGTTTGCGATGTTTGTCAAGGCTGTAAATTAAGTATCGATGATGAGGAGTACTTAATAGATCTAATCCCGATGTCGATGGGATAATTTCAAGTAGTTGTTGGGATAGATTGGCTATCTCGACACCACGCAAAGGTCGTGTGTTTCCGTAAGGAGATAAAGTTAACATCTCCGAGCGGAAAACACGTCACCATCTTTGGCGAGAAAGGAGGCAAGCCTATAATATACTCGATGTTGAAAGCTCACAAGCTTATGAAGCATGGATGTAAGGCATTTATGATATACGCGAATGAGCCCGAGAAAGAATCACTGAAAATTGGAGACGTACCGGTGGAACGTGACTTCGAAGATGTGTTTCCGGAAGATCTACCGGGAATACCACCCGAACGGGAGGTAGAGTTCGGAATTGAATTGGTTCCAGGCGTGAAACCCGTAGCAAAAGTGCCGTACCGACTCGCGCCGTCAGAATTACAAGAACTAATGTCGCAGATTCAAGATTTGCTTGATAAAGGATTCATAAGGCCGAGTGTGTCTCCTTGGGGTGCGCCGGTACTATTTGTGAAAAAGAAGGATGGAAGCATGCGAATGTGTATCGATTACCGGGAGTTAAACAAACTCACGGTAAAGAATCGATACCGCTTCCGAGAATAGACGATCTATTCGACCAATTACAAGGTGCGAATTGGTTTTCAAAAATCGACCTTAGATCGGGATATCACCAACTAAAGGTCAAGGAAGAGGATGTACCGAAGACGGAAATTACGTCTGGAATCATTGCTGCCTCTTGCATGGTAAGTGGAAAGGCTTGTGCGTTCTTCTTGGCTCCGTCTGCTGCTTTTGCATTGTTGTCAGGTGCTTTTGCTAGTTTTGGGCAATCGGGTCAGATATGACCCGTTTCCCCATAGTTAAAGCAAACGCTTGATTTCCTTCTATAATGCTCTTCTTTATGTCAAGGTACTTTGCAAAAGTTGTAGTGCCAAGCACACTTTCCAGAATGTTTCTTCTTGCAGGTTCTACAGAAAGGTGGTGTAGAAGACTGCCCAACTACTCTCCTTTTGTAGGTATTACCCAAGCGAAATTCTTGGGTAATTATCTGGGCTAATTCTTTCTTCTTGTTTTCTTCTCTTGTGCGGATTAATCCGTCAGTTAAAGTATTGGCCAGTTCGACTGTTTCCTCAGTAATCTGAGGCCTAGCGGCTTTGACTATATCACGGATTTCACTAATTAATCCCCAAATATAATGAGAAATTAGTACAGGTTCTGGCGAAGCCAGAGTTGGTACCATTCTTGCATATTCAAAGAATTTTATCATATACTAACGACAATTCACATCAACCATTTTGTGATTTAGGAACTTATTAGCCATTTGTTCCTTTTCATGAGGAGGACATAATTTCCTTTCTGTCATTTCCTTAAATTCCCTCCAATTTATGGCATAAGCCATGTCGCTTCCTTTTGCCTAAAGAATCGTATTCCACCATTCTAATGTTTCATCCTTAAAGAGATTAGAAGCATACATTACTTTATCTTCTTCGGCACATTTACTGATCTTAAGAACAATTTCAGTCTTTTTCAACTGTAAGGACCTGCACAAAAATATCCTAAACCGCTCCATAGGTGAAGACCCGAACCCCTAAAACCTTATTTTTTATGAAAAATCAAGAAAATTAAATTTTAGGTTTTGCTCGCGGGCCACGAAAGAATTAAGGAGAGTCTTCGCGGGGCGCGAAAGCCTGGTTGTCGCAACCCCCGCCCCCTTACAAACCTGGGAACGGGCGGCCGCAGCCAGTTTTGGTGGTATCTGTGTTTTATCCTTTTTGGCAGTGGAATTTTCATCAGGACCGTAGTTAGGAAATATTTTATCAGAGTAAAATACCACACTTTCATAATATTAAACACGTGGGAATAATCCCAAGTTTTAAGTACACACATTTTCATAGGGATAAACCCTATTTTATTTAAATAAAACATCTCTTTATTTTAGGTAACTTTATAGCCACTTTTCCAAGCCGTCAGTGCTGTCCAACAGGCTTCTATTTGGCTTTCACATTTTGTTACCTGAAACGCGTTTAAAAACATTTTGTCAGTGGGAAATACTGGTGAGTGAATCACAGTTTAATCAAGTTAAGTAAAAACCATTGTACAGTATTAAGGGTGGTCACGCAATTACATTTGTTTCCATCTACTTAATTACCACCCATGGTACTGTCAACCCGACTTGTGGTCATGTTACTCCTCGCAAGGCAGTAACAAATTTTTTACACAAAACCCCAACATACCGACGATAATTGTAGAATACAAATACTCAATCACTGTTTAATATAATTTAAATTTAGGTGAGGTTTTGTAAAAACAGTTAACAAAAAGGAGATTACTCAAATTGCTGTCTTAGGTTTCCTTTAAGGGTTTCCTGGTGATTATCTATAATTTACACAAATGCACACGCGTTAGTATAATAACCCAATATTTACATTAGTAATACCCTCCCTAAGACGACATTCCAACGACTACGTCGGGCAGAACCACGATAGCCATTACGGAACCCTGGGTCAATCGGACAGCGTATCTAATACATAACCGGGGTTATGATACTTACAACGGGGCAGAACTTCGTTATTTAGGGGGGGTATTATACCCGGGAATCACTTTAACTATGTGAAAATTTGAGAGAAGAAAAGATTATGAGCGACTGGAACTGAAGGCCCGAGCTCCCAATTTATAGGAGCTGATTTCGAGTCCCTCGCGCCCCGCGTAGACTTAGAGGGGGTCTTACGCGGCCCGCGACATAGGTAAAGTAGGCCCTAGTCTTGATTTGTCACCGGTCTAGCCTTGCCACGTGTCGACACGTGGCGACTTCCGGGTGTCGCCTCGTAGCCGGACTGTTGCGCCCCGCGTAGAAGGTAGCCAAGGGCTACGCGACCCACGACAGATATAAAAATCTGGTTTTTAATTAAATTTAATAAAAATAAAGGTATTTGGGGCCCGTTTTCGTATACGGGGTAAATTTTAGGACATATTGGGATATTTTAGTTATATTAGGGGTGTCGAAATTATTTAGGAGGGTTGTTATATCCTCCCCACCTTGTTTTAGAGCTCGTCCTCGAGATCTACTGGAATAAGTGCGGGTATTTCCTTTGCATTTCTGATTCAAGCTCCCAAGTGTATTCCGGTCCTCTTTTGGAGTCCCATTTCAATTTGACCAGAACTAATCTCTTGTGTTTGAGGTTCTTAACTTTCCCGTCTTCAATCTGTAGAGGCTTCTCTACAAACTTTAACTGCTCATTTACCTCTATATCCTTAAGAGGTACTACCAGTGATTCAGCCGCTAAGCATTTCTTGAGATTAGATACATGAAACACATCATGTATTCCTACCATTTCCTCTGGTAGTTGTAGCTGATAGGCTACAGGTCCTATTCTCCTAATAATCTCAAAAGGTCCAACATACCTGGGACTTAGCTTTCCCCTCTTGATGAATCTTACCACTCCTTTCCAAGGAGAGACTTTTAATAATACTTTATCTCCTACCTGAAATTCCAACGACTTTCATCTGTTATCAGCATAACTCTTTTGTCGATCACGTGCTACTTTCAGTCTTTCCATGACTTGAATGATTTTGTCGGTCGTTTCTTGCACTATTTCAGGTCCAGATAGTTACTTTTCTCCAATTTCTGCCCAACAGACTGGAGTTCGACACTTTCGTCCATAAAGTGCTTTTAATGGTGCAGCATTGATACTCGTATGATAGCTGTTATTGTAAGAAAATTCTATTAATGGTAAGTGATCATCCCAATTACCTCCGAAATCAATTACGCAAGCTCTAAGCATATCTTCCATCGTCTGAATTGTCGTTTCACTTTGTCCGTCCGTTTGAGGATGAAAAGCTGTACTTAGATTGAGCTTGGTTCCCATGGCTTTTTGGAAACTTGTCCAAAAATGAGAAGTAAAACGGCTATCTCTATCAGAAACAATTGAAAAGGGAATTCCATGTAATTAAACTATTTCATTTACATACAACTTAGCTAATTGTTCCATATTGAAAGTTTCCTTCATTGGTAGGAAATGAGCTGACTTAGTTAGTCTGTCTACAATCACCCAGATTGTATCATTACCTTTCCTTATTTTGGGTAGTTTGGTAACAAAATCCATTGTTATCAATTCTCACTTCCACACCAGCATTTCTAACTGCTGCAATAAACCTGAGGGTTTCTGATGTTCAGCTTTAACCTGTGAACAAGTTAGACACTTGGCAACATAAGTTGCTATATCCTTTTTCATTCCTATCCACCAAAAATTCTTTCTTAAATCCTGATACATTTTATCATTTCCAGGATGCATCGTATACTTAGATTTATGGGCTTCTTCTAATATACGATGACGTAGATTTCCTAATTTAGGTATCCACATTCTTTTCTGATGGAATCTCCAAATTCCATATGTTCCTTGTTCTAGTTCCTTAATCATACCTTTTAATTTCTTAGTATCATCCTTGATTACTGATTCTTGTGCTTTCCTGATTTGTTTGTTCAAATCTACTTGTAGATTTAATTTAAGAGAACGTACTCTTTTTGGCTTTTCGTGATATTTTTGACTTAAAACATCAGCAACTATATTTTCTTTTCCTGCATGATACTGGATATTACAATCATAATCACTAAGAATTTCCATCCAGCGTCTTTGTCTCATATTCAACTCCTTTTGCCCGAAAACGTACCTTAAACTCTTATGATCTGTTAAAATGGTAAACTTATTACCGTAAAGGTAATGTCTCCAAATTTTCAGAGCAAAAATTATGGCTCCTAATTCTAGATCATGGGTTGAATAATTCTCTTCATGATTCTTAAGTTGTCTAGACGCGTAGGCTATAACCTTTTGACGTTGCATTAACACACAACCATAACCTAACTTAGAAGCATCACAATAGACTACAAAGTCTTCAGTTCCTTCTGGTAACGCTAGTATGGGTGTGTTGGTTAATCTTTGCTTAAGAATTCTAAAGGCTTCTTCCTGTTTTGATCCCCATTAAACTTAATGGATTTACAGGTTAACTTAGTTAAGGGAATGGCTATTCTAGAAAAATCTCAAATAAATCTTCTATAATAACCGGCCAATCCTAAGAAACTTCTAACCTCAGTTGGTGACTCAGGGGTTTTCCATTTGGTAATCGCCTCGATCTTGGTGGGATCCACGTGAATTCCTTCATGATTTACTAAATGTCCAAGAAACTGTACATGTTCTAACCAAAACTCGCACTTCGAAAACTTAGCATGCAACTTTTCTTTCCTTAATAAACTCAAAAGTGCGTGCAAATGCTTTGCATGTTCCTCTTTACTCTTAGAGTAAATGAGAATATCATCTATAAAGACAATTATGAATTTATCCAAATATGGCTTACATATTCGGTTCATCATGTCCATAAATGCGGCTAGGGCATTGGTTAAACCAAATGACATGACAATAAATTCATAATGGCCATACCTTGTTCGAAATGCGGTCTTAGGAATGTCCTCTTCCTGTACCTTTAATTGATGATATCCTGACCGTAGATCGATTTTTGAGAAAAATCGAGCTCCTTGTAATTGATTGAACAGATCATCAATTCTTGGTAATGGATACCGATTCTTGATCATGACCTTGTTTAATTCACGTTAGTCAATGCAAATACGCATCAATCCGTCTTTCTTTTTTACGAACAGTATCGGTGCTCTCCATTGCGATGAACTTGGCTGTATGAATCCTTTCTCCAACAATTCGTCTAACTGTTTCTTCAGTTCCTGCATTTCTGAGGGTGCCAAACGGTAAGGTGCCTTGGCAGTTGGTGATGTCCCTGGTTGTAGATGAATCTTGAATTCAACTTCCCTGTCTAGCGGTAGTCCTGGTAATTCTTCTAAAAATACATCTGAAAACTGAGATGCTACTGGAATATCTTTCAGTTCTTTTCCTTTAGTGTTAGTGATTATGGAAATCAAATACACTAATGATCATTTTCTTATATAACTTGTTGTTTTCATCACAGAGATAAATTTCGTGGATCTAGAGGGCTTATCTCCTTTAATTGTGATCTTTTCACCCTTTGGTGAATTTACTTGAATTGACTTTTGATCACATAAAATACTGGCTTTATTGGCTATTAACCAATCTATTCCTAATACAACATCAAATCCTGCCAGATTCATTGGGTAAAGGTTTGCAATAAACTTTTGATTTAAAAATTCTATTCTTGCTCCCTGCAAGATTTCAGAAATCCTAACGGTTTCCCCATTTGCTGTTTCTACTAGACATTCTTGTGGGAGTTTAGTTAATGGTTGATTAAGAATTTTGCAAAAAGAAGTGTTAATAAAACTTTGGTTCGCACCAGAGTCAAATAATACTTTAGCAAAAACGTCATTAACTAAAAACGTACCGGCAATCACGTCCAGAATCATCTTGGCTTCATCTGCAGTCAGAACAAATGCTCTAGCATTTTTAGTGTTCTTGTTGCCCATGGCTGGAACTAGTTTTGGACAATTCGGCTTGATGTGACCTTTTTCTACACAGTTGAAGCACATTCCATTATAAGGTTTCCTCCTACAATCTTCCTCCTTGTGTCCTGGTATCTTACAGAAATTGCAGTAGGTGGAGCATTTTCCCGAAAGCTTTTTCTTGCAGGCTTTCCAGTAGGGTGCAGAGGTAGAACCTACATTTCTCCCACGGTTGGAATTACCGTAGCGAAACTCTTGGGTAAGCCTTTGAGCTAGGTTTCTCCTCTGATCTTCTTCTCGTGTACGTACTAATTCATCTGTCAAGGTATTTGCTAGTTCTACAGCTTCTTCTATAGTTTGAGGTCTAGCTGCCTTGACTACATGCCTAATCTCGCTGATTAATCCCCAGATATAACGGGAGATTAATACAGGTTCTGGTGATGCAAGAGTTGGCACTATTCAAGCATATTCAAATAATAACGTAGTGTATCCCTTACTATCCACTCCAGTCATTCTAAGGTTTATGAACTTATTTGCTATTTGTTCTTTTTCATTGGGAGGGCAGAATTTCCTTTCTACCATATTCTTAAATTCCTCCCATTCCATATTGTAAACCCCGTCACTTCCCCTAGACTGGAGGATAGTGTTCCACCATTCTAAGGCTGAGCTCTTAAATAGATTGGAAGCAAACATTATCTTATCCTCTTCCGCGCACTTCCTTATTTTTAAAACAGCCTCAGTCTTTTCTATCCAGCGTAGAGCTGCAACGGCCCCTTCATAGCCCGAGAATTCCATTGGTTTACAAGACCATAATTCTTTATAAGAACAACCATAAGATATGGTTCTTCTTCTTTTAGGAATGGGCACTTGAAGTAAGGGTCCATTGTTTACGCTGTGTTTAGGTTCAGTTGGTCGTTTACTGCTATGATTACTTTTATTATCCGCTTCCCTAACTGTTTGAATAATATATGGCATCGCATCTATTATTCCTTGTGTCACTATGTGCTGAATAGCACTGTTATCTACTTGGTTTCCATTATTATCATTGTTCGGGTTATCGTTATTCTAGTTTTCTGGGTTATTAGCCGGGTTCTCTTGATTCACTTGGTCGGTCATCTGAATTTTTAAACAATTACCACATATTAATATCACAAGATAATGTCTTAATACAATCAATCACATGACAGGCATATTGATCAAAAGCGTCGAACATTGCGACTTACTCTTTCTTATATTATGCATCTAATACAAACTAGAACTGGAATATAAAATTACAATACTAGTAGGCATCTATAGCTATTGTCTAGATTTTTTTTCAAACATACACACATATTATATATTATTATTATTATTATTATTATTATTATTAATATTATTATTATTACTACCACTACCATTACTGATATGGGTTCATCCAGAACTCCATATTGCGCTCGTCATACTTCCAGACGAGTCGCTCTCCGACCTGCCTCATCCTCTCGCTACTTTCTAAAATCTCTTCTCTGAAGGTTCGGAGCTCTTGCACATTTTCTACACTCATTGGGGGTGCAGGTGCTGGGACTGGGTTTGGAAACTGGGGCATGGGTTCCTGGTACGGGTATGGATTCTCTAAAATTTCCCTGATGTACTGATCGCTATCATAGTAGGGATCTAGAGGGTCCAAACCTGGGTAGGCTGCTAGGTTTGGCATATGTGTGTCTTCTGGTATTGGATAGCGTTGCACATAATCCCTATGGTCGTCTAACCACGGGTCGTAGTCTGGGTCTAAGGGATTGGGTGCTGGTACCCTAGGTAACTCTTCTGGGTTAAAATCATGCATTTGGATTTGATTTTATGGGTTGTTTTCGATTTCCATTGGCTGTGTGGGGAATAGCGGTAATGGTTGGGGTGCTACGAGTTACTCCAGGTTAGGGTCGGCAGCTGTGGTTGCTAGGATATGGAAATTTGCTAAACTCCTATTGAGCATATCCTATGTGTGGCCATCTGTTTCTCTTTTAGCGGCTGCTAAAGCTCGCTGGTTTTGCAATTTTTTCATCCTCTTCCTACGTTCATGTGCTCCCCTACTGAACCATCCTCTCTTTTTAGGAGGGAATGGCTCTTCAGACTGAGCCTTAAACACGAATATCCCATCTTCATTGTCAGCTTAATACCCTGAGAGGGCAGGTGGTGAAGAGGTGCCTTTGCTTCTAGGTGAGCTGGACAACTGACAGTAGGCGTCGGAAGGTCCTTGGTCGCTCATTCTGTAAATTAACAAATAGTCAAATAACACAACAAAAAAATGCAGGTATACACGTATTTCCGTAATTTATTTCCTAACACTTTGAATAGTATCTTGGTGTCAGCAGAACACTTCTGTGGCTGAATTAGTGGTTGGGCTCTGATACCACCTTCTATCGCAACCCCCGCCCCCTTACAAACCTGGGAACGGGCGGCCGTGGCCAGTTTTGGTGGTATCTGTGTTTTATCCTTTTTGGTAGCGGAATTTTCATCAGGACCGTAGTTAGGAAATATTTTATCAGAGAAAAATACCACACTTTCATAATATTAAACACGTGGGAATAATCCCAAGTTTTAAGTACACACATTTTCATAGAGATAAACCCTATTTTACTTAAATAAAACATCTCTTTATTTTAGGTAACTTTATAGCCACTTTTCCAAGCCTTCAGTGCTGTCCAACTGGCTTTCACATTTTGTTACCTGAAACGCGTTTAAAAACATTTTGTCAGTGGGAAATACTGGTGAGTGAATCCCAGTTTAATCAAGTTAAGTAAAAACCATTGTACAGTATTGAGGGCGGTCACGCAATTACATTTGTTTCCATCTACTTAATTACCACCCACGGTACTGTCAACCCGACTTGTGCTCATGTTACTCCTCGCAAGGCAGTAACAAATTTTGTATACAAAACCCCAACATACAAACGATAATTGTAGAATACAAATACTCAATCACTGTTTAATATAATTTAATTTAGGTGAGGTTTTGTAAAAATAATTAACAAAAAGGAGATTACTCACATTGTTGTCTTAGGTTTCCTTTATGGGTTTCCTGGTGATTATCTATAATTTACACAAATGCACACGCGTTAGTATAATAACCCAATATTTATATTAGTAATACCCTCCCCGAGACGGCATTCCAAAGACTACGTCGGGCAGAACCACGACAGCCGTTACTGAACCCTGGGTCAATCGGGCATCGTATCTAATACGTAACCGTGGTTATGATACTTACAACGGGGGGTATTATACCCGGGAATCACTTTAACTATTTGAAAACTCGAGAGAAGAAAAGATTGTGAGGGACTGGAACTGAAGGCGCGAGCTCCCAATTTATAGGAGCTGATTTCGAGTCCCTCGCGCCCCGCGTAGACTTAGAGGGGGTCTTACACGGCCTGTGACATAGGTAAAGTAGGCCTTAGTCTTGATTTGTCACCGGTCTAGCCTTGTCACGTGTCGACACGTGGCGGCTTCCGGGTGTCGCCTCGTAGCCGGGCTGTCGCGCCCCGCGTAGAAGGTAGCCAAGGGCTACGCGGCCCGCGACAGATATAAAAATCTGGTTTTTAATTAAATTTAATAAAAATAAAGGTATTTGGGGCCCGTTTTCGTGAACGGGGTAAATTTTAGGACATATTGGGATATTTTAATCATATTAGGGGTGTCGAAATTATTTAGGAGGGTTGTTATACTGGTGAATCTCCGGATAAGCATCAGGGCCACGTGTCACACACGTGGCAGGTCTAGGGTTTGACACGGCAGCCCTAGCCGTAGCTAGGGTGGTCCTCCCTGGCCGCGAAAGATATCCCTTCAGGTTTATGCAGGCCCGAGGAACTCAATTTTCAGCTATAAATAGAACATTGCATGGCCAGTCCATTCTGCTCGAAAATTTTCACTTAAACAACTTTCTTTCTGTTCGAGATTTCAATCAAAGTATCAAAACACTGCTACGCTAACAGGGTAATAACTCGATCACTGCTACGATACAATGTCCGATCGATTGAAACTGATCTGATGGATGTTTAAGTGCTGCCTGAATTCAGGCTATACTTTGTTATTCGTCGTGAGGGTTTTGATCTCGTGAGCTATCGTGAAAGTTGTATTAAGTTACTAAAATAGTTTCGTTTGCATTATTTAGCTAGGTTACCGGCTTAAACAGTAGGCTACCTGTGATCGTTTAAATCTGCAGTATGAGTCATTCTGTTTTTATCAAAGTTGCTTTATAAAACCCTAAATGTTTTCCAGTTATAATTACAGGGATTAAGTCTTTGCAAATCTTTAATTACTAGCAGTAAGTGGGCGTATTATGCACGTTACTACTGATTTATCACTCTTATGTGGGCGAGCCTAATTAGTGATATGTCCACAGTCATAAATCCGGTCGAGTGACAACTGGACAAGATAATTATAAGATAAAGGGGCAAATATAAAAACTCTTAATACTATAGTTCATAACAGCTTGTCGTTTTGTACAAAATTGAATGACTCGCAAGTATTTCCCACTGATCAAATCTTTTTAAAACATATTTCAGGTGATTTACTGTGAACAAGAAAAAGTGTCACGTAGCACTCCAGCTTGAATAAAGTGTCTCAATAAAGAAATAAACATGTTTTTGTAATCAGGAGATTTCCCAGTGAAATTCCTTTATTGTAAATTACGGGTTTTGTCCCGAAACTGGAAATAAAATAATTCAGTATTTTCAGCTAAAACGATCCTGTTAAAAATTCCGCTGCCAAATCAAACACCAATACCACGGGTTTCTGTTCCGCGGCTTCTGAACCGGGTAAAACCGGGTCGGGGGCCGTGACAAAAAAAAGTGGTATCAGAGCCACTGATTTAAGCCAATTAAGTATTTGAAAAATGCTTAAATTTTCAATGTGCCATTTGGTGATTCTGTGAAAATTTACTAAATAAAATTTTAATTTGGATTTTGTGTGTTTCCTTATGTGTGCTAACAGCATGAATGAACTATCGGAAGCCCTCCGAAATTTCACTATCTATACTACTGAGATGGAGACTGCCGGAATCCAGTCCGGTTATCAAGCTGACAACGGGGAGCCAATGGTGTTTCAGTCCCATGAGAAACCCAAACCCAAAAAGAGGAGAAGACTTTTAGACTGGAAACGAGGACGAAAGAAGAAATCCGCTTCCCAAAGGGTTAAAAAGATGATGGATACAAAAGGAAAGGGAAAAGAAGTAGGGGAGAGCTCTGGTCAAGCTCAAGAATTGCCACCTTGGGAGGAACTCGATAGAAAACTGGCAAACTGTGACCTCATCGGACCTGCTGATAAAACCCTTTTCAGTTTTCCTGCTCAATCAGAACTTCCCATAAATCTGGAACCTGCCATTCCAGAACATAGAATTAACCCCCAACTTTTTCCAGGAGAATTGGAAGAATGGTGGACCAACGACTGGCATTTCCAGTATTTCATGAATAACCCAGATGTTTCCTTTCCCCAGTTTGAACCTAATCCATTTCCATCCATGAACGCAGAGAATGTTCCTGAATTCCACCGTTACGGTGAGGAATTGGTGAATGCGAGAAATCGGATTCGAGACGTGGGAGAAAAGATCTCTTGGAAATACGACGAACGGGAGCGTCGTTTTTGAAGATCGGATTAACTGAAATTAGATGTTTTGTATAATAATAATATGTGATAAAAAATAAATAAACAATCAAAAAAATATATATATATAATAATGATATATAATAATAACAATAATAATAATAATATAACGTATAATATTGTATAATAAAATAAAATATCTGTAAATACCAGGTTTGTATGGACGCATAATATTATAAAAATATATACAGGTCGCAATCTCGACGATTTTGGCTACGTGTGCTGACTTAATTGTGCTTGTGATTACCCTATTATGTTTAGTTACTATCCGTTTTGTGATAATAATTTATATATATTGTTAATTATTCAGATGGAAAACGTAGTAAACCAATCGGCAAACGAAGTTAATCAATCTGAACCCAATAATTAAGATCAGTTTCTCAATAGACAAGATATAGAAAATATCGTTGCTCAGGGAATAGCCAACGCTATCCCAGCAATTGTCGCTGCGGTTAAATGATAATAATTTATATATATTGTTAATTATTCAGATGGAAAACGCAGTAAACCAATCGGCAAACGAAGTTAATCAATCTGAACCCAATAATTAAGATCAGTTTCTCAATAGACAAGATATAGAAAATATCGTTGCTCAGGGAATAGCCAACGCTATCCCAGCAATTGTCGCTGCGGTTAGAAATCCCGTTGAACTTTCCCAAGCTAATCATAGCAAACGCACCCAACGCACCCGCGACGATAATTCCACTAACAGTGTGAATGGGGGAGGTGATAATAACAATGTGATTCAAGCCCCATTACTTAAGAAAATGAAAGTGGCAATAGCTGGTTGCACTTACAAAGAATTTCTCGCCTGTAAGCCAATCGAATTTGCAGGCAACGAGGGGGCGACTGCCGCACTACGTTGGTTGGAAAAGACTGAAGCTGTGATCAAAATAAGTAAGTGTGCAGAAGAAGACAGGGTAATGTATGCATCCCACCTTTTCAAAGAAGAGGCGTTGGAATGGTGGAACACAGTGCTGCAAGCCAAAGGAAGTGATGTGGCTTATGCCATAAGTTGGGAGGAATTTAAGGAACTAGTAGAAAGAAAGTTTTGTCCCTCCTACGAAAAGTAACAGATGACAAATAAGTTCCTGAACCATCGGATGGTGGATATTAATTGTAGGGGGTATACTTTGAATTTTTTCGAGTATGCTAGAATAGTACCAACTCTGGCCTCGCCATAACCGGTGCTTATTTCTCACTATATTTGGGGATTAATTAGTGAGATTCGTGACATAGTCAAAGCTCCGAGACCCCGAACCATTGATGATGCTGTCGAATTGGCCAACACAAGATTACCCAAAGTTTCCGTGGGGGTAATAATAGTAACTTCAAGAAAAAGGGAACCGGGCAATCCTCCACTGCTCCATTTTGCAGCAACTGTAAAAAGAAGCATCTTGGAAAGTGCAAGGAATATTTCAATTTCTGCAATAGATCGGGACACCGAGAGGAGGAATGCAGGAAGAAGTTAAAGGTCTGCTACAATTGCGGAGAAGCTGGGTATTTTAAACCAGAATGCCCTAAATTGGTCAAACCAGCTGACAACAAGGCAAAAGCGACTGATGGAGCTACTAGAAAGAATGCAAGGGCCTTTCAGCTGACAACGCAAGAAGCCGACCTCATTCCTGATGTGATAGCTGGTACGTTCCTAGTTCATGACGTTTACGCACTAGTATTATTTGACTCTGGTGTAAACCAAAGTTTCATAAATACTTCATTCTGCCAAGCTCTCAACCTACCTTTAACCAAACTTAGGCAAGCTTATACGGTAGAAACGGTGGAAGGAAATTATGTTAATATAGATAAGGTACTCCGAGAAGGAAAGATAGAACTCTCAGGTCATAAATTTTCTGCAAACCTTCTACCTATGAATTTAGCAGGATTCGATGTCGTGTTAGGAATGGATTGGTTAGTCGCCAACCATGCTCGAATCCTCTGTGATCAAAATTCCATAGAAATACATACGCCAACAGGAGAAGTAATTTTGGTTACAGGAGATAAGCCACGTAAACCAATGAAACTCATTTCAGTAATGAAAGTTGCTGGTTATGAACGAAAGCAAGGAATAGTGTATATGATTTCAGTAATCATTAACATTAGAAGCAAAGAACTTAAGGAAATCCCAATAGTATCAGAATACCCTGATGTATTCCCAAAAGAGCTACCTGGATTACCACCAGATAGGGAAATAGAATTTAGAATTCATCTCATTCCTGGAACTGCACCAATAACTAAGGCACCCTATCGGTTAGCACCCACATAAATGTTAGAACTGAAAAAGCAGTTAGATGAATTGTTAAGCAAAGGATTCATACAAGCTAGTTCATCCCCTTGGGGAGCACCTGTGTTGTTCGTAAAAATGAAGGATGGTTTGATGCGAATGTGTATCGATTATAGGGAATTGAATAAGGTTACCATTAAGAATCGATACCCTTTACCTAGGATTGATGATCTTTTTGATCAACTTCAAGGAGCTAGGTATTTCACTAAGATAGATTTGCGCTCCAGATACCACCAGTTGAAAGTACAGGAAGAAGACATACCTAAAACTGATTTCAGGACTAGGTATGGTCACTACGAGTTTACAGTCATCCCCTTCGGATTAACAAATGCTCCTTCAGCATTTATGGACATGATGAATAGGATTTGTAAGCCGTATCTGGATAAATTTGTAATTGTCTTCATTGACGATATACTTATTTATTCCACAAGTCAGGACGAACATTGTGAACACCTGCATGCACTTTTAACCCTGTTAAGAAAGGAAAGGCTTTATGCCAAATTTTCGAAGTGTGAATTTTGGCTACAAGAGGTGCAATTTTTAGGACACATGGTGAATCACGAAGGCATTCACGTAGATCCTTCCAAAATAGAAGCGATCACAAATTGGAAGGTCCCGCAATAAGCTACCGAGGTTAGAAGTTTTCGAGGATTAGCTGGGTACTATAGGCACTTCATCAAAGACTTTTCTAAGATAGTTGTCCCATTAACTAAGCTAACCTGCAAAACTGTTAAGTTTGAATGAGGACCTAAGCAAAAAGAGGCCTTTATAATCTTAAGGGTTATTGGATTTTATCACCCCTAACTATTGGCTATTGGCTGCTGCCACCCCCAACTATCACTTTGACGCCCGCCACCTCCAACTTAACACTTAGTGTGTTCTGTCACCATGTCGTTAACTAATCACTAACTTTTGATCATGTTACTATACTTGTGGGGGTGTCCTAAGATCCCTAAAACCTTCCTAAGATCCCTATGACGCCCCCAAAAGTATACTAACATGATCAAAAGTTAGTGATTAGTTAACGACGTGGTGACGGAACACACTAAGTGTTAAGTTGGGGGTGACGGGCGTCAAAGTGATAGTTGGGGGTGACAGCGGCCAATAGCCAATAGTTGTGGGTGATAAAATCCAATAACCCTAATCTTAAAGCAAAGATTAACAAAAGCCCCAATCCTTGCCTTACCAGAAAGTACAGAAGACTTTGAAGTCTACTGTGATGCCTCTAGGCTAGGCCTAGGCTGTGTGCTAATGCAACACAAAATGGTAATTGCGTATACATCAAGACAGTTGAAGAAGCACGGGGAGAATTACACGACTCATGATCTAGAATTAGGAGCAATAATTTTTGCCCTTAAAATTTGGAGACATTATTTGCACGGAAATAAGTTTACTGTCTATACAGATCATAAGAGTTTAAGGTACATATTTGGGAAAAAAAATTAAACATGAGGCAAAGAAGATGGATGGAGATTTTAAGTGACTACGACTGTGATATTCAATATCACGAGGGAAAAACAAATGTAGTCGCAGATGCCTTAAGTCGTAAGTACCATGAGAAACAAAGAAGAATTCGTGCTCTTAGATTAATCTACAGTTATATTTAATGGAACAACTGAAAAATGTTCAAAGAGCAGCAATCCAGGATAATGCTGAAGGAATTAAAGGACGACTAAAGGAATTAGAGCAAGGGACTGATGGAATTTGGAGATTCCATAAGAAAAGAATTTGGGTACCTAGGCAAGGAGATTTAAGAGATAAGATTTTAGAAGAAGCCCATAAATATAGGTATACGATGCATCCTGGTAATAACAAGATGTATCAAGATTTAAGGAATAATTTCTGGTGGATAGCAATGAAAAAGGACATAGCTAGCTACGTTTCTAAATGTCTAACTTGTTCGCAAGTTAAGGCAGAACACCAGAAACCTTCAGGGTTACTTCAACAGTTAGAAATGCCTGTATGGAAATGGGAACTAATAATAATGGATTTTGTTACTAAGTTACCCAAGACCAAGAAAGGTAACGATGCAATCTGGGTGATTGTAGATCGATTAACCAAATCAGCTCATTTCCTACAAATAAAGGAAACCTTTAGCATGGAAAGATTAGCTAAGTTATACGTAGACAAGGTAGTATCCCTACATGGAGTTCCACTCTCCATTGTATCAGATAGGGATAGTCGTTTCACTTCGCATTTCTGGACAAGTTTCCAAGAAGCAATGGGGACCCGACTAAATTTAAGTACTGCATACCATCCCCAAACAGATGGACAAAGTGAAAGGACGATCCAAACCTTAGAAGACATGCTCAGGGCATGTGTTATAGACTTCAGTGGAAATTGGGACGACCATTTACCACTAATAGAATTCTCCTATAACAACAGTTATCACACAATCATCAATGCTGCCCCATTCGAAGCACTTTATGGACGAAAATGCCGAACTCCAGTATGTTGGGCAGAAATAGGAGAAAGTCAATTATCAGGCCCCGAGATTGTGCAAGAAACCACCAACAAGATAACTCAAATAAAGGAAAGACTAAAAACGGCTCGAGACCACCAGAAAAGTTATGCAGATAATCGACGTAAACCGTTAGAATTCCAAGTTGGGGACAATGTACTATTGAAAGTTTCTCCGTGGAAAGGGGTAGTTCGATTCGATAAGAAAGGAAAGCTAAGTCCAAGGTACATAGGACCATTTACCGTTACCTAACGAATAGGACCAGTTGCCTATCGATTACAACTACCAGAAGAACTAGCCGTGGTACATGATGTGTTTCATGTATCTAACCTTAAAAAGTGTTTATCTGATGAATCACTGATAGTACCTCTTCAAGATATAGAGGTAAATGAAAAGTTAAAATTTGTAGAAAAACCTCTTTAAATAGAAGACAGAAAGGTCAAGTTCCTCAAGCACAAAAGGCTGGTGCTGGTCAAAGTAAAGTGGGATTCGAAAAGAGGACCGAAGTATACATGGGAATTGGAATGGGAAATGAAGCGAAAGTATCCTTACTTGTTCCAGTAAATCTCGAGGACGAGATTTTAAATAAGGTGGGGAGGATGTAAGGACCTGCACGAAAATATCCTAAACCGCTCCATAGGTGAAGACCCGAACCCCTAAAACCCTAATTTTTATGAAAAATCAAGAAAATCAAATTTTAGGGTTTGCTCGCGGGCCGCGAATAAATTAAGGAGAGTCTTCACGGGGCGCGACAGCCTGGTGAATCTTCGGATAAGCATAAGGCCACGTGTCGCACACATGGCAGGTCTAGGGTTTGACACGGCAGCCCTAGTCGTAGCTAGGGTGACCCTCGCGGGCCGCGAAGGATATCCCTTCAGGTTTACGCGGGCCGCGAAGAAACCGATCCTTTGGATGTTTAAGTGCTGCCTGAATTCGGGCTATACTTTGTCATTTGTCGTGAGGGTTTTGATCTCGTGAGCTATCATGAAAGTTGTATTAAGTTACTAACTTAGTTTCGTTTGCATTATTTAGCTAGGTTACCGGCTTAAACAGTAGGCTACCTGTGATCGTTTAAATCTGCAATGTGAGTAATTCTGTTTTTATCAAAGTTGCTTTATAAAACCCTAAATGTTTTCCAGTTATAATTACAGGGATTAAGTCTTTGCAAATCTTTAATTACTGGCAGTTAGTGGGGGTATTGTGCACATTACTACTGATTTATTACTGTTAGGTGGGCGAGCCTAATTTGTGATATGTCCACAGTCATAAATCTGGTCGAGTGACAACTGGACCAGATAATTATAAGATAAAGGGGCAAATATAAAAACTCTTAATACTGTAGTTCATAACAGGGTGTCGTTTTGTACAAAATTGAATGACTCGCCAGTACTTCCCGCTGATCAAATCTTTTTAAAACATATTTCAGGCGATTTACTGTGAACAAGGAAAAGTGCCGCGTAGCACTCCAGCTTGAATAAAGTGGCTTAGTAAAGAAATAAACATGTTTTTGTAATCAGGGGATTTCCCTGTGAAATTCCTTTATTGTAAATTACGGGTTTTGTCCCGAAACTAGAAATAAAATAATTCAGTATTTTCAGCTTAAACGATCCTGTTAAAAATTCCGCTGCCAAATCAAACACCAATACCCCGGGTTTCTGTCCCGCGGCTTCTGAACCGGGTAAAACCGGGTTGGGGGCCGTGACATCAACCATTGCAGAGCAGCCATAGCTCCTTCACTGCCTGCGACTTCAGTTGGCTTACAAGCTAGAAAATCTTTGTATGTACACCCGGAAGTCATCGCCTTCATTTTCTTAGGAAATGGAGTTTTGATAATATAATCATTATCTCCATTGACACTGTGACTGAAATTGTTACTATGATTACGTTTGCTACTCACAGCTCTAGTGTTTTTTATAGGCACAGGGTTTCTAACAGCTTCGATAATTAAAGGTATAGCATCGGCTATTCCCTGAAGTACTATATTTTCTATAGCACTTTTGTCCAAAGAGTTTTCATAATTGTTCTGGATCGATTGATGAACTTCATCCAACATCTGAATAGCAAACATATCAAATATTAATAACACAGAATAAGTAGTAAAATAATCAAAATATCATAAACACAATTAATCAGAGCATTTTTTCAAAATCGTCGATCATTGCGACTTTTACTTTTCTTATATAATATGCTTCATATATTTTACATATACTACCACACACACACACACACATATATATATACACACACATACACATGTATTAGTTTTAGTTTTAGTTTTTGTATCCTGCACAAAACACAGAAAATGCATTATACATATATATGTATGTATTATAAGGTTAGTTTCCTATTCAAAAGTGATGTTCTCTCTCGTTGTATTTACAGACGAGATTCTCTCCCATGCTTCAGATCCGACTTCCTGCATCCATCAGTTCCTCTCCATTGTGGCGAAGTTCTGACACATTCTCCGGGTTCATTGGGGGAAATGTCGGGGGTATTGGTAGTTTGGATAAAATGGAAAAAGGATTATTCATTAGGTAAATTCCCAGTCGTTGGTCTGCCATTCTTCCACTGGGTTTGGAAGTGGTTGTTGTGGTATTATTGGTTCAGGATTTATGGGTTTTGGGTTTATTGCCATCGAGGAGTAAGGTGGCATATTCAGATTGATTTAATCAGGTATTAGCCTGAACATCTCGCAATTTGCCAGGCGTTGGTCTAATTCCTCAGATGACAGTGGCATAGTTGTTAGGTTTGAATTTTTGCCTATGGCTGATTTTCCGATTGATTACCCTGTTCATTTGGTTTTTGTTGTAATTGGAGTTTTTTTCTTCCTTTTGTCCCTCTTTACTTTCCAATCCAATCTTCTCTTTTTAAAAGGTGCTTTTTGTAACGGTTGAGCCTGAAATATCATTAGTTCATCTGTATCCGCTTCATACCCAGTTTGTATACCGGTTTGATCTTCGGTAATATCCATATCTGGATTGTTAATGGATCTGTTCTGAAAAGCATCGGATAACTCTCTATCGCTCATACTGTTAGTAAAAAACAATAGTAATAACGAACTCCGAAAATCGAATATAAAATATTTGATTAGTAATACTTAATTAGCTTAAACCAGTGGCTCTGATACCACCTTCTGTCACAACCCCTGACCCTGCCCTGGGCGGGAGCCGTGACCGGATACAAGTGGTTCTTGTGTTTATTAAAATTATCGCAGCATAAATTTATTAGGAACCGGTGTCAGGAAAAATATCAGAGTTTTCAAACACCGTAGTTTTCATTTCATAAACTATGGCATGAAACCCGTATTTACATAAAGGATTTTCACCGGGATAAACCCATAATTACAAAATACGTTTTATTCAAGTTTACATAACCAGTTATTTAAGCTTGAGTGCCTCATAACACTTTTTCTTCTCTTCACAGTAAATCACGTGAAACGCGTTTTAAAAACATTTGATCAGCGAAAAATACTGGTGAGTTCATTCAATTCGTATAAAACACACAGTATTTTAATTACATCATTAAGAGTTTTTACATTGAGTAAACTTCCGTTTTGCTCCCTGTGGTTTGGTCACTTTAACGGTTTTGCCCCAAACCTTTAAAAATAGCCATTTTACTCCCTGATGCTTTGGTTTGGTTGCCAGTTTGCTCCCTGCGGGGAGCAAAATGGAAAAATAAACAATTTGGATGGAGTTAGAGGCGGGGAGCAAACTGGCAAAAAAACCGAAACATCAGGGAGTAAAATGACTATTTTTAAAGGTTTGGAGCAAAACCGTTAAAGTGACCAAACCACAGGGAGCAAAACGGAAGTTTACTCTTTTACATTTGTTTATATCTTTCAATTACCCACAGTACTTGTCACTCGCCCATTTCGGTGACTGTAGTCATATTACCATTGGCTAACAATTTGTCCAATAGCAAAGATTATCAAATAATGTATACAAAACCTCACATACCGGCTGTAATTTTAAATACAAAGACATAATCACTGTAAATACAGCTAGAAAACATTTAGGGTTTTGAAAACATTTTGATAAAAGAGAATGACTCACATTGTAGACTTAAGGTTTTCAGTAATAACCTTCTGGTCTAAGTTTTGGGTTCCTAGTTATGCACACAATGCAACACGTATTAGTGTATTAACCCAATTCAAACTGTAGCGATAATCATGAAATCAAAACCACACCGTAGATGACAAAGTACAGCCTTATTCAGGTAGCACTTAAACATCCGTTGATTTGGTTTCAGATCGGTCAGACAGAGTGCCGTAAAAGTGATTCGGGTTAGCACGCTGAATACAAAGCAGAGTTTTAGAGCTTCGGGTATTATTGTAGTGTTACGAGAGGAAAAGTTTCTAATGTCCAATTCTTGTTCCTTAAATAGCTGAGCAATGACCTCGTCGCGCGATCGCTTTCTGGTTTCATCTTCGCGTAGCGCGAAGGGGTTAGCTAGGGCATAGGTGGCATGAGTCACCACGTAGGCATGCACGTGGTGCTGCGTGTCTTCTGGTGGTCAAAGAGGTGTCGCGTCGCGCGACCGCATAACTTTACCACCTTCGCGTAGCGCGACGTGACCCAATTGGGTTTTTCTTCTTTTTTCGTGTTGGTTTTCATCGTACGCGTTCAGGGTCTGGATTCTGAATCGTTATGGACCTTATTCGAGGGTTGTTATAAATAAAGAACCGTTTAAGATCAGAAAAGAGAAAAGAAATAAGCATATACGTAAATAGATTGTGGTCCAGAGACGTTACAATTTTTTAAAAGAAAAGAAACAAGCGAACTTTCGTAAACGAACAACACCAACATATCTGGATATGGTGGTACAACGAAAAATGTTCAAAAATCCGAGAAGGTTAGGAGTATAGGTGTGAGTATATATTAATAAGTGCAGGACCATTCATGCTTACCATTGTACTCCTTTTTGTACCATCTAATATCATTGCAAGCCATCATAATCGTTATATAGTACGTCTGAGACACACCTTGATTCCAACAACTAAGCAGTAACATTTAATCTTTTTTCTAGATAAATCGTTATATAGTATCCTTGCAGTAACATTTATGCTCTATACACCAAATGAACGATTGATGACGATACGTGAAGATGAGGCATTTCATATGAAATTATATTTTCAATTTTCTCAATTTCATTTTGGTCACTTCACCAATAGAAAACTGTAAATTTAAATATACAAACTTAGGAGCTTTGGAAGAAGAATCTATTTTTAAGTTCTAAGTAATTTAAGGCAATTATTTGTTCGTGTGGCGTTGGAACACAATAACATGACCCCACAATAAGATTGATCGGAGAGAATCATGTAATCTGTATGGGAGAATCTGTTTAGAATCTCCACTGCTTTGTCAAGTAAATTTGATTGGATTGGTTGTGGGTTTCTTGATTTCATTGACCACCCAATGCTGTTGGGTTTAAGTGGCATATGACGTCATTTGTAGGGTTTAGGTTTCTAGTGTTTGTGAGAGATACTACTAATATTATTGTATTGTGGGTGGTATCAACCTTTGCAAAATAATTGCATACCACTTTCTGATTTGGATATTCATTCACTAATATATCATAATTCAAATAATTCACATTTCTTTTCCTTATAGTGGAAGTGACGCCTCCTTTATTCTATAAAGCCTAATGGATGAGAAATAATTGTGAGTTTGTGATTCATAAAAATTATTAAAATTGAAGTGTGTGCAAGAGCCAAGAGGGACAACAACCATGTATATTTGCTTATACGTTTACTTTATTTGTTTTTATTGATAATAATAACGGCAAGCAAATACCGAATATTAAGACATAAATAAAAATGACGTGATAAGGATAGTCACTCCATTCTAAAAGAAGCGATTTAAATAACCTAATATATAATAATAGGACTCACACGTCTTACACGTTGGAAATTCGGTTATTTTCAGTTCAGTTATTACGGTGCTAACACGTTAAAATATGGATGAGCTCGGTACCGGTAACGGCACCGAAAGTACCGATCCGGAAAATCTTGAAATTAGGTACCGGCACCGAAAATACTAGGTACAATACGGTATGGTATTTGAATGTAAAGATCAATAAATACAGGTATGGTGCTAGATCGGTGTCGAACCGAAAGTAACGATTCTAAAATCGCCAAAAGGTGGATACCAAATTAGTACCAAAAATGATTTGTGTATATAAAATCTCATTCAAACGAAATACAGTTTATTTACTCTGTGTATGAAAAGTAATCTAAACGGTGCAATCACTTGCATTGCTACATTGCTACAGGATTTGATGAGCTCGTTACCAACCGGTACCGAAAATACCGTTACCGAAATCCCCAAAAGTGGGTACAGGTATCGAATATACCTGGTATGGTACGGTTCGGTACCGGTCGGTACTGGTACGACACCGATATTTGAGGGTAAAAACCGGTGAATACCGGTGCCGAACCGATACCGAAAGTACATCTGATTCGATAAATTTAATACCGGTACCCGATACCATTTACTCATCAGTTAGTAATGTTACTATTCAATTCCATTTTTAATTAATATGTTATTATATGTTACTGTTCATTTAGTTCAATTTTTAATATATAATATATATATATAGGGAGCTGCTAAAATGAAAACCACTCCCAGTTATGAGAACCATGAGAACCACTCTCAACCAATAACATTCAGCCAACTCAAAGGGTATTATAGTCATTTTACCCCATATGTCTAATCTCTCTATCTCTCTTCATTTAATATACCTCTCTCCTCTCTCCTCTTTCCTCTCTCATATATCATCTATCCTCTTTTCATTTTCATATTTTGTTCTTGTCTCTGCACTTCAGAAACCCCAAATCAAAAAATAAAACCACCCCAAATCTTTATCATAAATCAACAATCTACAAACCACCACCACTTCACCTCCCAATCGCCTCCATATCCTACCAACCCAAATCACTAACCACCACCGCCACCGCCACCGCCGCTGTGAAAGACGGCGGCTCTGCCGCCGATGTTCTTTTGGTTCGATTTTTTGGCACACAGTTACTGTGTGAAGTGTTTATTGGGCTGCGATTTCTGATTGAATTTTGAATCAGGAATGGTGTTTTTTAGGGGTGATGTGGTTGTTTGTGGTGGGTGGTTGGTGAAGGGTGAAGAGGTCGGTGACGATGTTGGCGCTGCCGGCGACCGAGTGGTGGTGGTGGTGGTTTTGCGATGGCAGGTGGTGGGTGTTTCGAATCCAGGTTTGAATCTTTTTGTGTTTTAATTTTGTTGAATCTTGTGGTGGGTGTTCGAATCTGGGTTTGAATCTTTGTGTTTTTGCTGCAGGTTTTGATTATGTTGAATATGGGTTTGAATCTTGGGGGTTTGACTTTTCTGGGTTTGATTCTGTTGAATTTTGGGTTTGAATGTTGTTCTTGTTGAAATCTGGTTTGAATGTTGTTCTTGTTGAAATATGGTTTGAAATCTGGTTTGTTCTTGTTTGATTTTTGGTCAGTGATTTTTTGCCTGATGAACTATGTGGGTTTGTTCTTGTTTTGATTTTTGAACATGTGTTCTTGATGTTTCTGGTGATTTTTGATGTTTGCGGGGGTGATCTGGGTTGATTCGATTTTTGATGTTTGGGGGGGGGGGGGGGGTTGATCTCAGTTGATACAGGTTTGAATCTGGTTTGAATATGTTTTGAAATGATGGAATGGGTGGCGATGATGCAAAAAAAAAAAAAAAAAACTAGATTTTTGATGACGATGGCGCGGCAACGATGGTGGATGGTAGGTTTTTGAACCCGCAACCCCACATTTGCAGCCTTTTAATTATCGAGTAAAATCTGAGCCAAACCCCGTTTTTTTTTTTCGAGATACTCTTTTGTTTTGTTGTTGTTGGTTTTTTATATTCTTTTATCTAGTCGATGACGATAAAAATCTATCCGAGACACCTACCGACTTTGTGAAAAAAAGTTCAACCGTAAACTTACGTCAAACGTAAAAAGTTTAACGTAAAACGTAAAAAAGTTTAACGCAAAACGTAAAAAAATTTCCGGGTTAAACGTAAAAAGATTAAAAAAATTAACGTAAAACGTAAAAAAGTTTTATAGTAAAACGTAAAACGTAAAAACGTTTTATAGTAAAGCGTAAAACGTAAAAAAGTTTTACGTAAAAACGTAAAACGTAAAAAGTTTTTCGTAAAACGTAAAACGTAAAAAGTTTTACGTAAAAAGTTTAAAACGCAAAACGTAATAAAGTTTAATGTAAAACGTAAAAAGATTAAAAAAAATTAACGTAATACGTAAAACATACATTTTTAAACGTAAACTTTTAACGTAAAACTTAAACTTTTTAATGTAAAAATGTAAAGTTTTCAAAGTAAAACGTAAATATTTTAACGTAAAACGTAAAAACATAAAACGTAAACTTTTTAACGTAAAACTTAAACTTTTTAACGTAAAACGTAAATTTTTTAACGTAAAACGTAAACCTTTTTAACGTAAAACGTAAATTTTTTAACAAAAAACGTAAACTTTTTAACGTAAAAAGTCGGCCGTAAACGCGGCGCATTAAAAAAGTCGGCCGTAAAAAGGTCGGTGTTTTTATGTAAAACGTAAAAAGTTTTACGTAAAACGTAAAAAGTTTTTCGTAAAACGTAAAACGTAAAATTTTTTTCGTAAAACGTAAAACGTAAATAAGTTTTTCGTAAAACGTAAAACGTAAAAAGTTTTTCGTAAAACGTAAAACGTAAATAAAACGGGACGTAAAAAACGTCGCGTTAAAACGGGACGGCAAAAAACAGGACCGTAAAATGTAAAAAACCGGCCCGTAAAATGTAAAAAAACATAAACGTAAAAATGTTAACGTAAAAAACCGGCCCGTAAAACGTAAAAACGGCGTTAAAAAATTGGCGCGTAAAAAACGGCGTTAAAAAATTGCCTCGTAAAACGGGACGTAAAAAACGTCGCGTTAAAACGGGACGGCAAAAAACAGGACCGTAAAATGTAAAAAACCGGCCCGTAAAATGTAAAAAAACATAAACGTAAAAATGTTAACGTAAAA
Source organism: Helianthus tuberosus (assembly GCA_030545235.1). Lineage (NCBI taxonomy): Eukaryota > Viridiplantae > Streptophyta > Magnoliopsida > Asterales > Asteraceae > Helianthus > Helianthus tuberosus. Next base: position 76,578,273 of record CM060451.1, on the reverse strand, counting down.
AACCGGCCCGTAAAACGTAAAAACGGCGTTAAAAAATTGGCGCGTAAAAACCGGCGTTAAAAAATTGCCTCGTAAAAACGGCGCGTTGAAAAAACCGAGGTTCAAAAACGGCGCGTAAAAAACGGCGCGTTGAAAAAACGGCGCGTTGAATAAACGGCGCGTAAAAACGGCGTTGAAAAAACGGCGTTAAAAAACGGCGCATTGAAAAAATGACGCGTGAAAAAGTCGGGCGCAAGACGGGTCGTAAAACGGGTCGTAAAAAATTGGCGAGTAAAAAACGGCGTTAAAAAACGGCGCGTAAAAAAACGGCGTTGAAAAATTGGCGCGTAAAAAACGGCGCGTAAAAAAACGGCGTGTTAAAATAACGACGCTTGAAAAAACCCGACGTAAAAACGGCGCGTCAAAAAAACGTAAAACGTAAAAAGGTTAACGTAAAACTTAAATTGTAAAAAAGTTATGTTTAAAAAAAAGTAATAATATAATAAAACAAAAAACTAATAAAAAACAATAAAGATAAAAAGACAAAATAGAGTTGGGGTTAAAAGTAAAAAAACAAAATAGTTTTAGGTTAAAGTGTATTATATCATTTTTTTAAAAATCTCCTTAAGCATAGACTACAACTACTCTATGCATCAACATGTTGCTAATTTATAATGGATAAATGTAAATTTTTAATTTATTTAATTTTTCTCTAATAGTTTTATTCTATTGTTTAAACAAAAATGAATACGCGACCATGTTTAATTTCTTTTCACAACATTCCAATATAAATTTTGTTGAAAATGGAGTTATATTTAAAATAGAGTATATTTTTTGTGTCGTTATCGGTACCGCCACCGCCATACCAGTATTCATTTTTATGATTTGGATTGATGTAAAACATGATTTAATTTTTTGGGGTTACGCTACACGACTTTTTTTTAATTAAACTGTTGTAAATAACCTCTTGTGTATCATAAACTATTAAGAGTATCGGTATCGCTACTATACGAATTAAACTGATACCGACTGAACAATACCTGTATCGGTATTGGTATTATCAAAACTAGTATCAGTGTTTGTTTTTATGGTATTCAATTGTTGTAAAACACGTGTCGTTATTACTTTGGGCATATCAGATCTTTACTTTTTTGGGTTACATGAGACAACTTTTGTTTAATTGAACAGTTGTAATTATTAATTTTGTAATGCACATAGTTTTTCCTGAACCAAACCGATACTTGGGTCACATAAGACAACTTTTGTGTAATTAAACCATTGTAAATACAAGTTTTTATTTTGTAATACACATAATTTTTTTTACCTAGCCCCTCTCATCCACCCACCGTCTCCTTCCTCACTGTCGACCACCCTCCCCACTGTCGACCCCTCTTCATGCCGCCTCCCTCCCTACCATCGACCACCCACACCGCCGCCTCCCTCCTCACCGTCATCCTCCCTCACAGCCCGCAGCCCCACCCCGTTGTCATCCCTCACAACCGACAACCCCTCCACCAGTCTCCTCCATCACACCCGCACCCCTCCCCACCTTCTACGTCACGCCGCATCCCTCCCCCTGTCGTCCTCCCTCATAGCCGGCAGCCCCCTCCACCGTTTTCCTCCATCACAACCGCCACCCCTCTCCCCGACTTCCTCCATCTCAGTCGCACCCCTCCACCGTCGTCCTCTGTCACAACCCCCGAACCCACCCTGGGCGGGAGCCGTGAGCAGACAACAGCAGTGGTACCGGTGTTTATTAAATTCGCAGCGGAAATTTTCATCAGGACCGTAGTTAGAAAATTTCAGAGTTTGTAAAAAACCAAAGTTTAATATTAAACAATTGGGATAAAATCCATATTACAAACAAAGGTTCTTATAGGGATAAACCCTATTTTGACAAAACATTAATTTCTTTTCTTTATTCTGATAACATAGCCACTTTATTTAATCCTTTAGTGCTTCATAGCTTGCTACTTTTACTTTCACAGTAAGTTACCTGAAACGTGTTTAAAACATTTATCAACAAAAAATACTTGTGAGTTCATTCATTTGTATAAAAAGAAAATTTGTTATAATTACAGCATTAAGGGTTTTTACATTTGTTTATATCTTTCAATTACTCAAATCAGTATTTGTCACGGTGGCAGTTCTTGTGATTGTGGTCATATCAATGTTAATCATTCTTTCGACTAGTGACGCTGGACAAGTAGTGTATACAAAACCCTAGATACCGGTAGTAATTTCAGAATACAGAAACTTAATCACTGTAAGTACAACTTGGAAAATATTTAGGGTTTTGCAAATCATTTGAGAAAAAGAGAATGACTCACTTTGTAGATTTAGGGTTTTGGTTATTACAGCCTCCTGGTATTAACCTTGGGTTTCTAATAATCACACAATGCAACACGTATTAGTGTATTAACCCAATTCAAACTTTAATGATAATCACGAGATCAAAACCCCAACGTCGTTAACAAAGTATAGCCTTATTCAGGCAGCACTTTGACATCTGTTGAAGGGATTCTGATCGATCAGACAGGATATCGTACCAGTGATCAGGGTTAAAACACCGACTACAAAGTAGAGTTTAGGGTTTCAGGGTTTTGAGTATAATAACCGAGCAGTACAGAGCGAGAGAGGGTGAAAGAAATGAAAACTTTGACCAACTTCTGAATGCAGATTCACGTCCAATTTATGGTCGTAAACTGAGCACGTCGCGTCACACGACCAAACAAGTCCATCACCGTCGCGTAGCGCGACAAGGTGAGTAAGGGCTTAGGTAGCATGAGTCAATACTATAGGTATGCCACGTAGCTGCCGCGTGTCCCTGTCGTACCATGAGGTGTCGCGTCACGCGACCAGTCCTTCCTAACACTGTCGCGTAGTGCGACGAAGTATGAACTTGGTTTCCCTTGTTTTTCGTGTTGGTTCTTGTGGCACACGTTCGGGGTTTTGGTTATGATTCGTTATGTCCTTTTTGAGGGTTGTTATATCCTCCTTCACAGTAGACCTCTGTCACAGGTTTGATTTCTAAATTTTTTATTACTTCCACATCTTCATTAGATTGTGTTTGTTTTCTAATTTTTTCTACCATGTTTATTGTTATAAAATACTTATTAGAAATTTTAATTGTTTGATAAGATGTTATTCATTAGTAGCATTTTTTTGATTCTTTGATTTAGATGTTTTTTGTTATAAAATGCATATTAGAATTTTTGATCGTTTGGTTTAGATGTTATTCATTAGTAGCAATTTTTTTATTCTTTCATTTAGATGTTCCTTGTTATAAAATGAGTATTAGAATTTTTGATTGTTTGGTTTAAATGTTATTCATTAATAGCACTTTTTTGATTCTTTGATTTAGATGTTCCTTGTTATAAAATGCTTATTAGAATTTTTGATTGTTTGATTTAGATGTTACACATTAGCACTTGGTTTGAATATGCTTAACTGATTTATGCCTATTGTATTGTTGCTTGTTTGTTCATTAATAGAAATGAGAGAGAAACAACAATCGTCAAATGAGCTTTTAAAATGCTTATCAGAGACTTGTATTGAAGAGATAAATATGGTGGGTAAAAAAGGATTGAGTTTGCACAAAGACTCATGGAATAAGTTAGGAAGAGCTCTTAAGGAAAAAAATTGGCTTGGATTTGACTCAAAAATAAATGAAAAATGTCTTTGATAATCTTAAAGCCAAATACGTAAGTTAGGTGTATTTGAAAAAAAAAACAAAACTGGCAACATATACAACGCTTAAACAAATACATTTTCCTTAACGAACGAGGAATGAGAAGAATTTAAGAAGGTATGTTCATTTATATAATTTTTTAACATCTACCTATAAACAAAAAAACTTATAACATTTTTTTACTTTGGGTTTAGGGGCATCCGGAGGCTACATCATTGAAAACAGTTCCATAATAGAAATGGACAAGTTCAAGCAATTGAACTTGGTCTGAGCGCAACCTGACAATAAACGTATGTATCGACAGGGGAATTTCGGCATGGTTGCAAAGATAAGCCATGTATGTAACTTTGAAAGAAAAGAATTTTCAAGAAAGTGTGTTGAATTGATAGCAAAGGAGCCAACAATTACAATAATGTAGGTCATTCGAATCACAAATCGATAATTAGATTTAGCAAAATAATATTTGAACTTTGATGAAGCGCTTATTCGAAACGAAACCACATGCATAACAAATGGTGCATGCGTAACATATGAATTTGCAAGAAATGAAATAATGAGTATTTGCCATAATGAAGAAATGATCAAGTATCGAGACAAAGGATGTTCGCTTTAATGAAGAAAACTGTTGTGATGCAACTACCATTAAGAGGAGTAGGAATGTAAAAGAATCCACTTGCCAAATGAAAAAGTGGAAATTTCAATAAAAGCATTTTCGAGTACTTCACCTGTTCGGTTAACTAAACTAGCATTTATGACAGAATAATGGTGTTTGCCCGAGTTAATAAGCGTGGTTCCTAAGTGATAGCTTTTAGTGAGCTTTGACATAAGTTCCCGAAGGTCCTAAGTATATGTCTCCTAGGTTCTCAAAGTTTCGTGTTCTGTGTAAAACTATTTTGTGCATCCTGTAGAAATCACAATATTAGGGTATGTTTAAAAACAAGTTGTTGACCCACTGTACTTCGGTATACTTTCTTCCTAATTTCGCAGCTGGCGATAGCCAGGTCGATCTTGGAATAGTAGTTGGATCCTTGCAGTCGGTCGAATAAATCATCAATCCTTGGCAAGGGATACCGTCTTCTTGATGGTTAGCTTGTTCAGCTCCCAGTAGTCGATGCACATTCGAAAACCACCGTCCTTTTTCTTGACAAACAGTACTGGAGCTTCTCAAGGCGAGAAGCTTGACCTTATAAATCCCTCATCTAGCAACCCTGGAGTTGTGCTGACAACTCTTGCATTTCTGAAGGCGCAAGTCGATAGGGTGCCTTAGCTACAAGCGCGACGCCTGGAACCAAGTCAGTGTGAAATTCGGCTCGTCGTTGGGGCGGTAATCCTGGCAAGTCTTTGGGGAAGACTTCAGGATATTCCCTTACCACAGGGATTTATTCAAGCTTCAGTTATTCGGATTCTTTGTCAACTACGTGATCCAAGAAGACAACACATCCTTTTCGCAAAAGCTTTCGTGCCTTTAAACAACTGATAATCCGTAGAGGCACATCCTACTTCTCTCCATGAATCACGGTTGTCTCTTCATTCGTCATCGGGATGCGGATAATCTCCTCATGGCATACGATCTTAGATCGGTTACTTGACAACCAATCCATTCCAATCACTACGTCGAAGCTTCCTAGCTCAACTGGCAGCAGATCAAGCGTAAGCTCACGCCCTCCAAGCTCTATCACACAGCATCTAATTACTTTGTTGGCTTTTACTAACTTTCCATTAGCTAGCTCTATCGAATATGGGATACCTATCTTTCTTGCTACTAAATCAAGTATATTCTTAAACTCTAGGGATACAAAGCTATGGTCGGCATAGGTATCAAACAACACAGATGCAAAATTTTTGGTTGGTAGAAAACGTACCAGTAACCACATCTGGATCCTGGCATGCTTCACGAGCTTTGATGTTGCACGCCCATCCATGGTCCTAGTCATTCTTCGGGCAATCCTTCCTAAAGTGCCCCACGTCCCCGCATTTGAAGCATCCTGGAACTCTACCATTATCGTTTCCGTCTTGGTTGCCGTCATCATTTCCTCCTTGTCTGGGGTACTTCGCCCAGCAGGCATACTTGTTGTGTCCTTCCCTTCCGCACCTATCGCACCAAGGCTTCTGACATCGACCTTCATGGTGGAACTCGCACTCATCACTTATCGGCTTAGTCCCCAAGTAAACTCTCCGGAAATGCCCTATGCCACCCCAACCTTGACCTTGTTCTTGAGTATTACCATTTTCGTCCTGATAACCATTGTTGTTGTTTTCTTCGCGATTTCCACTGCCATCCTGATCTTCATTCCTATGTCCGGTACCGTACCAACATGTCTCCTTAGGGTGACCAACTTTTCCACAAGTTCCACATTTTCCATACCTGCATCGCCCATTATGATATCGTAGACAGTTGTCGCACTTAGGTGGGATGCCCATGTACTCTCTTCCCTTTTTGGCTTTGTTGTTTTTGTTCGCCCGAGCACCCTTTTGGAAATTAGTGAGCTTCCTTTTGTTCTTCCCGGATGATTCTGCATGAGTCTCCTTCTTCTCGTCAGGGGTTGAAATTTTTTCCAACCTAATCGCTTCCTTAGTGAGCGCCACACTTAAGTTACTCGCGTCGATAGTTGGTGGCGTTGATGCCGTCATCAAGCTCAGAATCTAAGGCGCAGATCCCCAGATGGATCGTTCTAGCCTCTTAAGTTCTGGTTCCATCAGATATGGAACAACTCGCGACAAATCATAAAGTCTCTGCACATATTCCACCACCTTTGGACCTTCCATCTTTAGGTTCCAGATTTCAATCTCCAGCTTCTGGATTTCCATCTGAGAACAATACTCCTTACGCATCAATTCTTTCAACTCATCCCATGTCAAAGCATACGCAGCAGCCTCGCCCATTGTCTGAACCCGAAGGTTCCACCGTGACAGAGCCTCATCTTGAAACAATCCAGAAACGTATGTGACTTGTTGCTCTGGAGTACATCCACTCATTTGCAGAACAGAATCCATGTTCTCGACCTACTTCACAAAAGCTACGGTACCTCGAGTGTCGTCGAAGTTCAGAGGCTTGCAGTCCAAAAACTACTGGTAGGTACAGCCTGTACCCATGCAACATCATCACAAAAAGCATTAGCAAAGCACTCTTGGAATTGTCCAAACGTATTGTAATGTGTCTTAGGTGACTAAAACATTACCGTTAGGTGGGTTATTCCCTGAGGTACTTCCGATGTGTCTGTAGCGAAGAACCTCGTGCCGAGCTATGGCCTGTGAGATGTGCGCTTGTAATTCTGCCTCAGTCAAGCCGAATGATCTCTTGAGGAGTCATATTTTTTTTAGAAAAAGGAGATCGGATTGGTCAGGTCTTATTCTTTCAGGAAATGTACATGGTTTTTTAAAGGTGGTATGTACATACATATAATAAATCATCATATCAATCAGTCAAGCGACAGCACAATCATAACGTAATCAAGTAAATTAACAACGTAATTAATGAGAACATGACGATTGAGCTTTCATTAATCATTGATCACTAAGTATTGTTACATGCTTCACAAAGTGTATCATATCAAAAGGAACACAGGGTCACGCTACCCTTGTCCAACAAGTCTACCAATCTACAAAAGTCTTACAATCAACAGGTAGTCTCCAAAAGGCTTCACAAGCTCAGCTCAATAGTGGTGCTCTTATCACAGGTAATGCATCTGCATAAGACCAAAAACCTACTATACTGATGGCGGAGGAAGAGGAGGGAGGAAAATCAAACTGAGAACATGTGCGAGCTCCTCCTCGAGCTAGTGCACACGACGAAGCAAGTAACGGATCTGCTGCTCGATCGTAAGAAATCGAGCATCAAACTCTGGAAAAGGAGTAAGAGGTGCAGGTGGATGTGCATAAGGAGATGGTGATGAATGTGGGGGAACAAAAGTAGGCTGACAATGACACGGTAGTGGACGCGGTGTCGACTCAAGCTCCAAGACTCTGCGACTCATAACTTCAAATCGAAGCTGAAGTGAATAAAGTAACTCATCCTGAGTATAGCCAACAAAATTCGAGGGACGGTAGAGGTCTGAGATCGGTATGGAATACGGTGGGGACCATCGGAATGGCTCGTCAAGGGGTGAAGAGGTGAACGGAGCAAAAGGTGCAGACTGAGGGATCTGTGGAAAAGCTGCTGAAACAAAAGGATCATGACTAGGCTGCTGGCCTGAAGTACCTTCCCCTGGACGGGGTGCGGGTATGTCCTGCAAGAAAATGATAGGTAGGTCAACACGATGAACATCAGACTCCACAAGGTGAAAAGGAGCAACATCAGCGGGTGCAGTTGAAGGTGGAGGAAGGAATGGCTCAATAACATGAGGGTTAACGGGTGCAGGAAATGGGTCAGGTAAGAGGGGTGCAATGTCTGGTATGCCAAAATGAATAGGGTCATGATCAGGCAAAGGCTCAAGATCAGCAGGTGCATCAACAGGCTGATCGTCAGGAACAAAATCTAGCTCAAGATCAAGCTCAAAGTCGTGTGGAGGAGTTGGTGCAACTGACATGGCCGTATCATCATCAGAATCAGTAGCATAGCGTCGTAATCCAACTTCCTGCAAGGCGGAAGATGTCACAGACTCAAAGGAATCTGAGATAGAGTGCAAACTAGAGTCAGAGGAAATCTCAATAACAGGGATCTCAAGAGGTGGAGTAGCAACAACCTCCTCATCTAGCTCTCCATCGCCATGGGCGTCATCAGGAGGACCATCAACAAACAGATCAAAGTCATCGTCAAATAGATCGTCAAAAGGCCAATCCTCAGGCGGAATGACCATGAGAGGAATAGAAGTGAGGATCGGTGCCACGACATGCTCACCATCGGGATGCCTGATGATAAGATGATCATGGACTGGAATGGGAATAAGAAAAGGATCCTCGTCTGGAATGCCATTAGCAGTCGGTAAATCATCTCCCAAGTCAGGCGACGCGAACGACTGAAGGTCATCATCGTCGTCTGATAGCATATCTGGGTCGCTCTCAGTATCAGAGGTAAAGATCTCAGGCTCTGGTGCAATCTCGTCATCGAAAACAATTGCCATGGGGTCAACAGTATCGGACAATCCACTTTCGGATGAAGACATGGTGTTTGTAAACAAACAATCATAACAAATGCACATATATTAACCACTAACATTTAGTATGCAATCAAAGACAATATTTCATGAATTCATGTATTCTCATTAGTTCTCACAAATCCTTTCTATCCTTCCTAGTCTCCCAAACTAAACCACCTAGTCTCCCAGACTAAACCACATAGTCTCCCAGACTAACCCACCTAGTCTCCCAGACTAAACCACCTAGTCTCCCAGGCTAAACCACATAGTCTCCCAGACTAAACCACCTAGTCTCCCAGGCTAAACCACATAGTCTCCCAGACTAAACCACCTAGTCTCCCAGACTAAACCACAAATGTAAACCTTGCAATCATGTTTCGTGTCTTTCCGTTTGTAAAAATGTTTGTTTTCCCTAGATCTGGGCGTTTCGTGTATGCATTGAAAACATGTTGTAAAAATATTTTTGTGAGAGCCCTAATGATTGTAGTCTAGACTCGAGAAAGAATCCTAGTTTGCTACAATCGAAGCTTTGATACCAAACTGTCACACCCTGACTTTTGCGGAAGCGTGATTATGTGTTACTTGCTTAATATCATTGCATTCAACCATAACAAACAACTATATGATAAACCAAGATGTTCATCCATTGATTAAGTTTTAAAACATTACAAGCAACATTGTTTTCAAATCCCAAACACAGACTTCATGTTTAAAATACAACACCAACAGATTTTAAGTTCCATAAGGACTTCTCAAAAGTCTCTAATGAAAACTAGGCTTTGAAATATGTATCCTATCCAGGATAGGATACACACCCCAAACCATTTGACACCGGATGACATCTTTTTATTCCAAACAACACTTGAAAACTTCAATGCCCGCCAGATCCTTACTTAGTTTCCTGAAATACATGTATTTTGAAAACATCAACAATAGTTGAGCGAGTTCATGTGTTTGTTTGTGTGCGCGAATAAACCTTTGAAATCATTGTAAGTATGTATGTGTGTTTGTTTGTAAACCCTGGTATGAAAGCAACAAGGAAAACAGATCATTAATGGTTTGCAAGGCCATTAATATGTGTGACGTGATGCAGGAAAACTTAAACCTAGCAAATTTGTCTCCGGGAATAAGACATAGTCACCTCATGGGCCACCCTGGTCCACATGGGTGTGGGCTCGCTACACCCAAATAGATCTATCACTCATGTCCCTCGGTCCTACAATGAGGATTAATGGTCTTAAGCGTTATACCCACCACTCACATGATCTAACAGTACCCTTCCTTAGCTAACCATACCAAATAATAACGTTTGTAAACAGTTTGTAACATGTACTTCACCGCCGAAGTTATAAAACTGAAAACAGTTAAAAGAAAAGGGGGACATGAACTCACGGTTTTGCGTTCTTCAACGGTAACTCAAAGCTCCTTCGGATATAAACGACTACCTACAATGTACTAAGGTATATTAGACGAGCGGGTCGTGCCTTGACTTAGCATTGATTAGTGTCTTTGAGTTACGTTCTTTGTGTCTTCAATATTATTCCAAGTTATATAATTATTTGTTAAAATAATAAATATTTTAACTTAAATTATATTTAGTAAATTTTGGAATAATTGTTAAAACAATATATTCTAACTTGATACTTTTCAAGTATTTATACATGTATTTCCTTCCCAAGGATGGGTGTATCTGTATTCGTATTCTTATACTTGTATATTTTTGCCATGTATTGGGGTCGTATTCCGGAGTGTATTTATACGTACGAGAATACGTATTTCCTTGTAATTGTTAAGTATTCTTGTACTAAATCTTGTATAAGTTCTTCCGGAATAATATTTCTAGTAAAAATACATTTATATATATATATATATATATATATATTCAAAATATATATTTTGAGGAATATTACTTAGAAAAATTATTTATAATTTTTCCTTTGGCAAAAATATTTATAATTTCATGCAAGTCTCAAAAATAATAAATTTACAAGTCTAACTTAGAAAATATATATAAATCCATTTTTCTTCCAAAAATAATATATTTCAAGGTTACTTAATAAAATACATTTTCTCCCAAAAATAATGTATTCCATGTTTGTTTGAGAAAATATATTTTTCTTTCAAAAAAAAATAATAATATATATTCTAATAATCCCAAGAAAATATATATTTTTATTTGCCCAAAAATAATATATTTTCTCTTTGTCAAAAATATGATATATATTGTAATAATTGTAAAAATCATATTTTTGTTCTCTTGGTGTCCGAAATATTATTTACCAAAATATACTCATGAATAATATTTCCGGAATATTTTGTAAGTTATATTCCTTTGTTCGGTTCACCAAGATTTTGGGTATTCTTTGTATATTTATTCCTTAGAACTTTGGTAATATTTTGGATTGTAATTTCTTGGTATTTTGATGAGTTATATTATTTCAAGTCCTAAAATAATATAACTAATACACATAATATACAATCACACACATGGTGACTTCTAAATATATATTTCCTAAATACATATTTAGTCACTTTTATTTATAAAAACCAATCTCCAATATTTATATTTTTGTAACAAAAATTATGGAAAACTTTATGTGAAAAACCATGGTTTAAAATACACTTGTAAATATTTGTTCAAAAATATTCTTCTAAGTGTTTAATTTTTGGAAAAAATTTGCCATAGTTTCCCCTAAAAATGGAGGTTTCCATACCTTGAAGGCATATCATTTTCTTTTGTAAAATCAACACAATCAATCAACAATAAACAATCTATACTTACAAAGCTTGCCAAAAACAAGCATAAACCACTACTTCATGCACTTGAAAATTTATAAAAAATTGTAGTAACTTACTAGTGTGTTTAGTAAGTCTTGTTACCCTTTAAAGTGTGGTTGATTCTTTAAAAACTTCATTTTTAAAGAAAATGGTTCTTTACAACTTGTGATCACATTTACAAAAAAAAAAAAAATGTTTCTTCATGGATTTTTCTTGTTACACATAAGTTTCTACACTTGTTTAACCACAAAAAATGAGGGTTATTTATTTAAGAACCAAGGTTAAGTAAATCTTGTATTGTTAACATGGTTTCTTGAAATCTTTAGATTTACAAGACTTTAAACTTACTTTGTTCATCACTTAACAAGAAAACAATTTATTTATTCAAGTTCATGACTTTTGTGAGGATGATCCTTTAATCTTTAACACTTTCACCCTCTCATCTTGCTATATTATGTTTTTAATCATGATCTAGCAAGATCATATGATGATCTACATCATTTTCATAAGTAAACAACAATTAACAAGCATAACAGCTCATAAACATTAAGATTTCTTATGTATTCAAGCTTATGTTCATGTTTCAAGTTCAAGTTTCTTAGTGTTCTTCAAGATTAACATCATGAATCTTCTTTTAACCACTTTAATAAGATGTAAAATGAAGAGATTAGTGTTCTTACCACTAGCTCAAGGCTAGTGATGATCAAGAGATGAAATAGAGTGGTTAAAAGCAAATGAAGAAAGTCCTTGTACTTCCGAAAGTTCCTAGCTTCCTTATGCACCTTCTAACACCCTTGTATATGTGTGGAAAGTATGTAAGATGAATGAATGATGGTGGTGTGTGGTGAGGGGGTTACGACCGAGAGTAGTGGAGGGAGGAGGAGAAGAGCTTGTTGGTGATGATGGTAATGAAAGATGTTTAAGGTCCTTAGGTTTAAATAAACTTCCATCCAACACAACATAAACCAAGGTGTAATATGTCTCTAAAGCACAAGGCAAATCTAATAAACAATTGCAATAAAATCCATGGGTGGGTCCACCCATGGTAACCGTAAGAATGAGGGGGAGGGGGGTTGGTTAAGATGTAATGGCTAGTTAAGTTACTTAGTTAGTTTTCAAGTGTTCTAGTTAGGGATTTTAGTTAATATGATGTTATATAGTGTGTTATGATGTTCGGGGATCATAACTAGCTTGGTAATGTTAAAACAGTGCTTCTAGTGAAAATTTGGTGTTTCGGGTAGTGTCCGGTTGTTCGGTTGGTTACCGGTTCGTTAAGGTACTAAACTATGCAGTTTAGTGTGCTTTATGTACCCTTTTGTGACAGTTTTATTTCCTGACACTTAGGAAAGCATTCAAGACCATTTAACCATATTTCTGCATGATATAAATGTGTTTAAATGCTGAATTTGCTGATTTTCTACATAATTCTGCAGTTTATGTGAGTTTTAGGCACTTTCCGGCACTTAAACTATCTCTAGGAAGGCAGTTTTGTGATCCTTACTTTCCTACATACTATACTAGTATAATACTTGGTTTCTGGCTCATTCTGTGTCTCAACACATTGTCTATCTACGTGCTGAACTCCGTCAGCATTTTCCCGGTTTGTCTGATAACTGTGCTAACTGTGTTTCGTGCATCATTTGAGTCAATAAAGTTCTCATGCAATAATGATATGACATCATGCAATATGTGATGCACATGTATGTGTAAAGCAATAATCAGAAAGCAATTCAAGTAATTAATTGTAATTCAGCACAGTCATTAAGCATTAATCATTATTTAATACTTATACGGATGCGTGCAAATTTTACAATTGTCACATTTCCATTCAAGTATCTTCTTGGCTTCACCCATTTCCTTTATATCAAACTCGGTTTTTAATAATTCCTTTGTAGCTTGTATTTCATTAGAATCTTCACATGCTATTAGCATATCATCAACATAGAGCAACAAATACACAAACTTTCTTGCCATGTATTCTTTATGGTAAACACATGCATCATAGCTACTCCTAGAAAAACCAATTGACAACATATGCTCATCAAACCTCTTATACCATTGTCTAGTTCATTATTTTAACCTATACAATGACTTTTTTAACAAGCATACCATCTCCTCCTTTCCTGGTTCTTCAAAATCTAAAGGCTGATTCATGTAGATCTTATCTTCTAAGTTTCCATGCAAAAATGCAGTCTTTACATTCAGTTGCTCCAGGTTTAAGTCTAATACAACTGTTATGGCTAGTATTATCCTTATAAACGAGTGTTGAACAACTGAAGAGAAGATTTCATTGTAATTAACTCCTGCTCTCTGTGTAAAGCCTTTAGCTACCAGCCTGGCTTTAAATCTTAGCCCTTCTTTAAGCTTGAAAATCCATTTACATAGTATGATCTACTGCCCTTTTGGTTTCTCAACAAGTACCCAAGTTTGATTATCGTGTAATGACTGCATTTCATCTTTCATAGCAGCCATCCATTTCTCCTTATGTTCTGAGTTAATATCCTCATTATATGTGATAGGTTCTGTAACACTCTCCATTTCAGCAGCCAAGAATACAAAAGCTTAAATATCTTCATTGCTTCTGTATTTTGCAGGTAGAATAACTGCCTTCTTGGCCTATCCCTAGCTATACTGTAACAGACATCACTAGAGGTACTAGGTTCACTTGAACTTGAACCCTGTTCCAAACTCCCATTCTGGCTCCATCTTAAACTGAACCCCTGGATTTATCTCTGCATCTTTCACTGGTTGTTTACCAATAAGATCTTTATACATGATATCTTCCTTAAAAGCCACAATATCTATGTTGATAAAGACAAAGACTTTAGGAGTTCCATCATCTAACCTCCACAATCTATGTCCTTTAACCCCTCCAGGATACCCAAGAATTATATATATTTGAGCCCTTGGTTCCAATTTTCCTTGGCTAATATGAGCATAAGCCAATGAACTAAACACTCAATTCTCATACTCTGGTTTCTTTCCAGACCAAATCTCCGTTGGTGTTTTCATTTCTAGGGCTGTAGATGGTGATTTGTTAACTATGTATGAAACAGTTGACACATCCTCAACCCATAACCTTTTTTGGCAATCCTAAGCTAATTAACATACATCTTGCTTTGTAAAACAAAGTCCTGTTCCTCCTCTCCAGCAAGCCATTATGGTGGGGAGTTCCTGGAACACTAAGACGTCTTCCAATACCATGATCCCTCCAAAATTGTTTAAACTCTCAATTGCAGAATTCTAATCCATTATTAGTTCTTAGCTTCTTTAACTTTCTATTAGTTTGCCTTTCAACCAAAGCTTTCCTTTATTTAAATATTTAGAATGCTTCATCTTTATGTTTCAACACAAAAACCCAGACCCTCCTTGAATAATCATCTACCAAAGACAGACTATACTTGGCACCTCCTAAAGACTATGTTCTGGCTGGCCCATAAGTCAGAATGGACATAGTCAAGTATCCCCTAAGTTGTATGATGACTCTTCTTGTTTAACTTGACCCTATGTGGCAGCACGACCACTGCTTTGAAACCCACACCTGACATCTCCAAAAAGACCAAAAAGAAATCATACAAAAAGCCCACCAAACCCAAGAAAAAGGCAACTTTGGAAGATGAGATCCCAGAGCAACTGCCTGTGACAACACAAATGTCACCACAAACTACTGCTGCTACTTCCTCACAGCAGTTGGTAGACAGATCTCCACCATTGCATCAAACTCCTCCTGCATCCTCACAAAAGGATCAGGTTGTAAGCACAGGGACCCCACAATATGAAGCTCTGGACCCAATCGGATCCATCTTCCTCAGTCCTGATCCCAAGGACATGTCTCTTTCAACACCCATACCCTCACCAATCATAATGCCACAATCAATAATACCCTTGTTGCATGCAGCTGCTATAGCTCAGACACAAACCAGTTCCTCTCTATCACCTGTCACTGAGAGTATACTCCCACAAGTGACTGGGTCTGGTGCTACTACTCCTGCTATCCCAGCAACAATTGAGGAGGTTACACCCCCTGAGTTACAAGTAACTCTCGGTGGTAGATCAAGTGGAGCAGCAACTACAACTGATGGATCAACAGATCTTCAGTTGGACAGTTGTTTCATTAGTAAGACTCCCTTGAAGGCAATTTCTTCTATAGCACCTTCGGTAACCACCAGTGAGTTAGTTTTAACCACTGGTACCATCAAAGGATTATCAAGTGCTGAAGAAAGAAGTCCCTAGTACCAAGAACAAGGGGCATCAATGGATGATTTTTGGGACTCAGTTCCTAAGTCACACATTGATACAACCACTACTGGTGGGAAATCAGATGATCCTAGTAACATGGGTGATGATTTAAAATATCAGGAATTGACGGGCAGAGTTGAAAAACTTGAAACATCAGTTACTGAAATAAAGGAAATGGTGCAACAGCTGTTAAAAGCTCAAAAAGCACAATGCACTGTTGTTCCACCTCAAGCACCTGCTCCACCACAAGCACTTGCTGCAAATGAGCTCTGGAATATTTTCCAACCCTTAATTGAAAAACAAAAACAAATGGCTGATCAGCAGCATGAAATACATGTGAAAATGCTGACAAACATGGTGGAGTCGAGATTTAAAGATACTCAAGCAGACATCAAAGCTATCAAGGCTCATCTTCAAAGCACTTCTGGAAAAGTTCCTTCCACTGTACTCTTCATGGATAACCCCCTTCCAGATAATGCCAAAAAGGGGGAGAAAATCCAGTTGAAAAAGAAGGGAATAGAAGATGGTCTGTATATTGAACCAGAACAAGAAAAACAGATATCTAAACCTCAAACCACAAAATCTCATATTTCCATCCAAACAGCTGATACAACAGTAGTTACAAAAATAGCTAGCCAACCAGCTGCCATCTCTTCAACACACACCACTCCATCACACACCACCAAAACCACTGCCCTACCACCATCATCATTACCTCCTGTCATAAAGCAGAAGACAACAGATGTTACAACATCTGCTGGAATGACAACAGTGGTTGAAACACCAGTTGTTTCAACACCTGTTAGGCAGACATTTTCCACCACTCAAACCACAACCACTGATCCACCCAAGACATCATCAGCCTCTCCTACAATAAAAAGGAGAAGGGTTTTCATTCCTGATGATGATTCTCCATCACCACCACTAAAAACAACTTCACCACCTTCAACCCCTGCTCAAAAGCAGAAGACATCTACTGACACATCAGTAGTTGTAATGACAACAGAGGTTGAGACACCAGTTGTTTCAACAGCTGTTAGTCAACCATCCACCACTACTCTCATCACTCCTACATCACAACCAAAATCCTCTTCATCCGTAAAGCTTCACAAACGAAAAAGAGAAACAACTCATGCCACTGATGAAGTATATGATCCTGTTGCCGCAAAATATCCACTGGAACTAGATGCTGTGAAAAATGAGATGAGACAATTTTACACCGAGGAATATCCTTCAAAAAGAAAATTTCCTTCTCTCATTGGCTTCATAGTTCCAGAAAACATGGATGAATGTCTTGAAATGAAAGCAAGGCAAGCAAGGATTAGAGCTAAACTCGAATGCAAAGATGAAGGTGATGAAGCCATTGCAGAAAGAATGGTACTCTTGCTCACAAAGGTCAAGCTAATGGAAGACTTTGCACAAGATCTGAGCAAAGAAAAGGCAGATCAACAAAAAGCAATAAGAAAATAGTATCTTGCATATATAATGAAAGAAAAATTCTATTCAGCTGAAGAAAAACAGTTTGAAGAATGACCAATAATTGCTTTAAAGCATGAAGCTAACAGGATTGAAAGGATTAAAAATGATCCAAGTAAGAAGAAGACAGCTCCAAATTGGAACAAATACAAAAAGCTAATTGCTGATCTTACTTTCGAGTACAAAAAGAAGAAACAGGAACTGATAGATGCTAAGGTGGATATTGCTGAAGCCATAGCAAAATGGACAAAGCAGTATACCGACGAAGCTTATGAAAGGCTGAAGAAAAGAAGGACAACAGTCCCATACACTTCTAAAAAGCCAGACCACAACAAGATGGAGCAACAGCTGGATGCTCTTAAAGCACTGCCCACATCAGCAGATAACCCTATCCTTGTGAAAAAACAAGAAAAAGGAAAACTGCTGACCAGTGAAGAAGAAAAAGAAAAGGAAGCTGAGTACTTCACAGAAGCCATCAAGAAAATGGGTCTAAAAGAAGATAGTTCAGTGAGCCTTCAAAACCTTTTCAAAAAGGTATTAACCAAACCTGCATCACCAAACACTGCAGCAGATATCTCAGACAGTGAGCTTGATCAACAAAAGACACAAGAGCAAATTGACAAAGAAGTTGCAGAAGACATAGTTGCAGCAAATGAAGTCATAGAAGAAGCTTTCAAAAGAATGTCTGAAGTACAGGATACTGCTTTACAATTTTTCTCAAGGCCAAAATCTCCAAACTCATTAGCAAATAAATCTCTCTCAAGAAACCCATTTGGTTTAAAAATACTAAAGTGACTCTCTGATCAAAAGACCCATGTATTGACTGTGGTCAGAACCAATGGTGAAGTGAAGTACATATCAAGGAAAGAAGCACTAGGCCTTAGTGTTGAAGATTTGCAGGATCTCCTTGAACTTACACTGTGCCGGGATGAAGATGACTCAAGTTCCAAAGAATTTGAAGAAGAATTTAAAAGACAAGCTAAGGAACTTCTGATGAGGAATAAAAATCCAGAATAATGAAGGGTTTTGGCATTATCTGTTCCAGGGGAGATTGTTGGGATTGAACCCTACCAGAGGAACATATAATGAAAGCCAAAACCGGTTCATAACATGGGATTCTTAATAAGCAGTTGTTTACACTAGATTTCCCCCTTGAAAGAGATTACAACATCTGATGGTCTTTTATCCACTGTCTGTATACAACTGCTGCTGCTCCTTTAACTACTGATGAAGCCCAGAAAAACTGTTGAGAAGAAAACACTGCTGGTACAAACTACTGATGACAAAGCACTGCCCAATCAAGGACTGATCAACCTTGAGGAAAGCACTGATGTAAAGAGAGAGCAGTAGTTTAGTATGTCATATGTTTTATGTATAGTCAGTGGTTAGGTTTAGTAGTGTTTGTATAAGAACAGTAGATACAGGTTGTTAGGCTGTTAGACGTCGCTTTCATGGTGACGTCAGCTGAGATGTCTCAGTGGTTTGGTTTGTCTATAAATGGAACAGTACTCTGTACTGTTACATTTGATCATTTTGAGTGAGTTCTTCTCCTCAATTCAATCCTTTCATCTTGTGCAATCCAACCTTGGGACATCAGGCTGAGGGGGAGTTTAGTTTGTAAGCATGTTTGTAATCATTTGACTCGTATTGTAAATATTTTGACTAAATGAAATGCATATGTTTTTTCAAAACTGTTTCTCTCCTTGATTGTGCTTACAAAGTTTGTTGTTCATTTCCGCTGCACTTAAACTCTGTTCATTTCTATTTAATTTGTTCAAAGTTATACAATCAAGCACAATCATGAGAGCCTCCGATCCTATCAATTGGTATCAGAGCCTGGACAGTCAAATTCGATCTAACAATCAATTTGACATAACAGTTCGGCTCAAAATTCATTGATACTAAGGTTGGTTGAATTCAGTTGAAAAACAGAGTAACGGGTGATAACGCTTAAAGTTGTTATTCAAATATTCTGTAAAATAACCAAGATGTCATATGACACACAAATCTCATACAACGAGTGATTTCATGCACAAGACACTCATGGTTTTTAGATCTGAAAACATATCTGTTAAACTATGGGATTATTTCATATTTTCAAAATTGATTTCAACTGTTGTTATGAAACTTGTGGTGTCACGTTATTAGATGCTAAAGTATGAACCTCAGATTAACAAAAACCTATGTTCATAAAAACATTAGTGTTTTTGCTAACGTAAAAAGAGGGAAATTAAACTTTAGTCATAAGAACTTATGTGTTGAAAACAGGTTGAGATACTCAAATGAAACAAATCAACTCTGTTAAAATACATTAAGAAAACAGGATAATCCATATCATATGTAATGTGAGTTTGGTCAAAAATTTGTACAAATATGGTCAATCCTCTTAAAGCATTACTGCAAAAATGATTTTGGATTGAGTATTCCTTCAATAAAGACCTCCCAGTAAGTAGTTCATTACTTATGAATGGGAAGGGTAAAAAGGGAAGAAGAAAATTCACAAAAACTCAGAAGTGTGTTTATCTCAAAACTTTTGAAGTCAGAAGAAAAGAGTATAAACATAAAACACTTAAGAGTCAAAGTTTGGGGTAACAATGGTCATTAAGCAACTATGTGCAACCATTGGTTCAGGAAAATTCAGGTTAAAATAGTATTCCCAGTAAATGAACTTAAAAGAGGACTAGACAAATTTTCAGAATCTTCACATGGTAACAAAGTCTATAACAGGGTTTTCAAAAACTCATGTGAACATGTGTCCTCATTTATGTTGTCAATCAATCAACAAGAAAATGGTATCAAACAGTGGTCAAAATGTATTTAAAATTTCATAGCACTATTGTCAAACCACTGACCATTTTCATAAACCTGAGTCTGATAGGATTAGGTGCATTTATAGAAATTATGCCAGATCCTTTTGTTGCTATTTTCTGTAAATCCTTTATTTCTCTCTTTTATAGCAGGATATGTCATTCTTTATTCTTTTAAGAATGATATATTTTGAACCTTTCACTGTTTTTGATAGTAAAAGTCTCAATCTCCTGTAAGGATATATAACCTTTATTTTTTATGGTTATATTATCCTCAAAATGGATCAAAAGGAAATGGTATATATATCAAAGTCACGTCAAACTCAAGTTTGTTTTCTGTGCAAAAGATTGATCATTAATAGATCTTAAATACTTGGGTACTCATGTTTTAATTTAAATATTATAACAAAAATGAGTTGCCTTAGTAAAAAGTCTACATCATCTGGGGTACTAAACCACTGTCAGAAATTTGAACAAGTTTCGAAACATGCAATTGACATGTGGAAAAACCTTGAATGAAGATTTTCAAAAACAGTTGCTGATACTTTAGTCATTCAAATCTTTACCATTTACCCTAACCACTGTTTTGGTCAAACATCTGCTTCCTAAATATTGACCACTGCTGAAAGTCAACCACTGATCTTTTCATTTTCTTGACAAGCACTGATGCTCAAAATCAGTGACTAATCCACTGATATGTTATCCACTGATAGTAAAAATCACCCACTGTTATCATATTATTACCATTGTAACCACTGATGCTTGTTTCATCAGTGGCCCTCAAAACAACTGTCCTCCACTCTTTATCCATATCATCAGAGGTTGGCACGTGGTCCGTTTTTAGCCATCAGATCTTAATAACCGCTGCCACATCAGCGATCAATTTTTCCCTTAATAAAACCCTGATCAAAACCCCCAAACTGGGTTTTACACTGTCGAATTGAATTCCAAAATTCTCTTCTTAGCAGTTTTTCTTCAAATTCTCTTCTCAAAGCAGTTTCCAACCCTTCTTCCTAAAATCATTCTTCGTTCTTCTCCGCAAAAATGACGAAATCGAAATCAAAATCACGATCAAAATCAAAGCCATCATCATCTTCTAAAGAGGTTGCTCAAATGGCCTCTGAATCCATCGAAATACCATACAAATCCCCGCATAATTACTTGGGTCTACTCACAAAACCCACCAACAACCACACATTCAATTCCATCATTGACACAATATCTGCATCAAAGTACAAAACTTTGCTTACCGCAGATGCTCCTATTTATCTGCAAACCCAGAGAGAGTTTTGGGAAAAGGCCACGCTTGAAAAGCAAGATGATAAAGTCATTACCATCAACTCTTCGATACAGGGTAAAGCGATTCAAATTACACCGCAATCAATCTCCGAAGTCTTTAAACTCGATGATCAGAAAGGTAAAACTTCCTTTGATAAAACCGAGTTGAAAACTGATTTCGTAAAAAGGGGATATGCAAAACAATCAAAGGTAGATACCTTACAAAAAGGTTACTTCCCTTCTGCACCAAGGTTTCTATTTCACACACTTCTGATGTGTGTTTCAAATAAAACAACAGCTTTTAACGAAATACCATTAAGATTCAATGTCTGGGTTATGCTATTTTAAATAGTGAAAATTATAACTATTCCCAGGAGATCTTTAATAACTTGATAAAAAATGTTGATAGCAAATCATTTTTACTTTTTCCAAGATTCTTAAGCTACTATTTTAAACAAAAATTTGAAAAAGAAAATGAAAATTTACTAAAACAGGGTGTCTATTTTCAAATAAAAAGGTTAACAACTGAAACATTTTCTAGAATGATGGCACCAATAAAAACAAAAGTAGAGGTGCCTGAGCAGATTTTAGCAGTTACCACTGCTCCTCAGACATCTGCTGCTGAGCCCACTGCTCCAGGTGATCATGGCAGCAGGACCACTGCTTTGAAACCCACACCTGACATCTCCAAATTTGAAACCCACACATGACATCTCCAAAAAGACCAAAAAGAAATCATACAAAAAGCCCACCAAACCCAAGAAAAAGGCAACTCTGGAAGATGAGATCCCAGAGCAACTGCCTGTGACAACACAAATGTCCCCACAAACCACTGCTGTGACTTCCTCACAGCAGTTGGTAGATAGATCTCCACCATTGCATCATACTCCTTCTGCATCCTCACAAAAGGATCAGGTTGTAAGCACAGGGACCCCACAATATGAAGATCTGGACCCAATCGGATCCATCTTCCTCAGTCCTGATCCCAAGGACATGTCTCTTTCAACACTCATACCCTCACCAATCATAATGTCACAATCAATAATACCCTTGTTGCATGCAGTTGCTATAGCTCAGACACAAACCAGTTCCTCTCTATCACCTGTCACTGAGAGTATACTCCCACAGGTAACTGGGTCTGGTGCTACTACTCCTGCTATCCCAGCAACAATTGAGGAGGTTACACCCCCTGAGTTACAAGTAACTCTCGGTGGTAGTTCAAGTGGAGCAGCAACTACAACTGATGGATCAACAGATCTTCAGTTGGACAGTTGTTTCATTAGTAACACTCCCTTGAAGGCAATTTCTTCTATAGCACCTTCGGTAACCACCAGTGAGTTAGTTTTAACCACTAGTACCATCAAAGGATTATCAAGTGCTGAAGAAAGAAGTCCCCAGTACCAAGAACAAGGGGCATCAATGGATGATTTTTGGGACTCAGTTCCTAAGTGAAACATTGATACAACCACTACTGGTGGGAAATCAGATGATCCTAGTAACATGGGTGATGATTTAAAATATCAGGAATTGACGGGCAGAGTTGAAAAACTTGAAACATCAGTTACTGAAATAAAGGATATGGTGCAACAGCTGTTAAAAGCTCAAAAAGCACAATCCACTGCTGTTCCACCTCAAGAACCTGCTCCACCACAAGCACTTGCTGCAAATGAGCTCTGGAATATTTTCCAACCCATACTTGAAAAACAAAAACAAATGGCTGATCAGCAGCATGAAATACATGTGAAAATGCTGACAAACATGGTGGAGTCGAGATTTAAAGATACTCAAGCAGACATCAAAGCTATCAAGGCTCATCTTCAAAGCACTTATGGAAAAGTTCCTTCCACTATACTCTTCATGGATAACCCCCTTCCAGATAATGCCAAAAAGGGGGAGAAAATCCAGTTGAAAAAGAAGGGAATAGAAGATGGTCTGTATATTGAACCAGAACAAGAAAAACAGATATCTAAACCTCAAACCACAAAATCTCATATTTCCATCCAAACAGCTGATACAACAGTAGTTACAAAAACTGCTAGCCAAACAGCTACCGTCTTTTCAACACACACCATTCCATCACACACCACCAAAACCACTGCCCTACCACCATCATCATTACCTCCTGTCATAAAGCAGAAGACAACAGATGTTACAACATCTGCTGTAATGACAACAGTGGTTGAAACACCAGTTGTTTCAACACCTGTTAGTCAGACATTTTCCACCACTCAAACCACAACCACTGATCCACCCAAGACATCATCAGCCTCTCCTACAATAAAAAGGAGAAGGGTTTTCATTCCTGATGATGATTCTCCATCACCACCACTAAAAACAACTTCACCACCTTCAACCCCTGCTCAAAAGCAGAAGGCATCTACTGACACATCAGTAGTTGTAATGACAACAGAGGTTGAGACACCAGTTGTTTCAACAGCTGTTAGTTAACCATCCACCACTGCTCTCATCACTCCTACATCACAACCAAAATCCTCTTCATCCGTAAAGCTTCACAAACGAAAAAGAGAAACAACTCAAGCCACTGATGAAATATATGATCCTGTTGCCGCAAAATATCCACTGGAACTAGATGCTGTGAAAAATGAGATGAGACAATTTTACACCGAGGAAGATCCTTCAAAAAGAAATTTTCCTTCTCTCATTGGCTTCATAGTTCCAGAAAACATGGATGAATATCTTGAAATGAAAGCAAGGCAAGCAAGGATTAGAGCTAAACTCGAATGCAAAGATGAAGGTGATGAAGCCATTGCAGAAAGAATGGTACTCTTGCTCACAAAGGTCAAGCTAATGGAAGACTTTGCACAAGATCTGAGCAAAGAAAAGGCAGATCAACGAAAAGCAATAAGAAAAGAGTATCTTGCATATATAATGAAAGAAAAATTCTATTCAGCTGAAGAAAAACAGTTTGAAGAATGACCAATAATTGCTTTAAAGCATGAAGCTAACAGGATTGAAAGGATTAAAAATGATCCAAGTAAGAAGAAGACAGCTCCAAATTGGAACAAATACAAAAAGCTAATTGCTGATCTTACTTTCGAGTACAAAAAGAAGAAACAGGAACTGATAGATGCTAAGGTGGATATTGCTGAAGCCATAGCAAAATGGACAAAGCAGTATACCGACGAAGCTTATGAAAGGCTGAAGAAAAGAAGGACAACAGTCCCATACACTTCTAAAAAGCCAGACCACAACAAGATGGAGCAACAGCTGGATGCTCTTAAAGCACTGCCCACATCAGCAGATAACCCTATCCTTGTGAAAAAACAAGAAAAAGGAAAACTGCTGACCAGTGAAGAAGAAAAAGAAAAGGAAGCTGAGTACTTCACAGAAGCCATCAAGAAAATGGGTCTAAAAGAAGATAGTTCAGTGAGCCTTCAAAACCTTTTCAAAAAGGTATTAACCAAACTTGCATCACCAAACACTGCAGCAGATATCTCAGACAGTGAGCTTGATCAACAAAAGACACAAGAGCAAATTGACAAAGAAGTTGCAGAAGACATAGCTGCAGCAAATGAAGTCATAGAAGAAGCTTTCAAAAGAATGTCTGAAGTACAGGATACTGCTTTACAATTTTTCTCAAGGCCAAAATCTCCAAACTCATCAGCAAATAAATCTCTCCCAAGAAACCCATTTGGTTTAAAAATACTAAAGTGGCTCTCTGATCAAAAGACCCATGTATTGACTGTGGTCAGAACCAATGGTGAAGTGAAGTACATATCAAGGAAAGAAGCACTAGGCCTTAGTGTTGAAGATTTGCAGGATCTCCTTGAACTTACACTGTGCCGGGATGAAGATGACTCAAGTTCCAAAGAATTTGAAGAAGAATTTAAAAGACAAGCTAAGGAACTTCTGATGAGGAATAAAAATCCAGAATAATGAAGGGTTTTGGCATTATCTGTTCCAGGGGGAGATTGTTGGGATTGAACCCTACCAGAGGAACAGATAATGAAAGCCAAAACCGGTTCACAACAGGGGATTCTTAATAAGCAGTTGTTTACACTAGACTTCCCCCTTGAAAGAGATTATAACATCTGATGGTCTTTTATCCACTGTCTGTATACAACTACTGCTGCTCCTTTAACTACTGATGAAGCCCAGAAAAACTGCTGAGAAGAAACACACTGCTGGTACAAACTACTGATGACAAAGCACTGCCCAATTAAGGACTGATCAACCTTGAGGAAAGCACTGATGTAAAGAGAGAGCAGTAGTTTAGTATGTCATCTGTTTTATGTATAGTCAGTGGTTAGGTTTAGCAGTGTTTGTATAAGAACAGTAGATACAGGTTGTTAGGCTGTTAGACGTCGCTTTCATGGTGACGTCAGCTGAGATGTCTCAGTGGTTTGGTTTGTCTATAAATGGAACAGTACTCTGTACTGTTACATTTGATCGTTTTGAGTGAGTTCTTCTCCTCAATTCAATCCTTTCATCTTGTGCAATCCAACCTTGGGGCATCAGGCTGATGGGGAGTTTAGTTTGTAAGCATGTTTGTAATCATTTGACTTGTATTGTAAATATTTTGACTAAATGAATTGCATATGCTTTTTCAAAACTGTTTCTCTCCTTGATTGTGCTAACAAAGTTTGTTGTTCATTTCCGCTGCACTTAAACTCTATTCATTTCTGTTTAATTTGTTCAAAGTTATACAATCAAGCACAATCATGAGAGCCTCCGATCCTATCACAGGAGAGTTGTTACCTTAGTTCTTGGACACATTTGCATGACACTTCTTCTTTTTATGACTTTCTAGACAATCCTTTTTGTGATGTTTTTCCGAATTGCATGTATAGCACTTTCTTTTGAATTTGAACTTAGACCTAGAACCCCCTTTTTCCTTTGAAGTTTTTTGCTCAGATCTGCCTCTCATATACAGTATATCTCCATTCTCTTCTTTAACTTCAGGTTTCTTCTTTAGTTCTTTTGACTTGAGGGCTGCAAGAACTTCTTCCATTGTTAAAGTATCTCTCACATACATAGGTGTATCTACAAAATGCTCAAAATTCTAAGGACGAGATGTCAAGAACAATATCGCTTGATCTTCATCTTCTACAGTAACTTCAATATTCTCTAAATCTAGAATCAACTTGTTAAATTCGTCTGTATGATCTTCTAGAGTCTTCCCTGTACTCATATTGAATGTGTACGGTTTCTTCTTCAAGTACAAACGATTTGCCAGTGATTTGGTCATATACAGATATTCTAATTTCGCCGAAATTCCACCTGCGGATGTCTCTTTTGAGACCTCTCTCAAAACCCTATCTCCCAAACTCAGAATAATGGCATTGTGTGCCTTATCAAGAATATCCTTTTTCTCCTTTTCTGTGAGATCATTGGGCAGATTCGCTTCACCAACAAGAGCATCAAATATGCCTTGATGAACCAGCAAGGCACGCATTTTCAATCACCATAATCCGAATTCATTCCGAGCATCAAACTTCTCTAATTTGAATTTTGTTGAAACCATTCTTGTTCTTCAATTGCGGAACCCTAATTGAACGAATCTTCTTTAAATCGAGCTAAGGTGGCTCTGGTACCACTTTTGGTAAAACACCAAAGAAAGATCACACACTCACACGAACAAGATTCAACAATCAAATGATTTCATTATCATATTTCAGTCATCACAAATTGTTTCAAGAGAAAAAAACGAAAAAAGAATAAACAATGAGTAACTACAAATGATGAATTGTAACAACTTATGTCCCCCATCTCTGACCTTCTCTCTTCATAACTGTTATTAACTAGTAAGATTACCCGCGCTACGCTGCGGGGTTTCGGTTGATATCTATTTTGGTTCAGTATAACAACCGAAAGAAATATGCTCAAAAGAATATCGACACATGTTTTAAATTGACCGAAAATCATAAAAATAAATTTAAATTGGACAACGGGACCAATTGATTTAAATGAGTAAATTACAAAAATCGTCTTTTATATATGTCACTTATTGCGAACTGTGTCCTTTGTCTTTAATAATTACAGAAAACGTACTCGATGTTTGCAAACCCTTGCAAGTTATGTCCTTTAGCCCTAACTCAGTTAATTTTTGTGGTTAAATCTGAACAAATAGACCACTCTAAAAAAATACAAATAATAAAGTCCAAAAAAAAATCAAGAAAGAAACAAAAAAAAACTAATAGGATAAAAAGCATTATCCACATAACTTGCCAATTGTAATTTGCGTTAAAGCGTAGACTAACTGAAAATATACATAAAAATAAGCATTTATAAACATGAAAACGAATTATATTTGACACATATTTTCGAAGATATTTACGTTGAATCGTAAACCAACTTAAATTTATACCCACGCGTGCATAAAAATAAGCATGTAAGAAAATAGTTACGACGTGTTGTAGAAAATTTTTAGAAAGTTAAGAGGTTGGAATTGTTAACACTGAAAGTTAAAGGGAGTAAAAGTATATAGAACTATAATAAAGACA
The DNA here is from genome assembly GCA_030545235.1 of Helianthus tuberosus. Taxonomy (NCBI): domain Eukaryota; kingdom Viridiplantae; phylum Streptophyta; class Magnoliopsida; order Asterales; family Asteraceae; genus Helianthus; species Helianthus tuberosus. Next base: position 76,550,486 of record CM060451.1, on the reverse strand, counting down.
AAAGAAGAAAAGTTAAAAAGAAAAAAAAAACTACTTGTACATGTGCTTTGAAATTGTAAGTTATAAGAATAAACTAATCTTCATAGTTACAGAAGTAACCCCTTCAATGTCTCATTATTTAGTGTAAAGCCCCTCTACTTTGTAAACATTATTAAAACCTGTATAAACTTGTAATTGAGTTGTACCCATTGACTTTTCCTTTGACTCTTAACATTTTCGATATAAATTTCACTTAAATCAATTTTTCTTTATAATTTACAAGTCAATGAAGCATGACCGTACAAACTTACAAAACTGCGATGTGTCTCCATTTTCATTATTTTTTTAATCTTTTACATATTACAACCTTTAAAATATGTTGTTTTATATTATTTGAAATTTATCATTTCGTCGTGTTTTATATCCACATTTCAATGTGGGATTTTTCTCGACGTGAATACACCAGTGTGCATGTTGAGATAAAGCCTTACAAATTTAACACTCTCGTCACAACACAAATTCCTAGTGAGTAACACAGAATACATTCATTATTAGTTTAATTTAAAGTTAAATTGGTTTTGACTTCGTGAAAGTGGGAGGAAGACCTTGGCTATGTTTACCAAGCTTACTTTTACAACAAAAAAAATTATATTTTTTTTCTTCTGAAAGTGTTGTTCATTTTTTTCATTTAATTAAACTACATTTTTTTTTACTTACTACTAAATTTCATAGATTTTCTCTTTCAGAAGACTTCTTCTACATGTACATATGGTCAAATCGTGACATCGATCATGTTGTTGCTATTTATTTGTTGAAACTTGACTTCCATAGTTTTAATAGGATTATCGATACACGGTTCGACTATTGTATTAATCGCAACTCCCTCGTATGAGCATTGAGCATTGCTTGATTGATCACGAGGAGATATTTCATTACAAATATATGTGCATTTATATCTAGACATTCAACACATATTAACGTAAAATTTTATCGTTATAATAAAAAGTCATGTTACACTTGAGATGCTAATAAACAAATATTGCGTGCCAGTTTTACTATGTACCAACAAAATAACACAAAAGAAATTTGTTTTTATCATATCTTGAGTGAACCGTGTTATATTATTATGTATCCAACAAGGAATTAAGATATGAGTTTGCTTGAGTGTTCAGTTTAAAATAAATATACAATTTAGTTTACCGGACTAGAAGTTGGCTACACAGTCCAAATTTTCTAAAAAAGTGTAAAAAGTCTTAAAACAACAAAATATCAACCATAAAACACACATAAAACTCACAAATAACAAAATAAAGATTATTAAAATATTATATGTGTGGGTTGTGTTTTGTGTTTTGGATGATAAGGTTCTAATTATCGAATGTCAAACATTATTGTGTTTTATATTGATTAACATATTGTGTTTTATGTTCAAAGTTCTATGATTGTGTGTTTGACGTTTTTATAGATTATTATTAGGGCTGTAAACGAACCGAACGAACACGAACAAGACCTTGTTCGTGTTCGTTTGTTAAAAAATATATGTGTTCGCGAACCGTTCACGAACACTTATCGAACGGGATTTTATGTTCGTGTTCGTTTGTTAAGGAAATGAACTTGTTCGTGTTCGTTTGTGTTTGTTTGTTAAATTTAGGCAACGAACGTTGACGAACACAAATGAGCACAAACTAATGTTTATGAACACAAATTGAAACAAACGAACACAAATTGAAACAAACGAACACAAACAATCGTTCATGAACAAAATTTACAATACACTGACACTTATTAGATATTTAATTTGTCAGAATTTTGATATATTTAAATAAATATAAAAACTAAAAACACTAATGAACTATCGAACACAAGTGAACACGTTACCGAATGTTCACGAACATAAATGAACGAACGCAACCTCTGTTCATGTTTGTTCATTTAACTAAACGAACAAAATTTCTTGTTCGTGTTCGTTTGTTTAATAAACGAACGAACACAAACGAACTTCCCGCCGAACAGTTCACGAACTGTTCGCCGAACGTTTGGTTCGTTTACAGCCCTAATTATTATGGTTTGAATACGATGTTTTAGTAGTCTCCACTCTATTATTTGTGGGTTTTAGATGTGTTTTATGGATGAAATTATAGTGTTTTATGATTTTTTACACTTTTTTAGGAAATTTGGATTTTATAGCTGAACCATACTCTGGTTTACCGTGTATACGGTAGGGTAACTTGAGTTTAAATGAAATTCTTGCTCTTTAACTTTAATTTGATTGTCATCGATATGTGCTTCATAATTAAGTATTTTGCAAAAGTAGAAATACATGTGATAAAATGATGCACGTAGGCCTCAACAAACGTGCACATTTGGACAAATGATGGATAAAAGTTTGTGAAATACCTTTGGTGCTTTTGTTAGATAGAACCTTTGGTGCTTTTGTTAGATAGAAGAAAGTGAAGAACCATCAAGAATTTGTAATGGATATTTAAAGTAAGAGTGAAAACTCTAGAGATTTCAAATGCTTTCAAAGCTTTCACGCAAAACTTAACATCATTCGATGATTAAAACTTTTATTATTACTTATAGACCATAGATTTAATAAAATATATATGTATATAGGCTTCGGTTCAGTTAAGAACCATCACGAGTTGTGAGAACTAAGAGAACTTCTACTTCCCACACGAGTTGAGCCATAATTTTTTATACAAACGTAGATGAAAATATTATAAACACATCTATAAAAAGAAAAAGGAAAAAAATTGTCGAGTCGGTAGTTATACCTTATGTAAGTTTTGTTTACAAGTAAGTGGACCCTTGCATTTAGGGCTGTAAACGAACCGAACGTTCAGCGAACAGTTCGTGAACCGTTCGGCGGGAAGTTCGTTTATGTTCGTTCGATAAGCTTAACGAACGAACACGAACAAAAAATTTCGTTCGATAAGCTTAACGAACGAACACGAACAAAGGTCTCGTTCGTTCGACTGCGTTCGTGAACGTTCGGTAATATGTTCGTTCGTGTTCGATTTTTTATGTTTATCTTTCTAAAACTTTTTAATGTTTTATTAATTTTTTACTTTCCCCATATGTATTATTTATCTCTCTCTCTGACCCTCTCCCTCTTTTGATATCACACTCCTTCGTTCAGCTTATCTCCAATCGATTGAACCCAATATTATCGATCCCTTCAATCTTTAAATGGTTATATTTAACTACCTTCGTTGTGTACAATGTTTAAGATTAACGGTGCCGTTTTTTATTTTCAAAATTAAAGTTCATTTGTGTTCGTTTGCGTTCGTGGTTAGTGTTCACGAACTGTTCGCGAACAATCAAAATTCCTTAACGAACGAACACGAACACAAACTTCTGTTCGTCATGTGTTCGCGAACAGTTCACGAACATCCAAATTTCCTTAACGAACGAACACGAACATGGCCTTGTTCGTGTTCGTTCGGTTTGTTTACAGCCCTACTTGCATTTCATGGATCAAGAACGAGTATATCAAGATAGTGATGTCATCCCTTTTGGAGTATTTGGTACACATCTCCTGCCCTCGAGCGAAAGATGGAATGCAAAACCTCATTCTGTTAAAACTTTATTTTGTACAAGTCTTTTGAAAACAATATAACTTGTGATGTCTTTTGAGTACAAAATCGTGACATGTAAACTATTTATACCTTGGAATGGATGAACATCGTGAATATTTTATTCATATAGTTTGTTTACCTACATCGTGTGGAATGAAAACTAATCAAGTTCACACCTTGCGCTTCCGCCTATGAGCAGGTGTGACATCGACGAATCCGATTTTTTCTTTTCAAACAGAAAATTCTCCATCTCCTTCACCCAATCCGAATATTTTTTGTCTGACAAAGCATCATTGACTTGCATTTGTCTAGGGTAATCGGAAGGGTGAAGGTAATAGGGTGAGTTGTGGTCGACGACGTTGCCGCCATCTTTTGTCACTGGTTCATCGTCTCCGGCCATACTTGCAGAGGACGACTAGAATTTCGTTGAGCAGTAGCAGGGCCGGCTCTTGAGCCATCTTAAGATAATGTAAAGGTCTCAAGTTCAAGGATTGGCTCCACCATGAAGGTCTAATTTTTTTAATTCATTTCCCCTTACCACAATTTTGGGCCCAGTTTTTTATTTCGCCCATGGCCTAAATTATTTTGAAAGTTTTCAGAGACGACTCTGAGCAGTAGAATCATTGTTCTGATACCATTATAAATTTCAAGGTATCATTTTTTATTATCTTGAAACTTTTGATACAATGGAATGAGGAGATAGCCTCCGTTTAAATAGTCTGGTTAGAGAGGGCAACCAGGTTCTACAATTTGGCGAGTGCGATAGCCTATATAAGAAAATTGTTGTTGTAAATTTTTTTTTTGATGTAAATATGGTGGAGATAACACCTATAATTTCGAATTCCAATAAATTATTCATTGAGCCCTACTTGATCTGACCGCCTAGATAATTACACATAATTTCTCTCATTTTCGTTTCTTTCATTCGCATTTTGATTTCCCATAGATGTACAACATCTAGTGGTTTTCTTGAGTTTAGACTGATTGATAAAACATGTCCCCCAAGTCCATTTATCTGGACTCTAGACACAAAAGTTAGAATAATCATTATGTATATAATAACTATCACTCATGAGAGATCACAATAATCCGTAAGGGTTGTATTATTGGCACACATTGGGGGTTAAATCGACACCCTCAATACACATCGTATAGGCCTATACAATGCGTATTGAGGTGGGTTCAAACTTCTATTCTATGTCTGCCAATGGCTGCCATTGTCCCCTACCAAAAAGTAATACGCATCGTATAGGCCTATATGCATATTGAGGGTGTCGATTTAATTTTTGCAAGGTAGCTTCCTGTCACGCGATAGCTTTCCGTCACGCGAACGAAAAAGCAGCACTTTGGACATTTGTTGGTCTTCAAACGTCTAGGAAACATTATTTGAGAAAACCCCAGAATTTATCGAAGCTGTAGAATGAGATCCTCCACTGTTGGGTTATCATCTTTCAACCCCATTTTCCCTAAAAAAAATTATCGATTCTGTTTTTCAACGGGGATGTAATGCAATGATTTCTCTCAATTGAATAGACAGACACTTGATTTCTCTCGTTGAAGATCAGCTCCTGTTGGTCAAAGGGGATATGTTCCTTGGCCTGTATTTTGAGCTTGACGCTGCCAACAGTGTCTGAGCCTTTGACATCAAGTGGCACGATCTTACCCGTGTCGGTCTTGACTGAATTGCAATAAAAAACACACACAAAGATTCAAGTAAACTGAAGCATTTCATCTAAAACAAAAGAAGAAAGTGTTCCTCTTTGTTACCAAGCATGTCATCTGAAACAATTAACAGGACATTGTTGTTCAACAGGATTTGCTTCCGGTGATCTCTGTTAAACTTCTTCGAATATACCCAAAGTAGTTGATCCTCCACTGTTGGGTTATCATCTTTCAACCCCATTTTCCCTAAATTTATCGATTATGTTTTTCAACATGGATGTAATGCAATGATTCCTCTCAATTGAATAGACCGACACTTGCTTCATAGGACTCACTTGAATCGTCTCGGATGTAAATTGTAATAACACTACGTTTAGCATTAGTGCCTGCTTGAATTGTAGAAAGCAAAGGATAACAGCTTCGGTTTCATCAGCTGCATTTGGAACATGAGAGTTGAAAAAACTGCAATTGGAATTGATCTTGGAACAACACACTCTTGTTACCATATGACACATGATAAAAGCGCTTCTCTAGACAATCTGGGATTATGTTCCGCAAATTGGGGACCACATATTTGCTTCAAGATTTACATCTAATGTCCAAGTTTCCCATAGTCACAAACGATTACGGTTTGTATTTCGCATAGCCACCGTTTCGGTAGTCAAAAAAGGTTGCGGTTTGTAGATTCAATCTTCATTGCTTCACTAAAATTAATAAGGCGGTCTCTTTGCTTCGTCCATTAGAACTATTTGTGTATGCATTCTGTTGGTACTGAACAACAGAATCAGGTTCTCAAAACAAGGATCGTTCTAATAGATTAAAGAGAATAAACCCTCGTTCCAACCAATTATGGGTTAATAGATTCTGAAGTTGTTATTTCAGTTATTTCTATTGATCCACAAATTCCAACAAATAGTGTCTAATGCAAGGATCTTCGAATGCGGTGTGTACGTTAAATACCGTTCACCGCTTTTTTAGTTGCTTCTCTTGTTCCTAATGCAACTGTGAATATTGAATGTGCAAACTGAAACATCTTGACACGGTATAATTGCAAGACTGTTTGTCGGATTTCCAATGGAAGTTGAAATCGACATAAAGAACATCGTTGATTCAGTCGCAAACAAAACCAACACGATCAGGTATCGGAGAACGTGTACTTCAAAAATTCGGTTACGTTTTTCAACAGGGATGTAATGCAATTGGAATTGATATTGGAACAACATACTCTTGTTACCATATTGTTCGTCCACTAGAACTATTTGTGTATGCATTCTTTTGGTAGTTAACGACTTATGTTGAAGGTATACGTCATAAAACGATTCATATTAAACTTTGAATCAGGTTGTTAATTTTAATGAAGCAATGAAGATTAAATTTGCAAACCGCATCAGTCTTCTGTGATTATTCGAAACATTCCGAATAACTGGCAGAAGAACTCGACACGTCTTCTGCTAGTTACTCTTTTCGGCAGCCATTTTTCCTTTTCCTTGAATTTCGAGAACATTCTCTCTAACATGAGAAACGAAAGAGATTTCGAGCAGTTCGTCGATAACATGTAACATCTAGTTATATTCCTACATCTATATCTTTTGTCATGACAAACTATGTGACATGTGTCTATTCCAGTGGTCCCGATACTATTTGTGTATGCATTCTTTAGGTAGTTAATAAAACAAAAGCTATCAACGCAGGGATAGGTATAGAACCCAATATGTCTTCCTGAATCTGAATCTGAAAGTTAACTTTGACTTATAAAAGTATAAATCACCTCCAATCATTTCCTAGTCAAATCACACACTATAAATTTTAAACTTATCGTGTGTTGCAGTTTGGAAAGATGACCGAATAGAGATTTGAATAACAAACTGTGAAGAACTTGTTTGCGTTATCCATCAACATAAGCTAAAATACTCTAAAATTAAGAAGGCGGTCTCTTTGTTGCGTATTGATTATTGAAAAGATTTGTTGAAATTGAAAAAAGAGTAAAAAAGATGAATTGAGGCGTACATTAGGAACAAGAAGTCCAACAATCCGTTCATTATCTGTTGTTGTCTAAAACAATATGAATGCATGCAACGAATTTGAAAACTGTGGAGCGTTGGGTATATTCGAAACCAACTAAAACACGTTGGGTATATTCGAAACCAACTAAAATACGTTGGGTATATTCGAAACCAACTAAAATACACTAAAATTACGTTACAATACGTTAAAATACGCTAAAATACGTTAAAATACGCTAAAATAAACTAAACTACGTTAAAATACATTAAAATACGCTAACTTACGTTACAATACGTTAAAATACACTAAAATACGTAAAAATACCCTAAAATAGGTTAAAATAAGTTAAAATACGTTAGAATACGCTCAAATACGTCAAAATACTATTAAATACGCAACAATATGTTAGAATACGTCAAAATACGCAAAAATACTTCAAAGTACGCGACTAACGATATTTACACACACGTATACATATAACAAGGCATATGGAGTCCAAGTGGATTTCAAACAAAACTATACGTAATCATTGAATACGATATTCGCACGCAACCGAACGGCACCGAAACGACTTATGTTGAAGGTATACGTCATAAAACAACAAAATATGTGAAAGTTCGGCAAAAAACGAGACGTATACGCTTCGAACCGAGGGAAACAAGATAAAACTAAATTTGAAATAATGCCCAATACGATCGTATAGGCCTATGTCGTATCGTATATCAGCTTAATACTCATCGTATAGGCCTATACAATGCGTATTAAACTTTGAATTTTCTCAAAAATACCCCTGAATTTATCAGAAAAACAGGGGTATTTCAGTAAATTCATCGTTCAATATGTATCGTATAGGCCTATACGATGCGTATTGAACTATAAATTTCTCAAAAATGTTTTTCAAATCAAGGGTTCCATCATTACAACCACTTGTCTTCAACGGGGATGTAATGCAATGATTCCTCTCAATTGAATAGACAGACACTTGCTTCATAGGACTCACTTGAATCGCTCAGAAGTACTGAACAACAGAAATAACAGCTTCGGTTTCATCAGCTGCATCGTTTACCGTCGAATGCATCCTTATTTTTGTAAATCGCACAAACAAGCATTCCTTGAACGAGTCTAGAACACTCGTAATCCTCAACCGGCTTTGAAACCGGACGGAATCTACGAAGAAACTGTTCGATTTCACGGTGAGTGGAGAAATTAGTGACGGAGAAACTGTTCGACACAGAAACTGTTCGATTTCACGATGAGTGGAGAAATTACAAGTTTTTAATAAAATTTCATTCTGCTGTGGACTTGTTCTCTATGAAATGTCTCACTTAACAAGAGAAGCAACTAAAAAAGCGGTGAACGGTATTTAACGTACACAGACACTTGCTTCATAGGACTCACTTGAATCGTCTCGGAAGTACTGAACAACAGAAGGATGAGATATCGGCAGTTAGCTTGAAGAAGTTTCTCTCAATCAGGTGTGCCAATAGATTCTCCCTTTTAACAATGTCCTGTTATTTGTTGGAAATTTGTGGATTTCGGTTGGTTCAGACAGACACAATTTGTTTTCAAGGGGATGTAATGCAATGATTCCTCTCAATTGAATAGGCAGACACTTGCTTCATAGGACTCACTTGAATTGTCTCGGAAGTACAGAACAACAGAAGGATGAGTTATCGGTAGTTACGAGATTCTTCGAGAATTAGAAAAGGAGAAAATACGGAACGACAAGGGTAGTATGAGTCTGAGTCCATTGTGGTTCGTGTCAGGTATGTATTTCCTATAGCCACCGTTTCCGTAGTAAAAAACAGTTGCGGTTTTCCACATTCAATCTTCATTGCTTCATTATAATTAACAATGCGGTCTCGATTGAAGATGTAATTACAAGACTGTTTGTCAGGCTTCCAATGCTCACACGGGGTGATAAACAACGCTGATATTGAATGGATTATTAAACCAAGAAAGTCATTGGATTGCCGCAGATGAAGTCAAATCTGATCAAACTTGGACATCAGACATAAATCTTGAAGAAACGGAACATAATCCCAGATTGTCTAAAGAAGCGCTTTTATCATGTGTTATCCATAGGTCGGTCTCGGGTGGGCATAAGATCCGTGGGCCCTATTGTCGGATTATTGAACCAAGATAGTCATTGGACTGTCGCAGATGAAGTCAAATGTGATCAAACTTGGACATCAGACGAAAATCATGAAGAAACGGAACATAATCCCAGATTGTCTAAAGAAGTGCTTTTATCATGTGTGATCCCAAGGTCGGTCTCGGGTGGGCATAAGATCCGTGGGCCCTATTGTCGGATTATTGAACCAAGATAGTCATTGGACTGCCGCAGATGAAGTCAAATGTGATAAAACTTGGACATCAGACGTAAATCTTGAAGAAACGGAACATAATCCCAGATTGTCTAAAGAAGCGCTTTTATCATGTGTGATCCAGAGGTCAGTCTCGGGTGGGCACAAGATCCGTGGGCCCTATTGTCGGATTATTGAACCATGATAGTCATTGGACTGCCGCAGATGAAGTCAAATGTGATCAAACTTGGACATCAGAAGAAAATCATGAAGAAACGGAACATAATCCCAGATTGTCTAAAGAAACGCTTTTATCATGTGTGATCCAGAGATCGGTCTCGGGTGGGCATAAGATCCGTGGGCCCTATTGTCGGATCTGTGACTCCATGGAAGATGTGATTTAGGAAAGCGTGTCGTATCATGTGTCATAAAATGGAACATAATCCCAGATTGTCTAAAGAAGCGCTTTTATCATGAATGTTTCGAATCATCATAGAAGTCGTATCGGGTGAGTTGTGGTTGATTTATAGGAGGAGGTTATGAAATGAATATATGTTTATGCGAATTTAAAGGACAATACTGACAGTGGTACTGGTCATTTCTCCCACTATGCAAAGATGAAAAATCTCACCATAACATATTTAATATGACACATGATAAAAGCGCTTCTTTAGACAATCTAGGATTATGTTCTGCAAATTGGGAACTACATATTCGTGTGTAAAAGCTTGGAAAGATGAACGAATAAAGATCTGTATATAGACACTTGGTATTTGTTTACCACATGACACAAGATAAAAGCGCTTCTTTAGACAATCTGGGATTATTTTCCGCAAATTGGGAACCACACTGTAGACTGGTGGGCTTGAATGGTTTTAATAATACTTGAAAACGGAAATAATCATGTCAAGATCTTTATCTATCATATCATCGACCAACTGCTTGAAATCCCTTTCATTTCTCGGGTTCGCATTCGACACAACACAACAAAAAATAAATTCAAAAAAAAGTGGTCTGATACGCATCGTATAGGCCTATACGATGCGTATAAAGCCCGCCGCCAGACATAACCTGCACCTATCAGTCTGCCATGTCTTTTACTTTATTTCAATATGCATCGTATAGGCATATACGATGCGTATTGAATTGAAAAAGTGTGTAGATAGACAGGGGGTGTGCCATTAGAAAACCCCATCCGTAATTAGTCTTAAATGAAATTCGGCTAGGAATTAAGGACAAAATGAGGGGAGTTGTTGGTAGCTCAAATGTGAACTAGCTATACGACTCGAATTTGGCTTTGTGCAAGGCCGTTTTTGAGGGGGTGCGGGGTGGGCAACAGTACAGGGCCCAAACCTTCCGGGGTCCTAAATGTTTTTAATTTTGTATACAATTTACGTTGCATAATGGTGTGTGTTAAGTGTGATATGATTTTATTGATATTTTAAGCCCATTTTAGGCATTAATAAAGTTTTAAATTTCTAAAAGAGTAAATTGCCATTTTAGTCCCTGAGTTTTGTCCAAATTTGCCACTTTGATCCAAATAGTTTTTTTTGTGCCTCTGGGTCCCTGACTTTTACATTTTGTTGCCATTTTGATCATTTTGTCTAACTCCGTCCAAAAACCCAGTTTGTACTTAATCACTAATGTTTTCAGTTGCCATTTTGATCCAATTCCAAAAAATCAAAAAAATTCCAAAAAAAATCTAAAAACAAAAAAAAATTCTAAAAAATCATAAAAATTCTAAAAAATTCAAAAAAATCTAAAAATCAAAAAAATTCTAAAAAATCATAAAAATTCTAAAAAATCCAAAAATCATTAAATGTTTCGGCATGAACCGTTTCGACCCGTACCGTATCGAACCGAACCGTTTCGACGCGAACCGTTTCGAACCCGTACCATATCGAACCGTACCGTTTCGACCCGTACCGTTTCGAACCCGAACCGTTTCGAGCCGAACCGTTTCGAGCCGAACCGTTTCGATACGGTTCGGTTCGATACGGTACGGTTCGAAACGGTTCGCGTCGAAACGGTACGGTTCGAAACGGTACGGGTCGAAACGGTACGGGTCGAAACGCTTCGCGTCGAAACGGTACGGGTCGAAACGCTTCGCGTCGAAACGGTACGGGTCGAAACGCTTCGCATCGAAACGGTTCGGGTTCGAAACGGTACGGGTCGAAACGGTTCGTGTCGAAACGGTTCGGGTCGAAACGGTTCGGCTCGATACGGAACGGGTCGAAACGGTTCGGTTCGAAACGGTTCGCGTCGAAACGGTTCGGTTCGAAACGGTTCGCGTCGAAACGGTACGGTTCGAAACGGTACGGGTCGAAACGGTTCGTGCGGAAACATTTAATGATTTTTGGATTTTTTTAGAATTTTTATGATTTTTTAGAATTTTTTTTATTTTTAGATTTTTTTGAATTTCTTTTGATTTTTTGGAATTGGATCAAAATGGCAACTGAAAACATTTTTTAAGGAAATCCCCAAAATACCCCTCTTACAAATTGGGTTTTTGGATGGAGTTAGACAAAATGATCAAAATGGCAACAAAATGTAAAAGTCAGGGACCCAGAGGCACAAAAAAAAACTATTTGGATCAAAGTGGCAAATTTGGACAAAACTCAGGGACTAAAATAGCAATTTACTCTTTCTAAAACACGATATTCTACCAATACTAAACACACACTTGGGCAAGTGCACCCATCTTGAGCGTATGTATAGCGTTGGAAAGATACCGAGGTCGTCCAAGGACACAAGAGCTTTTAGTACCGGTTTATCCTCAACGTCTAATCAATCTAATTTTTTTAGAACGGTTTTTTGGAACATAAAAATAAAAACTAAAAATGCAAATATAAATAAAATAAAAACAGATAGACAAGATAGAATCACTTGGATCTGACTCGTCTTTAATGTATCCTTTGATGATTTTCGCACTTTCGGACTTTTTAAGAGATTATCTTAGTTATAGTAATAGGCCCCTCTTTTGAAGGTGACGTTACCCTCAACCCAGTGGTTTGAGTCAGCAGGGATACAATCTCAAAGGGTCGGAATATTGAAAGATAATTAAGTTAGTTATTAATGCGAAAAGTGGTAGGCCCCTCTTTTGAATGTGACTCGGCTACGTGGTTTGAGTCAGCAAGGATACAATCCCAAGAAGCCGGTTTAAAGTATTAATAGTAGTTTACATATGAGGGGTTCAAGCTATTCGCACCCCCGCCATCCAATACCAGTGGGTATTGAAGAAGGTCATAGTAAGCTTGAACCAGGTCCTTGCAGGATCTATACACTGAACAAGGCAAGAACCTTACCAAACCATTCCCCTAACCCCCGACCAGGTAGTCAACATGCGTTTATATAGACCGTAAAAACATGAATGATGCAATCTTTTACTTTATATAGACAGTAAAGTAACTTCAAGACACCATGGAAAAATGATAAGAAAATTCACCTTCAACATAAGAAACTAGTTATTAAAGTCATTAAACAAACCCAAATAAAAAGTGCCGAAAGATTAAAAATCAAAAGTAATACATAAAATACTTGTCTTCACCAAGTGATGTAAGAGGCTTAACCAAACATGGCCTTTGATTGGCAAGAACCCTTACGATCAATCTTGGATCCCGAGACTACTACACACTCTAAAGATGGAGATTCATGCTAGCCACAAAGTCGGCTAGTGCATTTCGTATAGGTGATCCCCCAAATGGAGAGTTGTATGCTAGTGCATTTCGTATAGGTGATCCCCCAATGGAGAGTTGATGCTAGCCACAAAGTCGGCTAGTGCATTTCGTATAACCACAAAGTCGGCTTGTGCATTTCGTATAGGTGATCCCGAGACTACTACACACTCTAAACATGGCGAGTTGTATGCTCATCTTTGTGGGGCTCGTCTTAGCTAGTCCGAGTCGGTCAAACATTGATACGGGCATGAGATTAATGCTAGCCACAAAGTCGGCTAGTGCATTTCGTATAGGTGATCCCCCAATGGAACAAGGGATGGTGAAGCTTCCGGGGCTGATTTTCTTTCGTGGGAGTTTGTTTAGTAGTACGGCGGAGCATTCTTCACTTAGATTGACCAATTGCAATGCTTCAATCTTCCTTTTTCTAGATGAGGAAGTCTCTCATGAATTTTGAGTATTTTGGCATTTGAGTGAGGACTTACACAAATGAAAGATTGATATGAAATTGTTTTAGTAAGTTTATGAATTTTATGAATTGCTCGTCGGTCTTTTGACGAATTAGCCGACCTGGGTAGGGTACCGCGTGGTTTTTTGTAGGTTTGGAATTTGGCGGAGGAGTTGTTTCCTTGTGGGTTGGTGGCGAAGTCGTGGTTTGGATGGGTGGACTGTTGTAGGTTGGGGGTAGTGGGGCTTCCTCAGGAACTACGGTCCTGTTTCTTAGTGTTATGAGGTGTACTTGCGCCTTTGGGTTAGTTTCGGTATTGCTAGGTAATGCGCCTTGTGGTCTCTCGGAGAAATTTTGGGCTAGTTGATTTAGTTGTTTTTCAATGTTTTGAATACTAGATTGTTGATTTCTAAAGTTAGATTTGTAGGTCCCTCGGAGGTTGAGGTTTAACCTATTCCTTGTTATATCTAACACACTAGCGAGTGCGGAATCCAAGCTTGCATGCAAACCGAGAAAGAACAAGCATAAACACAACACATAAGTCTTCACCGATTAACACCACTTGTATTAATACGTATGAAAGGTTCGGTTACAAGCACAAGGTTTACAGATGTATTCTATAAACTCTCTCTAACTTTCGTGTGTGTGTGTTCTGAACAGAATGCTCTCTATGTGTCTGAAAATGAAGCCCACTCTGAAATGAACACTAGCATGGTATTTATACCCGAACACAGCAGGTCTGATCGAAGGATAGATAGACTGATCGAAGGATCATCTATCGACTAGAAACTCATCGAAGGATCAACATGTACTTCGAAGGATGAGATCTTTCGAGGTCCATCCATCGAAGGCTTATCTTTCGAGCTCATCGAAAGATCTAAACCATCCTTCGATGACACATCCTTCGACACAGCCATATTACAACCATTGTTCGAACTGTTTGGCCAAGTCAAACCAGGAGGATGGTTGACTTGGTCAAACTTACAGTACTAACAAAGACATCGTTTTGAATCAGGACGAAATACAGACAAAGTACAGACACAAGTGCACCAACAAACTCCCCCTTGGCTGTAGCTTTGTCTGGCTGTAGCTTTGTCTCGATCTTTGTGACTTCAAGTCTTTGACGTCCTTTCAAGTCTTCAATGTCGGAGGATCTTTAAAGTCTTCACGTCTTGAAAGCAGAAAGTGTACCAACAAACTCCCCCTTAGATGTAGGAAGTGTGTTGACAAACTCCCCCTTAACATAAGCTCCCCCTTGAGTTATGCTCGTGAAATACTTGTTCTTTATGAATTGAGATCCTTGTGGTGTTGATGATGGTCAGTGGCAACTCGATCATCTTCATCATTTGAGTGCCTTCACATCGTGACTTCATTCCGAAGCTTGTCATCGACCATGTTCTCCTTGCCTTTAGAATCTGCACATGCAAGAAATCTAAACGCGTAATGAGAACAACTGCTAGGAATATCATAAGTAAGCGACACACATGTGACCATTTGTTCAAACAAACACCGTCCGACAGTTTGAAAGTTTAAAGTACTTCATCCATTTCGAATTTTAACTTTCAACACTTTCCAAATTTCGACCGTTTATGAAGATTTAGCCGTTTCGGTTTTCGTTCAGGTTTCAGGTATCGAAGACTCGAGATCCAACATCGTACGATCGAAAATAAAAAAGAAATAAAATCTTTTTGGCTTTTAGAAAGTTTATATTAAAACACACCTAAAATCTTTTTGGAATTTTTGAATATTTCGAAATGTAAAGACTGAAAGCAGTAAATAAATATATACAGAGATGCAGAAGCTGAAAGCATTAAATAAATATTTACAGACATTCTTTTTGCGAGTTTCGAGGGTAAGAGAATCATATCAGTGTACGGTCATGCCAAAACGCTCTTGTTGTTCAGTTAATTAACATTAAGATAAGCATCCTATAACAATTATCGGTATTGTTGTCCACATAAGCTCAACTTATCAGATGTAATCATGACGAGGGGATACGTTAAGGTATGATTTATACTTACCGACCGGTGTTCATCCACATCACGACACATTCCCGTATCAAGGTATGCTCGAGGGTTCATCTTACCGGTGAGTATACCGATTATCATCTGTTTGACCGTATATGATGTGAGATTCTCACTTATTTTGATTTGAAAACAAGCCCTATGTGATAGAATCACTTATTGATGAGGAACTTGATTTTCATATGCATGAGGGCACAAGAGCAAGTTCGTGAACAGGTCAGTACTTTCGTACAGCAGAGAGACGAACTTGACTCCCGGAAAGAATTTGTGATGTATTATCACTTATTTGTATGGACATGTGATTGTTGATCACTTATTGAGGTCGTATGCAGTATGTACACGTATGTATAGTATCATGGAAGATCTAGACTTGCGTCCCCGTTATTTTTTCGGTAAAAGATACAACCATGATACCCAGATGATAAGCAGCATAAAGACCGAATATCTCAGAACCTCGGCAATCTCTCAAACGAAATTTTGGTACCAAGACCATATGCCAATGAATGGTTCCCACCTGGTCTTCAGTCGATTTAAGTTTATATCACCCTGCACACTTTAAAATGATTGTGAGCCTACCGATACATCTTATATAGAGCTGCTTATCGTTTTTCATTTTAGGTTTAAAAAGGTTTGGACAGACCACTGATGTACTATCATTTTCTCTTTTGCTCGCCAGGAAACTCATTTTTGTTTTTCTATTGTTTTTGTGTTTTTGAAATTTTTCGATGTTTTTGGATTTTCAAATTTTGGATTTACTCCCCCTAAAATCAATAAACTAAGACAAATTTAAAACACAAAAGTATTTACAAAAATGATTTTCCGATGTTAGTTTTACTCTTGCTTGACCTTAATGCCGTTTACCAATAATAAATAGTCAAATCTTGATTTGTCAAATGCTTTGGTAAAAAGGTCGGCACGTTGGTCATCGGTGTGGACATAAGCAACATCGATTAGCCTTTTCTCAAAGCAATCACGTATGAAGTGATACTTAATTTCGATGTGCTTAGTCTTTGAATGCTGCACAGGATTTTTAGTGATCTGTAAGGCAGCAGAATTATCAACGTAAATAGGAGTAGTTAGGAATTCAAAACCGTAATCACGCATTTGTTGTTGGATCCATAGGACTTGGGAGCAACAACTTGAGGCAGCAATGTATTCAGCTTCGCATGTTGATGTAGCGACGCACGTCTGCTTCTTGCACTGCCATGTGACTAGGCGATTTCCCAAAAACTGACATCCAGCCGTTGTGGATTTGCCGTCGATTTTGCATCCGCCAAAATCAGAATCACTGAATGCGATCAAGTCAAAGTTATTATCCCTAGGGTACCATAGACCGGTGTCAGGGTAACCCTTCAAATAACGAAAAATCCTTTTTACAGCTGCAAGATGTGAGGCCTTCGGGTTGACTTGATATCTGGCAAGCAGGCACGTTGGGTACATTATATCTGGTCTTGATGCTGTGAGGTACATAAGAGATCCGATCATCGCGCGGTAGTATGAGGGGCTAGTAGCTTCACCCTTCAAGTCTGGAGTAATTCCGTGATTTTGCGGCAATGGGGTACCAATGGGCGTTGCATCAGACATCTGGAACCGGCTCAAGATGTCTCCAACATATTTAGTCTGATGGATGAATATCCCAGACTCAGGTTGTTGTACTTGTAGGCCCAAAAAGAAGGTCATTTCCCCCATAGCACTCATTTCGAATTTATCCTGCATTACACGCTCGAAATCCCTACACAAAACATCATTAGTAGAACCAAAAATAATATCATCAACGTATACCTGTACCAGTAGAAGATCTACATCTTGTTCTTTGATGAAAAGAGTACAATCGATAAGACCTCTGCGAAATCCAATCTCCAGCAGATAATTAGATAAGGTTGCGTACCAAGCTCGCGGTGCTTGATGTAGACCATATAGAGCTTTGTTGAGCAACCAAACCCGATCGGGATGGATAGGATCTTCAAAACCTGGAGGCTGTTCGACGTACACCTCTTCTTCCACCACACCATGTAAGAATGCACTTTTCACGTCCATCTGGTATACCTTGAAGCCTTTGAATGAGGCATAAGCCAGAAAAATCCGAATTGCTTCTAGACGTACAACAGGTGCATACACTTCGTTGTAGTCGATCCCTTCTATCTGACGAAAACCTTGAACGACTAGCCTTGCTTTATTTCGAATAACGACTCCACGGTCATCCTTTTTGCATTTAAACACCCAACGGGTACCAATCTTCTTGTAACCAGCAGGTTTCTCTACGAGTTTCCAGACACCTAGCTTCTGGAATTGTTGCAGTTCTTCCTGCATTGCTTCAACCCAAGAGCTATCTTTCAAAGCATCTTTCCAAGTTCTTGGCTCTTCCTGTGAGACATAACACGCGAAAGACCAATCATTTTGTTGACCAGATTCTCGGATAGTTGCATACAAGCCTGCATTGTTGTTGTTTCGCAACATGTTTCTCGTTTGAACGCCACTTTGTACATTTCCGATGATGTTTTGTTGAGGATGGGTATTGTGAATCCTTGTTTCTGGATTATCTTGAACTGGAATATTTGTACCCAGATTGTTGAGATTGAGATCAACAATCAATTCAAGGCCCGGAATTGACGAAGAGGATGATGCAGTAGCTTCAGCTGTTCTAGGGACATCCACTGGAGGAGTACCCTCTGAAGTACCATGTACTGCTGTTGTTGGAGCTTCTTGATCTGCATCGAGAAATTCATCATCCTCTGAAGATTCATTCAATTCGGTAGCATCGTGAAAATCCTCATTGTCGAGAGCATTATTGTTCACCGAAGTTGGTTCTTGATTGACAAGAATTGGACGAACCAACGGTGAATCTGTTGCATTGTCACTCTCGAAAAACATCCTTGCTGCAGCATTTTCTTCAACTGCTTCAACATTGATCGAATTGAAAAAGTCATCGTACTCAAACATCCAAGGCTGACCAGGACATTTGACTGGTAAAGTATGCCTTTGTACTCTGACTTCAGACCATTCCTCGACCCTTTTAGTCTCTAGATTCCAGACTCTTAAGTTCGGGGTGGAATACCCAAGAAAGTATCCTTCAATGGCTCTTGCCCCAAACTTTCCATTAGGATCGATTATTGTGCACGGAGCTCCAAATGGTTCAAGATATGACAAATCTGGTTTCCGTTTGTTAATAAGCTCAAAGCAGGTCTTGTTGTGCCTTTTGACTGTAAGAACTCGGTTCAACGTATAACATGCAGAGGCCACAGCTTCAGTCCAGAATGGAATCGGCAATTGTGACTCTACCAACATAGTCCTAGCAGTCTCGATCAATGTGCGGTTCTTACGTTCAGCGACGCCATTTTGTTGAGGAGTATAAGCTGCACTAAATTCGTGAAGAATACCTTTTGAAGTGCAAAACTCCGCCATGGCATGATTTTTGAATTCAGTACCATTGTCGCTACGTATCCGCCTAACCTTCAAGTTATAAAGATTCTCAATCTGAATGATCAAGTTTTTGATAATACCGAAGGTTTCGCTCTTATGTGCCATGAACGCCACCCAAGAAAATCTTGAATAATCATCCGTTATCACGAGGCAATATTGATCATTCCTAATGCTTTTGTGCTTGACAGGACCGAACAAATCCATGTGCAAACGTTCAAGAGGAACAGCCACCGTGTTGATTTTCTTTGTAGGGTGTCGCTTCTTCGTTTGTTTTCCTTTCTGGCACGAAACACAGACGTCTTGAAGATGGAAGTTTTTAAGAGGAACACCATTCACCAATTCATTTGACACCAAATGATTCATTTTGCGTAAGTGAATGTGACCCATTCGTCTGTGCCAAGAGATTGTGTCTTTTTCTGTGGCTTTGGAAACGAAACAAGTTGCTTGTGCAGACGTAGTGATAGCTTGGCTCATATCAAGGACATACAAATCATTTATCCTTGGAGCCGACAAGAGAATCCATTCTTTCGGAATTTTGAAGCCGGGTTTCAGCACATAACATCCATTTGCATCAAAGTGTACTGAGAACTGCTTATCACAAATTTGAGAAACACTAAGAAGATTGTGATCAAGTTGTTGTACGAAGTTGATCTTATCAAAACTAACAACCCCGTTGGAAATCATTCCTTCACCCGTAATATATCCGCCTTTATCTCCAGCAAAAGCAACATAACCTCCTCTAATAGATTTGACGTCGTAGAGAAGCTTCATGTCGCCTGTCATGTGCCTGGATGCCCCACTATCAACAATCCAATGACTACTGATAGTTCCTCCTGGAACACCCTGCACATGAACTCAGATAATTAGTTGGAGATGGGGACCCAAGCCATTGTGGTCTTGGGTCTTCCATTTTCATCAACAACAATAACTTCTATTCTTTGATGATTTGAAAATTGTGATGGCCCCCCTGATTCAATAACCGTTTTTGGTTTCCAGGTCTGTTTTGTTATACCAGTGTTATTCTTTAAATCCTTAACTTCATGGTTGTCTGAAGTTTTTAAATTGTTTGGTTTGACAGAAACAGATGTTTTGTTAACCACATCGGTCTTAATCGCCTTTTCAATTTTCTTGACCTGTTGGCGTTTCTGTTTCTTTTCCCTTTCTTTTACAAGATGGGGATCTGGTCTGAATGAAACAGATCGCTTGCGGTCAATTTGGTCACGGGGATCATCAACCTTAGCTTTCAACTTATGAAGATACGGACAGTTTCGAATTATGTGTCCAATGGTACCACATTCAAAACATGATCTTCGTTCAACAAACCCCGAAGTATCATGTGATCGTCTTGCCGATGATGAACTTTGTGATCCCGAGGTACTAGGTTTTGAACTATTTGGTTCATTTCTCTTCATCACAGTTGCTTTCTTGACAAA
Organism: Helianthus tuberosus; assembly: GCA_030545235.1. Classification (NCBI taxonomy): domain Eukaryota; kingdom Viridiplantae; phylum Streptophyta; class Magnoliopsida; order Asterales; family Asteraceae; genus Helianthus; species Helianthus tuberosus. The sequence continues at coordinate 76,529,955 of CM060451.1, read as the reverse complement.
ATCTAAGTTAGATTGGTTTTCAAACTTTGCAATCTTGTCCGTTCCCTTGGATTTCACAAAGTTCACATTCTTTTTCTTCTTCTGATTCGGCTTCCTTTGACCTTGACCCGGTGCTTTATCTTTTGATTTGGCATGGTTTTGCTGTTTTTGCACTGTTGGTAATTTCTGATTGCCAAATTGTTTTCTAACTTCAGCCTTTGGGATAGGAGGGCACTGTGTTACTGTAACACGTGATCCTGTCTTTCCCAAAAACTTACTTGTTGAATTTTCAAAGACTTTACTGATTAATGATTGATTAACATTCTTAATAGGAAAATCTTTGTCAGAATAGATTTTATCATCACCAACAAGAGTGTACAGCAAATCCACACTCTCCGACTCTTGTGTAGACACGGACTCGATTGCAACAGTCTTAGCGGGTTTTGCAGGGGGATCACACAGAATATGATTCTCAAGAGGTATGTCCTCTTCGTTTATCACCGCATCAGACTTTGCTGAATCAGTATCATCAGACTCATCATCAGAAGAATCAGCATCCTCAATCACAACTGGAGGATCCTGATTCTGTTCAGCAGTTACAAATGTATCTGCTGACACATCCGAATCTGATGATACTTCTTTCTTGTATCCGAGTCCTGCTGCAAATTCCTCAACGTCCAAAGGAACAGATGGTTCAAAGTGAGTTCTATACTCCTCATCAGGCAGTGCATCAAAATTGTTTCTCACGGGTGGTGGACATTTTTTGTAACCTATGCATGTGACATCCCGTTTCTCTTTCTGAACATCAATGATGTGATCCAACACATAGCTAGAGCTCAAATAACTGTCTAACTTGAGTCGGATCGCCTCACTTTCTGTTTTAACACAAGCCATTTCCTTTTGCATTACCTCAAGACGAGTTACATAAAGGTTAATGTCAGTTTGTTTTCTAGAAACCATTTTTGTCAACTCTGTTTTATCTTTCTTTAACGTTTCAATCATTGACTTAAATCCCTTTTCATGGTTTTCATAAAACATGTTGGCTTCTGTGCACTTGGAAAGATCAACGGTCAACTTTTGATTGTGGATGAATGTCACATCATATTTCTCTTGCAAAGCCTCGTGTTTACTTTGCAATTCACACCACTTATCATTCAAAGAAACATGTTTGTCTTGCAAGTCAAACAAACTAGCTTGTAAAGCATCATGTTTGCCTTGCAACTCAGACATGTTTGCATCCAAATCAGCACATTTAACATGCAATCTATCACAATTATCACAGATATCAGCAGTGGGTTCATCGACACATACCTGACTTGATGAACTGTCGACATTAGCCATAAAGGCTGAATGGAGAGAAGACGAAGAATAGACAGCTTGATCCACCAAAATAGATCTTCTTTGAATTCCTGCTGTAGCTTCTTCCAATAGTTCATCAATATCTGCATTAACTGACGCAGTTGATGTGTCATCTTCCTGATCATTCCCTGAACTCGAGGACTCTTCATCTGAACTTCCACTGTAACCGGAGCTGTCTTCATCTTCAGAAGATTCACTACCATTGGTGGAAGATTCTCCACCACTGGCGTGTTTAAGATCCTTGACAACTTCAGCAAAACAAGCTGTTCCATCTGGAGCATCATTTCCCAACTGGATTGACCAATCACAGCCTTCATCTACTTGAACCACAAGTGCCTGGTTGGCATTAGATGGTCCTGCTTGACTCTGGTTGTTGACAGGCACCAATGTACGAACATTGTTCCTGTTCTGGTTCTGCTGGTTGCCTTGCTTTCTGAAGGGATTTTGGTTCCCATGTTGAGATGGCCTCGTACATTCACGTTTGAAATGACCACGTTCACCACAATTGAAACACTTGACAGCCTGCTTATCAAACCCATACTTGGTGTCTTTCTTGCTTTCCAAGCTGGTTCTGCCAGTTCTTTCCATGAAATCCTTTGCCCGCCTAACAGCACTGGCAAAGGCCCACTTGATGTCCATCATCTCCATCTCCTCTTTATCGATCTCCTGGTAGTCTTCTTGTGTCAGATTAATGTTACCAATCTGACCTTCCACTAATCCACAGTATGCGCTCACCAAAGTGTTTAGCAGCTCCATGTGTTCCTTTGCTACTTCCACACTGACTTTAGAAAAGCTTGAGGTGTCGAGCCGTACTGTATTTGGCTTTGATTGTTGACCAGCAGATGATGTGCTTCTATAACACGCTTGCTGTTGAGGAGGAAGTGGATTCCCATACATGTCTGTTGGTACGGTAGATTGAGGAGGAAGTGGATTCCCATACATGTCTGTTGGACCGGTAGATCGAACAGGTAATGGATTTCCGAACATATCAGTTGGTCTGAGAGGTCGTTGGCTTTGCTGTTGCTGTTGAGGAACTGGTTCAAGCGGATTTCCATACATGTCTGTTTTTGGAGGAACCGGAACCTGGATAGTATTGCCATACATGTCAGTGCTGGACACAAATGCTGTTTGAATTGGAGCATGTGAAGAAGGTTTTGTAGAAGTGCTAGAAGTTCCATAATACATTTCAGGATTTTGTGGCACTGGAACTCTTTTTGCCTTGAGAGTTTCTTCCTGATTCTTGTTTTCCAGGATTTGAACAAAGTCATTAAAGCTTGTTGTAGCTAAAGTGCCATTGTACTTCATGATTTCCAAGAAAGTATTCCATTGAGGTGGCAACGCATCTGCAAACTTTTTCACAATCTCTGCTGGAATTGTAACAACCTCAAAATTTGACAATTCAGTCAGCAGATGATTAAATCGACTTGTCAAATCTCCTAAAGATTCATTCTCCATACACGTAAAACCATCAAACTCTTTCTTTAGCAGTTCTTTTCTCAATTGACGTGTCGCTTCATTTCCCACGCCCCTTGTCTTCAATGCATCCCACAACCTTTTCGTTGTCTTGTAACTGACAAATTGATGATAAATATCTTTACTTAACGCCTGAGTAAGAATGGCATATGCCTTCTTTTCCAAATCATAGACTTTCTTCTGATCTTCAGTAAGATCTGCAAATGTAGCAGCAGATGATGCAGCAACCTCTATTGTTTGATCGAAATCTGTGATGAACCGCAACCACAATTCTGTATTTTGACCAAGGACGTATGTATGAAATCTGTCAATCCATCCTGGATATTCATATAAGTGCATCAACTTTGGAGGCCGATTCAGACTTCCGGTTTCGCTCTCGCTTAAGAGAATGCTTTGAATACTTGGAGTTTGATTTGATACGAATGCCCATTGACCGGTAGAAATTGCATTAGCTTGAGAAGATACTGGTGCGGAAGATGACGGAGTACCAAAATACATATCTGTATTTACTAGAGTATTCCACCTTGGATTCATTTTTTATCAAGAAAAATAAGAACCTGAAAATCACAAATTTGTTAACATAAACAGACTAAGGATCGAAAGATCAAGACTTGTTCGAAGGATCAACAGTGTTCGAAAGATCACTGTTGAGTTTCGAACAATGGATTTCGAAAGACTCTCCAATCGAAAGACCCTCCAATCGAAGGATCCTTGTCTTTCGAGAAAGAACTGTAGATCGAAAGATGTATGCTTCGAAATGATTCCTTGGTTCGAAGGATGATGATCTATCGAACCTCCACTGATCGAAAGATGATCTTTCGACTTCGAAGGATATCGTTCGAACTGACTGACACAGTTGACAAAGAGTGACAGGTTGGTGAAAAAGTTGATGGGTTGGTGAAATCTTTCGGCAGAGGTATGGTCAGACCATGATTTTCTGCCAAAATCAGATTTTGAACCAATAAAATATTGCTAAAAACAGAAGGTTCAACCCAGAAACCGGTCACCGGAGTAAGCCGAAATTTGGCCGGAAATGACCAAACAACTTAAAAGCAAGTTTTCAAGTTACCCAACCCGTCTTTTAACACACCCGGTAAGTTCAGAACCGTTTTAACGTCAAGAAAAGCGAGAAAAACAGTAAAAACGAGTTCAAAACCAAATGAGTTTTTGTCCAAAACACTCCAAAGTCTTGTAAAAACTCGGTTTTTAACAAGGAAAAGAGCCATGGCTCTGATACCACTTGTAGGTCCCTCGGAGGTTGAGGTTTAACCTATTCCTTGTTATATCTAACACACTAGCGAGTGCGGAATCCAAGCTAGCATGCAAACCGAGAAAGAACAAGCATAAACACAACACATAAGTCTTCACCGATTAACACCACTTGTATTAATACGTATGAAAGGTTCGGTTACAAGCACAAGGTTTACAGATGTATTCTATAAACTCTCTCTAACTTTCGTGTGTGTGTGTTCTGAACAGAATGCTCTCTATGTGTCTGAAAATGAAGCCCACTCTGAAATGAACACTAGCATGGTATTTATACCCGAACACAACAGGTCTGATCGAAGGATAGATAGACTGATCGAAGGATCATCTATCGACTAGAAACTCATCGAAGGATCAACATGTACTTCGAAGGATGAGATCTTTCGAGGTCCATCCATCGAAGGCTTATCTTTCGAGCTCATCGAAAGATCTAAACCATCCTTCGATGACACATCCTTCGACACAGCCATATTACAACCATTGTTCGAACTGTTTGGCCAAGTCAAACCAGGAGGATGGTTGACTTGGTCAAACTTACAGTACTAACAAAGACATCGTTTTGAATCAGGACGAAATACAGACAAAGTACAGACACAAGTGCACCAACAAGATTCCGCTTTTAGGAATTGATCCGAGTATCTTTTTCCGGTTTCGGAGATGAGGCGTGAAACGAGGTCTTCAAGCCTCTCCCGTCTCCCTTGTTGTTGTTGAGTGAAATTTTGTGACTCTTTTCTTACTTATGGTTGAAAGTTTGTTAGTTGATTTTGATTTTGTTGGTTACTACTATTGTCGGGCTCCCTCCAACCAAGGTTAGGGTGGTTACGCCATCCTTGGTTGTAAGTACCTGTTGGGAGACCCGACGACATAGGTCTATTATTAATGTAGTTTACCATTTCCGTTTGATTGTCCATTTCTTTCATACAACTCCAATTTTCATGTGGCCCACCACACCCTTCACAAGCCATAACCGAGGCCGTTTTTGCCATTCCTAACTTTTTGATTTTTAAAGATAGAGCCTCGATTTGGGCTTGTAAAGAGGTGTTCTCATCTACTTTATGGGCACCCGGGGCAATAGATTTTGTGCCTCGGGGGGTGTGCCATTGAAAATTGTTTTGAGCAATTTTCTCAATTTGATTATAAATTTCATTTGAGCGACGATTACCTAGGAGTCCCCCGGAGCTAGAGTCGAGTGTTTGTCTCGTATGTGGCAACAACCCATTATAGAAAGTGGATACTTGTTGCCACACTGCGAGACCATGATGAGGACATTTCTTTAATAGCTCCTTGAATCTTTCCCAATTTTCATATAAGGATTCCCCGTTCTCTTGTGAATATGTATTGATTTCAGTCATTAATTTAGCGGTTTTAGAGGGCGGGAAATAATTATATTGAAATTTTTGGGCAAGTGCATCCCAAGTTTTTACCGAACCACTTGGGAGGGTGTTTAGCGAACCCTTAGCTCGGTCTTTTTGTGAAAAGGGAACATTCGGAGGCGGATGGCGTCATTTGATGCTCCGTTGATCCGGAAAGTGTCACGAATTTCCAAAAAGTTGGTAATATGTAAATGGGGATCTTCATCAGCTAGGCCATGAAAGGTTGCGGAATTTTGGAGCATTTGAATCAAATGCGGCCGAATTTCAATGTTGTTGGCATCGACATTCGGTGCATTAATGGCGGCTCCGAGATTACCGACCATGGGTCGTAGGTAATCCATTAGGGTACGTTGATCCGCCATTGGGAATTGGTCTCCCAAAGCCTTCTCTTGATTTTTGGCTTTTAGTCTCTTATTTATAAAGCGTTCGGGTTCGTCTAGAGGCTCATGCACTGCGTATAGAGTTCAGGTGCTGCGATTGGGTTCCAAGTCCTGAGATAAAAACAAAAAAAGAATGTCGGTCAGATCTCTCACCGCAGCCCCGTGGTCGTGGTTACAGTAGTTGTTTTCTGGATCCCATTTACTGGGGAGTTCAGCATAGCCCCGTGGTGCACCGCAACAGCCCCGTGGTCACTATTCTGTAACTCAAAAAACAAAAACTGCTAGTAAGAATGATGGGCACGGCCCGTGCGGAAGTCTGCAGAAACTAAAAATTTAGAAAAAAAATCCCAAAAAATAGAAAAATAAGTAAAAAAAATTAGGCCGTTGATTTTAAACTTTCTTAAAATCCTTGTGTCCCCGGAAACGGCGCTAAAAACTTGGTGTGCGTTAGGTGTAATATGATTTTATTGATATTTTAAGCCCATTTTACGCATTAATCAAGTTTTAAATTTCTAAAACATGATATTCTACCAACACTAAAGACACACTTGGGCAAGTGCACCAATCGTGAGCGTAGTATAGCGTTTGTAAGATACCGAGGTCGTCCAAGGAGAGAAAAGCTTTTACGACCAGTTTATCCTCAACGTCTAATCAATCTAAATTTTTTTTAGAAACGTTTTTGGAACATAAAAATAAAAACTAAAAATGCAAATATAAATAAAATAAAAACATATAGACAAGATAGAATCACTTGGATCCAACTCGTCTTTAATGTTTCCTTTGATGATTTTCGCACTTTCGGACTTTTTAAGAGATTATCTTAGTTATAGTAGTAGGCCCCTCTTTTTAAGGTGATGTTACCCTCAACCCAGTGGTTTGAGTCAGCAGGGATACAATCCTAAAGGGTCGGAATATTGAAAGATAATTAAGTTAAATATTAATGCGAAAAGTGGTAGGCCCCTCTTTTGAAGGTGACGTTACCCTCGGCTAAGTGGTTTGAGTCAGCAAGGATACAATCCCAAGAAACCGGTTTAAAGTATTAATAGTAGTTTACATGTGAGGGGTTCAAGCTATTCGCACCCCCGCCATCCAATACCAGTGGGTATTAAAGGAGGTCCTAGTAAGCTTGAATCAGGTCCTTACCGGATCTATACACTAAACAACGAAAGTACCTTACCAAACCATTCCCCAAACCCCCGACCAGATAGTCAACATGCCTTTATATAGACCGTAAAAACACGAATGATACAATCTTTTATTTTATATAGACAGTAAAGTAACTTCAAGACACCACGGAAAAACGATAAGAAAATTTCACCTTCAACATAAGAAACTAGTTAGTAAAGTCATTAATACAAACCCAAATTAAAAGTGCCGAAAGATTAAAAATTAAAAGTAATACATGTTGGATCGTTTTAGGACCTCGAAAAGTCAGTAAAGAGTGTTCATCTTCAAATACGAAGGCGGAATCAACGTAAAAGAAGTCATAACATCTATTTTCCTTTTAATCTATCTTTTCTGATTGATTTTCGTGCTTTTACAATGTATTCTGAAACAAATCCGGCAGCACCTTCCCTTACACACACATACATGTCTCTTGCTTCAAATGACACACACACATATATATAGACTAAAGGATTTCGCTTGAACTTGTAACAGGCTACTTCAAGCGAAATCTCCTGTCTTGATTTCGCTTGAACCAAACATGAACACTTTCAAGCGAAATCTTCTAGTTAAAAATATACAACCCTAATTTAAACCCTATTGTGTGTTCATTCAACCTATCAAGACACAAGACTTGATTAAGACGTAATCAGCAGACATTTAGTGCACCAACAGACTCCCCCTTGGATGTTGATGAAGTCTTTGGCTTCAAGTCTTTGTCTTTATCATTCTTCAAACATTGTAAAAACTCTCTTCAATCTTTATCTTCAAAATTTAAACTTCAATCTTCCCTTTGACCGTTAATCCAAACTCCCTCTTTCACAGACTCCCCCTCTCACTATGCTAGAATCTGAGATATCTGGTTCAAGCTTTGACAATTAGCTTCCGTTTGGAATAATGAAGTCCAATCCTGTTACTCAACCAATAATCATTACAATTCTATCTTTTCAACAGTAAATCACAAACTCAATCAGTTTTAACAATCCACTCAAGTATTCAGGTCCAAGTTAATGACCCTGATCACTTGATTAATCTACCAAGTCCAAATTAATGACCTTGGTTGATCTTTTGACGAATCAATACTGATTTTAAAAACAACAAGTTACACATTATCTGAAAATAACAAGTATCAAATTAATAAACTTGTTTTTGACATTTCAAACAATTCAAACTTCATCAAACTAAGCTCTCCTCATTCTTCAGTTCAGAATCTCCTGCATCTGCTTCAAACGACTGAGAATCCAACAATCAACTCTCCACTTTGGTTTGTCAGAAAATAAAGCAGAAATAAAATCTTTTTGGATTTTATAAAGTGTTCTAAACTAAGAAATGAAATACAGAAAACTTAAATTGCAGAAAGTAACCAAAGTAAACTATTTACAAACATATTTTTGGCGAGCGTGTCAGGGAATCATATCAGCTTTTCAGACAAATCACAAGTACAATTAAGCTTCATTTCATACTCAGACTTAAACAATTCACCTCGATTGTCGATATACTGATCCATCTAAAATTCCCACACAAATTTCAATTTACTCAGGATACGAATTAGATGTCTTATGAACTTAGCTCATTCATGTGTCCCACCTCTTGAATATACTCCCGTATCCAGAATCCCAAATATCAGTCTTACAGGTGAGTATACTACAATGATATCTGTATATAAATTAGGTATGCGAGGGCCGAGGGATCTCAGGTCGATACTTCCGTATACGCAGAGAGATATCAGCTTCGACTTTACAGTATGTCCCCTTTAGAGGATCTTTTTGCTTACAACAGCAGCGACTATCAATTTTATTGTTTCATCGGCATGCTGAGGGTTTATGCTATGTTTCAAGCATTGCAGAAAGTATTATCCAAGGACTAGGTCAGAACCACCGTTCAGCAGAAGTCCCGGAATAATACCCCAGACTTCATTGAGTATAAAGACCTAGTATATCAGATTATGAGACCTTTCAAACGAGATTTCAGGGGTTACCTATATATCCAAGTAGTGTTCCCCACAAAATTCACAAGTTTGAATTTAGGTTTATATCTCGAATACATTTACTAAATGTGCGAAAACCTATCAACACATCATCAGTGAGACTGTTTAACTCATTTATACTTTACAAATCTTTAGCATACTGTAATCGTCTAGCCGATGTACTATCATTTTCCCTATAAACACAAGCTCTTTTTCAGATTTTATCATGTTTTTGTATTTTTGCATTTTTTATTGTTTTTGTATTTTCTGAAAATATAAACTATATACAAATATCTACTCCACCTAAATACCAAAACAAGTAAAAAATCGACAAACCATTGCAGATTGTTTCTCGTCTTCATCCGCAACAGTACTTTCATCAACGCCCACAATTCCATTCAACACCGAAAGAAGCTTCATACCGTTCAATTTTAACAAATATTGAAATCGATTTTTATCAAAAGCTTTGGTATGTAAATCAGCTTTCTGTTCGTCAGTGTGGATTTTCTCAATTCGTATCAACTTTTTCTCAAAACAATCACGAATAAAGTGATGATGAATTTCAATGTGTTTAGTTTTAGCGTGATGTACTGGATTCTTTGTTATATTTATAGCGGCCTCATTATCAACAAAAAGAGGTGTGTTTAGAAATTGCAAACCGTAGTCGCGCATCTGTTGCTGTATCCACAAGATCTGAGAACAGCAACTGCTAGCAGAAACATACTCCGCTTCACATGTAGATAACGCCACAGACGTTTGTTTCTTACACTGCCAGGTAACCAATCTAGGACCAAAGAACTGGCATCCTGCAGTTGTTGATTTTGAATTGACTTTGCAGCATCCGAAATCCGAATCGGAATACCCTTCGAGCGTAAAGTTGCCTTTTCTAGGATACCACAACCCCAATGAAGGAGTTCCTTTCAGGTAGCGCAATATCCTCTTCACAATGATCAAATGCGATGCTCTCGGGTTAGACTGAAATCTTGCTGCTAGGCACGTTGGGTACATGATATCAGGACGTGAAGCAGTTAGGTACATTAACGAACCTATCATGGAACGGTAAAAAGTTTCATCAGCCCTGTCTCCGGTAAGATCTGGGTGAATCCCATGATTTGTTGCAAGTGGGGTAGCAGCTGGAGTAGAACTTGACATCCCAAATTTCTCTAGAATATCATGAACGTACTTCGTCTGATGAATGAAAATTCCCTCAGGAATTTGTTCATCTTGTAATCCCAGAAAGAATTTCATCTCCCCCATTGATGACATTTCGAATTTTTGCTTCATCAGTGATTCAAAATCTTTGCATAGATTTTCATTTGTTGACCCAAAAATTATATCGTCCACATAAATCTGAACTATCAGAAGATGACCGTCGACCTCTTTAGTGAAGAGAGTGGCATCCACTTTTCCACGAATGAACTTGTTGGCTAGTAGGTGTTGAGACAAAGTCTCGTACCAAGCTCTCGGGGCCTGGTGTAAACCATACAGCGCTTTGTCCAATAAGTAAACCTTGTTTTTGTGGATTGGATCGGTGAAGCCCAGTGGCTGACCGACATAAACCTCCTCTTTAACCTTCCCATAAAGAAACGCCGATTTAACATCCAACTGATAAACTTTAAAGTTCTTCCAAGACGCAAATGCTAGGAAAATTCGGATTGCCTCTAGTCGTGCTACAGGAGCATAGACTTCGGTAAAATCAATCCCCTCCTGTTGACTAAATCCCTGAACAACGAGTCGAGCTTTATTTCTTATAACAACTCCTCTATCGTCCCTCTTGCACTTGAACACCCACTTGGTGTTAATCTTTCTCTGACCATCCGGCAAATCAACTAACTTCCACACTCCTAATTTCTCGAATTGACTAAGTTCCTCCTGCATTGCATTGACCCAAGAGTCTTCAGTAAGCGCCTCTTTGTAAGTTCTTGGCTCAACCTGTGAGATAAAACAACTCAATGAGAATTCAGTTTGCAAAGGAGCAACTTTTGTATAAAAACATGTAAGCCCTTTATCAATCTGTCTTCGAGTGCGAACGCCTGTCTGCAATTCTCCTATGATCAACTCCTCTGGATGATATGAAAAAGTTCGCGGCGTCACTTCGCTTGGAACATCTACATTTCCCTCCAGATTAGTAACATTCTGTTCTGCATCTTGTTCATCAACTTGGTTTGTTTGACTTGAAATCTGAATTTGCTCCCCCTCAGAATCTGAATCACTATGATCAAATACTGGCATGTTTTCAGCTTCTAGATTATCATTCTGAGCTGACTGATTATCCTGAGCAACTTCATTCTGTTGGACATCATCATGTTCACCAGCATTACTTGGACCTGCTTCATCGTCATTTGAAGTTTCCTGTGGTCTCCTCGAATACTCAGCTGGAAACCTTAGCTGCGACTCATATTCACGCAAAATATCCAACTCATCAAAGAAATCTTCATCATCCTCTGATTCTTCTCTCATGTCAAACGAATCCCAGAGTTTTTCATAATGATAACGCCATGAATCACCAGGATTCTGTGGCGGCATAGTATAACCTTGACATTTCACATTTGCAGCTTCAATAATCCGCTTCTCAGTTGGAACGAAAACACGTCGCATTGGATTTGCATAACCAACAAAAATTCCCTCAATGCTCTTCGGACCAAACTTTCCATGAGGCTCTATAACCGTACAGGGTGACCCAAACGGTTCTAGATACTTCAAATTCAGTTTGCGGTTATTGATTAGCTCAAAGCATGTTTTGTTGAACTTCTTGACAGTGAGAACCCTGTTGAGCGTATAGCATGCGGCGGAAACAGCTTCAGCCCAAAAATCAATCGGTAACTTTGAATCTGCGAGCATAGTTCTAGCCGTCTCGATCAGTGTCCGGTTTTTGCGTTCTGCGACTCCATTCTGCTGCGGAGTGTACGGAGCACTAAACTCATGCAATATACCTCTTTCATCACAAAATTCTTCCATCTTACTGTTCTTGAATTCAGTACCTTTATCACTTCGAATTCTCTTGATACGCCTTTGGTACAGATTCTCAATCTTCCTGAACAACCCCATCAAACTGTCAAATGTTTCATCTTTTGTCTTCAAGAAAGAAACCCACGAAAATCTGGAATAATCATCAGTAACGACCAAACAGTAGTAATCTCCTGTAATACTTTTGACATTCACCGGACCAAACAAATCCATGTGAAGTCTTTCCAGAGGTCTCGAAACTGAATTGACTTGCTTTGTAGGGTGTGTCTTTTTCTTCTGCTTGCCTTTGATACAGCTAATGCACTCCCCTTCCAGATGAAAACCTTTGATATTAACACCCAAAACCAAATCATTGTGCACCAAGTGATTCATCTTTCTAAGATGTATATGCCCCATCTTGCGGTGCCATAATCTTGATTCTTTCTCAGTTGCTCTAGAAACAAAACAATGTGCTTGACCTGTTGTTGTAGTTGCTCTAGAAACAAAACAATGTCCGGATCCCATCTCTTCGCTCTCTTTGCTTCCAAATAGATACCAGAAAGTCTAATAATTTTGTTTTCCGAAATCATTTTTCTGTATTTATACTTCTGCTCTTCAGTTCGATTATCTTTCCACGGAATAGGTTCATTTTTTGCCATAAACGCGTAACCAACCGCATCTTCCTCCGGTAGCACTTCTTTGCTCCAATCATACCCCTCATCATCATAAATCACCGCAAGAGCTCTAGATTTCTCTCTATTATCTTTAACCTGCTTCAGTCTAGGCGGCTCGGATTTATTCAGATGATATATTGCCTTCTTGTAATAATCATCTCTGAAAGGATTCTCTGACTCATCAGCATATGTGTTTCTGCATTCTCGTTTAAAATGACCTTTCTGCTTACACTTGAAGCACGTTACTTTGGACTTATCGAACCCCAGCTTAGTAGATGCACCACCAATTGTTTTCCGGCCAGTAATTTCCATGAAACGCTGTGCTCGACGAACAGCACTGGCCATAGCCCAACGAATATCGATCAGCTCCATTTCCTCAGGATCAATCTGATCATAATCTTCTTTCGTCAGATTGGTGTTGCCTATCTTCCGAGCTACTAATCCTTCATACGATTCCAACACCGATGCTAGAAATATCATTTGCTGTTTGGCTGACTCCTTGTCAAAATTTTGAGCATTCTTCAAATCTATTGCAATATTGCATTGAAAACAATTCTTTGCATCAGAATGACTTGCAGATGATGACGATCCACTGTGATAACCACTGTGACTTCCACTGCTTTGACTTTCTTTGCCAGCTGTCGATACATTCTCAGCAGAAAACGCAGTTTTAGGAGAAGTTGCTTTTGGCATCATGCTCTTTGGATAATATAGATCCAAATTCTGTTGATAAGATGAATGATTAACTTTGTACGTCTTCTTCAATTCCAGTTCATGACTTTCAAGTCTCTCAATCACCAAATCTGGTTTCAACATTTCAGGAACAATAGTGTTCTTCAACATCAGTGCATAATATCTCCAATCCATCTCGTCTGGTAATGAATCGAACAGTTTGTCAACAAGTTCTTCATCAGAATAACTGATATCATGTCTTGCTAATTCCAGCTTCAGATGACCGAACCTTTCTATCATTTTACACACTGACTCATTCTTAAGACAACCAAACATATCAAACTCTTTCCTAAGAAGTTTCTTTTTACTTTTTACAATTTCAGTACTTCCTAGACATTTTGTTCGAAGTTTGTTCCACAGATCTTTTGCATTTGAATAGTCAATCAAGGAAATAATGTCTTCTCGAACAGATTGGAACAACAAAGCCACACATTTCTGTTCAGCTACGAATGATTCAATCTCATCAGTAGAGTTAGGGGAGGATTTTCTAACAATTAGTGATCCTTATTCGTTATCCTAATTAATGATCCTTACTTCTGTGACAGGTGGTGATCCTCAGAAGAGCTTCAGGATCAGGATCATTGATCACTTTAAGGATCCTCATACTGACGATTGTTTATTTGATTTTTGTATTACTTCGTAGGAGTAATAAACGTGACTTGGTCTTGGCAACGGTAATAAGGAATATTCCACGAGTATTTCGCACACGATTGACCAAAAATGGACGTTGTGGAGAACGTGGGAGCTTGGCACGAAAGTCGGATAGTTAGTTAGTGTAGTTAACTTCTATTTTAAAAGGAGTAACGAGCTAGAATTAGAACACTTAGTCAATTTCAGCTACACACACACTCATATACTCGCACACTTGAAGCTCTTGACGAACATTCATTCATTTTCACACACTTTTACACATTTCACGATAGTGATCCTTGTACCTAGCTCGTTACTATCCGAAGTTGTAAACGTTTATTGATTTATTTGAGCTTGGTGATCGGTAGTTTCCATCACCCGGGGTTTTTTGTGCCGGAGATCAACTCTTGATCAAGGGCTTTTTCCCCGTATAAATCCTTGTGTCATTTGTGCAATTTACATTAAAGTGATCCTTGTCATTGTTCGATATTTCAAGCATCATACCCCGTAACAGAGAGTTTGGTTGCAATATCCTCATCAGATTTTTTGACCAAAACAGTTTGGCGCCCACCGTGGGGCAATTGGTGCTTCATCCTTAGAAGAAATTCGCATTTCTGTGCTCATTGCAGTTCACTACAACCAAGCAAATGGCTTCGTCAGCGAAGAATGCTTCAAACTTGATGTCCTCATTCACTTCTTCACAAGGCGTTCCCCCTTTGCCTCCACCACCTTCTGGATCCCAGAAGAACGCTGAGAATGCTGCGAAGAAACCAACTCCCATTTTCTCAAAACCTCCAACTTCTTCTGCTTCTTACACTTCCACTACTAGTGACATGTTTACTTTGATTTTGCAGATGAAGGATCCGATACGGCAGCAGGACAAGACCAATGAGAGGATTCTCAAAGAAATCGGAGATCTCAAGAAACAAAAGACAACGGCAGAGGATCATTCCCCACTGGTGCCAAAATCCTTGAATTTTGATACTCCGGTGATTACTTCTCAGCCATCAGTGGTTCCAGACGTTCAATATGTGGGTGGACCGAAAGGAGTGCACTACGGAACAACAACAGTGACCCAGGCATCAGGCTCATATTTCCAGCCAGCGGGATCCTATCCTCAGCATATGGGATACCTCACGAATTCAGGAGGATATTCAGGAATGCAGCAGATTCAAGGATCCTCCTATGTTCCAGGATCATCCTAGGTTCAAGGATCCTCCTTTGTTCCAGGATCATCCCAGGTTCAAGGATCCTCCTTTGTTCCAGGATCATCCCAGGTTCAAGGATCCTCCTTTGCTCCAGGACCGTCCCAATTTCAGGGATCCTTCCAGATGCCAGGATCCTTGAGGAGTTTGCAAACAGGAAGTTCAGATGTCCATCAGGGAGATTTTATTCCAATGCAGACCAATGCTTCTACTGGTCCCTCGATCATTCCAGAGTCCCAACAATATGGATTAACATCCATTCTTCCTAACTTGAATCCAATGGGAGGTAACACTTTTAATAATTCTTATGCTACTAACCATGGTCTTATGCAGGATCCAGGTATCAATCATGCCATGGCCAGAGAATTGCAAAAGCTAAAGGATATGATATCAAGTGTTCCGGGAGTGGTCAAACCTATCCCAGAGATTGCAGATGGGAGCCACAAGATATCTCGTTTTGCACCACCAATCTGTGATGCTGAGATACCCAAGAGGTTCCATGTGCCAACAATGAAGCTGTATGATGGTTCGACGGATCCTGAAGAACACATAGCACAATACAGGGAGAGGATGGAGATCAATCCAATCCCAGAAAGGTTAAAGGAAGCATGCTTGTGCAAGGGATTCGGATCCACTCTTACTGGATCAGCTCTCAAATGGCTGCTAAGTCTTCCCCCTACTCTATTACCTCATTCGCTAATCTAGTTAACTTGTTTAATAATCAGTTTTCTTGTAGTAGAAAATCCGAACGATTAACTAGTGATTTATACAGGATAACCCAGGGTCATAATGAATCATTAAGGGATTACATTACCAAATTCAGTAAAGAATCCTTAGACATTCCAAACTTACATATAGCTACGGCTGTTGAGGCCTTTAAAATGGGATTGCTTAGGGATTCGTCATTCTATGATGATCTTGTTATGACACCATGCAGGAACTTAGATGAGGTAAGAACCCGAGCACTTAGGTTCATTCGGCTAGAGGATGACAAGAGGATCCAGGAGAGGTTAGCAGGATCCTCAAAGCAGGAAAAGCAAGGATCCTCATTCAGGAACAACAAGTTCAGATCCTACAACAGATCTGATAACCAGAACGTGCATTCTATTGATCAAGAGGAGGATGATGAGGATTATCCTCCAATTTCTGAATATTGTTTTTCTGTTGATAACAATGAACTAATCCTTGCGATGCAGAATCTAGGTGATAAAGCTAGATGGCCCAAAAAAAATGATAGGCCAGCTGCAACTAAGGATAAATCAAAGTGGTGTGCATACCATGAAGATTTTGGGCACCTCACAGAAGAATGCATTGCACGAAGGAAGGAAATTGGATACTTGTTGAGCAAGGGGCATCTGAAAGAGTTGTTGGGTAGGAAAAAGTCAAGGACTCAGGATCCTGAAAGGATCCCTGAGAAGGCTCCAGCCCCTCCAGCAGATGCACAAGTGATAAACTTTATTTCTGGAGGATCAGACATTTCTGGCACATCCTTCTCAGCGGCTAAAAGGCATGCAAAGGAAACTAAAATGGATAATGGAGAAAGACTAGTTTGAACATCAAGTGTCTCCGAAGGAAAAGTCATAACCTTTGATGTGGATGATCGTGTCGATATCCAGGATCCTCATCACGATGGTTTAGTTATTACTCTTTTCATTTCTAACCATTTTGTCCGCAGGATCCTTATAGACGGAGGAAGCTCAGTGAACATTATCCAGCTTGATGTTCTAAAGAAGATGGGAATTCCTGAATCGGATATCATACCAAGATCCTCCGTGCTTGTGGGATTTAGTGGCGAAACTAAGAATACCCTGGGGGACATTAAACTCCCAATATATATCGAAGGCCTACACTCTTATCAAAAAATTTGTGTTATTGACTGTTTATCTTGTTGCAATGTTATCCTTGGCAGGCCCTGGATACACGATATGAAAGCAGTCCCATCTACCTACCATCAATGTGTGAAGCTCCCTAGTCCTTGGGGAATAGTGAAGATTGATAGTGATCAGCAGGAGGCTAAGAATTGCTACACTTCATCGATGAAACCAGCCTCGAAGTCAAGGGAGCACTAGCAATCAAGGTATCCTCCAAGGGATGTCTTGGAGGCAAGAGAGCAGGATGTGGTAGAAATCCTCATGGATCCCGATGATCCTGAATCCAAAATCTATATCGGATCAGGGATCCTTGGCGAAATGAAAGAAGACCTTGTATCCTTCCTCAAAATTAAGGTATCTCAATTCACAATTTTAAATAATATGTTGTATAGACGATCTCTTGCAGGACCATACTTGAGATGCATTGAGGATCCTGAAATCCAAGAAGTTTTAAAAGACTTCCATGAAGGAGATTGTGGAAACCACACTGGGGGCAGGGCATTATTCTCAAGGATCCTGAGGACAGGATACTACTGGCCAACCATGAAAAGAGATGCCGTGGAGTATGCTAAGAGATGTGATCCTTGTCAGAGACACAGCAATATCCTTCACCAACCAGCTGAGTTGTTGCATCCTATATCCTCCTCTTGGCCATTTATGAGATGGGGTATGGATATAGTCGGTAAGCTCCCTAAGGCACCTGGTGGAAAAGTATTCATGCTAGCTATGACTGATTACTTCTCCAAGTGGATAGAGGCTGAAGTTTTTGCCCAAGTCAGAGAAAAGGAAGTTATATCCTTCATTAAAAGAAATATTATAACTAGATTTGGAATTCCTTCTGAGATTATATGTGATAATGGTTCCCAATTTATTGGGGGAAGAACCACTAACTTTTGTGACATCTGGATGATTAAGATGATAACATCAACACCAGTCCACCCACAAGCTAATGGTCAAGCAGAATCATCCAACAAGATCATCATCAACAATTTGAAGAAGAAGCTTGGATCCAAGAAAGGGAAATGGGCAGAAGAACTACCTTATGTGCTTTGGGCTGATAGGACAACCCCTAAGAATGCTACTGGTCAAACACCATTCTCTTTGGTATTTGGGGTAGAGTCAGTGATCCCAACAGAAATGGTGGTTCCAACTGCTAGAACAAGTACCCGTGATCCTGAGGAGAATGATGAGAACTTGGCCCAAGACCTGGATACTATTGAAGAAATCAGGGAAATGGCTAGGATAAGGATGGCCAGTTATCAACAGAGAATGGCTGGTGATTACAACAAAAATGTCAGGATCAGGAGGTTTCAAGTCGGAGATATGGTATTAAGGAAAGCATTTCAGAATACCACCAATCCTGCTGATGGAAAATTAGCTCCAAAATGGGAAGGTCCTTATTTGATTGAAGCTGAAGCAGGAAAGGGGGCATATAGATTGTTAACCATGGAAGGTGATTTGCTACCAAGAGCTTGGAATGCTGTCCACCTGAAGAAATATTTCATGTGAGCATGATCCTCATGGCGCAGATGATCCTCACGATAGGGGTATCCTTAAAGGATCCTTAAAGTATCAGTGATCCTTACTTAGGTAATATCCTAAACTTTAACTATTTTATTTCTTTATTTCCTCATATAAGAATAAGGATCATGTATCCTTTATCCATCTATCACGTGAGTTTGAGTTTTGAAAGTTCAGGTATCCTTAGCATAACATTGGTTATCCGCAGAAGCAATCCGTTCCTTGGGTTTAACCCCAGTTATTTGGGCTTGACCCCAGTTCCGCCTGTAGCGCATGATGATCCTGGTATAGTTCAAGGCAGTGGGACCAGTACTCGTTTTAGGGGCTGATAATTCCATTGTACTGGCTATGCTTAGGATCCTACGTATAATGGTAGACGTACCATACATCCGTTCCTAAGGTTTCTAACGTTTTCACGTTAGCTAAGGTTTCTAACGTTTTCACGTTAGCTAAGGTTTTGGCATTTTCATGTCACTAAGTTTGGATAGTCGCTAGTTAGGGCCATACTCCAGTTTACATACGATCCTTGGGCTTGTCCCCAGTTATCCTTGGGCTTGTCCCCAGCTGCTAACTCTTTTATTATATTGGCTTAGTCCCAAGTTATGCTCTATTTTAGGTTCTTGAAGATAGGCAACTAGGGATCCTTGATCCTTATTTCTCTCTAAGGTTTATCTTATAGTTATCCTTATTATGGTTAGGATCCTAACTTGGATCCTCAGGTATGATCCTTAACTATTTTTAATTCCATTCATTATTTATTTGAATAACCCTAAAAATTTGACAACTAAACTTGTGATCCTTAAAATATTTTACTTTTTGGATTCTTTAACTATAAGATACTTGATCTTGGATCATATCCTAAATATTTTTAAATCTGACTTGTTCAAAATTGTTTATTCAATAAATATGCATCAAAACAAAGGAAAATTAAAGAAACAAAAGGATAACAACACAAGATAAGCGACAAAAGGTTAAGTTTTTATTTATTAACAAAAGACTAACCCTTAAAAGGTTGTCAAAATTACCTACCCGAGCATCTACCAGCAAAACGTGGCCCATCCGCTGGGTAGGTAAAGGGTGTCCATGATAATAAGTTCAAAGATAGTGCAGGAATATAAAGGCGGCAGGATCACAATGGCTTCATCCCCCAAACAGAGGATCCCTCCACCAATTGCAATCCTGCCTATTGTCCAAAGGATCATACATGATCCTTAATCCTAGAAACTATTGTTCATTACAACCCATTAAATTGTTCAACATCACAACCACAAAAAACTACCATCAAACTAAAAAATTGGGCTCCGGCTGCGTCTAGGAATGTCCATCATCGCCCAATTGTGCAGCCTACACCTTTGCTGCATCCTCTTCTCCTCCAGCTGTGGTATCCTTCATCAGATCCTTCCCACTGCCACTTGCCTCAATCGCCAAGACCTCAGTAGCCTCTTCCTCATCATCCTCAAGATCGGCCAACCTTGCTTTCCAGCCCTCAACATCCCAGCTGCTTTTGTCAAAGTGAGGATCTTGAGCTTCCTGGGCCATCTTCAATTTAGTCTGATACATTGTGATGGCAGCAGAGACCTTAGCATTTTCTATGAGATCATGCTTCTCATAGTCAAGGTCAATCAGAAGCTTAGCCGTCTTAGTCTTGGCATCTTGGAGTTCCTTCTGAAGATCAGCAATTGCAAGGTCCTTGAGCACTGCAACCTGTTGGAGGTCAGCAATCTTCTTGTCCTGCTCCTCGACATTCCCCACATAATCCTCAATCTCAGCGAATTTCTGCAAAGGAGATGAAAGATAAGGTCAGGACCGAGTGATCCTCAAATCAGCAGGATATATCAGCAGGATATGCTAGCAGGATATACAGACAGATACGGTGATCCTTACATCATTGAAGTACTCGAGGAATTGGTGACGGATCAGAGGCAGACCCTGCAAATTCTCACCCTCAGAGGTCTTTCTCTTTTTGCCACCCTTTCCTTTAGTGGGTGCCTTGGGAATGGAGATGCTGGGACTGGTAGTGGACCTCTTCTTCCTGGATCGAACAACATCAAGATCAGCCGTGTTGAATTGGGATACAGGCTTGGCAGATTTTCCGGCACCTACACATTCAAAGCAAGATAAGTATCCTTATCCTATTTCAATTTACTTATTTATTTTAATACTCAAACTATGCAAAAGGCAGGTGATGTGTGTAAAATGCAACATATAAATTACATCAAATGAGGCATAAAACTAACCCTTTTTAGTACTAATATTGGAAAAAGAGTGTTTTTGTCTTCCTTTTGTATTTTCAGGATTAAATGAGCTCAAAAACACAAAAGAAGCAAAAAGACAGCTAAATCCAACATAGATACAAGAAAAGGAACATTAGTGGACTGCCCGAACCCTCAACGGCACCTTTCAAAGCAAAATAGAGAAAACAGAAGGCTGAACACGCCCCGTGCTCAGCCAGCACGGGGCCGTGCCCAAGAAGCAGCAGAAAAGACAAACCTATAGAAGCTTCTATTGCCCACCACGGGCCGTGCTCAGCGGACACGGGGGCGTGTCGAAAGTACAGCAGGCGCATTTATTGTAATTGCGAATTACAATTAATGAGGAGAGAGAGTGTCAGACGGGCACGGGGCCGTGTCCAGCGGACACGGGGCCGTGTCCAGCTCTCTGTTCAGCCTATAAATAGGAGTGCTTGGATTCATTTCATCTCATCCCTTGGCACACCACCTCTCTCACACTTCATCCACCACCCACCACCATCACAACACCATCATCCACCACCATCATCCATTGTCCATCATAGAGTGTGTGAGTCGTCTCGGGATCCAAGATTGATCGTAAGAGTTCTTGACAATCAAGGCCATGTTTGCCTAAGTCTCTTACATCACTTGGTGAAGACAAAGTGTCTAGTATAATACTTTTTATTTCTAATCTTTTGCACTTTTTATTTGGTTTTGTATTAATGACTTTAATAACTAGTTACTTATGTTGAAGGTGATCTTTCCTTATCGTTTGTCCGTGGTGTCTTGGCATTATTTTACTGTCTATATAAAATAAAGGATTTTCACCATTCATATCTCCACGGTCTATATGGAGATATGTTGGCTACCTGGTAGGGGGTTAAGGGAACGGTTTGGTAAAGGTCTTGCCATTGTTCAGCGTTTAGAGGTCCTGCAATGGACCTGGGTCAAATTTAGTAGGACCTCCTTCAATACTTCACGGTATTGGATGGCGGGGGTCCAAACTCTTTGATCCCCTCATAAGTTAACTACTATTAATACTATAACCCGGCTATTTAGGACTGTATCCCTGCTGACTCAGACTACTTAGCCGAGGGTAACGTCACCGCCAAAAGCGGGGCCTACCACAATACTGCATTAATAACTTAATTCATTATCTTCCAATAATCCACCCCTTTAGGATTGTATCCCTGCTGACTCAAACTACTGGGGTGAGGGTAACGTCACCTTCAAAAGAGGGGCCTACTACAATAACTAAGATAATCTCTTAATTATGTGCAAAAGTGCGGAAATAATCAAAGGTTATACTAGATACGAGTCGGAACCAAGTGATTCATCTTGTCTATCTGTTTTTATTTTTATTTTTATTTTCAGCATTTTAGTTAGTTTTATTTTTCTTAGTTTAAAACATTTTTCTAAACTTTTGTTTTGGTTAGACGTTGAGGATAAACCGGTACTAAAAGCTCTTGTGTCCTTGGACGACCTCGGTATCTTACCAACGCTATACTACACTCAACGATGGGTGCACTTGCCCATATGTGTGTTTAGTGTTAGTAAAATATCGTGTTTTATAAATTTAAAACTTGGCTAAAATAAGTGTTAAAAAGGGGCTTAAAATATACACCTAAAATATACGACACTTCGCACGCATCAAGTTTTTGGCGCCGTTGCCGGGGACACAAGGATTTTGAGAAAGTTTAAAATCGACGGCCTAATCAGTTTTTCAAAACTTTTTTTTAAAAAAAACGCGCGCACATTTTTCTGCATTTTAGTTTAGTTTGCATTTACAGTAGCCTGAACACGGGGCCGTGCTCATTGAACACGCCCCCGTGCTGCATAATTTTAGTTAGATACCCAGATACAGAGTCTGAACACGGGGTCGTGCTCGCTGAACACGCCCCCGTGCTCAACGCGACCAGTAACTTTAATTAAAACGCCCAGATACAGATCTTGTACACGGGGCCGTGTTCACCAGACACGGGGCCGTGTCCAGCCTTCTGTTTCAATCGTTGTTTCATTTTCTGGTCCCGAGGCTCAGTTGTGGTCTGCTGAGTGATTCTTATGGATCAATACTCAGGAGGTTACAACTACACTTATGATGAGGATGATTATAGGGGTAATTATTGCACAAATTTTCGTAATACACGTTCGATTCAAAATAATCACTCGTATCAACCATCCAATTCCTACACTTACTATGAGGAGCCCAGGTACGAGCCATCAACTTCATACACATCCTATGAAGACCAAAGGTATGAACCTCCTCCCTCATACTCGTATTTTGATGAACCAAGGTATGAGCCTTCTTACTCATACTTTGAGGAACCAAGATATGAGCCGCCACCTTCATATGCTTATTATGAGGAACCTTGGCGTGAACAACCCACCTCATATGAGTATTATGAAGAACAAAATTACGAACCTTATCCATCATATGCTCACAATGAAGGACCATGGTGTGAACCATCAACTTCATATGGGTATTATGAGGAACAAAGGGTCGAACAACCGGATTCAAGCTTAGAAAATAATGAATCTTTTTCTATAACCGAAGTGACCGATAGGATATTAGAACACA
Source organism: Helianthus tuberosus (assembly GCA_030545235.1). Classification (NCBI taxonomy): domain Eukaryota; kingdom Viridiplantae; phylum Streptophyta; class Magnoliopsida; order Asterales; family Asteraceae; genus Helianthus; species Helianthus tuberosus. The sequence goes on along the minus strand of CM060451.1, from coordinate 76,506,607 downwards.
TTAGAGTTATCGATCGGTGTATAAAAGAAGCTCGCGCAAGGGAAGAGGAGTCCCGCGCAAGAGAAGAATTAAAAAAGGAAGAGATAACTAAAAATGAAAAAATGGAAGAACAAATAAGTGAAAAACCGACACATGAGTTAAACAACGAAAAAGGTGAGTCCGACAACGTTAAAATTCAAGAAGAGTCTAATTTTGAAGAAATTAATCTCTTGTCACCTTCTTTCGAAAATCATTGTTTAGTACCCACTCATGCTAAGTTTTTAAAAGAGTTAAACACTAACACTAAAATTGACGAAACGGTAAGTGTTAAGTTAACTAATGATCAAACTTCACTAATAAAAGAAGACCCATTTGAAATTAACATCACACCGGTTCCATGTTTCTTTCAAAATTCATTTATTAGTAATGTCACAATCGATAGAGATCTTTGTGTTAACATAATGCCTAACTACATTTTCGAAAAATTAAGTATTAGTGATTTTCTCCACCTCAAATACCTATTTTTCTATCCAATCGGAAAGTAATAAAATCAATCGGTATGGTTGAAGATGTCTTGGTTCAAACAAATCAAATGGTAATCCCGACCGACTTTGTCATCCTCGATGACGCTCCTCTTGTGTTGGGACGACCATTTGTAAAAACTTACGAAGCTTTGAAAAACCGGAAGTTCAACAATTTACCTCTTCAATTAGGGGCATTTAAAAGAAGTGTCGATCTCGAACGATCAATGAAATATCCATTCGGCAATAATGACCCCCTAATTGAAGATGAAGATGAACCACCCGATACAAGTGAAGAGATTGACCACTTTGTTGAAGAAGAGGTCGCCATAGAACAAACTTTTAAAGTTCTTGATCGAAACGAGCAACCAAATAAGGAGTCTCCTAAAGACCCACCACTTGAGCTCAAAGAACTTCCAAAAGGTTTGGAATATGCTTTTCTGGACAAAGATGGTAAGTTACCTGTAATTATTTCGTCTAAATTAGATAACCTAGAGAAAGAAAAACTAATTAGTCTTTTGAAAAAACACAAAAATGCAATAGCTTGGAAACTTGTTGACATAAAAGGAATTAGTCCTTCTATGTGCACACACAAAATTTTGATGAATGATGACTACAAATCAGTCATACAACCACAACGTCGCGTAAATCCAAATGTTCAAGAAGTGGTTAAAAACGAAGTCATCAAATTACTTGACGCCGGACTTATCTATCCTATTTCCGATAGTCCTTGGGTAAGTCCCGTCCAAGTAGTTCCAAAGAAAGGAGGTATGACGGTAATTACTAACGAAAAGAATGAATTAATACCCACAAGAACCGTCACAGGATGGAGAGTATGTATAGATTATAGACGATTAAATGAAGCAACAAGAAAGGATCATTTTCCTTTACCCTTCATTGATCAAATGTTAGAAAGATTATCCGGTCATAAATTTTACTGTTTCTTGGATGGTTTTTCAGGTTACTTTCAAATCCCGATAGCACCCGAAGACCAAGAAAAGACAACTTTCACATGTCCCTATGGAACTTTTGCTTATCGACGCATGCCGTTCGGTCTATGTAATGCCCCCGCAACATTCCAACGTTGCATGGTAGCCATTTTCCATGACATGATAGAAAAGACAATGGAAGTCTTCATGGACGACTTTTCTATCTTTGGGGATTCATACGACCAATGCCTCGATAACCTTGAACGAATGCTATCCCGATGTGAGGAAACTAACCTCGCCCTTAATTGGGAAAAATGCCATTTCATGGTAACGGAGGGAATAGTACTCGGTCACAAAATCTCAAGCGAAGGAATGGAGGTGGATCGAGCCAAAATAGATACCATTTCTAGATTACCTCCTCCATCCTCCGTAAGAGCTATTAGAAGTTTCCTAGGGCATGCCGGATTCTATAGGCGGTTTATCAAAGACTTTTCAAAAATCTCAAGGCCTCTAAAAAATTACTTGAAAAATATGCTCCTTTCATCTTTGACAAGGATTGCAATCAAGCATTTCTAACCCTAAAGGAAATGCTAGTCAATGCACCTATCATGATAGCACCTGATTGGAAGTTTCCTTTCGAAATCATGTGCGATGCTAGTGACTTTGCAGTTGGAGCTGTCTTGGGACAGAGAAAAGAAAAGCATTTCCACCCAATATATTATGCTAGTAAAACACTTAACGATGCACAAGAAAATTACACAACAACTGAAAAAGAGTTACTAGCTGTGGTATTTGCTTTTGATAAATTTCGTTCTTATCTTGTTCTTTCTAAAACTATAGTCTATACAGACCATGCAGCCATTCGATATCTCTTTAAGAAGCAAGACGCAAAACCACGTTTGATTAGGTGGATTCTACTCCTCCAAGAATTCGACATTGAAATCAAAGACAAAAGAGGAGCAGAAAATACCGCAGCAGATCATCTTTCGCGCCTAGAAGACCCAGCTTTGGAGGCAACCAGGGACGAGCAAATCAACGAAAACTTTCCAACTGAATCCCTGGAAATGGTGGAATTTAAGGAAGAACCATGGTACGCCGACTTTGCTAACTACCTAGCTAGCGGAATAGTCGCAAAAGGGTGGCCACATTATCAAAGAAAAAAATTCTTTGCCAATGTGAAACACTATTTTTGGGAAGATCCATATCTTTTCAAAATGTGTGCCGACCAACTCGTCAGACGATGCGTACATGGTAGTGAAGCACGAAGAATTCTCCGCCATTGTCACGAAGGTCCATACGGAGGACATCATGGTGCTGCCAGTACCGCACGAAAGGTATTCGATTCAGGATTTTATTGGCCAACCATTTACAAAGATGCTCAAAATCTTGTAAAGACATGTGATGCTTGCCAAAGAACAGGTAATATTTCTTCCAAAAACGAAATGCCACAAAATGGCATTCTCGTTTGTGAAATTTTTGATGTGTGGGGACTCGACTTTATGGGACCTTTCCCACCATCAAAAGGAAACAAATACATACTTGTGGCAGTAGATTACCTGTCTAAATGGGCCGAGGCCGAAGCACTTCCAACAAATGATGGAAGAGTAGTGGTAAGATTTCTGAAAAAATTATTCTCTCGTTTTGGCACACCTAAAGCTTTAATAAGTGATAGAGGTACCCATTTTTGTAATCATCAACTTGAAAATTTTTTAACAAGATATGGGGTCTATCACCGGGTTTCGACAGCTTATCACCCTCAAACAAACGGACAAGCCGAAGTGACCAATAGAGGGTTAAAACGAATACTCGAAAAAACCGTAGGGTTAAATAGAAAGGAATGGGCTGATAAATTAGATGATGCTTTATGGGCTTTTCGAACTGCTTATAAAACAACGATAGGTACAACCCCATATAAGCTAGTCTATGGAAAGAGTTGTCACTTGCCAGTAGAAATTGCACACAAAGCCTACTGGGCAATCAAAAATGTAAACTTAGATATAGAATTTGCTGGTAAAAATCGATTTTGTCAAATAAATGAATTAGACGAGCTTAGGAATTATGCATACTCAAACTCTGAGATTTATAAGGAAAGAATGAAAAATTGGCATGACAAACATATTAAACCTAATGAATTTCGGGTAGGAGATTTAGTTCTTTTGTTTAATTCACGACTTCGATTGTTTCCTGGTAAATTAAAGTCTAGGTGGTCAGGACCTTTTTCCGTCACCCATATTTTTCCACACGGTGCAGTAGAAATTAAACCTCGAAATGGGTCACCATTTAAAGTCAATGGCCAACGGCTGAAACTCTATCAAGGATTTATTGAGGATGAGGAAGAAGAGATCTCACTTCAAACCGTGGAAGAATAAAAACATCATGCCTGGTAAGTTACGAGCGATTGAGGCGGCTAAATAAAGCGGTAAGTTTTCTAAACCATAGCTTATGGGAAAAAGGGGCACTCACACGCGCACGAAAAAAAAAAAAAGGCTCGGCACGAGGCCGTGTCCGCTGGACACGGGGCCGTGTTCGCGCTGCAGACGGGATAAAACCCCTTTTTCAAAACAGTTTCTTCATTCCACACGCCCCGTTTCCCCACAAAAGCTCTGGTTCCAGGCGATTTTTCGCGAAATTCCAACGTCTCTTACCGATCTAACAACGTCAAGGTATGATTCTATCACTCTTAATAGTTAGATTAGTTACTTGCATGTAGTTAATACACCACAAATTTGGGGAAAATCTAGGGTTCTTGATGTTCATCCGGATCGAACCTAAAATTTTTGCCTAAATCTGTTTGCATTTAGTTAGATTAGTGTTAAGGGAAGTAAATACACTTGTATTGTTCATAGATTCACCCGATTTCTTACAAAAACCCCAAACCCTTGTTCTTGAACCGAAAAAGATAAAATTGATAGGGTAAACGGGTTATTTTGGGAAAAACGGCACTTAGGGTTTCATTTTCGGGGGAAACCGCACCTATTGGTTCAAAAATTTTGAAGTTTTCGAAACCGGGTCGAAAAATGGGATTTTTGAGTAACAGACCCCTGGACACGGGGCCGTGTCCGCTGGGCACGGGGTCGTGTCCAGCCCGCTGTTTGCAGTTTTTGTCCGAAAATATTTCTGTTTCATGCTAACTTTTGGTGTATTCTTGCAGATGGCCAGGAAGTTTACTAGATTCAACACCAATGAGCTAGATGCAAGAGCTCGATACGAGCTTCTTCAAACAAGGCCGGAGGAATACCCGAGGCAGGCGTGCACAGAACTACTAACCATGGTGAATCAAATTGACCGTTTCAACAACATTGTCACGGGACCACTCAGAGTAGCGCTAACAACCCGACTCCGTTCCGTCCATGAATGCACCTTGGAATTCTACAGCACCTTTGCATTCACTGCAAGGTGCGACCCGTTCGATGATGACGGGGTGTCATTCAGGTGTGGCGGAACGAGGTATTCGATCTCCATGGCACAATTCGGATCGATTATCGGGTTGTATGCGGAGGAGGATGCGGGAAACGAAGAAAATACAGGGGGATTGAGAGAGATCGAAGACAACGAGCGCCAAGCCATGTGGGCTCAGATTGGGGAAGGGTTCTACAATCCGAGCAGCACTAAGAGTACCAAGCTGAGGGATCCGCTTTACAGATACATTCATAGGCTCCTCGGCTACTCTCTTAGCCAAAGGCATGACAGTGGTGGCGTCGTTGGGTTAAGAGATTTGCTTGTCCTCCATTGCATTCACAACCGCAGGCCGCTCGATGTTCTGTTCCTCATGCTCCGAAACATGCATCACAACCGCCTTGCTAGTGCACCAACTCCTATTTTCTTCGAGGGATGGGTGTACCGTCTTTTCAAGCACTTCGCCCACATTCCGAGGTCATTTGAGAGGAGCCCATGGTCGGGTACGGTGGATATTCACATCTGCCGCTCGATGAACCTGGTTTATGAGGCAGAAGACGGGACGGTAACCTTTCAAAGGATGCAAGGTCATGCATGGAACCCGCAAGAAGCACTTGTCCTCCCAGCTCCGCAACATCATCAGTACCAATACCCACCCCACGGTGATCCGGGCCAATCATCCTCCTCGGGAGGCAGTTTTCCTAATTTTCAAAGTTTGCATGATTTGTTGCAGGAAAACCTCATGTGTACTCGGAACACCTATAACATGGCGAGCAACACCTACCACCGGGTCGGAGCTATCAAGAGAAACCTATCCGAGATACAAGACGATGTCGGATACATACGAGACCACATTGCACGCCGTGGAGGGGATGACGATGATGATGATGATGATGCCATGGAGTAGGCGGGAGGAGCATAGGAGGAAGCGGTTGATTGATGACTCCCCAGGTTAACCCTTTGCAATCTTGAACAATTGATGGCCTGCGTGCCAAGTGTTAGACAATTTACTTTTCCTAACTATTTTCTGCATTTTACTTTTCTTACTTTATGCTTGGAACAATTAATTGTGGTAATGTAGGATGTTTGTGTTGCTTGGTGTGGTATTAAGTGATGAAACAGGTACAAACCAAGGCTTAGGGTGTTAAGCCTCAGCACTTATAGGGCTAGAATGGAAAAACCGGAGGAAGAAACCTGTTTTTCAGGCTTTCAGACTGTCCACACGGGGACGTGTCCAGCCAACACGCCCCCGTGCTCACCTCCCTGACCTGCTGTTTGGCTTCTGTTCGGCAGAATTTTGTCAGACACGTGGCCGTGTTCAGTGGACACGGGGCCGTGTCCACCTTCTGTAAGTTCTTGTTACTGGCACCTGAACACGGGGTCGTGCCCACTCAACACGGGGCCGTGTTCAGTGCCCAGTAACACAAATTCTTGCTTTTTAAACACTATTTTACACATCTAATCAACCTAAAAATTTATTTTTGGACACATTGAGGACAATGTGTAATTTAAGTGTGGGGGGGATGCTAAAACCTTGAATTTTGCAAGTCCTAAATACAAGCCTTACACAAAACTCTATTGGAACCGCTAATCACCCCAAATTTTTTCAAAAATTTCATTTTTTTTACTTGTCTAGGTTTAACTCGGGAAATTCAAGTTCTCAAAAAGGTTATATTTTTACAAATTTACAACCGATAGCGTAGTGATAAAAAGAACCAACATAAGAAAATTATGAAAAGGCATGACAAACTTATTTAAAATTTGATTATATATACTTGATCACATAAAAACACATTCCCACAAAAGTGAGTTTTGAGCCTTTATTGAGCACACAATTTCATATTATTTGACTAAATGCTCATTTTTCGTTTCTTGTGTGAATAGCCGCTTGGTTCTTACGACTCTAGAACTTGCCATGACAATACATTCCCGGTCCTTATCAACTTAAACCTGAGTAAGTAAATGATGGAGTCATTAGGACTAACCTTTTTCATTTTTACACCATTATTTTTCTTTTTCTTTTACCACCTACCCAAAAATCCCCCTAGTAAGCCCCTTTGAGCCTAAACCTTTTCGTTTCATCACCCAAACAAAAACCCTTTTACCCACCAAAACCTTTTTCATTTTTTACCCTTTATTTTAGTAACAAGTTCGGTTCTTCGCGAAAAAAAAAAAATTGATAATAATGAAGCAAAAAGAAAATAAACAAACAAAGTAATCAAAAATAACTTTGTTTGAATAAAAGCTTCATTAAAAATAAAAAGTTGCAAAAATACGAAAACCGACACTTGTTACGCTTTTTAGCCCTTTTTTCTACTAACCACTAACCCAACCACCTACCTTTAACCCTAGCCAACCCTTAACCCACAAAGTCCTCTTGATATCTACAAAGGTATAAAAGTTAAAAAGGAGGAGGATTGATTTCTTGGCAAGCCTATGGTAGGAATAAGTTCCATGCCGCTCTTGAGTGATTCACTAAAAATACACTTTCGGCCGAGTGTGAGTGATTTCCCCGCGAGGTATGTGAACTTGTATATAAATAGAATTTTAAAAAGGCATGTTATGCCCAAATAAGTAATTTCTTTTATGAACAGTTCTAAATAAACCATTACGAATAGGAGTGTAAATAAATAAAAATAAAACCCAAAAAGATCTTGGAAATCCCGACACTCTATGACAAGCCCAAAACCTTCTCTTCTACCTATTCCATTTGGGAGTGTAAGCCACATATTAAAGAGTTTTGCTTGAGGACAAGCAAAAGTTCAAGTGTGGGGGTATTTGATGTGTGTAAAATGCAACATATAAATTACATCAAATGAGGCATAAAACTAACCCTTTTTTAGTACTAATATTGGAAAAAGAGTGTTTTTGTCTTCCTTTTGTATTTTCAGGATTAAATGAGCTCAAAAACACAAAAGAAGCAAAAAGACAGCTAAATCCAACATAAATACAAGAAAAGGAACATTAGTGGACTGCCCGAACCCTCAACGGCACCTTTCAAAGCAAAATAGAGAAAACAGAAGGCTGAACACGCGCCGTGCTCAGCCAGCACGGGGCCGTGCCCAAGAAGCAGCAGAAAAGACAAACCTATAGAAGCTTCTATTGCCCACCACGGGCCGTGCTCAGCGGACACGGGGGCGTGTCGAAAGTACAGCAGGCGCATTTATTGTAATTGCGAATTACAATTAATGAGGAGAGAGAGTGTCAGACGGGCACGGTGCCGTGTCCAGCTCTCTGTTCAGCCTATAAATAGGAGTGCTTGGATTCATTTCATCTCATCCCTTGGCACACCACCTCTCTCACACTTCATCCACCACCCACCACCATCACAACACCATCATCCACCACCATCATCCATTGTCCATCATAGAGTGTGTGAGTCGTCTCGGGATCCAAGATTGATCGTAAGAGTTCTTGACAATCAAGGCCATGTTTGCCTAAGTCTCTTACATCACTTGGTGAAGACAAAGTGTCTAGTATAATACTTTTTATTTCTAATCTTTTGCACTTTTTATTTGGTTTTGTATTAATGACTTTAATAACTAGTTACTTATGTTGAAGGTGATCTTTCCTTATCGTTTGTCCGTGGTGTCTTGGCATTATTTTACTGTCTATATAAAATAAAGGATTTTCACCATTCATATCTCCACGGTCTATATGGAGATATGTTGGCTACCTGGTAGGGGGTTAAGGGAATGGTTTGGTAAAGGTCTTGCCATTGTTCAGCGTTTAGAGGTCCTGCAATGGACCTGGGTCAAATTTAGTAGGACCTCCTTCAATACTTCACGGTATTGGATGGCGGGGGTCCAAACTCTTTGATCCCCTCATAAGTTAACTACTATTAATACTATAACCCGGCTATTTAGGACTGTATCCCTGCTGACTCAGACTACTTAGCCGAGGGTAACGTCACCGCCAAAAGCGGGGCCTACCACAATACTGCATTAATAACTTAATTCATTATCTTCTAATAATCCACCCCTTTAGGATCAGGATACTTACTTGACATGGTAATGGAACCTGAGGATACTTCCTGTGAGTCTTGGGTGTCTATCTTGAATGTCCTTGTTTCAGGATCAAGCTTCCAAAAAGCAGCAAGCCTATTCTTGGTTGCAGGTGATGTGATGATGTGTGAGACGGAAATAGCTGCATAACACAAGACAAAAGGGGTCAGTAATCCTTATACCAAAACAAGACTACCTGGTGATCCTTCTCAGGATCCTCTGGCCTACCATGGGTGGACCAGTTCTTTGGTAGATCCTTTCCATTTGGATGGGTATCCCTCCTGACAAAGAAGAAGCGACGTTTCCAATTTGTGTCATTCTTGGTGACTTTAAGAAGGGGATGTTCTCCGCCGGGTTTTCGTTTGAACAAATAACGATGGGAACCAAAGGTAGTAAGATCATACAATTGTGTCAGCTCTGACATGCCTAAATCAATGCCTTCCTGTTCGATGATCCTCTCCAGGGTGTATAAAACCCTCCAAATCATCGGCATGGCTTGGATGTAAGAGATGCCGGTAAGGGAAAAGAAGGATTGTGTAAGCTCTGGGAAAGGATAGGTGTATCCTATAGCAAATGGAGTAACTGGAAAGGCAACCCATGTATCTGAAACATAGTCGCCCAGAATAGTAGGATCGAAGGGTTTGAAAAAGGCATTCGCCGGAAAATAGTGACGGATTTTATCCACTTGTGCATCGTTAAAGCAACACCTCTCATTCACCGAGTCTTTGATGATCTTTTGACTCTTCAAAGGGTTATCCTTCTTGTGATCCTTGCTCGGTGAGCTTCGGAGCATCATTCTCAAAGGGATGGTGATAAAGAAAGAAAAACAGAGTAAGAGAGGGAGAAAGGGGAGAAAAGAGATACCTGATTGATCTTCGACTGAGAATATAAAGGGAGTTTCTTTCGGATTTAAATGCATTTGATCCTATCTCTATCTCCTATTTATAATCATGATCATGCAGGGTTGTCACTTCTGTGACGTCATGGTTGCAACGGATAGTTCGATATCAACGGCTATATATCCGTTAGTTAGTTGCGGATAAGATCAAGAAAATATAACTCACTTATTTTACAAATTACTCCTTATATTTTGGGGGCAATTGTTAGGGGAGGATTTTCTAACAATTAGTGATCCTTATTCGTTATCCTAATTAATGATCCTTACTTCTGTGACAGGTGGTGATCCTCAGAAGAGCTTCAGGATCAGGATCATTGATCACTTTAAGGATCCTCATACTGACGATTGTTTATTTGATTTTTGTATTACTTCGTAGGAGTAATAAACGTGACTTGGTATTGGCAACGGTAATAAGGAATATTCCACGAGTATTTCGCACACGATTGACCAAAAATGGACGTTGTGGAGAACGTGGGAGCTTGGCACGAAAGTCGGATAGTTAGTTAGTGTAGTTAACTTCTATTTTAAAAGGAGTAACGAGCTAGAATTAGAACACTTAGTCATTTTCAGCTACACACACACTCATATACTCGCACACTTGAAGCTCTTGACGAACATTCATTCATTTTCACACACTTTTACACATTTCACGATAGTGATCCTGGTACCTAGCTCGTTACTATCCGAAGTTGTAAACGTTTATTGATTTATTTGAGCTTGGTGATCGGTAGTTTCCATCACCCGGGGTTTTTTTGTGCCGGAGATCAACTCTTGATCAAGGGCTTTTTCCCCGTATAAATCCTTGTGTCATTTGTGCAATTTACATTAAAGTGATCCTTGTCATTGTTCGATATTTCAAGCATCATACCCCGTAACAGAGAGTTTGGTTGCAATATCCTCATCAGATTTTTTGACCAAAACAAGTAGATGTTAAGGCTTCACCATTCTTGTTTCCGTTTTCATAACCATTCTTCAGACTTTTCCAACTTGGAAATGCAAATGCCATCATCCAATCTTCAAACTTTCTGGACCACCGACTGTACTCCTCGATAGCCATTAGCTTTGGGGGTTTATTGAATGTTCCAAAGGCACTTTCCGATTCCCAAGCTTCCTTTTTCTTTTCTTTCGGTGGAATTTCGTTCACATTGCTTGACGATGTATCATCGTTTCCGGAATTTCCAGCAAACGCGAACATGTCGCTGAACGGGTTCATGAAAATATCATCCATCGTGAATGTTCCTGCAAAATCAGCAAACACTTAGAAAATTTTTAGGTTTTGAAGAATCAGCAAGTTCAAGCGAAATTCCTTGAAGTGAAATCACTTCAAGCGAAATCAACACTGTAAACTGTTCAAGCGAAACTGATCAATTGAAGCGAAATCTGTCAATTTACACTCAAGCGAAATCTCCTATTTCGCTTGGACTTTCAAGCGAAATTGTTAAACTGAAACAGTTAGTTCAAGCGAAATCCAAGAAACCTATTTCGCTTGAACTTGTCAAGCGAAATCCTTTGTTTTTCAAGCGAAATCGATCTTTTACTTCGAACTCTTTCAAGCGAAATCTAGTTTTTAGGTTATTTTTATCATTTTTAGTCCGAAATTTAACCTGATTCTTTCTAGGGTTTGATAATACTATGTTTTACACAATATACTCGAAAATCAGACCATTTCGACCGTTGGAACAATTTCAGTTCAGAAAAGTATGAAAAGAATTGAGTAGAAAGTAGAGAATCCAGTAATATCAAGCCGCTATGGTATGAACTCCTCGTCCTGAGCTCTGATACCACTTGTTGGATCGTTTTAGGACCTCGAAAAGTCAGTAAAGAGTGTTCATCTTCAAATACGAAGGCGGAATCAACGTAAAAGAAGTCATAACAACTATTTTCCTTTTAATCTATCTTTTCTGATTGATTTTCGTGCTTTTACAATGTATTCTGAAACAAATCCGGCAGCACCTTCCCTTACACACACATACATGTCTCTTGCTTCAAATGAAACACACACATATATATAGACTAAAGGATTTCGCTTGAACTTGTAACAGGCTACTTCAAGCGAAATCTCCTGTCTTGATTTCGCTTGAACCAAACATGAACACTTTCAAGCGAAATCTTCTAGTTAAAAATATACAACCCTAATTTAAACCCTATTGTGTGTTCATTCAACCTATCAAGACACAAGACTTGATTAAGACGTAATCAGCAGACATTTAGTGCACCAACAATACATAAAGGACTTGTCTTCACCAAGTGATGTAAGAGACTTAACCAAACATGGCCTTTGATTGGCAAGAACCCTTATGATCAATCTTGGATCCCGAGACTACTACACACTCTAAAGCTGGATGATGGATAATGGTAGTGGGTGTTGGTGTTGTAGTGGTGGTGGAGTGCTGACAAAGTGAGAGAGTAGTGGTTTGCCAAGTGATGTATTTCAAGTGAACTAAGCACCCATATTTATAGCCTGAACAGAACTCTGGCCACGGCTCTGTGTCAAGTGGGCACGCCCCCGTGGCCAGTCTTTTCTTTTCCTTCATTAATTGCAAGTGTCAGCAGAGGTCCCCACACGGCCCCGTGTCTCCTGGGCACGGCGCCGTGGTCAACTTCGTATCTGTACTATCAAGATTTGACAAGATCCTGTGTATCTTTTCGTTGACTACGCCACGTGCTAAGCTGGGCACGCCCCCGTGGTGGGCGTGGAAGCTTCCACAGGTTTGTCTTTTGTGAAGGTCCCTGGCCACGCCCCGTGCCCAGCTGGACACGGCCTCGTGGTCAGGATTCTATTGCCTTGTTTTTGCTTTGGGGATGTTGCCGAGGGGTCGGGCATGTCATGTTTATTCATTTTCTTTGTATTTATGTTTGTTTTGGCTGATTAATTGCTCCTTTTATCCGTTTAAGATCATTTGGTCCTGTAAATTCAAAAGGAAGAAAAAACACGTTTTTTCCAACATTAGTACTAAAAAATGTTAGTTTTATGCCTCATTTGATGTAATTTATATGTTGCATTTTGCACACATCACATAAGCTAAAATATTTATATACTGAATCGAAAAATGACACAAACAAGCTCTTGTCGGGGTGGTTTTGCCTTGCTTAAACAACAAGGAGACTCGGGTTTCTATTTTAGCTGCATATGACATTTAATGCCTAATTTTGTCAACTAAATCTTTCATTTTAATTAATAAATTACTAACTAAACTTAGCTAAAAATAACTATTTAAATTACTTTTACATAAATTTTAGTGATTATATAATTGATGAGTTCGTAAAACATGGAAAATTTGCGAATAGAGCTCAAAATTTATATCTCGCATAGAGCCAAAAAAAAATTTGTAATTTTCGGAGACGGCCCTGGATTTGTGTCTAGATATCGAAACTGCATTCATGGACTCTACAAACCCTATTTCAAAGGTCCCGACTTTATGTGGAAATTATGAGTTCCTTTAGCTTCTATGTTATTGTTTTCTTCAGGATCACTAGGGAGTTTTATAGTTTATAAAATACACATTGACAAATATATTGTCGGTACTAATCAACATGTGATCATAATAATATACAAAGATATAAGCTTTTTAAGTTTCTTGATTATAAAATAGTTAAAAAAAACATATGTTTTTAAAAAAGCATAAAGCAGTTCCATTATATGTTTATTATGAGATATAAGATTATTGGAACAATCAATTACACGGAAAAATATAATTATAACAATAAATATTAAAATAGTAGTTAAAAATCAACCTAGCAAGATACACTAACTGAACATAGAAATTTGTCTTGCAAAAAAAAAAAATCGAATTCATATATGGGCCGTAGGTAAAATAATATTAAGTTTAGTAAATCATGACTATTATTTTATTTTTTGTCTTTTTAATTGCACTTATTATTAAATTATTGTGACATGCGATCGTCACTCGTGCATATCCATAACCCTTAACCTTTAAATATTTAATTGATTTTGTACAATTATTTTTCATTATATAATTTTGTACGTTGCTTTTCATTAATTAAATTTTGCACGTTGATTACCATTTATTAGTGTTTGAGATGACTTGCATGGCATTTAGCATGTCGATATCATCTAATAATTAGCTTTCAAAGTTGGAATACGTATGTATTTTATTGTTGCAATTATAGAAATGGATTATAAATTAATCTTTTCTTTTCCAAACTAAGATGCAACTAAAAGAAGAGTACTAAAAATGGATTATAAATTAATCTTTTTTTTCCTAACTAAGATGCAACTAAAAGAAGAGTACTAAAAAGCAAGATCAAGTAGTTGATCATGACCATGCAAGAATTAATATGATTACCATATAAAGATCAATGAGTTGACTATAGATTGAAAAAATATCTTAGTGATACCCTAAAATCGTTCAATGTGCAATATATTGGATATTGAAGAGATTATGTGGTGTGCAAATACATCTTTTCATTCGTCTGGATGGTTTTGGGCCTCTGCAAGATGAAAGCGTTTCATTCCTTGAAGATTAATTAATATTTTGATATGGCGGGTGTAGTTATTTATTCTTCCTACAAGACAAACACTACAAATTTCTCTCCATTATTCGAGCCAATAATTTGTATTTGACGTTGAAAGTTGAAACTATCAACAAATTTTTCAATGGCCTGATACTTTTGTTTCAATAAAATATATCAACAACATTTGAATACAAACACCAATAAACAACAACATTTATATAAAAGAAAAATGTATGTAGAAGATCCTGCGTTAGGACTCCATACATTATAGTGTACAAGTAAAAATGAGTTTTTGATTTATTTCTTATATATGGATTTGAAATTCGATTATTTATAGTCAAAATACCAATACCACAAATAAAGTTATCTAGTATGTGGGATTTGCTAATTTTTAAATAATTTTAACGATAAAAGGTTATTTTTTTATAAAACGTGTTTCTTTAATGATACCTTATTCATTGTTTTCGGTAGATTGAACTCATATCATAGCTCTTTTCATAGCTAAGACCATCAAATAACACCCCATATGGGAAAATTGACTTGTAAAGGTTTGTTATGGGAAAAAGGACTTGTAAATGTTAGCGTAAATTGTTAATAAATAATTTATGGTGCCCTTATTGATCATTTATCTAATAACCAGATCTATTTAACTTAATATCCATATAAAATTAACTGGGCTTTATTTGATGGACATAAAGGCCCGTACTAGTTACTTAGGGTTTCCCCTTGGGTGAATCATATAAATACAGGTTATTGGGAACCCTAAAGACACACCATAAAGTTTACGGCCCCCCTCACTACAATCTGTTATTATCATCTTCTCCATTCTAACTGGTCACCCTAAACGGGAACCGATCAAGATGGCTTCTTCTTCATCTCTAACTACTACTGGATTGTCAGGTATGTCAAGATCCCTAAAGTGTTTTTCCATTAGATATTGAAAGAACTGATTAACATGTGGTATCAGAGCGATGTTACTCAGTTCTTTAATTCCCTTATGATCTGGAACTGAAATCGGAAAAAAAAAAACAAACAAACAAACCAAGTTTTCTTATTAAATCTGATATAGTTTATTACGATGTCGATCACTTCGTTTTTTAATTATCCGCTGGAAGTTTGGTAGCACATGATACAACAATTAATTTACGATGATGGGGTTCTTGAACTTCAAGATTCGTTAACAGTTTTTTGGTTTGTATTAAAATTAATTTATTTTTTATATGACGGTTGCAACAAACCCTAATAATAAAATTAAGAAAAAAATGGCTGGCATGAATAAAGCAATTGAATTAACTGTAGGCCCATCATTTGTTTACATTGGATTTTCATATTCTTGGATCATTAAGTGGAATTTTATATTCATGCGTAGGCCCATCATTTGTTTATATTGTTTTTTTTATAATCATATTGGGTCATTATTTAACTGTATGTATGTAATGATGCATATGTATATATTTAGAGAAAGTGGAGCAATACCATTATTGTAATTATAAAATTCCATTAAGGGCAAATGTGGCATTCATGCATTTTATTGAATTCATGTGAAACAAGAGATGCTGCTAACTTTTCTCAACATATGTTTATTATTAAATACTTTTGTTTTATAAAACCTTACTCTATTATGTTTTATAAACCTAATTTTTTAAATAATCATTCAACTAATTTTTTTTGATTGATTTAAAAATTTGCTTAACTAAAATAACAATTTTTCAAGTTCACACTTCTGCCCAAAGGTGATGTATTTACTTGTGGCGTTATTTAGTGAATTTAAACATAGTCACTTAGGTGTATATCCTTATTATATGAACAAGCATAGTGTAACACTTACCTTATTACATTTGTTCATATGATATACACATGACTTCTGCCTAAGATGCATGAGTGTTTCATTTTTTGCCCAAAGGTGATGTGTTACACTCATGTCTCGCAAACTTTGACTTGTGCCTAAAATTATGGTGTTTCAACTTCTACCCAAAGGTGATGTGTTACACCTAATCTGCACAGTCTGACTGTTCATAATACTTGTATGATTGGCCATAGCCAAAGCGAAAACCGTCATTCAAGTAGAACCTTATTTAAAATTTGTGTGTATAAATAACGTTATCACAGCTTCCTTACTATAATGGTCTTAATTTCCGCATGCCTTAGTTTTAGGTTACCCATAAGTCACTCTAACTTCTTCTTTTGCAATGTATCTTATTCTTCTCATTTTAATCCACTATCAGCTCTTGTTTTGGCTATTGATACTTTGACTGGTGCTAACTATGCTTCGTGGAAGGATTCTCTTAACCTTACTCTCGCACTCATGGAGTTTGACTGTGCGCTAACTGAAAACGCTCCTCCTGCTCTTACTGATAAGAGTACTGAAGCTGAAAAACTACTCTATCAAAAGTGGGAGAGAGCTAATCGCTTGTCTCTTATCTTCATGAAAAACTCGATAAGTCCTGCTATCAGGGGAGCTATTCCTGACGCTGCTACAGCTAAGGAATATCTGACTAATGTGGAGGCTCAATTCCAAGGGACGTCTAAGGCGCAAGCCAGCACCCTCATTCTGAAATTGGTGACTACAAAGTATGATGGGATTAGCGGTATTCGTGAGCACATCCAAAAAATAAATGACATGGCCCAAAAGCTCAAGGGATTAAGCATGGAGATTAGTGATGGCTTTCTGGTGCATTTTATCATGACGTCTCTGCCCGCATCTTATGAAGCATTCAAAGTCAACTATAACCTTCAGAAGGAGCAATGGAAGATGAACGAGTTGATTGCCATGTGCGCGCAAGAAGAAGAACGTCTGAAACTAGAGAAAGCCGATGTTGCTTACCTGATGACTGCTGACTCGAAGAAAAGGAAGGGGAAATACAATAAGAAGCCTAATGTAAAGGTCCAAAAGCGGGATGCAGGTGCAAGTGCTTCTAGCTCTAATGACTCCAAAGGGAAGATTCACTACAAGTTCTGCCGTAAGGTGGGACATAAGCAGAAGGACTGCCCGGACTTTAAGGAGTGGCTAGCCAAGAAAGGTGATATTCTTTTCGTGATACTTGAGTCCTTTAACTTAAATGTTCCATCTAATACTTGGTGGTTTGATTCTAGTTCTATGGTTCATGTAACCAATTCCTTACAGGGATTCCATACAATCTGGAAGCTGGAAAGAAACCAAAGAACGCTTAAGTTGGGAAATGGAAAGCCGCTAGTAGTCGGGGCCGTGGGAACATTAGATTTAGTTATGAAAACTGGTTTAACTATTAGACTTTATGATACCTTATATATTCCTGAGATTACTCGGAATCTTGTATCAGGACCAAAGTTAGACGCAGACGGTTTTCTTGTTTCTCATGGTCATGGCAAACTTACTATCAGTTTTAATTCTCAAATATTTGGTTATGGCTTCTTGGATGGTGGTCTCTGTCGATTAGAACTAGATGATGATTTTTCCAAGTCTTTGTTATCATATAATATTAATGAGAACTTAACAAAGAGAAAACGCAAACGAGACTTAGAAACTTCATCCATGTTGTGGCATCAACGTTTAGGCCACATTTCACGAGAACGCTTAACTCGACTCGTGAAGGATGAGGTCTTACCACCTCTCGATTTCAATGATTTTGGAACATGTGTCAAATGCCTTAAAGGTAAAATGACATCAGCGAATAAGAAAGGTGCCACTAGGAGCTCTAATTTATTAGAACTCATTCATACTGATATTAGTGGCCCTTATAACATCGCGGGCATAACTGGACATACTTCATTTATCACATTTATTGATGATTATTCACATTATATGCACTTGTATCTCATTAAAAAAAAATCTGAACCTCTCACAACTTTTAAAGACTATAAAGCTGAAGTTGAAAAACAATTAGATCGTCAAATAAAAGTTGTTAGATCAGATAGAGGAGGCGAATATTATGGTCAACATACTGACGTGGGTCAGGCTCCTGGTCCATTTTATGAGTTTTGTAAGGGCCAGGGGATCGTGAACCAATATATTATGCCCGGTACTCCTCAGCAGAACGGTGTTGCTGAGAGAAGAAATAGAACCCTAATGGACATGGTACGTAGTATGTTAGCCAACTCAGGTTTGCCCTTATTCCTCTGGACCGAGGCCTTAAAAGCAGCTGTTCATATACTCAATAGAGTTCCTTCGAAGTCTGTCCCTAAAACTCCTTATGAACTTTGGACAGGAAGGAAACCGAGTCTTAGATATATGAAAGTATGGGGTTGCCTTGCCGAAGCTAAACTTTATAACCCTTTCTTAAAGAAACTGGATATGAAAACAACAAGTTGTTTCTTTATTGGATATCCAAATCACTTAAAGGTTTATAGATTCTATTGTCCATCCCATGTTACTCGTATTGTAGAAACTAAGCGTGTCACGTTTCTTGAGGACTTTAAGGTCAGTAGGAGCTTTGAAAATCCTTACAATGATTTACAAGAAGTACAAGACGCGGGGGGGGGGGGGGGGGGGAGACACTCGTCCATTTCATTACCTCCTATTACTACTCCTCTTGTACTCGATGCTGAACCGCATGTCATTGCACCACCTCCAACCCATTCAGAATTAAATGTTGCTCCGCATGTACCTGAGAATGAAGGACCCTCAAATGTCGAAGTTGAGAATCAACCTAGGAGGTCATCTAGGGCGAGAAGGCCCACTAATTTTGATGATTATGAAACCTACCTAGCTGAAGCCATATCAGATGATGGAAAGTTTACCGATCCTACCTCATACAATGAAGCCATTAGTAGTGATCAGTCTTCTGAATAGAACAAAGCAATGATTGACGAACTTGACTCCATGAAGAAAAATGACGTTTGGGATTTGGTTGAATTACCCGACGGTGTTAAACCCGTAGGATGTAAATGGGTCTTCAAAACAAAACTAAATCCGGATGGAAGCGTTGAACGATATAAAGCAAGATTGGTTGCAAAAGACTACACTCAGAAAGAGGGAATCGATTATCAAGAGACTTTTTCACCTGTCTCTCGAAAAGATTCCTTAAGGATCGTCTTGGCCCCAGTAGCTCATTTTGATTTAGAGCTGCATCAGATGGATGTCAAGACTGCTTTCCTCAATGGAGACTTGTATGAAGACGTGTTCATGAAGCAACCTGAAGGGTTCAAACCTGAAGGTCAAGAACATCTTGTCTGCAAGCTGAAGAAATCCATATACGGTTTGAAGCAAGCATCACGTCAATTGTATCTTAAGTTTGATGAAGTTATGAAGAAGCAAGGCTTTATGAAGAACCAAGTGGATCAATGCACCTACCTCAAGATGAGTGGGAGCAATTTTGCCATACTTGTCCTTTACGTAGATGATATTCTATTGGCAAGTAATAGCTTAGACATGTTGCATGAATCGAAGCGCTTACTCTCGCATAACTTTGACATGAAAGATCTCGGAGAGGCTTCTTACGTTATTGGCATCGAAATACACCGAGATAGAAGTAATGGAATTTTGGGCTTATCACAAAAGGCTTACATTGATCGTGTCCTTAGTCGATATAATATGCAACATAACTCTCCCTCTGTAGCTCCAGTAGTTAAAGGAGATGTTTTCGGTTCTTTTCAATGTCCGAAAACTGAGGATGAAAAGGCGCAATTGAGAACGATACCTTATGCCTCAGTAGTTGGGAGCCTCATGTATGATCAAGTCTGTACTTGTCCAGATATTGCTTATGTTACAGGGATGCTAGGCCGTTATCTGTCTAACCCTGGCCTTGATCACTGGAAAGCAGCGAAGAAAGTACTTCGATATCTTCAGGGGACGAAAGACTATAAACTGACTTATAGAAGAAGTGACGTTTTGGAAGTGGTTGGTTATTCTGATTCTGACTTTGCTAAATGCAAAGATGACAAGAAATCCACTTCAAGGTATATCTTTATGTTAGCCGGCGGACCTATTTCATGGAGGAGTCATAAACAACAGCTAACTTCAACATCCACTATGATGGCAGAATACATTGCTGTATATAACGCTACCTGTCATGGAATGTTGCTAAAGAATCTGATTACTGGACTCAAAGTTGTTAATTCCATATCTAGACCATTGAAGCTGTACTGTGATAACTCAGCTGCCGTTAACTTCTCGAACAGTAACAGTTCGACCGGAGCTGGATTATATCTTGATACAAAGTATTTGTTCGTACGTGAACGTGTTGAGGAAAATAAACTTTGTATTGAGTATATAAGTACGAAAAATATGCTTGTGGATCCGATGACTAAAGGTCTCCCACCTAAAGTATTCGAAGAACATGTTTTGAAGATGGGCTTTTGTAAAGACCTTATTTAAATGCATATTGTACTTACTTACGTTTTAATGATAAAAAATTTCCTCATTTGATTTGTTTGTCTCTAACTACGTTTCGCTAGCCTAATGACGTAAAGACTATTATTATACAAATCATCGTTTAAGGGCTTACTTGTAAATCGATCCTTATTTTGCTTAGGTTTTAAATTTGGGATTGTAGTATGATTAATGGGGGTCCTGAGTTGAATAACTGACTCAAAGACTGTATTTTTTTGCTACAATTTTGGTTTAAAACTAAAATGAGTATTAACTCCTGATCAGGCTTATCTAGTACTCATAATAAATGATCACTCGGCCAAGTGGGGGAATGTTAGCGTAAATTGTTAATAAATACTTTATGGTGCCCTTATTGATCATTTATCTAATAACCAGATCTATTTAACTTAATATCCCTATAAAATTAACTGGGCTTTATTTGATGGACATAAAGGCCCATACTAGTTACTTAGGGTTTCCCCTTGGGTGAAGCATATAAATACAGGTTATTGGGAACCCTAAAGACACACCATAAAGTTTACGGCCCCCCTCACTACAATCTGTTATTATCATCTTCTCCATTCTAACTGCTCACCCTAAACGGGAACCGATCAAGATGGCTTCTTCTTCATCTCTAACTACTACTGGATTGTCAGGTATGTCAAGATCCCTAAAGTGTTTTTCCATTAGATATTGAAAGAACTGATTAACAGTAAAGGCCCAAGAGGAATTATGGTAAATTGCCAACAGCTCTAAAAGGGAAAGGATCCCTCTTAGCTGCCTTCATTCATCATTCACCATCCCATTTTCATTAAAGATAGAGAGTCAAAAAAAAGGCTAGTGAGATAAAGCTAGCATTTCAATCCAAAAACCATCGATTTCTTCACAGTTTTGCAAAGGAAAGTATTGTGGGTGTTGGTTTTTCACATGAAAGTGTTGTAAATTGTTTTCGAGATTAAAAGAGAAGTTCTTATTTTGTTTCGCTAGGGTTCGGTTCAAACATAGCAAAGGTAAAGTTTTTCATTAAAGCTCTCGTGTTTATGAAAGGCGATGCATGAGAACATAGTGGACGTTGATTTTGAAGTATTTTGATACATGAAGTTTGTATCTTGATGTGTTTACAGACCTGTAACATTTTACCCACCATACCTGGACATTAGGATTTTTGCAAGCAAGAAGACAGGCATGTCTCGCACCCTTAAGATCATACAAGAGTTTATATTTCATATGAAAAAGATTAGTTCTCGTATGGTAGTTCTCGCATTATAGTTCTTACATGTTAGTTCATGTACTGTAGTTTTGGCATGATAGTTCTCGTATGTTAGTTCTTCCATGTTAGTTCTCGTATATATGCTAGTTTTCGCGTGATAGGCTCGCACGAGAACTCTAAATTTCTCATGATAGACTCGCAAGAGAACTGTAGATTTTTCATAATAGGCTCGCCAAGAACGCTAGATTTCACATGAACTCCCGCACGAAGGATTGATACGAGAAACAAGGTTATCGCATAGATGGCCTGTACGAGAACTCATGTTCTTGCATGAAGTATTGGTATAGGAATTATGTTCTCACATGATCGATTGACATGAAGAGTTCCAACTCTCGCATGATGGTCTCATGCGAAAGTTGCTTATGTGAAACCTTGACCATATTGACTTAGCAGTTCAACGGTTAGGACCATCCAACGTATAGTGTATTATAACTTAATCTTACATGTGAGTTTCTAGACCCCTTTTTCATATACTTTTGGAGTGGTGTGCATACTTGACAAAGAATTTTAAGAAAGGAATGAACACTAAAGAAATGTAGTGCCTAATAAAAGGAAGTGGTTTTGGCTTGTAGCTATAATCTTATCAGGAAAAGAAACGTAACGTTTAGAAAGGATAGTTAAACTAAAAGACATTCTGATATACGTAAAGAAATATAATGCTAAAGTAATGAGAAGGGTAAAAGGCAGTTACCTCTAGGGCCGCTAAGTCTTACTCGTAGTCCATAGTCGTGGACCTTAGTATGTTATGAGAATATAATAGGGAGGTTACCTCTAGGGACGCAAAGTCTTACTTAATTGTGAGCATATAATAATGCAATTACCTCTCGTGCTTCTAAGTCTTACTTTATTGTGGGCACTTGATTGGGTAGTAACCTTGGGGGCTACCATTAGTTGCATAGAAACACAAGAGAACTGGTGTGGATCATTCATGATGTGAATGTCACCTTATTGCTAAAGATAAATGTTAAAGTTTATAGTACGCTTATGTAAGGTATGTTATGATGAAATGATATGCATTACTAAGGTTATATAAAACCAGAACTCATTGAACACAGTTGACTTTTAGTATGCACATCATGGTTGTAGCATTGGAGTAAAGGTTGGCCTACTTTCTGTGACTGGCATGTCGTTTTACTGTTATTATGTTTCTGGATAGTTTTGTTATGTTGCAAGACTTGTACCTGCTTACAGACATGTCGGTACTTATGTTATGAAGGGTTACTTTGTGTATGAATGAATGTATAATTTACAAACTATGTGCCAAGGGGTAAATCCAACGAACGAGGTCCCCGGGTTGGGGGCTGGTACAAGGTACTATGTGCACATCCAATCACATCATATTTCCACCAATACATTAAAAACACTCATTATCTCTCCAACCCTACAACCATTCTTACCAATACCTACATTTTCGCTTCATCATCACTTTTTCCATTTTATTTTAAATACTCAAAATCTTTAAATTATTTATCCATTTTCAGTTTTTGCCTTCGCTTTATACTTTGTTGTTTTCCTCCCGTTGGATGGATTGACGATTGAACATCATCATGAAGAGGGATTCTGTAATCCTCTACCAAAATAGGATTATCGTTGTTATTAAGATCGAAATGAGTAGTGTGTTCGTTGGAAGAACTTGTGGTGTAGTCCCCCATACTAGTTGTCTTTGTTCGTTTTGATTCTTGTGTCCCACATATCTGGACTGGTGTCGCCTACTTTTTGTGGTCTTTCATAATGTACCACACGTTTTCACAGGCAAACGATTGCTTACTTAAGTTGTGCACACCCCTATCACCAACATACCATTTTTTTAGTTAGAGCTTATGTGTATAAATGGCTCATTGAATCTGTTGACTTTAGTCTTAGTCATATGCCAATGTATCCTTAAGTTGTGTGCGTCCCTATCCCCAACATTATCTCCTTGTATAAAATACTCTTCTACTCGCGTCCTGAAACCATTGGACTTATGGTTGTTACCATCAGCTGGATTCTCATATATACGTACATTTCGCAACCACTTTACCCTACTTCTTTTTAACCATTTTGAGTTACGGGAAAGGAGATTCGTCAACACTAAAGTTTCGTGACGTTATTGGTAATGTACCAGTAGTGGTCGACACGGCTTGAAATTGTTCGAGTTGTTGAAAATGTTGAAATGCATGATTTTAAAACCCGGAGAACCTCAAATTTTTAACTAGTAAGAAACAGGTATTTGAAAAAAAAGTGGGTTTAGGTGTTGGTTATCTTTTGGGTTGCTGCCATTTAAAAATTAAGTAAATGAAGGTTGGTAAGGGCTTGGGTTTATATTTTTAGCATGGATATTAATTATCAATAAAAAGTCAAAATTTCAAATCGGAATTGTTTATATATTCGACAAAATGCACTTTACATCAATATCGCAGGTAAGCGAGCAACAAGTTGCGCCGCTACCCCTTTCTGGATAGCAAACTCTAGCCTATTAAAAACAAAATATGATGTGATTATATAGTGGTTTTGAAAATATTATTATTTTATTTTATAGAAAATTTTGATTTAAGTTGGATTGTAGGTGTGATAAAATATGATGATGTATTTTATAGTGGTTTTGAAAATATTATTATTTTATTTTATAATAATTTGTTTTAGTTTGGAAGTGATTATTTTTACTTTGTTAAAGAAAACTTTTTTTTACCGACTGAATAAAGAAATCTTTTTTTTTTTAATATGATGTGGGCTCTACGTCTATACCCACATACACAAAACGTTAAGAAGGATGACTTCTTTTGTTGTGAATAATTTTGCAACTTGTAAGCCACATCACCAAATGCATGGTTCATATACGCCCTATAGAATTTGATCGTAGTACAACCGCTAACCCACCTAGGGTGTATCTGGTGGAAGCGGCAAGGGGTGCGGCAAGACCCTTTGCCATAAGGGGAACACCGCCACCATCATATTTTGCCGCGCGGGGAAGGCTCAAAGCGAGGACTCATTGTCGCATGAGGGGAGATGGAGGGTGGGTTGAATATGACCGTTGGGAGCAGTTTTTTGACTTTTCAAACGTCTATATAGCCGTTAGTTAAAAAAAAGTTTTTATGTATTTAAACTATATAAACATTCTATACAAATTCACACCAACCTATTTCCTCATTTCTCCAAAACTATAAATCTCTACCCCTATTTTATTTAAAAATGGTGGAAGAAATACCAGTGTTTTTCCCACCCGATAGCAGTGATTCATCCGATAGTAGCATAAGTCTTTTTTCAAAAACTCATCGACGAAGCCGAATTACAAGACACGGGCACATCTAGTAAGAAACATTATCTTCGTCGTCATCGTGAGAGTAGCCACAAAATCCTTATTGCGGATTATTTTGTCGAGGAACCGAAATATAACGAAGATATTTTTCGTCACAGGTTCCGTATGTCAAAAAGTTTGTTTCTAAAAATTGTGAACGACGTGGAAGAGAATAGCCCGTGGTTTGAAGATGGCGTAGATGTGAGAATAAAGAAGGGTTTTACACCGTTACAAAAAGTTACATCGGCTATTAAACAACTTGCAACCGGTAACACTCCAAACGAGAACGACGAGTATTTACATATGGCCGAAAGGACTACCCGCAAGCGTCTAGAACATGATCTCCTTGAGCATCTCAAAAGAATAGATTTAGCCCACATATTGGTGGAATCCGACGAATAGTAGTAAATTTAGTTAGTTTAATCTAGTTTATTTTAAGTATTTTTAATTAATGTAATGTTTTTTATTTTATTTTTAATTTAATGTAACTAGATTTTACTCGCCGCACGTTGCGGCGGCGTAAAAACGCGACGCAGAAACTTAGATAAATCGATAGCGATTTGTTTAATTATATGACAACCAGAATTCAAATTTGGCGTAGGAATGTAAGTAACTCCATTGCAATTTGGTTCTATTGTTCTCCAACCTCTACTTTTGAGAGCAACAATAACTACATCCTCTAATCCAATATACCACAAGATAAAGTGCTCTAATCTAAATAAATATTTGACCGCAACCAATATTTAGTTCTGTTGTTCTCTAACCTGCCATCCTTCAGATTTCCATGCCAAGCTTTAAACGTCATCCCAATCTTGAATCACAACCTCATGTGATACATATTTGTATACCCACAACTAACGAAGAGTTCAACATCGCAACTACACATTCATCCCACCAAGTACCAACAGTGGAAACTGGAAAGATTGGGTTTGGCTTTTACACATAGCAAACAAAGCAATGTGGCAAAGCAAAGGTCTTTGGTACAACACATACACGTAAAAGAACAACTCCCAAGTCTGAAAATAAAACATACACGAGGATATAGATGTTGAAAAGATATATAAAACTTATAGAACCCAACAGGACATGATATCAAATTACATGATCAAAGGAAGAACTTTCATGTGCACATATCGGCTTGTATTTTGAAAAGGGGATTCACACACTTTATAAATTCAAATTGTAAATTATTTTAGGTTTTATGCAATGACAATTTGCATGTTAAGTCTTCAATAACATTTTCTGTAACGGGTTGTGTTTGGGTCAATCCACTAACATTCGTGTCGTGTTCGAGTCAACCCGCTAATATTTGTGTCGTGTTCGGTTCATGTGTCTTACACGATTTTGGATTGGGTCGTGTTAGGGTTCGTGTAAAAATTTCAAAAGTTCGGGTTAGACCCACCAACCCGCGAACATGACCCATTTTTCACCCCTATATAAGTCGAGATATAAACCCATTTGTCTACCATTCCAATTTCCATTGCCCCTTCAGACCCTCATAACAAAATAGTTAAGCTAATACTCCTTCTACAGTAATTTTGCAGATAAATCGCTAATTCGAGCATATCTCTAAAAGCAAAATAGGACATGGGTTTTTTTTTTGAACGACAAATATGGATCACTGACGGACCACTAGAGTATCATCCTGCCACCAACGGAACCACTCTATCATATCCATCTCCACTAGGTATAATGCCTATACACTAATTCATGAGGGAACCCAATAGATATGGGAAAAAACCCCTTGTGGGAATCGAACCCATGACCTATTGGTACCGAAGTCTTATCCCACCCCAAGATGCGCTATAAAGCCATGGGCAATAGGACATTGGCGGATCTTAGTGGAGCCGTGGCAGGGCCACGACCCTGGCAAGTTTTTCGGCTGTAGTGCTAATTTTCCGCATTTCGATCGAAATTTTGTATATATACTATGTTCGGCCCTGGCAAGTTTTTCGGCCGTAGTGCTAATTTTAGTGTCCGTGTCTTTCGGCCCTGACAGGTTCAACGGGCAAGATCCGCCACTACAATAGGACATGGATATTATTATCCTTATTTGAGTAAACATATTTTAACTCATCTTTATAAGTATACAATAATCATAACACAAGAGTAGTATAATATCCAATGTCACCAACAACCATCAAAGCAATAATAAATAACTAACACAACAAGAAAAAATTCCAGCTCTATTTTTGCTACAGTATCCAACTGTATTGAATTCTGGTATCAATGAAATGTTTGGTTTGGCTGGAAAAAAAATTGGATTATAAACCGATAAAGCTTAATTTTAACCAAAGCCCAGTATAACTATTGGTTATCGAACATTAAAACGGTCTCAAGATGCCGTACAAGCGCCGAAACTGCAACAAATTCAACAATCAAATTCATAATATCCTCTATAAATCATACGTACAAACAACTCACGTTAAATCTCTATCCAGCAACCGAACAAAACAAAACTTGTTATACAACATAATTACATAAAAATTCCACAGCATATCAACAATTACTAAACATGAATCCCCTTGTAATACTAAAAAACTAAAACTTTGATACTGAAAAAAAGAAAATCAAAAAAGCAAGGAAAGGAGACGTTAATGTAACTACGTCTATACTTCTGTACGCGTTGCGCACGGGACCGCTGAGAAGAACAAAAAAAGAAATGTAGAAAAAAACACTAAAAGATAACCGAAAGAAAATAAACCAAAATTTTTTTATGGTAATGATATTGTTCGTATGAAACCCGTTTGTCAGATATGAGCAAATGGTACTGGGTGCTGGTAACGAATTTCCCGAACCGAAAGATCATAAGTACCAATTTGGTACCGACTTTTGGCGTTCTTGGTAACGGTCCGCTACCGGTTTTTACCTTCATATACAAGTACTGTAACCGGTATTTTCGGTACCAGTACCGATTTGGTATCGGTTGGCACCGAGCCATCCCTACCCCTGAAAAAAAAAATCATTAAAAGTTGAAGAAAATCAACAAAAAAAATGTTGTACGATACCATTGTCTGTACGGTACCAGTGATCAGGTATGAACAAATGGTACTGGGTAGCAGCACTGAATTTCCCGAACTAAAAGATTTTCAATATCAACCCTGTATCGACTTTTGGCGTTTTCTGTATAGGCCGGTGTCGGTTTTTACCTTCATATACCGATACCGAAAAGGATCGTACCGCTATTTTCGATACCGGTTAACACCAAACTTATCCCAACCTGTGATACTAAATAAATCATTAAATTAAATTTAAAAGTAAAGAAAAGAATTATTATTATAATAATTATTATTATTATATTAATATATTGTTATAATATATTAAATCACTACTATTATATTAATATATTATTATAATATATTAAAATAACTGTTCATTTCATTTGTTTTATTAATATATAGTAATAGTAATGGTTTTATTTAAATATATTATACTTTTATTAATTAGGTATTTAAAAGAAAACTAGATTATTTGAGGGAAATTTTCTATCCACCCAATCATGATTTGTCATGTTATTTTCTCTCTCACAAATCACTTTTTCCCAAAAAAAAAAAAAAAAAAAAAAAAAAACCATAAGGAGTGATTTCCCCTCATACCATGAGGGTAAACTATTTTTTTTTAAACTACTTAATTAACAAAAGTAGAATAAACTAAAAAAAAAACATTACATTAAATTAAAAACAAAAACAAGCATTACATTAATTAAAAACACTTAAAATAAACTAGATTAAACTAACTAAAATTACTACTCTTCGTCGGATTCCACCAATAGGTGGGGTAAATCCATTCTTCCGAGATGCTCAACGAGATCATGTTTTAGTCTCCAATGCGTATTTTCATCCATAAGCTTGATTAACACACTGTCATCGAGAGTGAGCTCGACTAGAGAATCCCGAATGTGTACCGGTGCTATCGCGTTTACGTCGTCTTTTAAAATCATGTTATGTAAAATAATACAAGTATACATCACGTACCTAATTTTTTCACACTCGTAGCACGCATTGGCCGATTCATTATACCCCATTTTGATTTCAAAACACCAAAAGTTGTTCCACGCCTTTTCTTGTCGCCTCGTGTTGCTTCTTGAACTTTTTTCGTCTAGTAGGTGAGGATATGGAAATGATTTGACAAACACAGACCATGTTGGGTTGATTCCATGCACGAGACTGTAACCACGTTTGTATAAGTTTAACGTAAAATGGACATTTTGGGGCCGTTCCATTTTGTTCAGTTTGAAATAATGGAGATTGCTGAAGCACATTGATGTCGTTTTGTGCACTTGGTGGACCGTAAAAAGCAAGCCAAACCCACAAATTTTGAGAGGCCACCGTGTCAAGCATAATTGTAGGGTAACGGTGATCTCCTCTCATATATTGGCCCCGAAACTCTGTGGGACACATTCTCCATACGAAATGGGTGCAATCAAGGCTACCCACCATACCAGGAAGGTGATATTTATCCTCATGAGCTTGGTACAAAAGCGTCATGTCGTGGCTTGTTGGCCTACGTAAGAACTCGGGAGCGTATATTTTACAAACTGTTTCGCAGAAATATTCTAGACACTTGCGGGAAGTCCTTTAGGCCATATGTAAATACTCGCCGTTCTCATCTGGAGGGTTACCGGTTGCAAGTTGTTTAATAGCCGATGTAACTTTTTGCAATGGTGTAAAACTCTTCTTCATTCTCGCATCTAAGCCCTCTTCAAACCATGTGTTATTCGCTTCCACGTCGCTCACAATTTTTAGAAATAAACGTTTTGACATACGAAACCTATGACGAAAAATATCTTCGTCGTCGGTTTCTCGACAAAATAATCCGCCATAAGGGCTTCGTGGCCACTCTCACGATGACGACAAAGATAACGTTTCTTACTATATGTGCCGGTGTCTTTTAGTTCGGCTTCGTCGATGAGTTTTTGGAAAAAAAAAAACTTATGCTAGTATCGGAAGAATTACTGCTATCAGGTGGGAAAAACACTGGTATTTCTTTCACCATTTTAAATAAAACAGGGGTAGAGATTTAGTTTTGGAGAAATGAGGAAATAGGTTGATGTGAATTTGTTTAAAATGAGTTTAGGTTTATATAGTTTAAATATATAAAAAACTTTTTCTAAGTAACGGCTATATAGCCGTTGAAAGTCAAAAGGATGCCCCCAACGGTCATTTTCATGCCAACCATCATCTCCCCGCACGCGGTGAAGGGTCCCCGCATTTTAACCTTGCCGCGCGGTATATGGGGTCGGCGGCGGTGTTCCCCGAGCAGTAAAGGGGTTCACCGCACCCCTTACCGCTTCCACCCCGTTTACCCTTAATGTTTATCACCATTAAATCAACTTTAATAGTGATTATAACTGATCCTTGATAACTAATTATGATCATAACACAATTTTGTATAAAACGTTACTCTTAAGTCAAATTTGGTCAAACCCAAAAAGAAGACATATAGTCAAATTCTTGATCAAACTCTAGAAATCGTATATGATATCTAGCTTATGAGTTATGGGTGCCTTGTATATATTAACTTTTTAGAAATTTAATTGAGTTCATAAACCCGTTTAAATAATGACTATCGTTTTATTTTTTTGTCTTTTATATTGTACTTATTAAATAATAATTGTGACATGGAGTGCATATCCAAAACTCTTAACCTTTAATTATTGAGTTGATTTTGTTGCTTTTCATCAAATAAAATTGAATATTAATTTCAGTTGTTGGTGTATGAGAAGAGGCTTGCGTGGCATTTAGCATGTCGTTTTCATCTAATAATTGGTAATAAGAGACGCGCGCGATGCGGCGCAGGTACATTGCAAACATCGAACGGATTAGTCAAAGCGTTATGTGATGCGCTAACCTTATGAAAACACGCGTTTCGACGTATCCGGTTGAACTCAACATAATATATAGCTGCATTGCGATTGGATCAAAACATAATGCAAATCGAATTTATACCATACAATCATAATGTATTATATGTGACCCGACTAAATTGAATTTATACCGTCAAGTCAAAAACTCTCGAGGGGTCAAAGTGACATTTTACAAAGTTCATAAAAAGTTATGGGGTTAAAATTTACATTTCTTAAACTTAAAGGCTAAGAGGGAGTAAGAATGAGATTTGATAAAGTTAGGGGTTAAAAAGAAACTATAACAAAGTTAGGGGTATAAAGTATAGTACTACAAAATCAATAACAAAAAGGCAAACAACTTGTTTTTGTCGGTGGCTAATGACACAGACTTTCTACTTTAAAACTATGTAGAATTGGTTTTCAAAGTTGCAATATGTATGTGTTTTATTTGTTGCAATTATACTCTATAGAAAGGATTATAATCTTTTTTCCTAACCAGATGCAATTAAAAGAAGAGTACTAAAAGCAAGATCAAGTCGTGATCATGATCATTTAAGAACTAATATAATCATCATCTAAAGATCAATGAGTTTACTTTCGATTGAAAAAAATATCTTAGTGATACCCTAAATCGTCCTATATTATGTATAGCGGTTTAGATGTACATATTTATTCGATCTTTAACTAAAAGTTAATCTTTCTTATGAACTTCAATTAGATAAAGATCATTGTCAAGTATCGTTAATAACTTAATAACCTAGGGATTATTTCTAGCTACTCCGTCTCACTAATTTCAGTCATCATCTAAGCTTCTCGCTATAATGGTATTATAACCTATTTTTATAGGTGTTTAATAATCTTTGTGTTAAAGCTCATACAACCTCATTTTTTATTTTATTAGTTCTATCTTGGATTTTCAGTCTTGATTTTTTTATGATGATAACCGGTCGAAAATTGTTTATTATTATTAACTAGTATTAAGTCCTTACGTTGCAGCGGTTGTCGTAAAACTGTGTCAAGTAGTACCAATGCTATATCACTGTCAGCGACCACTAATACCGGAAAAACTTAAACAAAATAAATAAAAAACGGTAAAAATATAACGTGAAGCGAAAAGCAGACGGTAAAAGTAAAAAAAAAACAAAAAAAAACAAAGGGTCTAAATTGGAAAAAAAGAAAAGTTTTGTGTTGAAAAGAAAAAGAAAAAAAAACCCTATACAAGAGGTACAACACCATAAATTAAAAAAAAAGTGAAAATTTTTATTTTTGTAAAACTTGAATAAACTATTATATATTAATAGAGTAAACTCTAGTTAATGCTTAAATACTTATTTATTATCCACATAATATATGATATGGTTTCAATTTATTTATTATTCTTTGATTAGTTTAATATATTTGAATTAATTCTTTTCATATTATTTCAAGCATGGTTGCAAAAGTCGCTAGGCGCTCCCTAGTCGGATTCGGGAGTACTCGGGGGTATTCGGGAGTACTCGGGGAGTAATTGGCCTGGGAGAAGAGTACTCGTGCCTCGGCAACCTACCTTGTAACGAGTACTCGGGGAGTACTCGGAGCCTAGGCGGGACTTTTACAACCATGATTTCAAGAGATATTAATAATTTATTATATATTAGATTTAGATATTAATAATATTATTAAAATATTGATGGAGAAAATAACATGTGACATTAATTAAAATTATTTATTAATCTTAGATGAAGATAATGATAAAGATAAAGATACGTGATATTTATACATTGGTTATTAATATTAAAAGAAATATATTATGTAAATTTAAATTAAATTTATGAGTTTGAAGGAGAGAATAACATGTGGCATTATTTGTATTCTTTTATTATAAGTTAGATTAATTAATTTATTTAATATATATACATTTACCAACCTTGATTTGACATTACAAATCTAATAATTTTTATTTAATTTTTAAAGTCGACAACAAAATTTTGTGTCATGAAATTTGACAAAAGGTTTTTTTAAATGGAATTTTGATTAGTAAAGCTTTCGTTTTCTAAAATAACTATAAAATTTTTGTACTCGAAAGCTTGGCCACAAATTTTTTTATTTTAAAGTTTTGAAATAAGTACCATATAGCCCCCCACCTCTCAACTATGGCCACAAAGTTTATGTTTTATTTTTTGAATAATTAGTAAATAGCCCCCTCAACTCTAATAAAGTTTTGGAATAATTACCCTCCACTCAACTATGGCCACAATTTTTATTTTGAGTTAATTACTGTTTGAGTTAAATGTCTGATTGGTCTCTGTGGTTTACGAAAATTGCAGATTTGATCCCAAGGGTTCACTAATTACACACTCGGTCCCAGTGTTTGTCATTTTTAAACTCGGGAGGTCCTTAACGCTAACCTATGTTAAATTTTTCAGTTAAATGCGTGTGAAATGACGAAATTACCCCTTAACTAAAAAACAAAAATACCAATATCATCATCCTCATCTTCTTCACTGTGCCATCCCACCCCACCGGAGAATTACCCACCGTCGCCACCACAATCATCCTCCACTGGACACCCTCCAACCAACCAACAGCCACAACCCCCACACCCTCGCTGCCCCTCCGATCGTATCTTCTGCTCGCCAAATATGAATATAGTTGACAAGCTTTAAGCTATTAAGCCATAGATTACAGAATTATCAAGCTCTGAAATAAGAATTAGGATCATTTAGTAGTAGACCTAAACTTGATGTTACCGTATCAGTGATAACCCCCATCGGACACTAGATCAGACGGTCAAAATCAATTTCACACAAGAGAAAAACAACAAAAAGCTTGAAACAGTAACTGCCCAAAACCACACTGCATTACAACTCATATGATATTTTAAAAAGCAATCGATTGAAACAAACGATGAATCGTAAACTAAAAAGTCAATCAATTAGCTTAAACACTTGAACAAGTGTCATTTCTGAACAACAGATGGCTTAATAGCTTAAAGCTTGTCAACTATATTCGTATTTGGCGAGCAGAAGAGACGATCGGAGAGGCGGCAAGGGTGTGGGGGTTGTGGTTGTTGGTTGGTCGAAGGGTGTCTGGTGGAGGATGATTGTGGTGGCGACGGCGGGTAGTTCTCCGGTGGGGTGGGATGGCACAGTGAAGAAGATGATGACAATGATTTTATTGGTATTTTTGTTTTTTAGTTAAGGGGTAATCTCGTCATTTCACATGCATTTAACTAAAAAATTAAACATAGGTTAGCGTTAAGGACCACCCGAGTTTAAAAATTACAACTACTGGGACCAAGTGTGTAATTAGTGAACCTTTGGGACCAAGTCTGCAATTTTCGCAAACCACAGGGACCAACCAGGCATTCGTCCCTATGGTTTGTCAAAAATCACTATTTCAGTCCATTAGTTTAAAAATTGTGATTTCAATCCCTGTGGTTTCACTTTCGTAACCATTTTAGTCCATGTGGTTTCACTTTCGTAACCATTTTAGTCCATTTATTCTATAAGTACATGGACTGAAATGGTTACGAGGTGGACTGAAATGGTTACGAAAGTGAAACCACAGGGACTGAAATCGCAATTTTTAAACTAATGGACTGAAATAGTGATTTTTGATAAAGCACAGGGACGAAAACAGTAATTAACTCTTTTATTTTCAATTTTTGAATAATTACCAAATAGCTCCCTCAACTCTAAATAGGCTTATTAAGTATCCCACTCATTTTTTTTGCTAAAGTGGTTGTGACGTGCAGTAATGTACAAGCCATCAAAGCACAAATGTACACGTCGTTAAAGCTGCTTCAAGGGTTTGTTTTTTTTCTTCCTATACCTTATAAAATATAATGTTTTAAATTTCAGAATTGGCCATCGTTATATATTTACTTTTATCAAAGTTTTAACATGAACCTTTAATCACATTTTTATTTTTTATATAAAGTTCAAAATATAATCAACGCCCTCGCCGCAAATTCCTTTGGGCATGTCATGACTTTACTTTTTTGGTTACATGAGACAACTTTTGTATAACTAAACCATTGTAAATAATCTCTTTTACTTTGTTATACGCATAATTTTGTAGTAAACCAATACCGCTCTAGCAACATCAGTGCCAATATCACTTTTAGGGTTTTTGGTTTCGATACGATTCGGTTTCAGTCTTTTTTTCACTGCACGTACTGAAGCAATATGAAACACCCATATCACGATTTAACCATACAGACACAGCGGAAAGTAGAGACTTTAAATTTATTTCATAATTACTCATATGACTTACTTGAAGGTTCGTTTAAAAATAACAAACACTTTCTTCAAAAGATTTACAATGTTCATTCATAATTATCGCATCAAATGTAATATAAAATGACCAGTTATGTGACTACCCTTCCCGTACAATCCTCGCTCTTTGACTCGATCTTCAAGCCTCATTTACTTCATAATGATGTTAACTCCGTGCGACCTGCAATCACCACATACATACGCATCGTTAAAATTTGGTGACGTCGTTCATAAACTAAACATACGTAATTAAATAACCACTCTGTATTCCTTCATCTCATGCTAATCTTTTCGAATCCTCATTCCGTGTACGATCTTGCATTCCAATTCCTTAAACCTTCATAAGGACATTAATAGTATACTTGCATTCTCATTTCATACTCAAGACACCAGTTTAGAAACTTACCACTCAAAAGTATTGAAGCTATGTAAACATATACCTAAGTCCCATTCATTTGTGTACAATAAATTCTACTTCGTGCACAGGTACATACATACATAAATATATTCATGGACACATACTTCCACACATGATTACGAACACACATACAAACGTACAACCTCTTACATACCACTTACATCATTCCAAATGATTTGCTAATGTATCCTAATTACAACTTCTATATAAATAGGCCACGTACATACAAACCTACATGCATACTTACTTCTATTCATGATTACTTATAAGTCCCGGATATCGGTATGAAATTAATTCTATACATATATACCCACATACTGAATTCATTCCTCCTCTTTCTCTCTTACACATTCCATTCTTACTCGCACTTCATAAATGCTTTTTAAATGACTTTCGGGTACATTGCGGAAATCTTAAAATGAGTTCTATATTCATCCGTAACTCACCAAGCCATTTAATAGGGTTAAGGTACATTATAGAAGTTTAACGGGACTTGAAAAGGGTTCTCGGGATCCAAATTCAAAGAAAAGGAAGAAACACAAACTTTACATCTGAACATGGCCTCCACCGTAAGCTACGGTGACTACCATAGCTTACGGTGGCACACAAAAGCCTACGGTGCCTTTATACTGTCTTATGGTGGAGAAATGACCATCAGTACCTACCGTAGCTTATAGTGGCTACCGTAAGCTACGGTAGAGCCCAGTTTAGCTAACCTTTGTTCTCTATTTTTACATTCGTATACAACCGTTAAACACCCGAACTTCTTTCTTCTCTGTTTTTCACGCTTCCAATATGTAAAATAATCATATACAAACTCCTAAATCTTTCTAACGCATAACCACATGATCAAACTAACTACCACATTACGCCATGTTTCTTTCTTTATTCTTGACCCGTTCACTTCTATCATGTAATTTCAAGCACAAATAACTTCTTACGACTTGCCTCATTAATACATCCCTTAGTACTTACTCCTTC
The DNA here is from genome assembly GCA_030545235.1 of Helianthus tuberosus. Lineage (NCBI taxonomy): Eukaryota > Viridiplantae > Streptophyta > Magnoliopsida > Asterales > Asteraceae > Helianthus > Helianthus tuberosus. Next base: position 76,470,071 of record CM060451.1, on the reverse strand, counting down.
TCATAATTTCTCACATGATTTCCTACGTTCAACATATCAAAACTTTATTTATAAGATAAGAAGTGATTCTGGAAATCACTTACCTTGAGTACTCCAATAAGTGTATTTGTCACCTTGCCTTATCTTGACCCGTTATCCTCCTATGCTTGAGCTCTCCTTGACACATTCCTATTATCTCATTCTATTACATCCATTCAATAGTTAGTATACATAATCATACGCATCACTAATCACACTTCTATTCACGTGTCAATCGCTTAACAAGTTCAACATGTATCATAATACTACAATGCTTATCAATTGAACAATTTATCATTCCATCATTACAAAAGTCATACATGAGCTTCTAGCATGCATAATTAGGTATTTACATCATGTTCATTATTCTTTCAAAATTCCATACTTAGAATGACAACATTTTCTAAGTTAGGCAACTTGCTTCATACGTTAAACATTTCATACCATTTCTTAACACCTTGGTTTTTACATATCCATTCTATTATTTCCTATCAACAACCCGTTAGTGCAATTATATGCATAAACTAGTTGGTAAGTGTTTTAGACACTTAAAACAATCACATAACTTACTAATAATTTATTAAAATCAGTAGTTCATGATTCATACAAGTGTGCATAACAATACAACTATTTTTACTGAATATTTATACTAAAAATGTGCAGCTACTTTCTGCGTAGCAGCTGTTCACGACACATTTTAACCAATTTATCATCTGATTCAGTTCTTCATGTTCAAATATGAAATGATCTAGACTCAGAGACCTTTCTAAGAATATAAAGATCGTAACAATCGGACATTCCTACGATTTTATATGATTTTTACAAATTCAGCACAGAAGCTGAAATGCTTCCAAACAGCTTGCTGTCAAAACAGTATTGCCGACTTTGGGCACTGTTTTGGCATGTTTAAAATCCGAATTCAACAAACATGTTCAAACACAAAACGTAGTATGTTTAAATAGCTTTCTGAGCGTATAGGGCTCGACCTCACAGGTCCTTCCTATGATTTTATATGATTTTTGCAAAACTGTTGCGCAACAAGTTTTAATCCTAATCAGCTTTGTTACTCAATACACGTAGCATGTCATTTTGCACACAACATCATAACTAAGCACTTTTCATACTTATAATACATGATCACCTTCATTACTATTTAATTAACATTCCATACAAGTGATAACACATACTAACCTATACTAGGCATTTCATCAAACACTTGGTGTGCGAACGACTTTCCAAGCATAGTGTACAAGTAACTTGTGCACAATCATACCAAATTCTTATCAAGATCATCACGTTCATCATTTTCACCTAATCTCCTTTCAAAATCAGATTTATATAATATCAACATTCAACAATTAACTTCACACATCAAACTACAAATAGTATAACACATAATTCATCAACATTTCCATGACATTATTACCTACAAGTGGGTTTACATAACAACATCAAATTAATCCGAATTTCATGCATAATTCAAGTCTCATATGATGATTATAGCCTCTTACCATCCTAATTTCATACATACACACGGATTAATCAAGACCCACTTCCTTTCTCATCAAAATTTCATGAATCTATGACTTACCTTACCTCAAGGACACTTAGACAAGTGTAGATGATGTCTCATGCACTCGATTTCCAGCTCAAATTACCCCAATTTATGCAGAATTCTTGTGTTGATGATGGATTTAGGTGGGAACCCTAAATCCCCTTTCAAACCCACGACACATACATACTTACTTATGAAAATTCTGCATTTTTTCCTTGTTTAATCAAACTTCCTTTCATTTTTAACGTAACTAACCCCTTTATTTCTCATAACATGACTATTTTCATCCATCCTCTAACTTAGTTAACTTGGTTATTTACAATATCTTACTTACCCACATATACTTATTAGTATCTTATTTACTTTCATATGGTAAAATTATATTTACCATTTTCTTTTCTAATTGCGTCAACATAATATAAAAATTTTATATTATAACTTACAAAATTTTGGGGTGTTACACATTACCTTACCTTATGGCAAAGTTACTTTTTAACTTGCAACATTATGTTTGTAACTTTTATTTGATTAAATCTAATACTATCGTAAACATTATTTTATGTTTAGTGTATATACAGAATTCTCACCGCATCATGCCAGAGACTTTCACTAGTTTACATATAGAAACACATCTCTTTAACCATTAACTCTGGATTTTAATCAGTCAAAACCATTTGGTAGATGGTATGTGACACTAGAGGTGCACAAAACCGGGTTTTTTTAATACTCGGGTTCGAGTATATACCCGGGTACGAGTATGGTCGGGTTTTAACTTTTTCAGGTATTGGCCATACCCAGTTCGGGACCGGGTATTGGCCAGAAAATCTACACCTGCGTACCCGGGTTCGGGTAAGGTTCGGGTTAGGGTTTTCAATACCTGGGTATTAGAATATCCTATTCCTGGGTCCGGGTAGGATCCGGGAATTGGTCGGGTAAGGTTCGGGTATTGGTCAGGTTTGGGTATAGATCGGGATTTTCGATTCATTTTTTGGCATAAAACATAGTAATATAATGGAAACCTTTATTTATACATATTGTATGCCTTGAAATCTGCCCAAAAAAGCCTCACACAAGCTCTAAACGTTCAAAAAAAATTGTTGTACACAACGGGTCCGGGTATTACAAAAACTCGGGTCCGGGTATTACGAAAACCCGGGTCCGTGTATTATGAAAACCCAGTTACGGGTATTACGAAATCTCGGGTACGAGTTTTATGGAAAACCGGGTACGCTGAAAACCCGGGTACGAAAAAACTCGAGTTCGGGTATTGAACAGAATATGCATACCTGGTCCCTACCCTACGGGTAGGGTTAGGTTCAGGTTTAGAAAACCCGGTTTTTTCTAATACCCGGGTTCAGATTTTTTTTCAGATTCGGGGTTTTTTTGTGCACCTCTGTGTGACGTTTAAGATATTATGTAAGGAATAACTTAGAAAGACTTACTTTGTATAATGGGCATGTTAAAGACCCAAAGAGTTAATGATAAATTTAGTAAACAACCCTAAAGTGGGAGGATACCTCTAAGCCACCCTCGCCTTGCATCTCATTATTTTCCATTTTTATCAAAGTAGGGGGGGTGATACACTCTAATTTACACATATTTTAGTCCCCCGTTTTACCCCTATTTTATGCGTTTTTGGCCGTAAAACCGTCGCTCGGATACTTATTTATCTACATTTGTGTTTACAGGCCTAAAACTGCATTCCAGACAAGATGATACCAAAAACGAGGACTTTCCGGAGAAAACGACAAAGCTGCGGACTTTCTGTTAAGGATTCTGATCTGGACCTGTGGAACGACCGTTCCACCTGATGCACGGTCGTGCATCTCCGACAAAGCTGATCATCTCGGCAATGAACGGTAGGTGCGGCTGGGCGTTCCAGGGAAACAAGCGACTAGGAGAAGAACGGTCGTTCCATGTGAGGAACGATCGTGCATCTCCGGTGAACCCACAGAGTCTCGGAACTGAACGGTAGGTGCGACTTGGCGTGCAACATGAAGCCCGGAACTGAACGGTCGTTCCATCCCGAAGAACGACCGTGCTATTTCAGATCTGGTCAACGATCCGATGACGTATGCGGTATGGTGACCCATGACCAATAATTGAATAAAGTGAACGGTCGTTCCTCAGGGAGAACGACCGTGCAACAGCAGAAAAGTATAAAAACACAGCAGAAACTTTCTGCTCGATATTCTGGATTTTTGGAGAGCTCTTAGGCGATTTTCAGGCTCCGGAGGCATTAGCTTTCACCCGGATTCAAGCCATATTATCCCGATTAGCTCGATTACTACCCGGATCCTTAGTCTAGTACTTGTTTATGGTTTGATTTTCTAATCTTTCCATGTTTTTGTTAATCTTTCAAGTACTTAGATTATGATTTATGTTTTATTGTAGCCTTTGGGCAAAAACACAACAATCCCTTGCTAGATTATAACCATTAGTTTGTTAATCTTTGTTTGTAATGACATTTTGAAGTATTTTCTATGTTTATCTTTGATGATTAGTTTGCAACCTTGTTATTGATATTGAATTCTTGATTATAAGTAATTATGTTGGATGATTGGTGCTTGGTTAGTTAAGATAGTTGAAAAATGAAGCATAATTAATCTTGTATTAGTAAACTTTAAACTTGGTTAACTAGTTTAGCTTGGTTAAAATGTGTGCATCATGATACTAGAAATGGTTAGTGATTTAATAAAATGTAATTATTGTTAATCAAGAGAGCTTGCCGTCACGGAAGGACCTAAACGGGTTAGATGGTGTCGTTATAAATTCTTGCCATGATTTGTTAGCTTAGTTAGTAGTTTCGGCCAAAATTGCTATCTTAGTGAATTATTGTGCAAGATTTGTAAAATGAACTCGGTTGTGATTTAATCTAGTTTATGCTTATCTCGGTGGTTGCATTGTGTTTATCGGTGTCGCTTTCCTTGTTTAAGTGAGGTTAGAATAATCCTAACGGCTGCCTAACTTATTTTTAAGAGATTTTCATAGACATTTATCAATTGCACGTTAAAGAACAATTTTAGGTGGTTAAAGTGTGTCTATCGTTTTAACTTTCCGAATGATTGTCATGTTAGGATTCCCGAAAGGGATACTAATTGTTTTAAATTGGAAAATTGACCGAATGCTTCTAGTGCCAAAACTGACTTAGTTGACATGCTGTGGTTGTGTATTTAGCAAGGCTTTTTATCTACTTTCTATTATGTTTTTATTATGTATTTGGTTATGTTTACTTTAGTTTAGTTTAAAATCACAAAACCTATGTTTTTACCGGTAGTTTAGTGACAAAGGTCTAGTACTAATTCTCCGCCCATTTCCTTGGATCGATACTTGGTTCTTACCGATACTTTATTACATATATGACGGGGTACACTTGCCTCTTTCGTGTGTGTTTTGATGTAAAAGTAATAATCACTTTTATAAATTTAAAACCCAATCGTGTGTAATTCATTGCAAATATTATGTATATATACGCACACGTCAGGGGGACTGGTTTTAGCAAAAGTCACTATTTTGGTGTTATTTGCGTTAAAGAATGAGTTATCGGTTTAAGAACTATGATGCAATGAGTAAATGTCGCATCCCCCGACCCCTAACCCCGGGAGCAGGAGCCGCGATACACAGTCCGATGGTTTTGGTGTTTATTAATTTGGCAGTGAAAATGAGAACATCAGAATCGTAGTTAGGAAATAAATTTCAGAATTTTAAAACACCAAACTTTTATATTAAACAAAATGGGATAAAACCCATGTTTCATTCACAATAATGTTATAGGGATAAACCCTAGTTTGTTGAAAACATAAACTTTTATTTAGGTAACTTTTATAGCCACTTTCTTTAAGCCCTCAGTGCTCCATAGCTGGCTTCTAATAGCTTTCACATCAAGTTACCTGAAACGTGTTTTAAAAACATTTTATCAGCAAGACATACTGGCGAGTGCATCCCAGTTTAATCAAAATAAGCTTTTATAACTTTACAGTATTAAGAGCGATTACAATGTTTATATCTACCAAAGTACTCATTCAGTATTTTTCATGTTGGCAGTTCCATGACTGTGGTCATATCACTATTGGCTAACCCTTTGTCCAATAGTAACGCTTGACTAGTAGTGTATACAAAACCCCACATACCGGCAGCAATTGTAGAATACAAAGACTCAATCACCGTAAATATAATTGAAAATATTTGAGATTTTGTAACACAATTTGGCAGAAAAGATAATGGCTCACATTGTAGGCTTATGTATTTCTATAGCTTCCTGTTGAGTTTCCTGATTATTTTCTATTAAAAGCATATAATGCACACGTGTTAGTAAGATAACCCAAATCAAATTAGCCATATAACACGAGACAGAACCCTAACAAGCTTAGTCACGCAGAGTCTCGACATGCGTTACGGGATCCTAGATCAATCGGGTAGGGTAACGAATTAGTGTTCGGGGGTTAAAATACTTACAACGAGGCATAGCTTCGTGTTTTAAGGGTATAATATCGAGCTACTATTTTGCTATAATACAGACTGAGAGAGAAAGAGATTTGAACGACTGAGAATGTTGCTGAACTTCTCAATTTATAGGCTGATTTCATGCTTTCTCGCGCCCCACGACTCCTTACCTTGGTCTAGTCGCGCCCCGCGAGAGACCCCCTAGCTACGGCTAGGGTGGTCAGGTGGCATATAGCTTAGCCAGACGTCGGGACACGTGGCACAAGGGGGTGTTCGGCACACAATGGGTTTATCGCACCTCGCGAGCCACCCCACTGACCCTATCGCGACCCGCAAGTGGCCATAAATACTTATTTTATTTGATTTTTATAAAAACTAAGGTTTATACGGGTCTAGTTTAGCGTGTACGGAGTATATTTAGGGCTTTTATGAGGGTTGTTATATCCTCCCCACCTTGGTTTAAATCTCGTCCTCGAGATTCACTGGAATAGGTGTGGATACTTCTATTGCATTTCTGACTCGAGTTCCCATGTGTATTCTATTACTCTCTTTAAATCCCATTTCACTTTAACTAGAACTAATCTCTTGTGTTTGAGATTCCTGATTTTTCTATCTTCAATCTGAAGTGGTTTCTCTACAAACTTAAGCTTTTCATTTACCTCTATGTATTACTAAAGATTCGTCTGCTAACCACTTTTTGAGGTTACATATATGAAAGACATCATGTATTCCTTCCATTTCTTCTGGAAATTGTAGCTGATAGGCTACTGGTCCTATTCTTTTGATAATCTCAAAAGGTCCAACATACCTTGGGCTTAGCTTTCATCTTCTAACGAATCTGACTATTCCTTTCCAAGGAGAAATTTTTAATAATATCATGTCTCCAACTTGAAATTCCAATGGTTTTCGTCTGTTATCTGCATAACTCTTTTGACGATCTCGTGCTGCTTTTAGTCTTTCCTTGACTTGAATAATTTTATCAGTTGTTTCTTGCACAATCTCGGGTCCAGATAGTTTCTTTTCTCCAATCTCTGCCTAACAGACTGGAGTTTGGCATTTTCATCCATAATGTGCTTCAAACGGTGCAGCATTGATGTTGGTATGATAACTGTTGTTGTAAGAAAATTCTATGAGAGGTAAATGATCATCCTAATTTCCTCTAAAATCAATTACATAGTCTCTAAGCATATCTTCCATTATCTGAATTGTCCTTTCGCTTTGTCCTTCTGTTTGAGGATGATAAGTTGTGCTTAGATTTAATCTGGTTCACATTGCTTTTTGGAAACTTGTCCAAAAATGAGAAGTAAGACGGTTATCTCTGTTAGACACAATAGATAAAGGAATTCCATGTAATGAAACAATTTCATTTACATATAACTTGGCTAACTATTCCATACTGAAGGTTTCCTTCACAGGTAAGAAATGAGCAGATTTGGTCAATCTGTCTACAATCACCTAGATTGTATCATTACCTTTTCGTTTCTTGGGTAATTTGGTAACAAAGTCCATTGTTATCAATTCTCATTTTCATATTGGAATTTCTAATTGCTGCAATAACCCTGAAGGTTTCTGGTGTTCGGCTTTAACCTGTAAACAGGTTAGACAATTAGCAACATAGTTTGTTATATCCTTTTTCATTCCTATCCACCAGATATTATTTCTTAAGTCTTGATACATCTTATCACTACCAGGGTGTATTGTATACTTAGACCTATGGGATTCTTCTAAAATTCGGTTTCGTAGGTTTCCTTGAATAGGTATCCAGATCCTTTTCTTATGGAATCTCCAAATTCCATCTGATCCTTGTTCTAATTCCTTATTCATTCCTTTTAAACTTTTAGCATCGTCCTTGATTGTTGTTTTCTGTATTTTTCTAATTTGCTCATTTAAATCTATCTGCAGATTTAATCTAAGATAGCGTACTCTTTTTGGCTTTTCATGATACTTTTGACTTAAAGCATCAGTTACTATGTTAGCTTTTCCTGCGTAATTATGGATATCACAGTCATAATCACTAAGAATTTCTATCCAACGTCTCTGTCTCATATTTAATTCTTTTTGCCCAAAAATATATCTTAAGCTTTTATGATCTGTAAATACAACGAACTTACTATCATAAAGATAGTGTTTCCAAATCTTAAGGGCAAAAATTATGGCTCCTAACTCTAGATCATGGGTTGTATAATTCTCTTCATGTTTCTTAAGTTGTCTAGAGGTATAAGCTATTTCCTTTTGATGTTGCATCAAAACACATCCATATCCTAACTTAGATGCGTCACAATAGACTACAAAGTCTTTAGTTCCTTCAGGCAATGCGAGTATTGGTGCATTGGTTAACCTTTGTTTCAAAATACTAAATGCTTCCTCTTGTCTTGGTCCCTATTCAAACTTAACTGATTTGCAAGTCAGTTTGGTTAATGGAATGGCTATTCTAGAGAAATCCTGAATAAAACGTCTATAATATCCTGCCAGCCCAAGAAAACTTTTTACTTCCATAGGTGAATCAGGGACTTTCCATTTGGTAATCGCCTCAATTTTTGTGGGATCCAGATGAATTCCGTCATGATTAATCAGATGTCCAAGAAATTGCACTTCTTGCAACCATAATTTGCATTTTGAGAATTTAGCATAAAGCTTTTCTTTTCTCAACAATGTTAGAAGTATATGCAAATGCTCCGCATGATCCTCCTTACTCTTAGAGTAAATTAGAATATCATCTATAAAGACAATTATGAATTTATCCAGGTATGGTTTGCATATCATGCTCATCATGTCCATAAATGCGAATGGGGCATTGGTTAAACCAAATGGCATGACTGTAAATTCATAATGACTGTACCTTGTTCTGAAAGCAGTTTTAGGAATGTCCTCTTCCTGTACTTTTAATTGATGATATCCTGTCTTCAGTTCCTGCACCTCCATCGGTGCTAAACGGTAAGGTGCCTTGCCAATCGGTGTCGTTCCTGGTATTAGGTGAATTCTAAATTCAACCTCTCGATCTGGCGGTAATCCAGGTAACCCTTCTGGAAAAACATCCGAAAATTTAGATACTACATGAATATCTTTTAATTCTTTTCTTTTGGTGTTAATGATTACTGAAATCATATACATCATTCCTCCTTTCCTTGCATAACTTGTAGCTTTCATCACAGAGATGAATTTTGTTGACTTGGTTGGCTTGTCTCCTATAATTGTAATCTTTTCACCATTTGGTGCACTTACTTGTACTGACTTTTGATCACATAAAATACTAGCATGATTGGACACCAACCAGTCCATTCCTAATACGACATCGAATCCGGCTAGATTCATTGGAAAAGATTAGCAATAAAATTATGGTTTAAAATTTCTATCCTTGCTCCCTGCAGGATTTCGCTTATCTTGATAGAATCTCCATTTGTCGTCTCCAACGGACACTCTTGTTGAAGTTAGTTAATGGTTGATTGAGAAGTTTGCAGAAAGAAGTATTGATAAAACTTTGGTTTGCACCAGAGTCAAAAAATACTTTAGCATAAACATCATTAACTAAAAACATACCGGCAATCACATCCGAAATCATCTTGGCTTCTTCGGCTGTCAAAACGAATGCTCTAACATTCTTCTTGGGTCCTTCGGTTGCCTTAGCTTTGTTGGTTGCTGCTAGAGCTAGTTTCGGACAGTTCGGTTTAATATGACCAGCTTCTCCAAAATTCTTGCATATTTTATTGCTAGCTTTCTTCCTACAGTCTTCTTCTTTATGTCCAGATATTTTGCAAAAGTTGTAGTATATCGACCATCTCCCTGAGTGCTTTCTTTTGCAATACTTGCAATTGCATGAAGAGGAAGAACCTGGTCCTTTTCCACGGTAAGAACTACCATAATGTAATTCTTGGGTAATCTTTTGTGCTAGGTTCTTTTTCTAGTTTTCCTCTTGTGTACGTACCAATTCATCGGTCAAAGTGTTGGTAAGTTCTACTGACTCTTCTATGGTTTGTGGTCTAGTTTCCTTGACTACATGTCTGATATCACTGATTAATCCCTAGATGTAATAGGAGATTAATATTGGTTCTGGTGAAGCTAAGGTTGGTACTATCCTTGCATATTCGAAGAATATGGTAGTATAACCCCTGCAATCTATTCCAGTCATTTTAAGATTTAAGAACTTATTGGCAATTTGTTCTTTTTCATGAGGAGGACAGAATTTCCTTTCAACTATCTGCTTAAAGTTGTTCCATTCCGTGTTATAAATTATGTCACTTCCTCTAGACTGGAGAATGGTATTCCACCACTCTAAGGTTGCATTTTTAAAAAGATTAGAAGCAAACATGATCTTATCTTCATCTGCACATTTACGTATTTTTAAGACTACTCCTGTCTTTTCTATCCAGCGCAAGGCTGAAATGGCTCCTTCATTGTCTGAGAATTATATTTGTTTACAGGCCAAGAATTCTTTATAAGAACAACCATATGAGATGATCCTTCTTCTTTTTGGAATTGGAGCTTGGATAAGTGGTCTGTGATTTCATTCACGTTGTGACTTGGTCCAGTGGGTGCACGTTTACTTCCAATTACAGAATTATTATTTTCTGCCTCTTTAATAGTCTTCATAATATATGGCATAGCATCTATGATTCCTTTGGGCTACTATGTGTTCAATGGCACTTTTATCCACTTGGTTCTCGTTATTATTGTTATTCTGGATTTCCTGATTTACTTCGTTTGCCATCTGAATTGTAAACATTTATCAGGTATTAATATCACAGAATAAGATTAATATAAACAAACACTCAAGCAGATTGAACCAAAAACGTCGATCATTGCGACTTACTCTTTTTCATATATGCATCTATTACAGATTTACAACTGGAAATTTTAAACACTAGTAACTATGCATCAATATATATATATAGGTGATATATATATTAATATATATCTTTTTTTCAAAGTATCAAAACACACACACACACACACACACACATATATATATATATATTAGGTGTTGGTTATCTAGAACTGTATTTCACGCTCGTCATATTTCCAGACGAGTTTTTCTCCTATTTGGTGAATCCGATTATTCATGAGAATCCATAACAACTATTAAATGACAATATTTATAAGGTTTAACATCCCATACTATTAAACAAATATTTCAAAACAGTTAGTACAGATATTCAGTCTCAAAAAAAAAAATTCCATTCCGATAACTCAGATTTTATTTGGTGGGTTTCTAGACTTCCTAGCCATTTGACGCAACTAATCCATCAACCTGTCACATACGTTATAATAAAAGTCAATACATAAAGTAAAGGTGAGTACACAAGTTTGCATAGATATAGTATGAAAGCGTTTACGCATAACCAACATGTAACACGTAACGAGCGAAGCATGTAACTACCAACAATGATATAACCTAACCACGCAACTGCGATGTAGAGTATGCATGACACATGTTCACCGAGTGAACACATGAAGTAAAGTAATGTGATCCTTAGCAACCCCTATCACACAAGTGTTGAGTCCAAACTATAGTACTATCGTTCCTAAAGGCGGTCTGGTATAACACTGTGCAAGCATAGTAACAAGCATTTAACAAATCACGTATAGCATGCGGGAGCGGTTATCGTTTAATAAGTGTTTGCATTGTGCGTTGTGTTTTTAATAGAGAACGTATGTAACACCCAAAAGTGTGTTAAACGAAAATGGGTTCGAGTATACTCACAGAGCGTGTACTAATCAAGAAACACGATCCTCAATGGATTGAAGGGAGCGCCGGGTCAGCCTGCGTACGGGAACAGAAGCATAAGTCCTCCAAAGTGCCGAAACAGTCGAAAATCGGAGTGTCGGTGGTAAACAGAAGCTTCATACGAAGCTGGTGCCTTCGTACGAAGGTGGGTCTTCGCACACATGGGGCTTCCGTTGTCCAAAATCGAGTGTCTTCGCGTCTGTCTTCGGAAAATCGAGTGTTCATCCCTCCAACCTTAAGCTACTGATTAAACTTAAAGTAGGAGAGGTCTTTGATTACGTCACGAGTTGGAATCGGGCTGTTAGGTGTAAAACCAGTGCCTTTGTACGAAGGCATCGCCTTCGTACGAGGCCATGTGCCTTTGTACGAAGCTGGCTTCGCACAAAACAGTCCAGTTCGCAAACGTGGCTGTTTTTGGCATTCGGTGCTGTGTTTTCGCCTGAATTGGATGTGTTTCCGAGTCATTTTCAAGCTGGTTTTGACATTACCCCGTTCCACTATTCAGTGAACGAAATACATGCCGTTTTAGGTCCGTTTAGGGAGTAAAAATCAAGTTAAACAGGTTTTGAAAGGTTTTCATTTTGTGACAACTGGCACCAAACCGGTAATTTCCGTACAATTTAATTAATACTTGATAACTGCAATTATGTGTTTAAATGTCAACATTGTCTGATTACATACTATACAAGTGAATTCATGCACATTTTGTACTACAAGAATTACTTTATGCATTAATGAATAGTGTTGCGTCAAAAATACTAGTAAACTCACCGGTAAGACACATTGTGTCAACAAATCTGCAGAAAGCAGTTAGACAATAGAATTGGAGCCTAGGTGTAGGTCCAATGACAAGAATACATTAAAACCCAAGAGTACATACAAGGGTTTATATATAGACTTTCTGGAAGCTAAAATACGCACTAAAAAGCACCCGAAACACACTTTAAATGCTGAAATTCATACAATTCAGCAAAATTCAGCATTTTAACAAGATTGTATCATGCAAAAATATGACAAATTGATCCATAATATTTTCTTGAGTATCGGGAATTGAAAGTATCACAAAAGGGCACTTGAAAGACACTAAACGGTGCAATTTAGCATTTTAACGGAACGGTATTTAACCGAAAAAATGGACATAACCCGGAACACCAAAATATTGCTAGAAGCATTGTTTTATTATTTTTAAACTAGTTATGATGCCCGAACACTTTAACATACTACATAATGCATGATACACTAAAACACTAGACTTTTACATTAACCTCCCACTAATCACCTACTTACCATGGAAATTTACCCCCCCCCCCCTTTGGATACTTACGGCTCACATAATGGGCCCCACTCCAAGATCTATCCAATCTTCTCTAAATCTTCCATAATCCTTCTCCAAGATTTGATTAAGATGTGCTTGTACTTGAGGGAACAAGAGAACCAATGGACAATAGAAGTTTAGAGGTTATAAGAGCATCATATTCTTCACTTAATCACCACTACACAACTCTCCTCTCTCCCTCTACACCCCTCGGCCGAACACCCTCCCAACACCACCATCTTTTCGGTTTTCATTCATACAATTCCAAGTGCATTATAAGGTGCTAGAAGGTGAATTAGGAGGCTCGGTGTTCACGGAACTTGAAGGACCTCATTCGTTTGCTTTTATCCACCACATTTGCAACCTTGTTCTTCCCTAGCTTTAAGCTAGTTGTAAGATTCTTGAACACCCTTGTTTACTTCATATTTTAGTAAACTCACCGGTAAGACACATTGTGTCAACAAATCTGCAGAAAGCAGTTAGACAATAGAATTGGAGTCTAGGTGTAGGTCCAACGACAAGAATACATTAAAACCCAAGAGTACATACAAGGGTTTATATATAGACTTTCTAGAAGCTAAAATACGCACTAAAAAGCACCCGAAACACACTTTAAATGCTGAAATTCATACAATTCAGCAAAATTCAGCATTTTAACAAGATTGTATCATGCAAAAATATGACAAATTGATCCAGAATATTTTCTTGAGTATCGGGAATTGAAAGTATCACAAAAGGGCACTTGAAAGACACTAAACGGTGCAATTTAGCATTTTAACGGAACGGTATTTAACCGAAAAGCTGGACATAACCCGAAACACCAAAATATAGCTAGAAACATTGTTTTATTATTTTTAAACTAGTTATGATGCCCGAACACTTTAACATACTACATAATGCATGATACACTAAAACACTAGACTTTTACATTAACCTCCCACTAATCACCTACTTACCATGGAAATTTACCCCCCCCCCCCCCTTTGGATACTTACGGCTCACATAATGGGCCCCACTCCAAGATCTATCCAATCTTCTCTAAATCTTCCATAATCCTTCTCCAAGATTTGATTAAGATGTGCTTGTACTTGAGGGAACAAGAGAACCAATGGACAATAGAAGTTTAGAGGTTATACGAGCATCTTCTTCACTTAATCACCATTACACAACTCTCCTCTCTCCTTCTACACCCCTCGGCCGAACACCCTCCCAACACCACCATCTTTTCGGTTTTCATTCATACAATTCCAAGTGCATTATAAGGTGCTAGAAGGTGAATTAGGAGGCTCGGTGTTCACGGAACTTGAAGGACCTCATTCGTTTGCTTTTATCCACCACATTTGCAACCTTGTTCTTCCCTAGCTTTAAGCTAGTTGTAAGATTCTTGAACACCCTTGTTTACTTCATATTTTAGTGGTTAAAAGTTGTTGTTTAATGATTAACTCAAGAACACTAATGAACATACACACAAATCATGAACATAAAGTTTGTAATATGATGAAATAGTGTTGAAATGATATTGTTTGGTGCATGAATGATATTTGATAGTTGTTTACTAGAGATGATGATGTTAATCTTCATATGAAGCTTGCTAGATTGTGATTAAACACATGATCTAGCAAGATTAGGAGATGATTATGTATTTACACAAAGATGATCATCTTCTTGATTAAACATGAACTTGGAGGTAAAATGATTTTAAACAAAGTAAACTAGTGAACTTGTAGATCCAAGATTTATAAATAATTTTCCAAGAAAACCAAGCTTAAAATATGATTTTTAGAAGATCTTGGGTTTTACTTAAACCTACACTATTTTTATTAGAAAAACAAGTGTATAAACACTTATGAAACAAGAAAAATACAAAAGAAGTATTTTTAGAAAAATCATCTTACAAGTTGTAAATGACTAAATCCTTCAAGAATGAGAGTTACAAACAAATAACCATGTTTTTAAGGGTATCTAAACCTACTAAATAACATGGTAAGATACTACAAGTTTTTACAAAACTTCAAGTTCATGCTGTAGTGTAAATTACTTGACTTTGACACTCGGTAAGTGTTGAATGAGTTGTTGATGTTTGATGATTGTTTAAAAGAAAATAAACACATGTTTTGTAAACATGGGAAACCTCCATTTTTAGGGGAAACTATGTCAAAAATTTTATAAATTTTGACACTTAGAAAAATATAAGTTTTGGTGAAACTTATTCCCTAAAAATATTTACCAAGGTTTCCCTAATTTTTGGTGTAAACTTCAAGACAAGAAAAGATGATTTCTTCAAGATAAAAATTGATACTAAGTACGTATTTTTTTTTGAGAAAAATATATATATTTATTGGTCACCAAATTTTGTGCTAAGTGTATGTAGTATGTATTATACGTGATAGTGTATTAGGACTTGAAAATACACTAAGTACTCCCAAGGAGTAGAAATACAAAAATACACATACAACATGCTTAGAAAAATACAAGAAAATATATTTATGAAAATATATTACTTGATCGAATAAATAACTTGGACAAGTTGTGAACATGAAATGAGGTTTTGGACAAAATACATAATTCGGGTGAAAAATACAAGATACTTATATTTATTTTTTAGAAAATAATATAAGTAAGACACATAGTTAAAAATATAGATTATTTTTAACACACAAAGAACAAATACATAAAAGATAGTGACTTGTACTTGTGCAATACAAGTCTAGTGACTAACGTTAATAAAACACGTTTAGGTCACGATGCTAGATAAGCAAAAACCGGTGAAGTTTACGGCACAAGGAACACAAAGTTGTGAGTTTATGCTCCCCCTTTTCTTTTAACTGTTTTCAGTTTTATAACTTCGGGGGTGAAATACATGTTACAAATGTTACAATGTTTACAAATGGTATGATGGATACAAAAAGAAGAAGCACTCTTGGTGATAACTAGTACCAAGTATGATGCGTTTTAAGGAATGATACGAGAAATCGTGTCACAAATAGGGTACCATAAGCACCATTAATCGTGTACATACTAAGACCGCAGAACAAAAGGTTAGATCTAATGGGTTTTCGGGCAGCCACACTCTTGGTGAAAACTAGTACCGAGTAGTGCTTTTGTGTCTCCGTCGTGAATCAACAACTAGAAAAATGCCTATGGTTTGGTTGCTTCCTATGTCGTGTCACATGTTAATGGCCTTGCAACCCATTAACAACAAGATACATATAGAAATACTTGATTTATACATGATACATACAGAAATACTTGATTTATACATGATACATACAGAAATATGTTGTCTCGTGATGTAAACACTTAATCTATGTTTTCAGTAACGTAATGTTATGGGTATTTGAAGTTGTTTTTACGAGCATCTAGTATGTTTACCTTTCGTATGCAATGAGAACCTTTCATGATCACACCTCGTGCTTCCGCCTTAGAAAGGGGTGTGACACACTTAGACTTAACACTTGGTGAGTGTGAAATCAACATATTTCTAACTTGGGAAACCGAATTTAGTCCCAATACACCTGGTTAAGTGTAAATCAGTGATGGAAGAATAAGTTTTGATGAAAAAGATGAATAGTTTTTGTAAAAGCAGGAATTTATGAAGAAAAGAAGAAGTTAAGTGAGAAGATGAATGTTTTTAAGTGAAAACATAAGAGTTTAGATGAAAACGAAGTGATTCTGGTGAAAATCAAAGTGGAAATCGTTGTGTAATTGAATAAAATTGTTAAATCTTACTTGAAAATGGTCGGACAACAATTCGGCAAAGGTTCGGTATGAAATCAGCAAGTGAGAATGAATGAGGAGGGCTTGGGTATTTATAGAGATGGTGGGTTCGAACAGGGAGCCTTCGTTCGAAGCAGTTGCCTTCGTTCGAATGTGTTGTTTTGAGCGAAAATCTCCTCGTTTCGGGTGTAGGATGCCTGTTTAATGAGTTTCGTTGCGTTAGTTAGTATTGGTACTTTAAGTATTTTAGCGTAACATTGTGCTTCGGGTCGCGTTGTGTTCTAGAGTGATAAATCGAGTTATGCGAGTAGCGTTGAGTTTGCGTTGCGATAGCGTTGCGGGTAAACAATACGCATAATAGGCACACACAAGTAAAACATATAAGAACACACATCATGAATTACTACTACTAATAACAGCGTTTTCGTTTTAGCGTGTTAGTCGTCATATGCGTATGCGGAGGCGTGAGATAACCATACAAACACACTCGGCAAATAAAGTAGCATAATTCTCTATAATTCATGCTGCGTATGCGTTGCGAGTACAAAGCGTTTAAGCGTATAGCGGTGCGGTGTGATGAAAAGGTACTTTGTATAACATAACCCTTTATTTATATCGAATCCCGGAATATAAGACGGTTACAAATCGAAGCAAAAGTGAACGGGTAACGATTCGAAAAGTCGGGTTGTTACATAGGGTGGTCAGGTGGCGTATAGCTTAGCCAGACGTCGGCACACGTGGCACAAGGGGTGTTCGGAACACAATGAGTTTGCCGCGTCCCGCGAGCCACCCCCCTGACCCTATCGCGGCCCGCGAGTGGCCATAAATACTTATTTTATTTGATTTTTATAAAACTAAGTGTCACACACCCAAAATACCACATGCGAAAACCTCGCTAGGCATGTGACGTACCAGGATCTAGCCACCAATCACATTGAACTAATATCAAGATTGAAATAAAGTTTCCATTTATTAAGGTAAAGAATTCATAACATAATCCAAGTTTAACATGTTCAGCGAAAGCGATTAATAAAACTTTGTTTAAACGTCTCAAAACCCAATGTATTATGAAATCAGAAAACAAGTCATGCATATCCAAGCAGTGCGACCCATGACCACTCCAGCCATCCAGATAGCAAGTTCCTTGTCCATAGTACCTAATGACCTGCGAGCATGTAACAAGTGTATCAGACAACGCTGGTGAGTTCATAGTTTTACGAAAACATTAGTTACCAAGTGATTAGTTCAGTTCATTGATTATAATGTTGATAATAACTCAAGTACCGTACAAGATGGCTCCAGATTATTTTTTCCCTTCCCCAATGCCCCTATCTAAGCATTGGTCATGACTGGGTCATTAGTCGGGAAAGATCTTCGTCGTTTCATCAATCAGTTCTTCGTCGAACTACACTCTTTGTCGGGAAAGATCTTCGTCGTTTCATCAATCAGTTAACATTTTCCTTTAATCTTGCTGTAACCGACGCTAACAACTTAACAATTCCTTAATCAGATTAAACGACATTTTTCACCATGATTGTGTAATCTACTCGTGAATAATCATTAACCATCCAAAACATAACAGGGCTCATCATATCAATCATATCTAAACATTCATTAATCCTAACCATACCATGATCGCACCAAAACAGATTATTAATCTATCACGACATCAGTTCAACAGGCTGGATGATCAAACCACAACATGAATATAACCGTATACAAATCATCAAAACCCCTCATCATGCAAGTTCTAAATTTACAACATCATTATTGAACCCTAATTCACATAACATCACAACATCAGTATTTCATCGATTAATAACGTTAGACACTAACTGATATGCAAGATAACCTGAGGAGACTTGGGGACAAGAGAGATGTGCTCGAATGATAGAGAGCTTCAAAGGAACCAAAACTGCCGTCGAACAGGAAGGAGAGGGAGAACTTTAGGGTTTTATGTTTTGCAGTTACGTGATACGAAGTGTTATGCGCACCCAAAATAAAGATTAGGCCACTCTCGGCGTCAACGATCTGGGCCAAGGGCCCCTTTTTGGCGAACAATAACCTTCGACGAAGCATCATGCTTCATCACAACTGTTGATGGCGAAGATCTACCTTCACCAAGGAAGGTTCGTGACAAAGAAGAGTCATTCTTCGTCATCCATGTTGATGACGAAGACCCATTCCACAATAACCATTAAACACAACACATTAAACATTCACCTTTCACATTAAGCATCAACATATACTTTAATCATTCGAATAGACTACATGACACTACGTAAAACAAATTGTAAAAACAAGATTGTAACATAAGTGATGTGTATAGGGATGGCCTTAAAATCTCAGGTTGTCACATCATCCCCAACTTGAAAGGAATTTCGTCCCGAATTTTGATAAGTAACTCAAAGCAGCACGGTGCTAGATCAGGATGACTGTGGATTTTCCCCAGGTGCCACACTAAGGTATATTTAGGGCGTTTATGAGGTTTGTTATAGTAAACCCAACAGTTGAAACCCTAGGTATAACACATTTCGTAATAGCTTACTTTTATCTATAAAAATATAAAATCTAAATTCGAATTTGCGATCTTACTTACCAAAATTTTCCGAGTATACGAATGTTTGTCTTCATTCCATCTTCTCATCTTATCTACTTTTTTTTCTTTAACAAAAAAGTTAATGAAAAGAAATCTAATTTTTAAAGCTTTCGTAATTATAGACGGAACCACGGTTAAAATTTTCTTCCAATTGAATTTGCAATGGGCACTACTATACACCCCCCTATTACTAACTACACCCCCCTCCTCTCACATAACTTACAGGTGGGGCCTGCGTGGGACCGACAGTTTCCTCTCACAAGGGGGGGGGGGTGTGGTTAGTAATAGGGGGGGTGTATAGAATGGGCCTTTGCAATTCTTTTTTTTTTTTGAGCAGCTACTATTTTATTAAAAACATAAAATAGAACAAAGGGGCCAGTAGGAAACTGGAAATCCCAAACAAAACAAAAACAAAAACAAAAACATTACGTAATCAGGTCACGAATATTAAAATCTCTCCATCTCTCCCAATCTATACTCGCATACCAAGACCGGTGTTTAATCCACATAAACGACTCCTCTTTAATCCTTTCGATAATGCACTCCACACGAATTTGTTTCCTTTCAAAAATTCTTTCATTCCTTGATTTCCAAATGATCCAAATACTCGCAAAGATAACAACACAAATCACTCTTTTCCACTTCTTGGATCCTTTCAATTTATGAACCTCTTCCAGCAAGTCTACAACTGAATCAGCTTGCCCAATGTTTGGAATTTTCAACCATACCCACACATGCCACCATAAAGCTCTAGTAGTCACACATGAGAAGATTAAGTGATCGATAGTCTCGCAACCAAACCCGCACAAAACGCAAGTCGTGTCTTCCAGTCGGACTCCCCTTCTTTCCAACTTCATTTTTACCGCAATTCCCCCATTAATGGTTCTCCAAATAAAAAACGAAACTTTTTTTGGAACCCAACTTAACCACTCGAATCGACCAACCTCCACTTTAGTGCCAATATTTTCAGCCACACCTTTCCTAAAATTTGCCACAGAAAAATTAGCTTCTTGCCCATTTTCAATCACAAGGCCCAACTTCTCTGGGTCCGAAACCCCAGCCTTAGAAATATCCTTTTTAACCTTGGCTATATCCTTCCATACTCCTACCCACCTATTTTTCAACGGAACCCCATCCTCACCTATATCGATCCCATGCAAAGCTTTAATGACATCTGCCCACAAATGGTTTTGTTGGTTTCTAACTCTCCAATGCCACTTCATAAGTAAAGCCCAATTAAGGCTTCTAATCTCCCCCAATCCTAACCCACCCAACTGTTTAGGCGCCACCACTTTATCCCAACCCACCCATCTAATTTTACTCCTCGACCCCGTTCTACCCCAAATAAAATCACGACGAATGCCCTCCAGCGTAGTAATTACTTTCTTTGGAGCTTTGAATAAAGAAAGAAAATACGACGGCATACTTCCAAGGACCGACTTAGCAAGCGTAATTCTTCCACCCATAGACAACAACTTTGCCTTCCATCTCGATAGTTTCTTCAAAACTTTATCAATGATTGGCCTCCACGCCTTAACTCGTTTCATATTCTCACCAATAGGCAGCCCAAGGAATTTAAAAGGAAGAGAACCTGCCGAACAATTGAACTTATTTGCCATACTTACAACCGTCTCATCATCCACCCCGACTCCTATCAGGCTACTTTTATTTAAATTGACCTTTAACCCCGACACCAAATATAAAACTCTGAGAATTCTTTTTAAGTTTAAAATATTTTTTTCGCTCCATAAACCCAAAAAAATTACGTCGTCAGCATAACATAAATGAGACAAAATCGGTCCGCCATTCGGAAGAGCGACACCTTCGTACACCCCATTAGACAAAGCACGTTTCATGAATCCTTCCAAAACCTCCAAAACCAAAATAAAAAGGAAAGGTGACAAAGGGTCACCTTGCCTAAGACCCCTTTCCAATACAAATTCTCTAGTCGGAGAGCCATTCACCAACACTGACGCCATACTAGACGATAGACAAGCTCGAATCCATCCTCTCCATCGTTTTGGAAAACCTATAAGCTTTAGATTATTAAGCAAAAACTTCCAATTCACCGAATCATAAGCCTTCTCAAAGTCAACTTTAAAAAGCATAATTTTCATACCTTGCTTCTTCGCCCAAGAGATCACTTCGCTCACCATTAACGGCCCATCAAAGATATTTCTATCCTTCACAAAAGCCGATTGAGTCGGAGATGAAACTGATGGCAACACCTATTTTAACCTATTTGCAAGCGTCTTCGCTATCACTTTATACACTATCCCAATTAGCGAGATAGGTCTAAAGTCCGACAAACTAGCCGTTTCACTAGTCTTGGGGATAAGCGTAAAAAAAGATGAATTACAACCAAAATTAATCCAACCCGTTTCATAAAATTGATACATCAACTCCATAAATTTCGGTTTGAGAATATCCCAAAAACGCCGCACAAACGAAAACGTAAATCCATCCGGACCCGGCGCCTTGTCACCCCCACATTCCCAAATAACTGTTTTAATCTCCTCTACCGAAAACCTCTCCGTCAACATTCTAGAATGGAATAATGAAATTTTACGAAAATCATTTACCAGCAAAGTCGGTCTTGTCACCTTCGGTTCACTAAACTTTAACTTAAACTCCTTCATAATTTCATTCTTCATATTCGAAGGCTCGTCAAAAACAACCCCATTAATGCACACTTCGTTAATTCTCTTAGATGCTTTATGAAAATTAATAAACTTGTGAAAGAACTTAGAATTTTCATCTCCATGCTTGATCCAGTTAAGCCTTGACAATTGTTTTAGATCTCTACACTTCTGTTTTTCTAATTTCTTCAAAGCCAAAGAAGACTCGATCCTTGTTTTTTTCTCATTAATCTCAAGACATCTAACTTCCGCTACCGACTCCAAGTCATCAAGAATTCTAATCAACTCTTGCCTTTTACAATTTTCCTCAGCCCTTCTCACATCACGCCACGCCTTAATCGCCACCTTTAAACGCTGAAAATATCGACCAAAGCCCTATCCGCAAACCCAATATTCACCTTCTCATCAACGACCCCCTTAACCGTTTCCTCCAGACCTTCCAAAGATAACCAAGAATTAAAGAACTTGAAAGGTATCGGCCCAAAATTTCGCTCACAACATGAAAGAATCAAAGGACTATGATCCGATAACACTTTAGAAAGGGCTTTTAACTTAGCTCCCGACCACGCCTCCATAAACCCATCACAAACAAGAATGCGGTCCAGCTTACTTAATTTACACCCATCATCTGAAATTCTTGTAAACCTCCTACCACATTGATTATATTCCAATAGCCCAGCTTCTTGGATAAAGGTGTTAAACCGAAACGCCGCAAGGTCATCAAAATTACAGTTGTGTCGCTCGTCTTCACCTCGGACTTCGTTAAAGTCTCCTAACAAAATACACCAACCATCAACTCTATTTCTCCAAAACAGAAGCTCATCCCAAAATTCTTTACGTTTATTCGAATCATTTGGAGCGTGAATATTAAAAACGTTGAGAGGAACAGTCACACCTTTAATTCTCCCAGAAATTAATGAGAAATGTCTTTTACGCACTTTCACCTCAACATTGTTAAATAAATCTGGGTTCCATATTGAAAGCAAACCTCCAGATTTGCCAACAGCATCAACACAACAACATTCCATACGACGATTACCCCAAAAACTGCTAACATCATCTTCTGAGATCCCCACCAAATGTGTTTCTTGTAAGACAACAAAAGAAATATTGAATTCCGAAGACAGACGACGAACCCATCGAGCCTTGACTGAATCGTTACCTCCCCTTAAGTTAATAGTCATAAAATTCATCACGCACTTTTTTCCACCTTTTCCCCCTCAATAGCCTCTTGCACATCCTGTTCAAAGTTCCCCAAATCTACTCCAATTTTCATCCCAACTTCCTTTGTACCCGCAACCTCCTCTTGATCAATTGCCACCGCTCCGATATCCACCGACTCTTCTACAACTCCAGCAGAAAGCACCGGCGACCCAACCCTACCTTTCTTAAAAAAATCTTCTTCAGGTACAAAAGTATGCGAAATTGGATCAACTCGTTTCCGTTTTCTTGCAGATTTCTTAAATTCCTCCCCCAGATAAATCGGTCAACATCAAACGGGTCATCCGCCCTAAGATTGAGACCTGGAACATGATCAGAACGCTGTATCTTATATCGCCCCCCAAACTCTCCATCCTTTTTAACGCCATTAAAGTGCCCACGGGAACTACAAGATTTAACAGGAGTCACAAAATTTTGACCTTTAAAAGACCCATTATCTAGCCCAGACAATTTATTATTAGCCCTAAAAAAATAAACATTCTTAGGCCCACTGCCCGACCCCACCTTTGTCACACCTTCAGAAGAAACCTCTTCATTTAAAACCCCGCCAAAATTTTCACCTCCCACATCCTTCCCGTGCAACTTCACCCCTTCCTCCACACTCTTTGCAATCACACCTTCCTCATCTACCATACGATCCACTACATTACACGGACCACCCTCCTTCGATGACGTACTAGCATCCAAATAAAGAAAATTTGGTGACCACTCACCCTCCTCTTCTTGCACCCAAACTTTAATCCTGCGATTCTTCCAAATAAGCATAACCTCAACATTAATCTTCCTCCCATGGTTAACAATGACAGCAATCTTCTCAAACGCTAAACAACCATCTCTTGAAGATGCTTCTGAAGCTTTCGTTAAACGACCAAATCTCTCTCCAATAGAATTGACAACCCCCTTGTCCCACAAATCCAATGGAATTCCTCGAATAATAAGCCATGCCAACCGACTATATTCCACCTCTTGCCCATCCCACACCTCTATACTGGCAGCCCAGACATCCCAAAAAGCTTTCTGGTTAGCCAAGAAATCTCGCGCCATCTCCGAATTATTGAAACATAGGATAATTTTTAATCCGCCTACATAACTAGTTTTGGCACCCATTGCATTATCCTGGGAAAGGAAAGTTTGCATATTATTCAAAATCTCCAAAGATCTTACCTCCGCCAGTAAAGACTTTCCTTTCCAAGCTTGAACCGTTTCCGATATTACCTCCTTAACAAAAATAGAATTCTCCACCACCGTTGTCGTCGGTTCAGCCTTACCACCACCACCCCCATGAATGGGACCGTTAACTCCGTTCCAACAAGAAGCCTTTGGAATAGGAACTGCACCCCCCCCCCTCTTAACCTGATCCTCTCTCTTTTCCGAACCCGCTTCTTTACGACCACCGTCGCTATGAGCCAAAGACTCTCGAATTGCCGGACCATCCCTCAAAAATCTGGCAACATTGACCACTAGGATGGCACCGTCAATAGTCACCGTCTTCAATTTCACCAACCATCTATCAACATCATCGACCTCTTTCAACCGAATCTATTACCCGCACCATCTCTCTTTTTTGGAACAAAAGCATCACCCAAGTTCCCCAAAGGAAAAAAAGCCTGCCACAATCTTGTACTGTTACAATCATCTGGGAGATTGGAAACAAAAAACGTCAACGATCTCCGCAGTCTTTCCTCCCTTTTAACCCATTTCATCTCCTTCTTTTTCTGATGTTTGCTCACCACTGTATGCCATCTATCATCTGATTTGTAATAACCCCTGTTCACTCGATTTTGCTCGAACTGCTTCCTAATTCTCCGATCCGTAAGTTCTTCTGGTGAAAGATGAAACGGCTCCCTTTCTCTCCTTCGCCCTCTCTCCATTATTGTAAAAGAAATGTAATCGCCTTTGCAATTCTTACTTTCCTTTTTTTTCTAGTATCTGAATATTGAGTATATTACAGAGATTTTCCCTTAGTTATATAGCAAATTGCATAGCATATCCTTTAACTTTAATAATTACACTCATGTTCATTTTATGTCCTTTAAGCTAAAACAGATAATAATTTTTAAGTTAACTATAAGATAAAATAACCATTGTGCTCAAATGGCATAATCTGTAATATTTTATAAAAAACATAGGTGGGGGGGGGGGGGGTATCCACGGTCCTCTCAACCGATGTAGTGATCACACTCCACAAGCTAGCTTAGCCCCATAGCTGCCAAGTTCTTTTCTGTTTTTTTTTTACTTTTTTCTTTTTTCTTTTCTTTTTTATTATTTTATTATTTTTATCATTATTATTTTACCTAGTTCTTTTAAAACTTTCTTGATTAATTAATTGCCATATTTTTATATGAAAATATGTGTTTTAGTATAGTTTATTTATTTTCGTTTATTTTATTAAGTTATTTCCTTTCTTATTTTGCAATTATTGTAAGTTTTATATTATGTTTTTGTATAAGCCGTTGGTGTGATAGAGTTATATTATCACTTTTGCAATTTTATAAGTTATTCGAACGAAAGTTACATTGTAACGTGGATAAAAATAAGCATGTCGATCGCACCTTGCAGTTGGTCAGTTTAAACGTAGACACAAAAGCACGTCACAATGTTCTATTTTGATAAGAGCTTTGGACAATTTGAAACACGTTTAAAACAACTAGTCGCTTTAAAAATGACGTTACAAAAATTCACAATTTTAGAGTTAGTTACTGTTTTTGTCCCTATGGTTTGTCAAAAATCACCATTTCAGTCCATTAGTTTAAAAATTGCGATTTCAGTCCCTGTGGTTTCACTTTCGTAACCATTTCAGTCCCTGTGGTTTCACTTTCATAACCATTTCAATCCATTTATTCTGTTAGTACAGGGACTGAAATGGTTACTAGGTGGACTGAAATGGTTACGAAAGTGAAACTACAGGGACTTAAATCGCAATTTTTAAACTAATAGGCTGAAATAGTGATTTTTGACAAATCACGGGGACGAAAACAGCAATTAACTCCACAATTTTATTAAATGTCATAATTTAAATAGCCGCAACGAGTTGGTTTTTTAGGTGCAATAACCAGAGAGTTTTCTGCTACATCTTTCTGGGGGAGATTTTGGAATTAACACAGATGATGTAGACAATGGACTAATATGTTATAGTCGTTAGAAACACGTTATTTAGAGATGTGCTAACCGTTGATACCGGATTCTTTTTCTTAAATATCAAATTTAAATATTTTGTTGGATTAATATTTTTATAAATGATTTTGTGTAGTTTTATACCGGATTCTTTTTGTTAAATATCAAATTTAAATATTTTGATGGATTAATTTTTTATAAATGATTTTTTGTAGTTTTATACATCACACGACACGTAAAAAACCTCGATTACGCCATTTGTTTGTTTAAAAAATTATATTAACTGTAAAATGGGAAATATAAATTATAGTAAACTTCTGTTTTGCTCTCTGTGGTTTGGTCACTTTAACGGTTTTACCCCAAACCTTTAAAAATAGTCATTTTCTTCCAATAGTTTACTATAGTTTTTCCATTTTGCTCCCCACCTCTAACTCCATCCAAATTGTCTGTTTTTCATTTTGCTCCATGCAGGGAGCAAAATGGAAAAACCATAGCAAACTATTGGAGGAAAATGGTTATTTTTAAAGGTTTTGGGCAAAACCGTTAAAGTGATCAAACCATAGGGAGCAAAACGGAAGTTTACTCTATAAATTATTAAACCAAACAAATGAAAATAATTAAATTGTGTAAAATATATATTTTTATATAAAAAAATTTAATTAATTAATTAAGAAAATTTTTAAAAACCAATAAACCTATAGTGATAAAATAATATAAAAAGTAAAGAAGTCGAGTACGTTACAGATTATGTCCTTTATAAATTAATTACCGATTATGTTCTTTGAGCAAATTGGTCATTTTACCTGAAAGTTAACTGAAACGTTAACACCGGTTAGATTAAATGACATAAAACGTGATTTTTTTTTTCAAAAATGGGCATCCAATGTAATTATTGAAGTTAAAGGACATGCTATGCAATTTGGTATATAGCTAAAGAACAATCTTGATAATTTACTCATGAATATTTCTTTCCATTCTATGTTCTTTCATATGCTCTTATAAGTACTTTCGGAGACTGATATTCACCAAAATACATATGTTTTATTCCCCCATTTTACGCGTTTTTGACCGTAAAACCGAGAATTGGATACTTAATCAGGTATGTTTTTATTTACAGGCCCAAAACAGCGTGCCAAACAAGAAGATGATGAAAACGAGAATTTTCCGGGTGAAACGAATGAGTTACAAAGATTCTCTGAAGAAAACTGATCTGGGCGAGTTGCACGACCATGCCACGATTGGCACGCCCATGCCAATCCAATGAAATGTCTCAGCCCGGCAGTGCACGCCAGTGCGATCAGGAGTGCAAGGGATCTTCGGGAACGCACGACCGTGCGACTGTAGGAACGACCGTGCATGGTCTGTGATCTAGGATGCACTGCCAGTGCAGTTGGTCATGCCAACCTCATCTCGTAAATGCACGCTCGTGCGACTCATGGCACGCCCGTGCCGATCTGAAGACCGGTCCAAGATTCCCTGATGTCACACGGTATGGTGAACTGTACATTAAAGTGCACAACCGTGCACTTTATTGGCACGACCGTGTGATCTGAAAATGTTATAAAAAACAGAAGGGAGCAATCAGTTCGCAACTCTGGACTTTTGGGAGCTTTTCTGGCGATTTATCAGGCTCCGGAGGCTTTGCTTTCACCCGGAATCAGGCCATCATCGTGCCGATTAGCTCCGTTATCATCCGGATTCTCAATCTAGTGCTTGTTTATGGTTTGATTCTTGAATCTTTCCATGTTTTTGTTTATTATTCAAGCATTTTGGTTGATGATTATGTATTATTGCAACCTAAGGGCAAAAACACTAGTATTCCTTGCTTAACAACAACCATTAGTATGTTAATTATGTTTGTAATGACACTTGAAGCATTTTCTTTGTTAATCCTTGATGATTAGTTTGCAAAATAATAATAATAATAATAATAAATAAATAAATAAAAATAAAAAATGGTGTGGTTGTTGGGGTGTAATCTTTGACTGCCTCCTGGAACTGTGTTGTACTTGTTGGGCCTCGCCTAGCGTGCACCTTGTCCGGTGTATCCGTCGGGACCTCTTCAGTGATCGGTGGTGAGTCCGATGTGTCGGGTCCGGTTGTTCTACCACTCCTGGTCATCACTGCATTTACATGCCCTCACAGATTTGGCTATGTGTTGCCTGGAAGACCACCCAGGGGTCTCTCCGACATCATCTTAGCCAGCTGACCAACCTGGTTCTCGATATTCTGAATCGAGGCTTTCTGACTCCACATTTCTCCCTCGTGGGCTAAGAAGCGATCCTCGCTTTGTTGATATCGCTTCTCAGCTAATTGATTTGCACTAGTGGAGCTGCTTAGAAGTTGAGCCTCCAGCTTGGAACTTGATTAAGGGGCTTGTTGCTGGGAACTACTCCTGGCACCCTGGTTCTAATACGAGTAACGACGTGGCTGGAAAGATTGATTGTGAGGCTGGAATTGCTGACCATGAGCCTGCTGCGGTGCTGGAGCCCGCTGGGCAAATCCTAATGGGTTTTTATTACCCACATTTGCTCGCCACCCAAAATTTGGGTGATTCATCCATCCCGGGTTGTATGTATTGCTGTAGGGGTTATTCTGCGGCCTCACTTGATTGCTTACAAAGTCTACTTCTTCATGGCCCTCATACATAACCCCCTGAAAACATGCACCTGACTCATGCGACACTCCGCAATAGTCACATCCTAAACTAGCTTGTGCAGCCATCTGGGACCAATCAAACTTTGTCGAAAGCGCTGAGATCTGTGCAGTGATGGTTGTGTAGTCGTCCACAGCATGTACCTCTGGGCGAGATGATAATGTCCGGCCTCTCTCTCCGTCTTGACGCGAGCTCGACTTTAACGCAACTTTTTCGATGATAGCATAAGCTTCATTTGGCGTCTTCGTCGATCGCCTCCTGCGTGTACATGTAATCTCTTTGCGTGCCATAATTAAGCCCTTGGTAAAACGTCAAAACCAACTGTCTTTTGGAGAAACCATGGTGTGGAACATCAAGTAATAAATCCTTAAATCTCTCCCATGCCGCGTGCAACGACTCTCCTTCATCCTGACGAAAAGTCACAATCCGGTTTCTTAACTTGCTTGTTTTCTCAGGCGGGAAGTATTTCTGCATGAATAATTCTGCCAGTTCATCCCAGGTCCTGATGGACCCTGCAGGAAGTGACATAAGCCACGCTCTAGCTTTGTCACGAAGCGAAAATAGAAACAACCGTTGCCGAATATCGTCATCCGAAGCATCCCTAATCTTGAAAGTTGAACATACTTCAAGAAAAGCAGTTATATGTCGTCCTGGATCCTCATACTCATGTCCGTCAAATGACACCGAATTCTGCACCATATTTATAATACTAGATTTAATTTCAAAAGTAGGTGCGACTACCGTTGGTCGGGCTATGCTTGGTTCCAGGCTTGCACCTCCGGGCTGATTTGACTCGTTCAGTGGTCGTTCGTCGTCCGCCATGATTATGTTTCCTTAGTCCCCTGAGCCCTCGGCTTCAGCGGGTACCACCTACTCATCCGCAGCTGCTGTGAGTTGCAGCGCAACTGCACGGGATCTCTCACAAAGACGTCTCCTAAGATGACGCCCGGGTTCGTCTGAAGGCTCAACAGCGTCGGGAGCGGGGGTTTAGGACATCAACCTGCAAACGAAAAAATTGACACACGTGAATATTTTATTATTATAATAAAGTTTTTTTTGCAAACTAATCATCAAGGATTAACATAGAAAATGCTTCAAGTGTCATTACAAACATAATTAACATACTAATGGTTGTTGTTAAGCAAGGAATACTAGTGTTTTTGCCCTTAGGTTGCAATAATACATAATCATCAACCAAAATGCTTGAATAATAAACAAAAACATAGAAAGATTCAAGAATCAAACCATAAACAAGCACTAGATTGAGAATCCGGATGATAACGGAGCTAATCGGCACGATGAGGGCCTGATTCCGGGTGAAAGCAAAGCCTCCGGAGCCTGATAAATCTCTAGAAAAGCTCCCAAAAGTCCAAAGTTGCGAACTGATTGCTCCCTTCTGTTTTTATAACATTTTCAGATCGCACGGTCGTGCCAATAAAGTGCGCGGCTGTGCACTTTAATGTACAGTTCACCATACCGTGTGACATCAGCGAATCTTGGACCGGTCTTCAGATCGGCACGGGCGTGCCATGAGTCGCACGAGCGTGCATTTCCGAGATGAGGTTGGCATGACCAACTTAACTGGCAGTGCATCCGAGATCACAGACCATGCACGGTCATTCCTACAGTCGCACGGTCGTGCGTTCCCGAAGATCCCTTGCACTCCTGATCGCACTGGCGTGCACTGCCGGGCTGAGACATTTCATCGGATTGGCAAGGGCGTGCCAATCGTGACATGGTCGTGCAACTCGTCCAGATCAGTTTTCTTCAGAGAATCTTTGTAACTCAGTCGTTTCGCCCGGAAAATTCTCGTTTTCATCATCTTCTTGTTTGGCACGCTGTTTTATGCCTGTAATAAAAAAAACATACCTGATTAAGTATCCAATTCTCGGTTTTACGGCCAAAAACGCGTAAAATGGGGGAATAAAACATATGTATTTTGGTGAATATCAGAGACACAAATGTAATTTGGTGAAATAGAGCATGTGATATGTCGATAAAAAGGTCATTGCTATCTTTCATTGAACTCGTTGATACTTCAGTGATGTTGGTATAACTACCTGTCACACCCCAACCGATGGCGGAATCATCGGGGCACGTCACTGAGTGAAACAAATTGCCCAAGAGAATCCATAACAACTATTAAATTACCATATATTTAACGTTCACGTCCCATACCATATACATATAAAGTAAAAACAGTTATTACAGACATTGTTCTCAGGGACTAGTAAACAGTTCCGACAATTCAGATTTATTTTAATGTGGTTACTAGATTCCCTAGCTTGATTTCTAGCAAAACATATCAAGCGTCCTAATCAACATGTCACATACGTTAAAATAAAGTCAATACACAAAGTGTAAAGGTGAGCATTCAAGTTTAATAACATATAGTAGCGAAAAGCGATTTACGAAAAACCAGCATGTAACACGTAGGAATGTGAAGCAAGTAAGCTATCGACAATGAAATATGCAACCAACATGACTGAGAGTTGTAGAATGTGCAACACATTATCACCACTGTGACCATGTGAAGTAAAACCCTTAACAACCCCTATCCACGACAGGTGCTGAGTCCAAACTATAGTACTATCATTGCAAAGGTGTCAGGCAACAATCACTGTGTAAACATAACATACAAGCATTCATCGAAAACACGTATAACATGCGAGAACGGTTAGCGTATAAAAGTGTTTGCGTTGTGTGTTTATGTGATTTGATATAGGTAACGTATGTAACACCCAAAAGTGCGTTAAGCAAAAAGGGATCGAGTATACTCACAGTATGTGTTTAATAAATAAACACAACCTTGGATTGAAGGGAGCGCTTGGAGGTTAGCCTGATCAAAGAACGATAGTGTAAGTTAGAAAGTTTGCAAATTTTGATCAGTGATTCGATGTTTTGCAAATTTTGTAAAAATCAGTTAAGTTAGAAAGTTTGCAGTTTGACGAAGACGGTATGACGACGTGTTTAAACAACGGAAATCACATCAAGTCCAACTCGTTCGATCGGACGGGAATCACCCCATTCAATCAGACTTAACTGTTCTTGACGGAGTTTCATGTTCAACCCGTAATTCGGTCGTTTCTTTGGTAGAGATCCATCCTTTGACCGATTCTCCACTAGAGAGTGAGTAGTGAGCCTAAATGAGTCCATATTCTAACGGTTTTGAGTGAAAAGCGAAAGATGTTGAAGAAAAGTTTGAAACAGTTATTAAATGTTTAGATTTTGTCAAAATCAGTGTAAAAACATGTAGGCATCCTTTAGATCCGAACCGTCCTTGATGAGATGAGGTCATTTAACAGAGTTCATCGGAACCCGTGATGACGTCACCTTGGAACAGCTCAAATCAGGTGATTTCATGTTGAAAGTGTGAGATTTGATGGAGAAGATGATGAGAAAGTGTGTTGTGAAGATGGAAGTACAAGATTTAGGAAGAAAACTTACAAGAATCACGAGGAATCGAAAGAAAAGAGCTTGAGAGTGCGTGGGTCAGACGCAACTATCACATCAATGAACAGTTGATGTGGCAAGAGGGGTATTTATAAGTGAAAGGTGAGAAGGGCGGTGTAGAGTGAACGGGCTGGATAGCCGTTTGATCGGATGGTCATCCGGTTGGATGTCCATTCGATCGGTTGTCTGTTCGATCGATTGGCTCGCGCGAGTTAGTTTTCCGACTTTCATTTCGTGCGTTGAGCGTTGTGTTGCATTTAAGCGAGTTGCGAGTAAGCGATGCGCTGGTATTAAACAATAGTTACACAAATAATATAATTAGCACATAACAGCATGAAAGTAAGTAGATTTGCGTTTCGAGTTTGCGTTGAGATTGAGTTGCGATTGCGTTTGCGAATAACATCCCAAAACATATCATCAACACACACAAGTAAAGCACATAATAATACACCCACCTAGAACAATACCAATAACTGCGTTTGGAGTTGCGATGCGATAGCGATGCGTTAACGTCTAGTAATAGTAGCCTTTAGTTGCGTTTATCGCATTGTTACTTCAGATAATAATTAATCGTAATCTAAGATAGCGTTAACCAATACATCGATTATCGAAGTTCAAGAGTACAAGGTAATAATTAAGCAAGAAAATACAGATCTGAACAACAATCTGACTTTTACTTTTACTTTGAATTTGACTTGTACTTTGACTTTGACTTCGGAAAGTCGGGTTGTTATACTACCAAAGGATAAGTTATGGATATCGTCGTCAGTAAAAGTCCTCTGATTTATAATTCATGGGTGTCATTTTCTTTTGGGATTTTTACATATTTCCCCATCCTAAGCCTCCTTATTACCTATTTCCCCAAACCATAAAATCAATTACATATTTCAACTTTTTTGAGAAATTACCTAACTACCCTCAATTACTCCTGCGTGTAATGTAAATCCCATTCGTATAATCAGTTCGTCTACCAAAACCCTGCACGCGACCTTTCTTCTCCTCCCCCACAAGTTCGACGTTCATCTTCCAGGTATGTATCTGTTCATTGATTCTTACTTGTTCATCGGTTATCTATCTGTTCATCGAAAAAATGATCTATTTTACAATCGATTATGCTTGTGTGTTTTTTTCTTCATCGATTTTATTCCTGATCCTATTCGATTAATTGAGGGTAGTTACAATCGTGTGTTTAACTAGTTCGATTACTGATCCTATTTGTTCATAACTGTTGATGTTATTTAAATACAACAAAACATGTTATTTAAATCTGATCAAATCCTATAAAAAATACGGTCGGCCTGAAGGCATAATTTGTGCGTTATAAACTGGTTCTTGAATTACTTGATTCCATTAGAGAGAAGATTATGGTACGATTTGACAAAAAAGGAGGCATTCAAAAAAATGGAAGGGTACCTTAGTACCTAAAACTAATACTTACCTCGACAAAATCTCTAAGGTCCGTATAATGTTCCTTTTTTACATATTGAAGAAACACTGGTTAATTGACCGGAATCAACTAAACTAGGGGCTTTGGTTCTGCATAAAAGGGTTGATCTCTTCTCATTCAGTTCGTGGATGACAGGTCTTCTTCTCTTCACAGTAACTACAAAACAAGCACCGTTAGACTCGCCACGGGGAGAATGGGGGTTCTCTCCGTGACCAACCTCCAGCGTGAGAATAGGTACAGGCTTTATGAAGAAGAAGAAGTGTAAGTGAAGTGAATGTAACTTGAAGATTATACCTGAATTATCCTTCTATTTATAGCCGAAGTTTGGGCGGGAAAACCTGTTGGTGAAATACGGACGGAAAGTGTTAATTCCGTAGGCGGTTATTTTTCCCTCCGTTAATCATTTAACGAGGGTGAGAGCACACGGATCGCGATCTTTAATCTGCGGTTGGGGTATTGCCACGTGGAAAGTAGGCAAGTGAAGGTCTTTCTTCAATTCCGTGCCATCATTGTGACTTCAAGAGAGCCTGGGATGATGACACGTGGCCAGACGGTTATAACCGTCTGGTGATGCACGATAGAGCTTTCTAGAAGATTATAGCTGTAATCCTGTGTGGCTCCTTACTGTATTGTATCAGTGAAGTGAATAATATCCAAGTCTGGATATTATTTATGCGGGAGTGCTTATCAGGTTTTTTATCCTTTATCTTTTATGGAGATTGGCGCAAGGATTCGTCAGTTTCCTTTTGGCGCGCAGGTGCTGCTTGCTGTTTTCCTTCTGAGCTCTCTTTGTAGGACCAGTGCGCAGCCGCGCAAGGTCTTAAGAAGGTTAGAAAGATGAGGTTGTGGTATGGTCCCAGGTACTCGAAGCGAGGTTTTTGGAACCTTACCCCTTCAAGTCCCCCAGTCTAGTGTTGCTCTTATGCAAATAAGTGGAGCACTGGACTATGAGAGAGAGATGCTTTTGTTGTAGAGTTTTTGGCGCGAAAGTGGAGGATCTTTTGTTAGAAGATACTCTTGCTCATTATTTTTTATTTTGAAAATCTTGACCTTGGGTAAGTTGAAAGGTGCAGTAATGCCTGTTGACGTGTGACAGGCTGTCATTGTCTGTTGTACGTTACTGACCGTGTTTCACACGCGCGCGTGAACTCGCGTTTGTGGTTCTTTCCCACTTGCCCCTGACGCTTGGATAACTGTGCCATCCCCGAAAAAGGTGTTGTTGCAGTTATAAAGACTATTTATGGCGGTGAGTATATAAGTGTTTTCAATTGCCTATTTTCGTTAATCATTACTTTCTTGAAAACCCTTTTTTCTTCTTCGTCTCCCTTATCAGTCTGTTGAAAGGATTTGCAATTTCTCTCTCTTATGTCAACCGGAAACTATCACGAAGACTCTGCTGAAGAAATGGCTGCCGAACTTCCACCATTGAAGTGGTCCAGGGAAACTTTCGATGGTTTGATTCGGAATTTTAAATTTCCGGAAAGTTGGGGTGCTCGATATCCTGACGAGGGTCAGACTGCGGCGGATGCTCCGATCGGGTACATAACCGTGTTTTGGGACTTCTTCTCTGCAGGCAATTTCCGATTGCCTGCAACAAATTTTTTTCTTGAAATTCTCAATTAGTACAAGTTTCACATCTCCCATATGCACCCTGTTGATATGGTTAGGGTTCGTCACTTCGAATTTGTGTGTCGTACAATGCACATTGAACCGACTGTTCCTCGATTTTGAGTGTTCCATCAAATGCATTGTTCATAGGGGTTTTATTCCTTTATGCAAAGGGCATCTGCGAAGAAGATTTTGCTTCAACCCACAAAGTCGTTTCATGACTGGAAACAAAAGTTTTTCTTTATTAAAGTGGGGGTTATCCTGATGAGGATGACGTTTAGGGGAAAGAGGATGTCCCAACTGAGACTCTTCAGACTCCCACTGATGAAAATTGGTATCAGGATTTGAAAGACGTTCCGTCTATTGCTTTGCCGGAGAAGGCCCTTGTTGGTGCTAGCATGAGCCTGAACTGGCGAATGAATCGGGAAGAGAAGCCGGTGTATATGGAAGGCGACAAATGTAAGATTTGGGGTTTGCCCTGTTTCCTCTCCTCTTTTTTTTTTTGAATTTGCCTTTGCTTCTCTTCCTTTGCAGTTGTTTCTTTGTATGTCGTTGCGTTTGAGAGAGAAGGTGGGAAGATGGCCACCATTCCCAAGAAACCTAATGAAGAGCTTTGGTACCATCGAATTGTGAGGAATTTTTTTCTTCCCCGAGATGATGACCTAGTCGCGCAACCTGCTGTTGGTGCTGTTAATTTTTTTATCACAATACTATTTCTGTTGATTTTGCGCTTTCGGGTGAGTCAATCTTTTGCGCTTTTTAGTAGGTGAGCTGTCTAACCTGGGCATAGGCCCTGAAAAGAAAAGACGTGCGCCTACCGCTAATGCTGCGCCAAAGAAGAGTGATGCGGAGAAAGCTCAATCTTCTAAAAACAAGAATTTGGGTGGAGATAAGAAAGGTATGCGCCATTCCTCTGACTCCTGGTGTGATTATGTGGTGGTATCTGATTCTTTGGAGGGTCTTGCGCCTGCAGTTGTG
Source organism: Helianthus tuberosus (assembly GCA_030545235.1). NCBI lineage: Eukaryota > Viridiplantae > Streptophyta > Magnoliopsida > Asterales > Asteraceae > Helianthus > Helianthus tuberosus. Next base: position 76,433,586 of record CM060451.1, on the reverse strand, counting down.
AGGAGACCTAAGCCAGAACCCAGGGATACTGCTGACATTCATCCATCGAACCCTGTTGACCCTATTGATTTAGAGCCAAGTCCTGAGCGCTTGCTGAGGAAAAAATCAGGAAAAAGAAAACAAACTGGTGTTGATGCCGATGGTTAACCTGCCAAGAAGGTTTAGAAGAAGATTACCAGAAGAGGCAACCTTGATGCCTTTATTTCAAAGCATGTTCTTGGTAGGTATTTTTCGTTGTTTTTCTTCAATCCACCTTGAATGATTGTAATATGTGTGTTTTGTTTCTACAGAAAAGCCAAAATATTATGTTCAAACGGAACCTTTATCTGTGGTTAATGAGGGACATCCGCTCTCTCCTCCTCGCGCCTCTTTTACTGAGCAGTTAGAGAATGCTGATGTTCCTGAAAATGAGGCGGAGAAGACTGCTGGGGCAGAGGATTCTGGGACTGAAAATCCTTCTAACGTCCTTGTGGATGCAGGAAAAGTTACTAGCCCGGAGGCTGTGGATGTTGGTACTGGTAATCCACAAACTCCTGAATTTGTTGCTTAGGATTCGGAGAAAGGGAAAACTGCTCAAGAGATCCCTGTAACAGCTTCTCCTTCCATAGCTTCTGGTTTCATGCCTGATAATATTGAGAATGTTTCTGCTGAGGACCAAGGTTCATTTTCTAATGCTGATAAAAATTCTCCAATCCGCCCAAATGAAACTCTGGGGGATTATTATTATAGAACTTATTCAGAGAAGAACGCCTCTGAAATTCACGTTCCTGTTTGGAACCTGAAGAAAGGTGACACTTTCTCACTCTGACCCGTGTGTCGAGATTGGTTACAGTGCACCTTCCCGCCTGGGGAGATTAAATTTCAGGAGGGAAGCCTTCCTGATCAAACTTATCATGCCTATCTTGAAGAGGCTGCTTCTTATACATCCACTACGCACCGCATAGTGCGTGAGTGGCATAGCATGCATAAGGAGTGGGCTGCTTTTAAGGCGTCCAAGAAGAAAGCTACTGAGGATGAAACCCGTGTTGCCCAGTTGAGGGCTAAACTAGAAGCTGACCAGGCCAAGTTTGAGAATGATCGAAAAACTGAAGAATGGTCCGTTGCGGGTTGGAAGAGAAAGGCGGAAGCTGAAGCTACCCTTCTTTCCGAGGAGCACAAAAACTGGAAAAAGATTTGTGAGAAGGATAATGCCGAGAAGATGGGTCTCCGCAATGTTATCAACAATCTCAAGGCTGAGGTTGAGAAGTTGAAGAAACAAGATGCGGAGATCGAAAAATTGAAGAAGGAGAAAGCTAATGCTGAAGCTGCGCGGGATGAAGTGCGTTCTCACAGGGAAAGGAGCGAACAACGAGAGGTACATACATGCGCTACTCTTGCTCTTAGAGATAAGGAGATAGAAGATCTTATTGCTTTGCTATCTGAGCAGGAACAACTTAAGGTGGAAGTTGAGTCTGCCAAGAAAGATCTGGAACTTGCGCGTATTGAGAAGGCTGAAACTTCCCGCCGTCTTGCTGAAACTGAAGAAAAGTTAGAAACCTCTGAAACTGCGTGGGCGACGGCGGAGAGTGAGCTTGAACCGCTGAAGAGTGATATGTTATGGCTGAAAGATCGTGGAATTGCAAGCGTAAGTTTTTCCTTTTGTAACTCTTTGGAGCTGTCCTGCGCTTTTCCTTATTTGCTTTTCCTTTATTATATAGGTTGTTGAATCCGTTCTGAATTCTGATGAGCTAGATAAAACGGTTGCGCGCTTGTTGGTTGCTGCACGAAATGATGGATACGCCCAAGGGTATGCTGAATGCTCGCATCATGCGGTTAACACTTTGAAGGTTGACCGGGATACTAGCAAGTCCGCTACCCATGGTGTTAATACAGATGCTACCCTTGCTGCTGCGAAGACAGAATTTAATAACTTACAGCTCCCAGTTATGGATCTCATCAATGTTGCGTTACAATCTGAGGACCACGTGGCGCAATTGAAAGAAATCTTCCCAGATGGAGAAAATGAAGATGAAGACCTAGCGTAGGATTTCTTTTTATGGTTGTATGAACAATTAGCTTGTAGGTTTTGGGATGTGGATCCCTGTTTTGTTAATGCGCTGCCGCGCAAGTAACTTTACTTAGTACACTGCCGTGTATATTTATAAATTTTAAGGCGTGTGGTGCGCCAGTACTAGTATGATATGTGTTTTAGCTTACAATATTTTGCATGAGTACAATTTATTTGATTAGGTAAGGCGAATAAAGGTGGTATAAAGCTCATGTGTGAACGTAAGGTCTTGCGCGATGTGTGTAATCGCTGACCGCTCATGAGACTTGTATTATATCTACCAAAATGTTTTTGCTCTTACCAAAAGGAATTGCATGCACTTTGTAATAAACACAGAAATAATAGAAACTTTGTCTTGATTGATGATAGGGCACAGAGGCCATGGTACAAAGTCTATTTTAGGATAATTACATGAGACTTAACTTATACTATAGTCCTTGCGATGAATTGATAAGCTACAGAGATTGACCAACCTGCGAGGAGACTATAGAATGTTGCTTAGTTCTTCGCCTTTTTACTCGATCCCTCCTCGCCGCGAGTAATTTGTTTTATCTCTTTCCGCACATTCTGCAACAGGTGAGTGAGCTCACCGCTCTTAATCGCTTTCTCGATTTCAGTGCGGAGGGAGATACAATTGTTGGTAGTGTGACCGTTGTCTTTGTGATAATCAAAGTATTGATTTGGGTCTTGGCCGCGCTTATTTTTCATTGGTGGAGGGGCCTTGAACTGGTAGTCTTCCGTACTCAGCACCTCTGCTGGGGTTTTGGTCAGAGGAGTCTACTGCCTCTCTCTGTTTTCTTCTTTTGTCTCTTTTTGCACAGCGAGCTTGTTGATGGTAGCTAGCGCGTCTTCGGATGAATAATTTCCAGAACTCGAGTCACGCCAATTCTTTTTTAACTTTTTTCCCACTGCTCGGGCCTAAGTCTGTTGGGCGACTGTGCGGTGGTGGTGGTCTGTTGGTGCTGAGGTTTTTCTCAGTCTGGGCGTACACCTTAGCTGCCACCATCAGCTTCTCCCAACTTTTTGGTAGTCCCTCCGTTCCGGAAAAGACCTTGATCATGTCGTCACATCGGACGGCATACTTAAATTGTGCTCTGATCAGGTGCTCATGAACATCTCCTATCTCGAGCACTTCTTTGTTCGCGTAATAAAATCTTCTAAACTTTCGTCATTGCGTTGCCAGATATTCATGACGTCTGCAGTATCACGGATAGACCTCCTCTGCTGGCTGAAGTGTACTAAATTTTTTTCTCGCAGGTCTACCCATGATGTGATCTTCCCTACAGGCAGGTTATCGAACCAGAGTCTCGTGGCGCCTGTGAGAGTTTGAATGAAGAGATGACACCACATCGGTAAAGTCCACCCTCCCACCAATCCTGCACTAGTGAAGACCCGAAGATGGTCATATGGGTCCGTCATACCATTAAACTTGCCAACATTGGATGGGAGTTTTGCTTTTTCCAGGGGAGCCAGAGCAATTTCGCTGATGAACTTGGAATTTTCTGCTGCTTCCGCCGGGCGGTAGATCAGATTATAATCGTGTTCAGCTTCAGGATTGTAAACTGCACGAGGTTTACAACTTTTATAGTTCGGTTGTAACCGACTAAACACGCTTGTACTGTCTCCTTCATGGTATGTTCTATCGTACTCACTGGTGTGGGTGTCCCGTCGAGGGCCCAACCTGGAGTGAACTGACTGCCTTCGATGAGAATAGGACTCATCATGATATTCGCTTCTTCGATTTTCAGAGTGAGTATACTCATATCTCGCTGGAGATCTAGAGTAAACTTCTGTGTCTTCTACCTGAACCCGTGATGGAGCATCATGATGGGAAACATGAGGTACTGATGGTGCTCGACTACGGGATACAGGCCTCCGTGATAGAGTGGGAGGAGCAATTTGTGCACAGAGTTGTGTATACACGGCGTTTATTGCTCCTTGGGATCTGACATACCAGGAGGTTGGGGTTTCTCCAGGATGTAGAATTTAGCTTATAGGAATTTCAGGCTGCATCCCTGGAGTGACAGGGTCGTTCGGATGATTATCAGTGTACTGCACTTCATTATCATCCGAAGCCTCTTCCACAATCCCTTCAACTTGGGTATTGTTAGCGAAATTTGGCCGAGGGCCGGTTTGACGGTTCGTCGGAGTTTCTTCCATTTGAAAAATAGAGATGAAAAAATGAATCGAAACGAGAAGAAATTAGTGAAACTGAGAAATCGGTGGGCGCCAATAAAGAAACACTGGTTAATTGACCGGAATCAACTAAACCAGGGGGTTTGGTTCTGCATAAAAGGGTTGATCTCTTCTCGTTCGGTTCGTGGATGACAGGTCTTCTTCTCTTCACAGTAACTGCAAAACAACCACCGTTAGACTCGCCACGGGGAAAATGGGGGGTTCTCTCCATGACCACCCTCCGGCGTGAGAATAAGTACAGGCTTTATGAAGAAGAAGAAGTGTACGTGAAGTGAATGTAACTTGAAGATTATACCTGAATTATCCTTCTATTTATAGCCGAAGTTTGGGTGGGAAAACCTGCTGGTGAAATATTGACGGAAAGTGTTAATTCCGTAGGCGGTTATTTTTCCCTCCGTTAATCATTTAACGAGTGTGAGAGCACACGGATCGCGATCTTTGATCAACAGTTGGGGTATTGCCACGTGGAAAGTGGGCAAGTGAATGTCTCTCTTCAATTCCGTGCCATCATTGTGACTTCAAGAGAGAATGGGATGATGACACGTGGCCAGACGGTTATAACCATCTGGTGATGCACGATAGAGCTTTCTAGAAGATTACAGCTGTAATCCTGTGTGGCTCCTTACTGTATGGTATCAGTGAAGTGAATAATATCCAAGTCTGGATATTATTTATGTGGGAGTGCTTATCAGGATTTTATCCTTTATCTTTTATGGAGATTGGCGCAAGGATTCGTCAGTTTCCTTTTGGCGCGCAGGTGCTGCTTGCTGTTTTCCTTCTGAGCTCTCTTTCTAGGACCAGTGCACGGCCACGCAAGGTCTAAAGAAGGTTAGAAAGATGAGGTTGTGGTATGGTCCTAGGTACTCGAATCAAGGTTTTTCGGACCTTACCCCTTCACATATATTTCAAATATATTGTAGGTTAACGATTTTTTAATATTTTGAATGTTGTGTGTAGAAATTGGTGCATATGAAATTTGTAGAAGTGGTGAAAATCGAGCCGAGGTGAAATACGAGGACAAGCGTTGGGAGGTTTCCCTTGATGAGAGAAAGTGTACTTGTCGGGTTTGGCCGGTTAAAGGTGTTCCGTGTGTGCATGCAACAGCTTTTATTATTTTCACAAGGGATGTTAAGTAAGACATGTATGTTGATCCATTTTATACTATTGAGAAGTTTAAATTAGCTTATAGAAGTTGCTCTAACGCCTACAAAGGATCAATGGGTACATATAGATAACGAGGAGAAGATATACCCACCTTAGGGATGGCAATGGGTCGGGTTTGGGACGGGTTTAGGTAATCCCAAACTCAAACCCGGTTAGATAAGCTTGTCCCAAACCCATCCCAAAACCCGTCGGGTTTCTAGCGGGTAAATACCCATCGGGTATCGGGTATACCTGCGGGGGTAAACCCATTAATTTAAAAAGTTACTTGTTGGGTATACTCATCTCAAAACCCATTGGGTATTTATCGGGTAACTATTAACCGGTTACATTTTGTATTCTCATTATAAAAATATATATCAAATAACTATAATGTATATGGAATAGAATAACTATATGTGTAAAAAATGGATGTATCATATATATACATATTTAATAATATAAAAGAAATTATATCAGGTATACAATCGGGTAAATGGGTACACTTTATCGGGTAATTGGGTCGGGTAAACGGGTATATCACTAAATCCCAAACCCATCCCAAACCCGCGAAAAAGATATAAACTATTCCCAAACCCATCCTAAACCCGATTAACCGACCCCAAACCCGTCCCAAATGTGTCGGGTTTCGGGTTTACTCAGCGGGTTCGGGTTTGATTGTCATCCCTAACCCACCTGCAATCAAACGTACACCTGGGAGACCAAGAAAGAACAGAATTAGACCAGGTGACGAGCCTAAAAAACGACAAAAATGTCCACGATGTGGTGAGTATGGACACCGTGAAAAGACATGCAAAAACTCAGCACCTGAAGATCCTACTCAACAACAAGCCTCAACAAGTAAAAGGGGACGAGGAATAAAGAATTGGGAAGCCCCCAAAACCCCAACTGAAGGGCATTCATGTGGACCCATCCAAGATTGAAGCAATAAAGAATTGGGAAGCCCCCAAAACCCCAACTGAAGTTCGACAATTTTTGGGCTTAGCGGACTATTACCGGCGGTTTATCGAGAATTTCTCAAAGATAGCTCAACCATTGACTACCCTTACGCAGAAAGACAAGAAGTATGACTGGGGTGAAAAGTAGGAAGAAGCCTTCCAGCTGCTTAAAAATAAGCTATGTGATGCACCAATACTAACCTTACCCGAAGGCACTGGAGACTTCGTGGTATACTGTGACGCTTCACGACAAGGTTTGGGTTGCGTGCTCATGCAACGCCAAAAAGTCATCGCTTACACTTCAAGACAGCTGAAAGTACATGAAAGGAATTATACCACTCACGACCTGGAGCTAGGCGCAGTGGTATTCGCCTTGAAGATCTGGCGACATTATTTATATGGTACTCGATGTACAATCTTCACAGATAACAAAAGCCTACAACACATATTTGATCAGAAGGAATTAAACATGCGTCAGCGACGATGGGTCGAGCTGCTGAACGATTATGACTGTGAGATTAAGTACCATCCTGGAAAGGCAAATGTTGTAGCAGACGCATTAAGTCGAAAAGAAAGGGTTAAAACCCTAAGGGTTCAAGCATTAGTAATGACTATTCGAATGAACCTCACTGCACGCATTCGTGACGCACAACAAGAAGCCCTTAAGATGGAGAATCGTAGAGCTGAATACCTCTGAGGTATGTTGAAATATATGGTGCCAAGGAAGAGGGAACCTTATACTTCAAGAAGTGTATTTGGGTTCCGCTCTATGGTGGCATACGAGAAGCCATCCTTGATGAAGCGCACAAATCGAGATACTCGATCCATCCAGGATCGGACAAAATGTATCAAGACTTGAAAGACTACTATTGGTGGCCGAGACTTAACCTGTGCTAAGGTTAAGGCTGAATTTCAGAAACCATCTGGGCTACTGCAACAACCAGAGATACCCATGTGGAAATGGGAGCAAATCTCGATGGACCTCATAATGAAATTACCCAGGACCCCTAGGGGGCACGATATGATATGGGTGATATTTGATCGATTGACGAAATCTGCGCATTTCTTACTAATCCGAGAGAAGGATAGCACTGGAAACCTTGCGGAAATATACTTAAAAGAAATCGTGGCACGTCATGGACTGCCTGTCTCAATTATTTCAGACTGAGATGGACGCTTTGTCTCAAGAATCTGGCAATCGTTTCAGGAAGCCTTTGGATCTCAGCTAGATCTAAGCACGGCCTTCCATCCACAAACGGATGGCCAGAGCAAACGAACCATACAAACACTAGAAGATATGCTTCGCGCATGTGTTGTGGACCTAGGCAACAGCTGGGATACTCATCTACCGTTAGTTGAGTTTTCCTACAATAACAGTTATCATACAAGCATAAAAGCCTCACCGTTCGAAGCTCTGTATGGTCGCAAATGCCGCTCGCCCTTATGTTGGGTAGACGCTGGAGACAAATGCATGGTTGGTCCTGAACTTGTACAAGAGACAACCGACAAGATTATGCAGATCCGAGAGCGCATTAAGGCGGCTCAAGATCGACAAAAGAGCTACGCCGATCGAAGACGAAAACCATTAGAATTCGAGCTGGGAGACAAAGTTTTGTTGAAGGTCTCACCTTGGAAGGGCGTAGTAAGATTTGGAAAACGTGGGAAGCTAAATCAACGATACATCGGACCATTCAAGATTTTGGAAAGAATTGGTACCGTGGCATACAAGTTGGAATTACCGGAAGAACTTAATGGAGTACATGATAAGTTTCAAGTATCCAACCTCAAGAAGAGTCCAACATAAGAAAACGTGATCATCCCTGCGGATGAAGTGCATATTGATGACACCCTCCGATTTACAGAACGACCCGTTGAGGTTACCGACTGGAAAGTCAACAAGACCAGGAGGAGCAGTGTGAAACTTGTCAAAGTACGTTGGAACTCTAAGCACGGACCCGAGTACACGTGGGAACGTGAAGACCAGTTTAAAGAAAAGTACCCCCACCTGTTCAAGAAGACTCCTGCAAGAGTCAGCTCAGCCTGAATTTTTGGGGACGAAATTCTTTTAACGGGGGGAGACTGTGACAACTGGCACCAAACCGGTAATTTTCGTACAATTTAATTAATACTTGATAACTGCAATTATGTGTTTAAATGTCAACATTGTCTGATTACATACTATACAAGTGAATTCTTGCACGTTTTATACTACAAGAATTACTTTATGCATTAATGAATAGCGTTGCGTCAGAAATACTAGTAAACTCACCGGTAAGACACATTGTGTCAACAAATCTGCAGAAAGTAGTTAGACAATAGAATTGGAGCTTAGGTGTAGGTCCAACGACAAGAATACATTAAAACCCAAGAGTACATACAAGGGTTTATATATAGACTTTCCAGAAGCTAAAATACGCACTAAAAAGCACCTGAAACACACTTTAAATGCTGAAATTCATACAATTCAGCAAAATTCAGCATTTTAACAACATTGTATCATGCAAAAATATGACAAATTGATCCAGAATATTTTCCTGAGTATCGGGAATTGAAAGTATCACAAAAGGGCACTTGAAAGACACTAAACGGTGCAATTTAGCACTTTAACGGAACTGTATTTAACCGAACAACCGGACATAACCCGGAACACCAAAATATTGCTAGAAGCATTGTTTTATTATTTTTAAACTAGTTATGATGCCCAAACAATTTAACATACAACATAATGCTTGATACACTAAAACACTAGACTTTTACATTAACCTCCCACTAATCACCTACTTACCATGGAAATTTACCCCCCCCCCCTTTGGATACTTACGGCTCACATAATGGGCCCCACTCCAAGATCTATCCAATCTTCTCTAAATCTTCCATAATCCTTCTCCAAGATTTCATTAAGATGTGCTTGTACTTGAGGGAACAAGAGAACCAATGGACAATAAAAGTTTAGAGGTTATAAGAGCATTATCTTCTTCACTTAATCACCACTACACAACTCTCCTCTCTCCCTCTACACCCCTCGGCCGAACACCCTCCCAACACCACCATCTTTTCGGTTTTCATTCATACAATTCCAAGTGCAATACAAGGTGCTAGAAGGTGAATTAGGAGGCTCGGTGTTCACGGAACTTGAAGGACCTCATTCGTTTGCTTTTATCCACCACATTTGCAACCTTGTTCTTCCCTAGCTTTAAGCTAGTTGTAAGATTCTTGAACACCCTTGTTTACTTCATATTTTAGTGGTTAAAAGTTGTTGTTTAATGATTAACTCAAGAACACTAATGAACATACACACAAATCATGAACATAAAGCTTGTAATATGATGAAATAGTGTTGAAATGATATTGTTTGGTGCATGAATGATATTTGATAGTTGTTTACTAGAGATGATGATGTTAATCTTCATATGAAGCTTGCTAGATTGTGATTAAACACATGATCTAGCAAGATTAGGAGATGATTGTGTATTTACACAAAGATGATCATCTTCTTGATTAAACATGAACTTGGAGGTAAAATGATTTTAAACAAAGTAAACTAGTGAACTTGTAGATCCAAGATTTATAAATAATTTTCCAAGACAACCAAGCTTAAAATATGATTTTTAGAAGATCTTGGTTTTTACTTAAACCTACACTATTTTTATTAGAAAAACAAGTGTATAAACACTTATGAAACAAGAAAAATACAAAAGAAGTATTTTTAGAAAAATCATCTTACAAGTTGTAAATGACTAAATCCTTCAAGAATGAGAGTTACAAACAAATAACCATGTTTTTAAGGGTATCTAAACCTACTAAATAACATGGTAAGATACTACAAGTTTTTACAAAACTTCTAGTTCATGATGTAGTGTAAATTACTTGACTTTGACACTCGGTAAGTGTTGAATGAGTTGTTGATGTTTGATGATGATTTAAAAGAAAATAAACACATGTTTTGTAAACATGGGAAACCTCCATTTTTAGGGGATACTATGTCAAAAATTTTATAAATTTTGACACTTAGAAAAATATAAGTTTTGGTGAAACTTATTCCCTAAAAATATTTACCAAGGTTTCCCTAATTTTTGGTGTAAACTTCAAGATAAGAAATGATGATTTCTTCAAGATAAAAATTGATACTAAGTATGTATTTTTTTTTTTGAGAAAAATATATATATTTATTGGTCACCAAATTTTGTGCTAAGTGTATGTAGTATGTATTATACGTGATAGTGTATTAGGACTTGAAAATACACTAAGTACTCCCAAGGAGTAGAAATACAAAAATACACATACAGCATGCTTAGACAAATACAAGAAAATATATTTATGAAAATATCTTACTTGATCGAATAAATAACTTGGACAAGTTATGAACATGAAATGAGGTTTTGGACAAAATACATAATTCGGGTGAAAAATACAAGATACTTATATTTATTTTTGAGAAAATAATATAAGTAAGACACATAGTTAAAAAGATAAATTATTTTTAACACACAAAGAACAAATACATAAAAGATAGTGACTTCTACTTGTGCGATACAAGTCTAGTGACTAACGTTAATAAAACACGTTTAGGTCACGACGCTAGATAAGCAAAAACCGGTGAAGTTTACGGCGCAAGGAACACAAAGTTGTGAGTTCATGCTCCCCCTTTTCTTTTAACTGTTTTCAGTTTTATAACTTCGGGGGTGAAATACATGTTACAAATGTTACAATGTTTACAAATGGTATGGTGGATACAAAAACAAGAAGCGCTCTTGGTGATAACTAGTACCAAATATGATGCGTTTTAAAGAATGATACGAGAAATCGTGTCACGAATAGGGTACCATAAGCACCATTAATCGTGTACATACTAAGACCGCAGAACAAAAGGTTAGATCTAATGGGTTTTCGGGCAGCCACACTCTTGGTGAAAACTAGTACCGAGTAGTGCTTTTGTGTCTCCGTCGTGAATCGACAATTAGAAAAATGCCTATGGTTTGGTTGCTTCCTATGTCGTGTCACATGTTAATGGCCTTGCAACCCATTAACAACAAGATACATACAGAAATACTTGATTTATACATGATACATACAGAAATACTTGATTTATACATGATACATACAGAAATACTTGATTTATACAAGATACATACCATGTTTTTCATACAAAGTATACAAACGTTCAATACAAGAACTGCATGAATTCACACCAACATTATGTTGACGTTTTTCCAAAAACTTACATGTATTTCAGGTAACTAAAGTGGATGTGCACGCGGTCTTACTCATGCTCCTGGACGTTGTTTATGTTTATCCTTAAATAAAGTTGTAAACATGCAGACAATATGATGTCTCGTGATGTAAACACTTAATCTATGTTTTTAGTAACGTAATGTTATGGGTATTTGAAGTTGTTTTTACGAGCATGTAGTATGTTTACCTTTCGTACGCAATGAGAACCTTTCATGATCACACATCGTGCTTCCACCTTAGAAAGGGGTGTGACACACTTAGACTTAACACTTGGTGAGTGTGAAATCAACAGATTTCTAACTTGGGAAACCGAATTTAGTCCCAATACACCTGGTTAAGTGTAAATGTCACACCCTGGTTTCCACGTGTCACCGGTGGGGGGTATCGTGACGTGGTTGGCAACATAATAGTCAAACAACACAATATTTAATATGCACAGCGGAAGAAATTTAAAGATACATTTCAACCGAATAAAAATATTGTAATATCGTGTATCACAACAGTCGATTGTTTATCCACAGATGGATCGAAAACGAAATAGAAATAGTTCAACAGACTTTAGGCATCTTAAGCTTGCGAGACTTCTATTGATGCTAAGGAGAAATCCCAGCCAATTACGCTTAGTACCTGCATTTAATCTTTTTGGGAAAATACGTCAGTTTACACTGGTAAATACAATCAACTGACTCATTTTGGAAAATGATTAAAAATTTATTTCGATGCACGTGGCATAAACATTTTATAACTTGGGAGAATTATTTAAATATATAATCTTGTGAACGAATTACATGTTCCTTATGCGTTCAGTAGCCCGGACGTACCTGGTTAAAGATCAATAGACACACCACATCAACTATTTATGCACTGACGAGTGTACGCCTACACTCCGCGCTTAGGTCGTGGCCATTTCGTAAAATGATGCCAAGGATATCCGGGACATGGTCATTAACCCCCCAAAGGCTTTTAAGTAAACAAAACTGTTTAAACGGACCGATCAAATTATTCAATTAACCACCAAACGATGGAAGATTTGATGTCCGACCAAGCGGTATTTTATATACCGTAACCCAAGCCCGTATAGGGAAAATAAGTTAAAAGTATTTACCTGAGCAATGTATAATTCACAATAAGCAATTGCAATTGCAAGTAGCTTTTACTGGTACTCCTAATCTGGAATGAAGGTTTATAATAACCTATTAGAATCCTAACGGGTCTTTAATTAAGCTAAAGCTTAGACCGGTTAGTTTCAAAGATACGGTTCGTACGCACGATTAAGCGATGACCGGATAGAATGTGTTTTAGACCCGACAAGTATGAATACTTGTTTAATATGGGTATATTATACACATTCTGGATTTTGAGATAAAACCGATAAGGTTTGACCCGTTTCGGCTAATTTATTTAAACTAGTTACATAAACCGAACCGAACGCGTAATAAGCGTAACGGGTAATAATGAGAGCCATTTACAGGTTTCCTAAGTTAATATGCTCCAAATATGTTGTGACATCAGTAAGATATCATTTATTATGCCCGAAATGAATTTAAACACAAACTATGCCCCGTAGGGGTAGTTTGGTCATTTATAAGGTGATAAAAGAGTTTAAGTAATATCCTGAGTTACAGGTCTGATGAAATCAGCAAAGATAATCAATTTGCTAAGTTATATCAGTAGGGTATTGTATATATGTGAAATTTATCAATTATAACCAATCTATGCACCGTAGGGCATTTTGGTAATTTCACATAAGCCGTAAAGCTCAAAACTGAAGTCTGAGTTTAACAACTTTTGCTTACTGTTAAAATATTATAATTTGCCTAAAATATCAGTAGGTATCAACCCTTGTATGTTTAAAATAGTTTTAGTACATACTATGCGTTAAAAACGCTTAATAAGGCGATTAGAAGCCATTTCCGGGTTCGATACATAAAGCTGATATTTTTATTATTCCAGAAGGCTTAAAATAATTTATTTATCATTTAATATCAGTAGCAAAATGTTTGGAGTCGATTAGATATGTAAAACTCATTTTATGGCCCGTAAGGGCAAAACCGACAATTACCGGATTAAGCCTACGACTATAAGTTATGCTCAGCCTAAAATTAATTAAAAATCTTCAAAAATCCCAAAATAATATATTACATCAGTGGGTAATAAGTTTGATATCAAAAAGTAGGCTTATCTAGGCTATACGCTAATTACGCCGCTTAATTAACATAAAGCTTGTTAATTACGCTAATGAGCATAACTCTCAATCTACACCTCAAATTGATGTCAAACTTTGCATACAAGTTTATATATCAGTAACTAAGGTTTCTACACTTTTACATTTTTAAAAATCACGTTTTAAGGTGAAAAGGGCATAATGGTCAACATATGAGCAATTAACGGAAATCATGCATATTAATTGGTTAACTAATGAACCATGGTGTATAATCACAGAGGGTTATACTAGCATGTAACCTGGTCCAAATGAAGCTCTAAGGTATTTCTAAAACATACCAAAATGGGTCAGAACTGAAGTCAAAGCAAAAGTCAAAGCTTTGCGACTTTCGGTTCCGAACCGGGTCTAAACAGTAAATTGTCGGGTTGAACATGTTTAGACATGTTCTTACACTAATTACCAAGTTATATTAATGATCAAACAGGTTGTATGTGTTCTACATTGCTAATCATGCATAAATTAGAAATTAAGTATCCTGTTGACTTTTTATTAGCAAGTTTGACCCGACATTTGACCTAGTTAGAGTGGGAATCAGGGGGAACCCTTTTAAGGGTTTATTACCCACATAATTACCAGCTTATAACTACTTTCAATTCGACTAATCACTGGACCATTAGTGATTAATCGTTAAGTCAACCGTTAATTACGACGGTTTGACTTTTAAGCTAAAACTAAGCAAAAACTTAACTAAGGAAGGATAAGCAAACTTACTGAAGTCCTATGCATGAAATGTGAAGCTTAGAGAGAAGTCTTGAGCTCCGGAAATGATCCAAAGTGCAGATGGAAGGTGTGAAGAACTTGGTTGCAACTCATGGCCTTTTTTAGTGCCTTAATCACCATGGATTGTTGACACACAAGTCTACAACTGACCACAATTCATCCACAAGTGTCCCTAAATGTCTAGGGGTTGTTTAGGGGTCAAGCAAGATGAGGAAAATCGATTTAAAGGCAGTTGCAAGGGCTATGGCAGACAAAGATCCAACAAAATCTCAATTCTGATCAGATATGGTCGTCGAGTAGCGCGACGGCAAAAGTGTTAGTGCTCGCGCTACGCGAGCATGTATGATCCAGCCAACACAATTTTCCATTAATTGCAGTTTTGGTCCCTGGTCCTTCTAAAGGTCGCTTTCACGTCTTGTTTTGCACTATGAGCCCTCTAAATTGACTTATAAGGGCTTTAAGACATTTACCCACTTTGTTTAGTCCTTGGTTAACTTTATTGTTACCCGAAAAGGCCTAATTTTCAACGTTGACGCTTTTAACCCTTCGCATACGAATTTGATAATAACTTTCTCATACGATAACGAAACTTTATGAAATTTATATCGTGCATTCTAGTGAGCATAATTTACCGTTACAAAGCTTCGGGTTTGCTAAAAGGTCACTCAGAGGTATAACTTAAACATGTTGACACATTTAACCCCTGTAGTTTGTAATCTATCACTTTCTTTCATATTAACTTCGTATGATCCATGATTTATTCGTTTGAAGGTATGACCATAATGTAGGGTTAATGTACAATATATTCATTCACTGTTGACATTTAGAACTCGTATATTCACATACTTTCCATGATTGTCAACTTTAATCCTCTCATAACATTCTTTCACACGTTCAAACATATGACACGTGTCAACACATTATAGGACGTGAATTTTCAAGGTGTTACATCCTCACCCCCTTAAAAGAAATCTTGACCTCGAGATTTACTGAAATAAATAAGGGTACTTTTCCTTGATTGTGGATTCAACCTCCCACGTGTATTCGGGACCTCTACGGGCATCCCATTTTACCTTTACAATAGGCACATGCTTCCTTCGAAGCTTCTTAACCTGTCGATCTTCAATCGACAATGGTTTTTCCATAAATTTTAAGCTCTCATCTATATGCACATCTGTATGTGGTATGACCAGTGATTCGTCAGCGAAACACTTCTTCAGATTGCAGATGTGGAATACATTATGAATACCACTGAGCTCTTCAGGTAAGTTTAGCTTATAGGCAACTGATCCGACACATTCGATAACCTCGAAAGGTCCTATGTATCTCGGACTTAGCTTGCCTTTCTTACCAAATCGCATCACCCCTTTCCAGGGTGATACTTTAAGCAACACTTTGTCGCCTACTTCAAATTTCATAGATTTACGCTTTGGGTCTGCGTAACTCTTCTGCCTATCTCGGGCAGCTTTGAGACGGTCACGAATCTGTACAATCTTGTCCGTCGTTTCAAAGACTATCTCTGGTCCTGATAATTGGACATCTCCAACTTCCGCCCAACAAACGGGCGTTCTACACTTTCTACCGTATAATGCCTCAAAAGGTGCAGCCTTAATGCTGGTATGGTAGCTATTGTTGTAGGAGAATTCGATTAACGGTAGGTTCTTATCCCAACTACCACCTAAATCGATCACACATGCGCGAAGCATGTCTTCCAACGTTTGAATAGTACGCTCACTCTGGTCGTCCGTCTGAGGATGGTAAGCCGTACTAAAATTCAAACGCGTGCCCAAATATTGTTGGAAACTTTTCCAAAAATGAGACGTGTATCTAGTATCCCTGTCGGAGATAATAGACACAGGTATGCCATGTAAGGCTACAATCTTATCCATGTACAACTGGGCTAACATGTCGAAGCTATAAGTCTCCTTAATGGGTAGGAAATGTGCTGACTTGGTCAGTCTATCAACGATCACCCATATGGTATCATTTCCTTTCCTCGTCTTAGGTAACTTGGTGATAAAATCCATAGTTACCATTTCCCATTTCCAAGTGGGAAGTTCAGGCTGTTGTAGCAAACCTGACGGCTTTTGATGTTCTGCTTTGACTTGCGCACAAGTCAAGCACTTAGCTACATAGGCAGCTACAGACTTTTTCAAGCCTATCCACCAATAGTTTGCCCTTAGATCCTGGTACATCTTATCAGCTCCAGGATGAACGGAATATTTGGAACGATGGGCTTCCTGGAGGATAACATCTCGAAGTCCTCCATAGATTGGAACCCATATTTGTCCATTCAATCTAAGAATTCCGTCCTTGCCAAGAGATAACTGCTCCTCAGTTACCCCTAGCTTCTCGTTAGGATAGTTAGCTTCCAACACAGCTTCCCTCTGTGCGGCTAACAACCTTTCAGTCAAACGGTTCTTTATCTCAATGCTCTTGGCATTGATTCGGATGGGTTTCACCCTTTCCTTTCGACTCAAGGCATCAGCGACTACATTCGCCTTGCCGGGATGGTATCTGATTTCACAATCGTAATCATTCAAAGTCTCCATCCAACGGCGTTGCCTCATGTTTAAATCCTTCTGATTGAATAGGTGCTGGAGGCTCTTGTGATCAGAATAGATCACACACTTGATTCCATATAAATAATGCCTCCACAGTTTTAGTGCGAATACAAAGGCACCCAACTCCAAGTCGTGGGTGGTGTAATTCTTTTCATGCGCCTTTAACTGTCGCGATGCATAGGCAATAACTTTGCCTTTCTACATAAGCACACACCCCATGCCAGTGTGCGATGCATCGCAGTAAACCACAAAATCTTCTATTCCATCTGGCAATGTCAGTACTGGGGCGTTGCTCAACTTTTGCTTTAGGATATCAAAGGACTCTTGCTGCTTAGGTCCCCAAATGAACTTTACTTTCTTCTTAGTCAAGGAAGTTAGGGGTGCAGCAATCCTTGAAAATTTTTCAACGAAACGCCTGTAATATCCTACCAATCCCAGGAAGCTACGAATCTCTGTAGGCGTCTTTGGCTCTTGCCAGTTCATAACTGCTTCCACCTTAGCGGGATCCACTTGGATACCACGCTCACTAACCACATGTCCATGGAATTGGACTTCTCGAAGCCAAAATTCACATTTAGAGAATTTGGCATAGAGCTTCTCGTGATGTAGAAGTTTAAGAATACAACGAAGGTGTTTCTCATGGTCAGCTTGGTTCTTCAAATAGATAAGAATGTCTTCGATGAACACGATGACGAATTTATCTAAGTAAGGCTTGCAAACGCGATTCATGAGATCCATGAACGCGGCAGGTGCATTAGTGAGCCCAAAAGGCATCACTAGGAACTCGTAATGGCCATAACGAGTCCTAAATGCAGTTTTGTGCACGTCTTCATCTCTAACCTTCAATTGGTGGTAGCCTGACCTCAAGTCAATCTTCGAGAAATAACTTGCCCCTTGCAATTGATCGAACAAATCGTCGATCATGGGCAAAGGATACCTATTCTTGATCGTGACCTTATTAAGCTCACGGTAATCGATGCACAGACGCATCGATCCATCCTTCTTCTTGACAAACAATACTGGTGCTCCCCAAGGAGACGAACTAGGTTTAATGAAACCTTTGGCTAGCAATTCATCCAGCTGTGTTCTCAATTCCCTCATCTCCGTTGGCGCCAACCTATAAGGTCCTCTAGCCACTGGAGCTGCTCCAGGAATGATATCAATCCTGAATTCCACTTGCCTATCTGGTGGTAAACCAGGTAGTTCTTCCAGAAAAACTTCAGGGTATTCAGAAATGACGGGGATGTCTTCAATCTTCCAGAAAAACTTCAGGGTAATCACTTGTGCCATGTAGATAACACAACCCTTCTTTAAACACTTTGAAGCTTTGAGCATAGTCACTTGCTCAGGCAGCCCATACTGGGTATCTCCCCGAATGGTAAGTGATTCACCAGACGGAGTCTTTATTACCACTTGTTTCTTGTTGCAGACAATTTGGGCCTGGTTATGAGATAACCAGTCCATACCCAAAACTATGTCAAAACCGGCTAACTTAAATGGAAGTAGGGACAGAGGAAAAGAGTGGTTCTTAATGGATATAACACATCCATCTAACACAGTAGAGACGGTTTCTAGTGTGCCATCTGCTAACTCCACCTCATAATTCACACTTAAGGTTTTGACAGGTAATTTCAACAATTCACAAAACTTATTATCTACGAAAGACTTATCAGCGCCTGAATCAAAAAGTACTCTTGCATAGACATCATTTACAAGGAAAGTACCTGTAATAACGTTGTCGTCTAGAACCGCTTCCTCTGCGTCCATTCTGAAGACCCTAGCATTGGTCTTCTTGGCCTCTTCAGGCTTCTTGGCGTATTTAGGGCAGTTGGTTTTAATGTGCCCTTTCTCATTGCAACTGTAGCAAGTTGCATCTTTCAGCTTCTTGCAATCCAAGGTTTTGTGTTCCTTGGACTTGCATATCCCGCAAGCAAATGATTTTGACTGAGTCTGTGAGTTCGATTCGAGTCTGCACTTTCCAAAGTGTTGTTTCTTGCAGACTTTGCATTTGGGCTTCTCACCAGACTGATGCCCATCTTTCCTTGACTCAGACCCCCTCTTGTTGTCACCGTTTCCACGGTGCTTCTTGCTCGACCTCCGTGAATGATCATCTTCACGTTTTCTCTTCTCAGCGTCTTTGTTCCTCAGCGATCTTTGCCTGACCACATCCAGAGTGAGGGACAAAGATATGTCAGCTACAGATCTAAAAGTAGCTGGCCGGGAGGCCTTCACGCTTGCCTTTATTTCCGGGGTAAACCACCGATAAAACGAGCTATTCTTTTTGGTTCTGGGGTTACCAGATACGGAACCAACCAGGACATTGTGTTGAAGCTCATGAGGTAAGCTTGACAGTCAAGGTTTGTCATCACCAACGATAGAAAATCAGATTCTATCTTCTCCACCTCATGCTGAGGGTAGTAATTTTCCCTGATGAGGGTAACAAATTGATCCCACGACATGTTGTACAATGGGATTTTCCTGGTGGCTTGAATCAGTGATCTCCAGCAGGCTAGAGCCTCGCCTTTAAAAGATTGCGACACAAACTTGACTACATCCCTCTCAGCGCATCCGCTGATATCCACAACTGTGTTCATCTCATCTAACCATGTCATGCAGTCAATGGCTCCCTTTTCCCCAGTGAAATCTCTGGGCTTGCACGAAACAAAGTATTTATAGGAGCAACCCTTGTTACAGGGTTCTTGATTTAGTACTATCTGCTGAGATGGAGCACTCTGGTGGTTCGAGGAAAGTCTATCATCATCTTTCTTGGGTTCTTCCTTTTTGGAAGGTGGCTTCGAATGCGGTGTAGATAGGGTCCTACTACGAGTCCCACTATACTCTTCGTACTGCCGATCCAAGACCTTTGTAACTGCGTCGTCTACCAACGCTTTCAATTCAGCACCTGTTAAATGAACTCGGGCGTTAGCAATATTCTCCACTGGATGGCTATTAATTTCGTCTGAGTTAGCCATTTTAATTGAACTGTTACAGAAAACAAGGACAATAGTTTATTTGGGAGTTTATTATGGAATTGCCCCTTAGGGTAATTCATTAACCATGGTAAACGGAGACCATATTTGGTTAATTTATTAATCATATTTATTTAGGATTTCTATTATAATTTATCCTAATTATAAAACAATAACAGTTTTATTTGTGGCACAAAAGCCTAGTCACAAGGACATTTTAAATTATAAGCTATGATTTCAGAGAATCAAAACATGAAGGTATACTGGCACAACAGGCCTAGTCACAAGGACATTTATAAATTATAAGCTATGATTTCAGAGAATCGAAGCATGAAGGTTTGAACCTAGTTCATTACCTTTATCTGACAGGGAGTCATCGTTACCACTGTCTTTTGGCTCATATAGAAATGAGCAGGGCCCGTATGCGCTATATTACCACGTATGGTCAAAATATGATCATCTCAATTGATGATCTAAACCCATGATTCAGAGATCATTAAATTGGGTTAGGAATCTTTTGAAGAATCCAATAATAAGAATGACGTGTGTGATTTTAATGAATCACGTCTGCCAGGAGTGTTAACATATTTTCAGATGTTAACAGGGATACGAATCTTTTAAACAGGTCTTACCATCATGGCCAGGTCTTCATAATGACACTCAGGCTAGGTTTCACTCTTAAGATTCTTATTCAATATTTAATAGGCAGATTATTATCAAAAAGGAATGATTTTGATTTATTTATTTCATGTAATATATTTATGCAGATAATAGCAAAAAATGAAATTTATAAACATAACATTCCATTAATTTATTAAAAGGTTACACGTCGCCCTAAACGGGACTTTTTAATAACAAACTTACCCACACAGGGGTTTAAACAAGGACTTACCCACGCAGGGGCTTAACAACAAACATCATAATAGTCCACGCAGGGACTTACACAAATAACATAATAGTCCACGCAGGGACTTAAACAATAACATACCCTCGTAGGGGTTAACAGAAAGATAGACCCACGCAGGGGTCAAAACAAACAAACATACATACCCACGCAGGGGCTAATACAGCAAGACAGGCCCACGCAGGGGCTCAACTGATACAAGGAAATTACAACAACAGTGGAAGGATTCAATGGTCCTTCTTGCTCTTCCCTTTTATTAGGCTTGTCAATCCTTGGAAGAAAGTCTGTCGCTCCCTGCGATCGCGGTGAAAGTCTCGCTCAACCTGATCCAGTCTCTGAAGAATTTCCTCCCGTTCTGGGGGAGAAAACCGTGGCGGCTGCGATTGCGTCCGTATGATAGGTCTGGCAGGTATTTGGTACCCATGAGTTGGGTACCCTGCTCCCCAAGGAGCTCCATATGGTCCTTCCGGGTTAAAGGCGTTGTAATTGGCCGCTACCATGTATGGGTCGGCTTCAGCGTAACCGTAGTTGGTGTGAGCTGGTTGTTCAAAAGGGTTGTACGCCATAGAACCCGTGTATGCTGGTATCGGGTTATCAAAACCCATCGGTGGTGGTTGCGGTGCAACTGGGTGTGAAGGTCCACTCATTTGTGGATCTTCTTGAAGTGGCGGATAGTGACTGCCACTTGATTATCGAGGAGAGCTAAAATGGAAATATCCTCCTCGTGCGGACATTCGCGCTCCGGTTCTCCTATGCCTCGGCGGTTGCGGAGCTGCCGGCTGAACTGGTGGCGGTGGAGGTGGTGGCGTGACTGCCAAGAATCGAGAATCCACAGAGGGATCCTGCTGCTGCTGATGATGAGGCGACGAATGGTGCGAGGGTGTAAAGTACCACTCGTGCTGGTTAAATCGCGCCATGTAACTGTCCGGGCCATGGTAGGGTGATCCGTGAAAAGATGAACCATCCGAGATCTCAATAGGATGGTTCGGAGTTCCGGTTGCTGGCTCGACGGGATCCGTGTCCTCGTCCATATCCATAGCGTTGTCTCCCGAGAAGTGGTCCTCTGGTCCCAATGGGTTAAAACCCACTGGTTCTTGTATAAAATTTTTCGGGTTAAACCGGCCCCTAAAAACAGGTGTAGGGTCACCAAAATAATTGTGCGATAAGGATCGTTGTAAAGGTATGTAGGAAGGTTGAGGGTTGTTGGGCTCATACTCCGGTTGTGGCCCGTAAGGGTTATGAACAGGAGGTGTCGAACTGTGCGAAACCGACCGTCTGGCCGGCTCAAAGAGGTTCCTCTGGTTTTATCGAGGATCGTCACTCTCGGTGGTAGAAGGAGCTCGCACATGCGAAGGTCCTGCCTCGTTGTCATTGGGGGCGGTGATTGGCCCCTTTCCTCGTCCTCTTCTTCGGAAGAATCTTGGCAGCATTTTTAATCCTGTCAATACAACATGAGATAACAACAACAATATACATAACATAAAGGACAAAACGAAAACCAAACAAGGTAGAATTTGTCCTATGTTATTTGTCAAGACTCGAAAGTTTAGATATGTGCAAATGTGTTATTGAGATTAAACACAAAAGGCTAGTGTTTAATTCACTCAATGTTAGCTCTGATACCAACCTGTCACACCCTGGTTTCCACGTGTCACCGGTGGGCCCGGTGGGGAGTATCGTGACGTGGTTGGCAACATACTAGTCAAACAACACAATATTTAATATGCACAGCGGAAGCAATTTAAATATACATTTCAACCGAATAAAAATATTATAATATCGTGTATCACAACAGTCGATTGTTTATCCACAGATGGATCGAAAACGAAATAGAAATAGTTCAACAGACTTTAGGCATCTTAAGCTTGCGAGACTTCTATTGATGCTAAGGAGAAATCCCAGCCAATTACGCTTAGTACCTGCATTTAATCTTTTTGGGAAAATACGTCAGTTTACACTGGTAAATACAATCAACTGACTCATTTTGGAAAATGATTAAAAATTTATTTCGATGCACGTGGCATAAACATTTTATAACTTGGGAGAATTATTTAAATATATAATCTTGTGAACAAATTACATGTTCCTTATGCGTTCAGTAGCCCGTACGCACCGGGTTAAAGATCAATAGACACACCACATCAACTATTTATGAACTGACGAGTGTACGCCTACACACCGCGCTTAGGTCGTGGCCATTTCGTAAAATGATGCCAAGGATATCCGGGACATGGTCGTTAACCCCCCAAAGGCTTTTAAGTAAACAAAACTGTTTAAACGGACCGATCAAATTATTCAATTAACCACCAAACGATGGAAGATTTGATGTCCGACCAAGCGGTATTTTATATACCGTAACCCAAGCCCGTATAGGGAAAATAAGTTAAAAGTATTTACCTGAGCAATGTATAATTCAAAATAAGCAATTGCAAGTAGCTTTTACTGGTACTCCTAATCTGGAACGAAGGTTTATAATAACCTATTAGAATCCTAACGGGTCTTTAATTAAGCTAAAGCTTAGACCGGTTAGTTTCAAAGATACGGTTCGTACGCACGATTAAGCGATGACCGGATAGAATGTGTTTTAGACCCGACAAGTATGAAGACTTGTTTAATATGGGTATATTATACACATTCTGGATTTTGATATAAAACCGATAAGGTTTGACCCCTTTCGGCTAATTTATGTAAACTAGTTACATAAACCGAACCGAACGCATAATAAGCGTAACGGGTAATAATGAGAGCCATTTACAGGTTTCCTAAGTTAATATGCTCCAAATATGTTGTGACATCAGTAAGATATCAATTATTATGCCCGAAATGAATTTAAACACAAACTATTCCCCGTGGGGGTAGTTTAGTCATTTATAAGGTGATAAAAGAGTTTAAGTAGTATCCTGAGTTACAGGTCTGATGAAATCAGCAAAGATAATCAATTTGCTAAGTTATATCAGTAGGGTATTGTATATATGTGAAATTTATCAATTATAACCAATCTATGCACCGTAGGGCATTTTGGTAATTTCACATAAGCCGTAAAGCTCAAAACTGAAGTCTGAGTTTAACAACTTTTGCTTACTGTTAAAATATTATAATTTGCCTAAAATATCAGTAGGTATCAACCCTTGTATGTTTAAAATAGTTTTAGTGCATACTATGCGTTAAAAACGCTTAATAAGGCGATTAGAAGCCATTTCCGGGTTCGATACATAAAGTTGATATTTTTATTATTCCAGCAGGCTTAAAATAATTTATTTATCATTTAAGATCAGTAGCAAAAGGTTTGGAGTCGATTAGATATGTAAAACTCATTTTATGGCCCGTAAGGGCAAAACCGACAATTACCGGATTAAGCCTACGACTATAAGTTATGCTCAGCCTAAAATTAATTAAAAATCTTCAAAAATCCCAAAATAATATATTACATAAGTGGGTAATAAGTTTGATATCAAAAAGTAGGCTTATCTAGGCTATACGCTAATTACGCCGTTTAATTAAGATAAAGCTTCTTTATTACGCTAATGAGCATAACTCTCAATCTACACCTCAAACTGATGTCAAACTTTGCATACAAGTTTATATATCAGTAACTAAGGTTTCTACACTTTTACATTTTTAAAAATCACGTTTTAAGGTGAAAAGGGCATAATGGTCAACATATGAGCAATTAACGAAAATCATGCATATTAATTGGTTAACTAATGAACCATGGTGTATAATCACAGGGGGTTATACTAGCATGTAACCTGGTCCAAATGAAGCTCTAACGTATTTCTAAAACATACCAAAACGGGTCAGAACTGAAGTCAAAGCAAAAGTCAAAGCTTTGCGACTGTCGGTTCCGAACCGGGCCTAAACAGTAAATTGTCGGGTTGAACATGTTTAGACATGTTCTTACACTAATTACCAAGTTATATTAATGATCAAACAGGTTGTATGTGTTCTACATTGCTAATCATGCATAAATTAGAAATTAAGTATCCTGTTGACTTTTTATTAGCAAGTTTGACCCGACATTTGACCTAGTTAGAGTGAGAATCAGGGGGAACCCTTTTAAGGGTTTATTACCCACATAATTACCAGCTTATAACTACTTTCAATTCGACTAATCACTGGACCATTAGTGATTAATCGTTAAGTCAACCGTTAATTACGACGGTTTGACTTTTAAGCTAAAACTAAGCAAAAACTTAACTAAGGAAGGATAAGCAAACTTACTGAAGTCCTATGCACGAAATGTGAAGCTTAGAGAGAAGTCTTGAGCTCCAGAAATGATCCAAAGTGCAGTTGGAAGGTGTGAAGAACTTGGTTGCAACTCATGGCCTTTTATAGTGCCTTAATCACCATGGATTGTTGACACACAAGTCTACAACTGACCACAATTCATCCACAAGTGTCCCTAAATGTCTAGGGGTTGTTTAGGGGTCAAGCAAGATGAGGAAAATCGATTTAAAGGCAGTTGCAAGGGCTATGGCAGACAAAGATCCAACAAAATCGCAATTCTGATCAGATGTGGCCGTCGCGTAGCGCGACGGCAAAGGTCTTAGTGCTCGCGCTACGCGAGCATGTATGATCCAGCCAACACAATTTTCCATTAATTGCAGTTTTGGTCCCTGGTTTTGCACTATGAGCCCTCTAAATTGACTTATAAGGGCTTTAAGACATTTACCCACTTTGTTTAGTCCTTGGTTAACTTTATTGTTACCCGAAAAGGCCTAATTTTCAACGTTGACGCTTTTAACCCTTCGCATACGAATTTGATCATAACTATCTCATACGATAACGAAACTTTATGAAATTTATATCGTGCATTCTAGTGAGCATAATTTACCGTTACAAAGCTTCGGGTTTGCTAAAAGGTCACTCAGAGGTATAACTTAAACATGCTGACACATTTAACCCCTGTAGTTTGTAATCTATCACTTTCTTTCATATTTAGCTTCGTATGATCCATGATTTATTCGTTTGAAGGTATGAACATCATGTAGGGTTAATGTACAATATATTCATTCACTGTTGACATTTAGAACTCGTATATTCACATACTTTCCATGATTGTCAACTTTAATCCTCTCATAACATTCTTTCACACGTTCAAACATATGACACGTGTCAACACATTATAGGACGTGAATTTTCGAGGTGTTACAGTAAATCAGTGATGGAAGAAGAAGTTTTGATGAAAAAGATGAAGAGTTTTTGTAAAAGCAGGAATTTATGAAGAAAAGAAGAAGTTAAGTGAGAAGACGAATGTTTTTAAGTAAAAACATAAGAGTTTAGATGAAAACGAAGTGATTCTGGTGAAAATCAAAGTGGAAATCGTTGTGTAATTGAATAAAATTGTTAAATCTTACTTGAAAATGGTCGGACAGCAATTCGGCAAAGGTTCGGTATGAAATCAGCAAGTGAGAATGAATGAGGAGGGCTTGGGTATTTATAGAGATGGTGGGTTCGAACAGGGAGCCTTCGTTCGAAGCAGCTGCCTTCGTTCGAATGTGCTGTTTTGAGCGGAAATCTCCTCGTTTCGCATGTAGGATGCTTGTTTAATGAGTTTCATTGCGTTAGTTAGTATTGGTACTTTAAGTATTTTAGCGTAACATCGTGCTTCGGGTCGCGTTGTGTTCTAGAGTGATAAATCGAGTTATGCGAGTAGCGTTGAGTTTGCGTTGCGATAGCGTTGCGGGTAAACAATACGCATAATAGGCACACACAAGTAAAACATATAAGAACACACATCATGAATTATTACTACTAATAACAGTGTTTTTGTTTTAGCGTGTTAGTCGTGATATGCGTAGGCGGAGGCGTGAGATAACCATACAAACACACTCGGCAAATAAAGTAGCATAATTCTCTATAATTCATGTTGCGTAAGCGTTTAAGCATATAGCGGTGCGGTGTGATGAAAAGGTACTTTGTATAACATAACCCTTTATTTATATCTAATCCCATAATACAAGAGGGTTACAAATCGAAGCAAAAGTGAACGGGTAACGATCTGAAAAGTCGGGTTGTTACATAGGGTGGTCAGGTGGCGTATAGCTTAGCCAGACGTCGGCACACGTGGCACAAGGGGTGTTCGGCACACAATGGGTTTGTCGCGTCCCGCGAGCCACCCCCTGACCCTATCACGGCCTGCGAGTGGCCATAAATACTTATTTTATTTGATTTTTATAAAACTAAGTGTCACACCCCCAAAATACCACATGCGAAAACCTCGCTAGGCGTGTGACGTACCAGGATCTAGCCACCAATCACATTGAACTAATATCAAGATTGAAATAACGTTTCCATTTATTAAGGTAAAGCATTCATAACATAATCCAAGTTTAACATGTTCAGCGGAAGCGATTAATAAAACTTTGTTTAAACGTCTCAAAACCCAATGTATTATGAAATCAGAAAACAAGTCATGCATATCCAAGCAGTGCGACCCATGACCACTCCAGCCATCCAGATAGCAAGTTCCTTGTCCATAGTACCTAACGACCTGCGAGCATGCAACAAGTGTATCAGACAACGCTGGTGAGTTCATAGTTTTACGAAAACATTAGTTACCAAGTGATTAGTTCAGTTCATTGATTATAATGTTGATAATAACTCAAGTACCGTACAAGATGGCTCCAGATTATTTTTTCCCTTCCCCAATGCCCCTATCTAAGCATTGGTCATGACTGGGTCATTAGTTCACACCCGTCCTCTCAGGTACGGGGTGAGGGTGCCAAACCTAAATAGCACTATCAACTAATACCCTGTTACCTCTCAGGTAACAAACAAGGTGGGACTTAATGGTGATAGGAATTGAGTGTATTATCCAACATCCCATCTTTTACCCAAATGACTTATTCCTCTCAGGAATACCCAATGATTGTCCCACCCACCGGGACGCATGCTCAAGAGGAATGAACTCACCTTTGATTTGCTCGGTATGTTAAGTTACCCGTCCAAGTTGGTCAACCCAAACCCTACCGTGGTTACCAATCAACATCAGTTTCACAATCAAACAAGTCACTTATTTCACACAGTTTGCATCTATCACATCATCATCTCATATTGCATTTCAAGTACTCAGTTTTCAGGATAACATTTAACAGATGGATTGACTACCCACACAAGTCAAGTCAAGATCCTTACATCTAGTTAACATTACTATCATGCCATAGACAGAATATCACAACTCAAGTGTACAATACATAAACATCGAAATCTGGTTCATGGTTCACTATTCTGACCATTTATCCCTATGGCGAAGAATCCTTCTCAACGAAGGTCCATTCTTCCCCGGGAATGATGACGATGAAGGTTCCATAGTTCGCCGAGAATGATAACGACGAAGGTTCCATAGTTTGCCGAACACCTCATCGACAAAGAACTAGTTCTTCGTCGAACAACACTCTTTGTCGGGAAAGATCTTCGTCATTTCATCAATCAGTTAACATTTTCCTTTAATCTTGTTGTAACCGGCGCTAACAACTTAACAATTCCTTAATCAGATTAAACGGCATTTTTCACCATGATTGTGTAATCTACTCGTGAATAATCATTAACCATCCAAAACATAACAGGGATCATCATATCAATCATATCTAAACATTCATTAATCCTAACCATACCATGATCGCACCAAAACAGATTATTAATCTATCACGACATCAGTTCAACAGGCCGGATGATCAAACCACAACATGAATATAACCGTATACAAATCATCAAAACCCCTCATCATGCAAGTTCTAAATTTACAACATCATTATTGAACCCTAATTCACATAACATCACAACATCAGTATTTCATCGATTAATAACATTAGACACTAACCGATATGCAAGATAACCTGAGGAGACTTGGGGACAAGAGAGATGTGCTCAAATGATAGAGAGCTTCAAAGGAACCAAAACTGGCGTCGAACAGGAAGGAGAGGGAGCACTTTAGGGTTTTATGTTTTGCAGTTACGTGATACGAAGTGTTATGCGCACCCAAAATAAAGATCAGGCCACTCTCGGCCTCAACGATCTGGGCCAAGGGCCCCTTTTTGGCGAACAATAACCTTCGACGAAGCATCATGCTTCATCACAACTGTTGATGGCGAAGATCTACCTTCACCAAGGAAGGTTCGTGACAAAGAAGAGTCATTCTTCGTCATCCATGTTGATGACGAAGACCCATTCCACAATAACCATTAAACACAACACATTAAACATTCACCTTTCACATTAAGCATCAACATATACTTTAATCATTCGAATAGACTACATGACACTACGTAAAACAAATTGTAAAAACAAGATTGTAACATAAGTGATGTGTATAGGGAAGGCCTTGAAATCTCGGGTTGTCACATCATCCCCAACTTGAAAGGAATTTCGTCCCGAATTTTGATAAGTAACTCAAAGCAGCACGGTGCTAGATCAGGATGACTGTGGATTTTCCCCAGGTGCCACACTAAGGTATATTTAGGGCGTTTATGAGGGTTGTTATAGTAAACCCAACAGTTGAAACCCTAGGTATAACACATTTCGTAATAGCTTACTTTTATCTATAAAAATATAAAATCTAAATTCGAATTTGCGATCTTACTTACCAAAATTTTCCGAGTATACGAATGTTTCTCTTCATTCCATCTTATCTATTTTTTTTTCTTTAACAAAAAAGTTCATGAAAAGAAATCTAATTTTTAAAGCTTTCGTAATTATAGACGGAAGCACGGTTAAAACTTTCTTCCAATTGAATTTGCAATTCTTACTTTCCTTTTTTTTTCTAGTATCTGAATATTGAGTATATTACAGAGATTGTCCCTT
This sequence comes from Helianthus tuberosus, assembly GCA_030545235.1. Taxonomy (NCBI): domain Eukaryota; kingdom Viridiplantae; phylum Streptophyta; class Magnoliopsida; order Asterales; family Asteraceae; genus Helianthus; species Helianthus tuberosus. The sequence goes on along the minus strand of CM060451.1, from coordinate 76,403,829 downwards.
AGTTATATAGCAAATTGCATAGCATATCCTTTAACTTTAATAATTACACTCATGTCCATTTTATGTCCTTTAAGCTAAAACAGATAATAATTTTTAAGTTAACTATAAAATAAAATAACCATTGTGCTCAAATGGCATAATCTGTAATATTTTATAAAAAACATAGGGGGGGGGGGGGTATTCCACGGTCCTCCCAACCGATGGAGTGATCACACTCCACAAGCTAGCTTAGCCCCATAGCTGCCAAGTTCTTTTCTGTTTTTTTTTTTTACTTTTTTCTTTTTTATTATTTTATTATTTTTATCATTATTATTTTACCTAGTTCTTTTAAAACTTTCTTGATTAATTAATTGCCATATTTTTATATGAAAATATTTGTTTTAGTATAGTTTATTTATTTTCATTTATTTTATTAAGTTATTTCCTTTCTTATTTTGCAATTATTGTAAGTTTTATATTATGTTTTTGTATAAGCAGTTGGTGTGATAGAGTTATATTATCACTTTTGCAATTTTTATAAGTTATTCGAACGAAAGTTACATTGTAACGTGGATAAAAATAAGCATGTCGATCGCACCTTGCAGTTGGTCAGTTTAAACGTAGACACAAAAGCACGTCACAATGTTCTATTTTGATAAGAGCGTTGGACAATTTGAAACACGTTTAAAACAACTAGTCGCTTTAAAAATGACGTTACAAAAATTCACAATTTTAGAGTTAGTTATTGTTTTCGTCCCTATGGTTTGTCAAAAATCACTATTTCAGTCCATTAGTTTAAAAATTGTGATTTCAGTCCCTGTGGTTTCACTTTCGTAACCATTTCAATCCATTTATTCTGTTAGTACAGGGACTGAAATGGTTACGAGGTGGACTGAAATGGTTACGAAAGTGAAACTACAGGGACTTAAATTGCAATTTTTAAACTAATAGACTGAAATAGTGATTTTTGACAAATCACGGGGACGAAAACAGTAATTAACTCCAGAATTTTATTAAATGTCATAATTTAAATAGCACAACGAGTTGGTTTTTTAGGTGCAATAACTAGAGAGTTTTCTGCTACATCTTTCTGGGGGAGATTTTGGAATTAACACAGACGATGTAGACAATGGACTAATATGTTATAGTCGTTAGAAACACGTTATTTAGAGATGTGCTAACCGTTGATACCGGATTCTTTTTCTTAAATATCAAATTTAAATATTTTGACGGATTGATTTTTTATAAATGATTTTTTGTAGTTTTATACATCACACGACACGTAAAAAAACCTCGATTACGCCATTTGTTTGTTTAAAAAACTATATAAACTGTAAAATGGGAAATATAAATTAGAGTAAACTTCTGTTTTGCTCTCTGTGTTTTGGTCACTTTAACGGTTTTACCCCAAACCATTAAAAATAGTCATTTTCCTCCAATAGTTTGCTTTAGTTTTTCCATTTTGCTCCCCGCCTCTAACTCCATCCAAATTGTCTGTTTTTCATTTTGCTCCCTGCAGGGAGCAAAATGGAAAAACCATAGCAAACTATTGGAGGAAAATGGTTATTTTTAAAGGTTTTGGGCAAAACCGTTAAAGTGATCAAACCATAGGGAGCAAAATGGAAGTTTACTCTATAAATTATTAAACCAAACAAATGAAAATAATTAAATTGTGTAAAACATATATTTTTATATAAAAAAATTTAATTAATTAATTAAGAAAATTTTTAAAAACCAATAAACCAATAGTGATAAAATAATATAAAAAGTAAAGAAGTCGAGTACGATACAGATTATGTCCTTTATAAATTAATTACCGATTATGTTCTTTGAGCAAAATGGTCATTTTACCTTAAAGTTAACTGAAACGTTAACACCGGTTAGATTAAATGACATAAACGTGATTTTTTTTTTCAAAAATGGACATCCAATGTAATTATTGAAGTTAAAGGACATGCTATGAAATTTGGTATATAGCTAAAGGACAATCTTGATAATTTACTCATGAATGTTTCTTTCCATTCTATGTTCTTTCATATGCTCTTATAAGTACTTTCAGAGACTGATATTCACCAAAATACATATGTTTTATTCCCCCATTTTACCCCCATTTTACGCGTTTTTTATCGTAAAACCGAGAATTGGATACTTAATCAGGTATGTTTTTGTTTACATGCCTAAAACAGCGTGCCAAACAAGAATGTTGGTGCACACATATGTCGTCTTCGTCTTGTATCGAGTCTCGGTTCGGTGCGGAGCTAATCAAGACATGATGTCATGATGACATCATCTAGGTGACATCATCAATGACATCATATTACAAATACACGTGAGATTGCATGAAAATTACAAATCAGATTTATGAATCATGAAGATCTCGCTTGAAGACAAAAGTCTTTTATTGATAATTTCGCTTCAAAGGTTTCGCTTGAAGTCTTCATGTTTACTTCAAGCGAAATCAAGCTCATTATATATAGGCTATTTGTCATTTCAGTTGTAATTTTTTCAGAGATTCTTCCGGTGAGCCACGAAGTGCTGCCGAAGTGTTGTTAGGTCTGTAATCGCATTCGTTATCAATACAACAACAGTTTAAAGTGAAATCTCGCTGAATTGACCTCGGTTTCTTAGTTTCCGCCTCTGAAACCAAGATAAACTCTTCTGAACGACTCGTTCGGGTCTGCAAACGATCCTACAATTGGTATCAGAGCTCAGGAGGAAGAGTTCATACCAATTCAGCCACTATTTCTGTTTTTCTACACCTTCTTTCAAAATTAATCAACTTTTTACGGATAAAATCGGTTCAAATTCTCACATATTGTGCGAAAACATGTTTTAACAAAGCCTTGAAAGTTTCAGAACGTATTTCGATCATTTACTCGTTCAATCTGACCTAAATCAGTTCGTTATTGCTGATGTCATAGATTTCGCTTGAGATTTGTGTTAGATTTCGCTTGAGAGTTCACATTTCATCGTAGATTTCGCTTGAATTTATGTGAATCCTGTTTGATTTCGCTTCAAGATATATTGAAATTTCGCTTGAAAGGTTGAATTACATGATTTCGCTTCAAGTTGATGATAATCTGTTGATTTTCGCTTCAAGTTGATGATAATATGTTGATTTCGCTTGAGAACATCATTTGATTTTTGCTTGAATAGTTGAAGCGAAATTGATCTGATTGCATTTCGGTTGAAAATACGTTGACATCTGATTGAAACCTGCAATTCACTTGAAATATTCTGATGTCTTAACTGAATTGTGCTGTTCATCGAAACCTGCTGTTCATTAAAAACCAATTGTCTGCTTAAGTCAGCTTATCTGATTGTGAATATATCGGTTTATATAGTGCATCGATTTCTTTCAGATTCGGTTCATTAAATGTATACATGTGCATACCTGTGCTTGTTGTCTAATATTTTACGTTGATTGATGACAGATTACATGTGAGCTTTGTGTACTTGTGAACACGTCGATTTATGTGTAGCATGTGAGTTGATAAGTATTAGGTCACATTCTGTCGGTTCTTGATTAAATCAAATTGCATGTAATTCATATTCGATATATGTGTAAGTTGTCAGTCTTTACATGTGATAAGATAATTGTTGTCGGCTACATGTGAGTCTTGAATGGAAATTTGAGAATATCTTGTGTATTCAGAATTATTGATCATTAAATAGAATTGTTGACTTAGTGGTTTAATTCGTAAAAAAAAAAGAAGGTTATTTCGTTGATGCATGTGATAGTTTGAATATGAGTATTATATTGTTGTTGGTATAATTGTATGTGTTCAAGACACTTGAGTAGTCAGGTCACAAGGTTTGAAGGTTAGTCGGTTTACACGGATTGATCAAGATTGTTTGAACAATCAGTTTGTTTAGTGTGGTCAAGTTGCGTGATAATTGTTCAGTTCGTACGGTTTGGAGTTCAAAAGTTTCAAGGGTCAGGTCAATCGAATTCGATCCGGGTCACTCAGTCCGTACATTTGGTCAACATTCAGTCCGTCCAGAAAATCATCAGTTCGAGTACCAGTTTTATTCAGTTAGTTGATTAACTGTTAAACTGATTGCATTTTGTTTGTTTTTGTGTTGTTAGGTAATCGACAGGTATTTTACAAGGTGATACAGCTCATTTGAAAGTTCGAAACATGGAGAACGAGTTTTACAATGCTTTTGCTAGTCCAGTTACAGTCACTCAGAGTGCTTTGCATGAAAATGAAACCGGGACTTCTCAGAAACCACCAAAACTCATGGATATTGATGATTACAATGGATGGTCCGAACGGTTTGGAAATTGGGTTGAGGCGTATCACTTGGATGCGTGGGAACACACTGAAGAGCCGTATGTTAAGCCCACAAAGAACGATGTTGTGAATGGTACTCCGTTAACACTTAGAGAAATGAGTACTGTAGATAAAAAGAAATATCGAGATGAGAAATTGATGGTGAGTCTGCTTCAGCAAGCGATAAAAGAAGATATTTTGATACTGCTTCAACATGATGGAACTTCATATTCGATATGGAAAGAGTTGGAAGCAAAGTTTACTGGAAGTGACGATATGCTCAGGAATAAGATGTCTCTCATGAAAAAGGAATTTGACTTATTTCGGGGATTGAAAAATGAGAGTGTCAAGCAATTAATTGATAGATATTGTAACTTGGTGAGAAATATGACGAAACTTGGTGTTAAGAAAGATACTGATGAATTGGTTGAAAAACTTGCAGATGCGCTACCATATGAAACATGGGGAACATTTCTGATGATGCTGCGGTCAAACAAAACAGATTATAAGAAAATGACATTGGGAGATTTTATCAAGCATCTGGAAGCTCAGGAGATGGAGCAGAGGAAGATTGCTAGGATGAAGAATTACGATGGAGAACAAGATATCAGTTTGTATTACAAAGGTGGTGTCAACGAAAAGTCAAATTATTCTCCAAAAATTGAAACTGCTTACAGTGTGAATGATTCTTCTGAAAAGAAATCATCCCAGGGATCAAGTAGCACTAGATTTTCATCATTCGATCCAAACATTTCTGCAACAAAGAATGGAAGAAAACTTCAATGCAATATTGTATTAAATCTTGAAAGTGATCAAGATTATTCTGAAGAAGTTGCAAAAAATCAAATGTCTTTGTTGGGAATGGTGTTAGAGTCCTATAGTAGTTTTGTGGCCGGAAGGATCGGTAATCCAATGCTCACGAAAGAGGATTACGATCAAATCGATGCTGAGGAAATGGAATTGATGGATATTAAATGGTGCATGGCCAGTGTAATGAGAAGAGCTGAGAAGTTTAAACAAATCACGGGAAGAAATGATTTTCTTGATGCAAGTGTTTCAAATTTAGGCTTTGATAAGTCCAAAGTTACATGTTTTCGTTGCAGGGAAAAGGGGCATTTCAAGAGAGAATGCAAAAATCGTGAAGCTACTGGAGCTCAGAATCCTTTTGGAAACAATGATTATCACAAAAAGGCGATTTATCATCAAATCACACCACCAGTATTGCATCAGGCACAAACTGCACATGGAATGATGCAGATTAAAGACTCAAAGAAAGCTTGTCTGGGAAATGATGGTGGATTCAGTTGGGATAAATATGTTCCAATAAACAGCAAAGTGTGTTTGGCAGAACAAGATGATGAAAAACTGGCTGAAGGTTTCAATTGGGACAATTTTTGTTCAGATCAAGAATTTATGGCCAAAGAGATGTCTAAAGACACTTCAAATGTTAATGTTTTTTTTGCTAATGCTTATGATTTGAAATGTGCAGAAAGGTGCAGAAAAGTCATGGAAGCAGCTGAAGAAAGACGAAGGAAGAACAAAGAAGAGGAAGAAGAAGAAGAGAGATTGAAGAACGAAGCGAAAGCTGAGAAAAGAAGAAGAGCTGAGTTTTTACAATCAAGCAGTAGTGTCAAAGAAGTTCCAGAATATGAAGTGAAGATTGATGAAGAACGAGTTGAAGTTTCTGAAAAGTGCATGAACTGTGATTCGTTAATCAAACAAAACAATGAGTTATTGCACAATATTCACAAGTTGAAAGAATCGTATGACACAATGAACAGAGAAATTAACAAATATACTGATTCGAGTGGTGAACAAGCAATGGCGATGAATACTTTGAAAGTAGCATATCTTAGACAGCTGGATGATGCTAACTTTTATATCAAGAAATGTGCTGATTTAGAGTTGGAGCTGGCAACACGGAAGATAGAGACTGAGAAAGTTAAAAAGTTATTAAACAGTTACTCATGTTCTTCTTTTGTTGTTGACAGGATTTATCCAGTAGTGGAGAATTTGAAGACATTTGAAGAAATGAAAATGTCTGAAGAAAAGAAATCTGTGACAAAAGATGAATTTAAGACTTCTGGTAAGAAACCAAGTGTGGTCTACACTAGATGTCCGCCCCCAGTCGAAAATGGATTTTTACCTCGAAATCCAAATTCAGAAAGAGTCGAAAAGGCAATGAACTTACAATGGGAGTCTGGGCCGTCGGATAACTTGCCAGAAAATATTGATGTCACGTACACGTCGTCCGATACTGATCATGAGTCAAAATTGATAAAAAGTGTGGTCGATCAGGTGTTAGATAAAGATGACATAGAGGAGTCAAAACCAGAGTCCAAATCCAAGTCAAAGTCTGAGTCCGATACATCAAAGTCAACAGTCACAAAGGACAAACGGGTTTATGATAAAGAGTTTTTGATATCAAAATCTAATTTGAATGATGAATCATTTAAAGTGGCATATACTTTGAAAGATTCTGACAAATTATATTCTGATGAAGATTTTCCATTAAGAGGTGTAAAAACTGAGATGATCAAAAAGGTTTTCAAACTAACAGAAATCAATATTTTTGAATTAAAAGATGTAAATCTTATTGATAAACCTAAAAAATACACCTCAAGAGTTCAACAAAGATTAAACAAGAAAAAGGGTTACAGTTCTGGTTCTGGTTTTCAAAAGAAGCCAAACCAAAGCCGTAATTTCAAAAGGAATGGTCTAGGTTTTATACCACCGAAAAATTATAAAAATGAGGAAATTTATAAACCAAAAACTGATTTTGTTTCAGGAACAAGTCAAGAGAAAGAACAAAAGAGTTCATTCTGGAAGGAGACAAATCAGGAATTCCTTGCCAAGAAGCAAGAAGTGTTGAAGAAAAATGATGTGCCAAAGAAGATAGAAACCAGAACCTGTTTTCAGTGCAAGATTGCTGGTCATGTTGCTAAGAATTGTCCGAAAACATTTAAACCAAAACAGGAAGTATCTGGTAAACTGAAAGAGAAAGTTGTTGAGAAAACTGAACTTTCAACCCGAAAGTTCACAGGCTTTGAAAATTCAATCTTTGAGAAGGGAGAATGTTCAAAGAATGTGATTAAAAGAAAAGAAAATCTGATAAATCAAATATGGGTTGTTAAGGGTTCAGGAAACAGTTCTGGTGATGAATCTGATTCCACAAAATCAGAGGAGCCAAAAGTTGTTAAAGAAAAGGTTGAAAAATCAGTTTCAAAAGTGGATGATGAGAATTTTCCACCTTTGAGTGCTGAAAATTTTAAAAAGAAAGTTGGGAAAGTTGAAATTTCAAATCAATTTTATTCTGACAAGAAGAAATTTGATGTTGATAAAGCTTTTAACGGAACAGTGAAACACATTTTTGGCAAAATGATCAATGGTAAGGCCAAAAGTGTTAAAGAATTTTATGCTGCCAAAAGAGGAGGTCACAGGTTAGTTGAAAGAAAAGATGATGAAGAGATTGTTACACACAAGGAAGGTCAGGCTTGGGTGGATATATTTTTCAAAGAGTAAAAACCTGACTTGCCGGAGATTCCAAGTTGGTAATCGTGGATCATGAATCGGCATCCTTCTTAATTTGTGTTTGAGAATTTTTGCAGTAATTGCCGGAACTCCCAGGTTTGTAAGCGAGGAGTAGGAATCGGCACCTTGAGAATTCAACCAAAAGATGGTAAATTGGTTGAAAAGCAGGTTTAAGTCGTATGGTTGTGATTTTTACAAGTGGTTCAGAAGTTGAATTGGAATGATCTTACAAGTGGTAAATCAGGGACATTAAGTTGTATCTGATTTACTACATATGATTGGTAAAACAATGTGATGATTTGATCCCCAATTTTACAAGTGATAAAATCAACAAAACTTATTTTCCGGAAAAACCATTTGATTAAAACAAACTTAAGTGTTTTGAAATCATAATGGGAAAATGGTTTGTTGTGAGGGGGAGTTCTGATTGTTTATGCCAAGTGGATGGAGAATTGAGGCAATTCGATATCAGTTGTCATGTTCTTGTACAGTTTGTTTTCAATTTCCTTTAGATGTATTTGTATTTTAGGGGGAGTATAATTTCTGAAAAATACAAAAACATTTGAAAATTTGAAAAAGTCAAAAATATGATAAAATGAAAAATGAGTTTTTGTTGCATAAAAGAGGAAATGATAGTACATCAGTGGACGATCACAACATGCTAAAGAATTGGTAAGATAAAAAGTGATAAACGGTTTCACTGATGATGTGCCAGTAGGTTTTTGCACATCTAGTAGATTGTGACGAGATATAAACCTAAATTTCAAACTTGCTTGTTCTGTGGGTTAACACAAACTTGGATATATAGGTAACCCCTGAAATCTTGTTTGAAAGGTCCCTTATTCTGAGATACTAGGTCTTTATGCTCAGTGATATCTGGGGTATTATCCAGGGACTTCTGCTGAAAGAAATTTCTGACCTAGTCCCCGGATAATACTTTCTGCAAATGCTTGAAACATAGCATCGCCCTCAGCAAGCTGATGAAACAATAAAATTGATAGTCGCTGCTGTTGTAATGCAAAAGATCCTCTAAAGGGGACACACCAAAAGTCGAAGCCATCATCTCTCTGCGTATCGAAAGATCGACCTGAGCTCTCACGGCCCTCGTACTATAATTTATTCCCCTGACAGATATCATCTGTGGTATACTCACCTGTAAGACTGAATATTGGGATCTAGATACGGGAGTATATTCAAGTAGTGGGACACACGAATAAGTTCAAGAGCTTAAAACATTAATCTCGTATCTCGGATCAATTGAACTTTGCGTGAAAATTTAAGTGGATCAATATACTGACAATCTAGGTGAATTGTTTAGAACTTAAAATGAAATGAAGCTTAACGGTGTTGGTGATTTGTCTCAAAAACTGATATGATTCTCTTGCACGAACTCGCAAAAAATATTGTCTGTAAATATTTCATTTCTGCATTTATTTTCTTTTATAAAATCCAAAAAGATTTTAGTGTGTTTTAGCATAAATTTTGAAAAATTCAAAAAGATTTTCGACAACTGGTGTTGGAGAGCTGATTTTCAAAATTCCGAATGCTAAACATGATGAACAAATGGTTTGGGTGAAAGTGTTTGAAGAATGTTGAAATGAAATGAGAAAAAAATGTTTTGAAATATAAATGTTATTCCTGCAAGTGATAAATTAGACTTGAAAATCTTATCCACAAATGATTATCAGAAAATTTATTTTTGGGTAGAGTTTTTGCAGGTTGGCCAGGTTCCGAAACCTGAGTTAGATGAGTGCTAGGTTACGATCTAAGAACCTGTGGAAAGTGAATTCCAGACTGCGATCCCAGCATATCGAAAGGGGGAGTCTGAAGACATCTGAGGAGGAGATTAATTGAAGTATGAAGGAAGCTCAAAGACTGATAAAGACTGAAGATTGCAAAGACTCGACACTTAAGACTCGTCAACATCTGAGGGGGAGTCTGTTGGTGCACACATCTGTCGTCTTCGTCTTGTATCGAGTCTCGGTTCGGTGCGGAGCTAATCAAGACATGATGTCATGATGACATCATCTAGGTGACATCATCAATGACATCATATTACAAATACACGTGAGATTGCATGAAAATTACAAATCAGATTTATGAATCATGAAGATCTCGCTTGAAGACAAAAGTCTTTTATTGATAATTTCGCTTCAAAGGTTTCGCTTGAAGTCTTCATGTTTACTTCAAGCGAAATCAAGCTCATTATATATAGGCTATTTGTCATTTCAGTTGTAATTTTTTCAGAGATTCTTCCGGTGAGCCACGAAGTGCTGCCGAAGTGTTGTTAGGTCTGTAATCGCATTCGTTATCAATACAACAACAGTTTAAAGTGAAATCTCGCTGAATTGACCTCGGTTTCTTAGTTTCCGCCTCTGAAACCAAGATAAACTCTTCTGAACGACTCGTTCAGGTCTGCAAACGATCCTACAAAGAAGATGATGAAAACGAGGATTTTCCGGGTGAAACGAATGAGTTACAAAGATTCTGTGAAGAACACTGATCTGGGCGAGTTGCACGACCATGCCACGATTGGCGCGCCCATGCCAATCCGATGAAATGTCTCAGCCCGGCAGTGCACGCCAGTGCGATCAGGAGTGCAAGGGATCTTCGGGAATGCACGACCGTGCGATTGGAGGAACGACCGTGCATGGTCTGTGATCTCGGATGCACTGCCAGTGCAGTTGGCCGTGCCAACCTCATCTCGGAAATGCACGCTCGTGCGACTCATGGCACGCCCGTGCTGATCTAAAGACTGGTCCAAGATTTGCTGATGTCGCACGGTATGGTGAACAGTACATTAAAGTGCACGACCGCGCACTTTATTGGCACGACCGTGCGATCTGAAAATGTTATAAAAAACATAAGGGAGCAATCAGTTCGCAACTCTGGACTTTTGGGAGCTTTTCTGGCGATTTATCTGGCTCCGGAGGCTTTGCTTTCACCTGGAATCAAGCCCTCATCGTGCCGATTAGCTTCGTTATCATCTAGATTCTCAATCTAGTGCTTGTTTGTGGTTTGATTCTTGAGTCTTTCCATGTTTTTGTTTATTATTCAAGCATTTTGGTTGATGATTATGTATTATTGTAAGCCTAAGGGCAAAAACACTAGTATTCCTTGCTTAACAACAACCATTAGTATGTTAATTATGTTTGTAATAACACTTGAAGCATTTTCTATGTTAATCCTTGATGATTAGTTTGCAAAATAATAATAAATAAAAATAAAAAAATGGTGTGGCTGCTGGGGTGTAATCTTTGACTGCCTCCTGGAACTGTGTTGTACTTGCTGGGCCTCGCCTAGCGTGCACCTCGTCCGGAGTATCAGTCGGGACCGCTTCAGTGATCGGTGGTGAGTCCGATGTGTCGGGTCCGGTTGTTCTACCATTCCTGGTCATCACCGCATTTACATGCCCTGGCGGATTTGGCTCTGTGTTGCCTAGAAGACCACCTGCGGGTCTCTCTGACATCATCTTAGCCAGCTGACCAACCTGGTTCTCGATATTATGAATCGAGGCTTTCTGACTCCGGATTTCTCCCTCGTGGGCTAAGAAGCGATCCTCGCTTTGTTGATATCGCTTCTCAGCTAATTGATTTGCACTAGTGGAGCTGCTTAGAAGTTGAGCCATCATTTCCTCCAGCTTGGAACTTGATTGAGGGGCTTGTTGCTGGGAACAACTCCCGGAACCCTGGTTCTGATACGAGTAACGACGTGGCTGGAAAGATTGATTGTAAGGCTGGAATTGCTGACCATGAGCCTGCTGTGGTGCTGGAGCCTGCTGGGCAAATCCTAATGGGTTTTGATTACTCACATTTGCTCGCCACCCAAAATTTGGGTGATTCATCCATCCCGGGTTGTATGTATTGTTGTTGGGGTTATTCTGCGGCCTCACTTGATTGCTTACAAAGTCTACTTCTTCATGGCCCTCATACATAACCCCCTGAAAACATGCACCCGGCTCATGCGACACTCCGCACTGGTCACATCCTGAACTAGCTTGTGCAGCCATCTGGGACCAATCAAACTTTGCCGAAAGCGCTGAGATCTGTGCAGTGATGGTTGTGTAGTCGTCCACAGCATGTACCAATGGGCGAGATGATAATTTCCGGCCTCTCTCTCCGTCTTGACGCGAGCTCGACTTTAACGCAGCTTTTTCGATGATAACATAAGCTTCATTTGGCATCTTCATCGATCGCCTCCTGCGTGCACATCTAATCTCTCCTGCGTGTCATAATTAAGCCCTTGGTAAAACGTCAAAACCAACTGTCTTTTGGAGAAACCATGGTGTGGAACATCAAGTAATAAATCCTTAAATCTCTCCCTGGCCGCGTGCAACGACTCTCCTTCATCCTGACGAAAAGTCACAATCCGGTTTCTTAACTTGCTTGTTTTCTCAGGCGGGAAGTATTTCTGCATGAATAATTCTGCCAGCTCATCCCAGGTCCTGATGGACCCTGTAGGAAGTGACATAAGCCACGCTCTAGCTTTGTCACGAAGCGAAAATAGAAACAACCGTAGCCGAATAGCGTCATCCGAAACATCCCTAATCTTGAAAGTTGAACATACTTCAAGAAAAGCAGTTATATGTCGTCCTGGATCCTCATACTCACGTCCGTCAAACGGCACCGAAGTCTGCACCATATTTATAATACTAGATTTAATTTCAAAAGTAGGTGCGACTACCGTTGGTCGGGCTATGCTTGGTTCCAGGCCTGCACCTCCGAGCTGATTTAACTCGTTCAGTGGTCGTTCGTCGTCCGCCATGATTATGTTTCCTTTGTCCCCTGAGCCCTCGGCTTCAGCGGGTACCACCTGCTCATCCGCAGCTGCTGCGAGTTGCAGCGCAACTGCGTGGGATCTCTCAGGAAGACGTCTCCTAAGATGACGCCCGGGTTTGTCTGAAGGCTCAACAGCGTCGGGAGTGGGGGTTGAGGACATCAACCTGCAAACGAAAAATTGACACACGTGAATATTTTATTATTATAATAAAGCTTTTATTTTTTGCAAACTAATCATCAAGGATTAACATAGAAAATGCTTCAAGTGTCATTACAAACATAATTAACATACTAATGGTTGTTGTTAAGCAAGGAATACTAGTGTTTTTGCCCTTAGGTTGCAATAATACATAATCATCAACCAAAATGCTTGAATAATAAACAAAAACATGGAAAGATTCAAGAATCAAACCATAAACAAGCACTAGATTGAGAATCCGGATGATAACGGAGCTAATCGGCACGATGAGGGATTGATTCCGGGTGAAAGCAAAGCCTCCGGAGCCTGATAAATCGCCAGAAAATCTCCCAAAAGTCTAGAGTTGCGAACTGGTTGCTCCCTTCTGTTTTTTATAACATTTTCAGATCGCACGGTCATGCCAATAAAGTGCACGGTTGTGCACTTTAATGTACAGTTCACCATACCGTGTGACATCAGCGAATCTTGGACCGGTCTTCAGATCGGCACGGGCGTGCCATGAGTCGCTCGAGCGTGCATTTCCGAGATGAGGTTGGCACGACCAACTGCATTGGCAGTGCATCCGAGATCACAGACCATGCACGGTCGTTCCTCCAGCCGCACGGTCGTGCGTTCCCGAAGATCCCTTGCACTCCTGATCGCACTAGCATGCACTGCCGGGCTGAGACATTTCATCGGATTGACACGGGCGTGCCATTCGTGACATGGTCGTGCAACTCGCCCAGATCAGTTTTCTTCAGAGAATCTTTGTAACTCAGTCGTTTCGCCCGGAAAATTCTCGTTTTCATCATCTTCTTGTTTGGCACGCTATTTTAGGCCTGTAATAAAAAACATACCTGATGAAGTATCCAATTCTCGGTTTTACGGCCAAAAACGCGTAAAATGGGGAATAAAACATATGTATTTTGGTGAATATCAGAGACAAAAATGTAATTTGGTGAAATAGCGCATGTGATATGTCAATAAAAAGGTCATTGCTATCTTTCATTGAACTCGTTGATACTTCAGTGATGTTGGTATAACTACCTGTCACACCCCAACCGATGGCGGAATCATCGGGGCGCGGCACTGAGCGAAACAAATTGCCCAAGAGAATCCATAACAACTATTAAATTACCATATATTTAACGTTCACATCCCATACCATATACATATAAAGTAAAAACAGTTATTACAGACATTGTTCTCAGGGACAAGTAAACAGTTCTGATAATTCAGATTTATTTTAATGTGGTTACTAGACTCCCTAGCTTGATTTCCAGCAAAACATAGCAAGCGTCCTAATCAACCTGTCACATACGTTAAAATAAAGTCAATACACAAAGTGTAAAGGTGAGCATACAAGTTTAATAGCATATAGTAGCGAAAAGCGATTTACGAAAAACCAGCATGTAACACGTAGGAATGTGAAGCAAGTAAGCTATCGACAATGAAATATGCAACCGGCATGACTGCGAGTTGTAGTTAGCGCAACACATTATCACCACTGTGACAATGTGAAGTAAAACCCTTAACAACCCCTATCCACGACAGGTTCTGAGTCCAAACTATAGTACTATCGTTGCTAAGGTGTTAGGCAACAATCACTGTGTAAACATAACATACAAGCATTCATCGAAAGCACGTATAACATGAGAGAACGGTTAGCGTATAAAAGTGTTTGCGTTGTGTGTTTATGTGATTTGATATAGGTAACGTATGTAACACCCAAAAGTGCGTTAAGCAAAAAGGGATCGAGTATACTCACAGTATGTGTTTAATAAATAAACACAGCCTTGGATTGAAGGGAGTGCTTGGAGGTTAGCCTGATCAGAGAACGATAGTGTAAGCGTCGAACAGTGCGTGAAACAGCGTGTCGAGGGTCGAATGATGGTTCGATCGGATGACCGTCCGGACGGATGACCATTCGATCTGTTGGTCATTCGACTGAAGGAATGTGTTTGTAAAACGTGTGAACTTTTGAAGTTTTCGTTGTAGTATAAATAAAGTCATTCGATCGGATGGTCATCCGGATGGATGACCGTTCGATCGGATGGCGGTTCGATTGAAACTGATATTTATGGAGTTTTGAAAAATTGTTTAAGTAAATTCAACACTTTTGAAGTTCAATCACCTGGTTCAATAGTCGTTCAATCGGATGGTCATCTGATCGGACGGCTATTCGATCGGTGATTCGATGTTTTGCAAATTTTTTAAAAATTAGTTAGGTTAGAAAGTTTGCAGTTTGATGGAGACGGTATGACGGCGTGTTTAAACAACGGAAATCACATCAAGTCCAACTTGTTCGATCGGACGGGAATCACCCAATTCAATCAGACTTAACTGCTCTTGACGGAGTTTCATGTTCAACCCGTAATTCGGTCGTCTCTTTGGTAGAGATCCATCCTTTGACCGATTCTCCACTAGAGAGTGAGTAGAGAGCCTAAATGAGTCCATATTCTAACGGTTTTGAGTGAAAAGCAAAAGGATGTTGAAGAAAAGATTGAAACAGTTGTTAAATGTTTAGATTTTGTCGAAATCAGTGTAAAAACATGTAGGCATCCTTTAGATCCGAACCGTCCTTGATGAGATGAGGTCATTTAACAGAGTTCATCGGAACCCGTGATGACGTCACCTTTGAACAGCTCAAATCAGGTGATTTCATGTTGAAAGTGTGAGATTTGATGGAGAAGATGATGACAAAGTGTGTGGTGAAGATGGAAATACAAGATTTAGGAAGAAAACTTACAAGAATCACGAGGAATCGAAAGAAAAGAGCTTGAGAGTGCGTGGGTCAGACGCAACTATCACATCAATGAACAGTTGATGTAGCAGGAGGGGTATTTATAAGTGAAAGGTGAGAAGGGCGGTGTAGAGTGAACGGGCCGGATAGCCGTTCGATCGGATGGCCATCCGATCGGATGGTCATCCGGTCAGATGTCCATTCGATCGATTGTCTGTTCGATCAATTGGCTTGCGCGAGTTAGTTTTCCGACTTTTGTTTCGTGCGTTGAGCGTTGTGTTGCATTTAAGCGAGTTGCGAGTAAGCGATGCGCTGGTATTAAACAATAGTTACACAAATAATATAATTAACACATAACAGCATGAAAGTAAGTAAATTTGCGTTTCGAGTTTGCATTGAGATTGAGTTGCGATTGCGTTTGCGAATAACATCCCAAAACATATCATCAGCACACACAAGTAAAGCACATAATAATACACACACCTAGAACAATACCAATAACTGCGTTTCGAGTTGCGATGCGATAGCGATGCGTTAACGTCTAGTAATAGTAGCGTTTAGTTGCGTTTATCGCATTGTTACTTCACATAATAATAAATCGTAATCTAAAATAGCGTTAACCAATACATCGATTATCGAAGTTCGAGAGTACAAGGTAATAATTAAGCAAGAAAAGACAGATCTGAACAACAATCTGACTTTGACTTGGACTTTGACTTCGGAAAGTCAGGTTGTTATACTACCAAAGGATAAGTTGTGGATATCATCGTCAGTAAAAGTCCTCTGATTTATAATTCATGGGTGTCATTTTCTTTTGGGATTTTTACATATTTCCCCCTCCTAAGCCTCCTTATTACCTATTTCCCCAAACCATAAAATCAATTACATATTTCCCCTTTTTTTGAGAAATTACCTAACTACCCTCAATTACTCCTGCGTGTAATGTAAATCCCATTCGTATAATCAGATCGTCTTCCAAAACCCTACACGCGACCTTTCTTCTCCTCCCCTACAAGTTCGACGTTCAACTTTCAGGTATGTATCTGTTCATCGATTCTTACTTGTTCATCGGTTATCTATCGGTTCATCGAAAAAACGATCTATTTTACAATCGATTATGCTTGTGTGTTTTTTTCTTCATCGATTTTATTCCTGATCCTATTCGATTAATTGAGGGTAGTTACAATCGTGTGTTTAACTAGTTCGATTATTGATCATATTCGTTCATAACTGGTGATGTTATTTAAATACAACAAAACATGTTATTTAAATCCGAACAAATCCTATAAAAAAATACGGTCGGCCTGAAGGCATAATATGTGCGTTATAAACCGGTTCTTGAATTACTTGATTCCATTAGAGAGAATATTATGGTACGATTTGACAAAAAAAGGAGGCATTCAAAAAAATGGAAGGGTACCTTAGTACCTAAAACTAATACTTACCTTGACAAAATCTCTAAGGTCCGTATAATGTTCCTTTTTTTACATATTGACGAAACACTGGTTAATTGACCGAAATCAACTAAACCAGGGGGTTTGGTTCTGCATAAAAGGGTTGATATCTTCTCATTCAGTTCGTGGATGACAGGTCTTCTTCTCTTCACAGTAACTGCAAAACAACCACCGTTAGACTCGCCACGGAGAGAATGGGTGTTCTCTCCGTGACCACCCTCCGGTGTGAGAATAGGTACAGGCTTTATGAAGAAGAAGAAGAAGTGTAAGTGAAGTGAATGTAATTTGAAGATTATACCTGAATTATCCTTCTATTTATAGCCGAAGTTTGGGCGGGAAAACCTGTTGGTGAAATTTTGACGGAAAGTGTTAATTCCATAGGCGGTTATTTTTCCCTCCGTTAATCATTTAACGAGTGTGAGAGCACACGGATCGCGATCTTTAATCAGCGGTTTCGGTATTGCCACGTGGAAAGTGGGCAAGTGAAGTTCTCTCTTCAGTGTCATCATTGTGACTTCAAGAGAGCCTGGGATGATGACACGTGGCCGGACGGGTATAACCGTCTGATGATGCACGATAGAGCTTTCTAGAAGATAAAAGTTGTAATCCTGTGTGGCTCCATACTGTATTGTATTAGTGAAGTGAATAATATCCATGTCTGGATATTATTTATGCGGGAGTGCTTATCAGGATTTTTATCCTTTATCTTTTATGGAGATTGGCGCAAGGATTCGTCAGTTTCCTTTTGGCGCGCAGGTGCTGCTTGCTGTTTTCCTTCTGAGCTCTCTTTGTAGGACCAGTGCGCGGCCGCGCAAGGACTTAAGAAGGTTAGAAAGATGAGGTTGTGGTATGGTCCCAGGTACTCGAAGCGAGGTTTTTGGGACCTTACCCCTTCAAGTCCCCCAGTCTAGTGTTGCTCTTATGCAAATAAGTGGAGCACTGGAGTATGAGAGAGATATGCTTTTGCTGTAGAGTTTTTGGCGCGAAAGTGGAGGATCCTTTGGTAGAAGATACTCTTGCTCATTATTTTTGATTTTGAAAATCTTGACCTTGGGTAAGTGGAAAGGTGTAGTAATGACTGTTGACGTGTGACAGGCTGTCATTGTCAGTTGTACGTTACTGACCGTGTTTCACACGCACGCGTGAACTCGCTTTTGTGGTTCTCTCCCACTTGCCCCTAACGCTTGGATAACTGTGTCATCCCCGAAAAAGGTGTTGTTGCAGTTATAAAGACTATTTATGGCGGTGAGTATATAAGTATTTTGAATTGCCTATTTTCGTTAATCATTACTTTCTTGAAAATTCTTTTTTCTTCTTCGTCTCCCTTATCAGTCTGTTGAAAGGATTTGCAATTTCTCTCTCTTATGTCAACCGGAGACTATCACGAAGACTCTGCTGAAGAAATGGCTGCCGAACTTCCACCATTGAAGTGGTCCAGGGCAACTTTCGATGGTTTGATTCGGAATTTTAAATTTCCGGAAAGTTGGGGTGCTCGATATCCTGACGAGGGTCAGACCGCGGCGGATGCTCCGGCCGGGTACATAACCGTGTTTGAAGACTTCTTCTCTGCAGGCAATTTCCGATTGCCTGCAACAATTTTTTTTCTTGAAATTCTCAATTATTACAAGTTTCACATCTCCCATATGCACCTTATTGGTATGGTTAGGGTTCGTCACTTCGAATTTGTGTATCGTACAATGCACATTGAACCGACTGTTCCTCGATTTCGAGTGTTCCATCAAATGCATTGTTCATAGGGGTTTTATTCGTTTATGCAAAGGGCATCTGCGAAGAAGATTTTGCTTCAACCCCCAAAGTCGTTTCATGACTGGAAACAAAAGTTTTTCTTTATTAAAGTGGGGGTTATCCCGATGAGGATGACGTTTAGGGGGAAAGAGGATGTCCCAACTGAGACTCTTCAGACTCCCACTGATGAAAATTGGTATCAGGATTTGAAAGACGTTCCATCTATTGCTTTGCCGGAGAAGGCCCTTGTTGGTGCTAGCATGAGCCTGAACTGGTGAATGAATCGGGAAGAGAAGCCGGTGTATATGGAAGGCGACAAAAGTAAGATTTGGGTTTGCCCTGTTTCCTCTCCTCTTTTTTTTTTTGAATTTGCCTTTGCTTCTCTTCCTTTGCAGTTGTTTCTTTGTATGTCGTTGCGTTTGAGAGAGAAGGTGGGAAGATGGCCACCATTCCCAAGAAACCTGATGAAGAGCTTTGGTACCATCAATTGTGAGGAATTTTGTTCTTCCCCGAGATCATGACCAAGCCGCGCAACCTGCTGTTGGTGCTGTTAATTTTTTTATCACAATACTATTTCTGTTGATTTTGCGCTTTCGGGTGAGTCAATCTTTTACGCTTTTTAGTAGGTGAGCTGTCTAACCTGGGCATAGGCCCTGAAAAGAAAAGACGTGCGCCTACCGCTACTGCTGCGCGAAAGAAGAGTGATGCGGAGAAAGCTCAATCTTCTAAAAACAAGAATTTGGGAGGAGAGAAGAAAGGTATGCACCATTCCTCTGACTCCTGGTGTGATTATGTGGTGGTATCTGATTCTTTGGAGGGTCGTGCGCCTGCAGTTGTGAGGAGACCTAAGCCAGAACCCAGGGATACTGCTGACATTCCTCCATCGAACCCTGATGCCCGGTTGATTTAGAGTCAAGTCCTGAGCGCTTGCTGAGGAAAAAATCAGGAAAAAGAAAACAAACTGGTGTTGATGTCGATGGTCAGCCTGCCAAGAAGGTTCAGAAGAAGATTACCAGAAGAGGCAACCTTGATGCCTTTATTTCAAAGCATGTTCTTGGTAGGTATTTTTCGTTGTTTTTCTTCAATCCACCTTGAATGATTGTAATATATGTGTTTTATTTCTACAGAAAAGCCAAAATATCTTGTTCAAACGGAACCTTTATCTGTGGTTAATGAAGAGCTTCCGCTCTCTCCTCCTCGCGCCTCTTTTACTGGGCAGTTAGAGAATGCTGATGTTCCTGAAAATGAGGCGGAGAAGACTGCTGGGGCAGAGGATTCTGGGACTGAAAATCCTTCTAACGTCGCTGTGGATGCAGGAAAAGTTACTAGCCCGGAGGCTGTGGATGTTGGTACTGGTAATCCACAAACTCCTGAATTTGTTGCTCAGTATTCGGAGAAAGGGAATACTGCTCAAGAGATCCCTGTAACAGCTTCTTCTTCCATGGCTTCTGGTTTCATGCCTGATAATATTGAGAAGGTTTCTGCTGAGGACCAAGGTTCATTTTCTGATGCTGATAAAAATTCTCCAATCTGCCCAGATGAAACTCTGGGGGATTATTATTATAGAACTTATTCAGAGAAGAACGCCTCTGAAATTCACGTTCCTGTTTGGAACCTGAAGAAAGGTAACACTTTCTCAGACTGGCCCGTGTGTCGAGATTGGTTATAGGGCACCTTCCCGCCTGGGGAGATGAAATTTCAGGATGGATGCCTTCATGATCAAACTTATCATGCCTATCTTGAAGAGGCTGCTTCTTATATATCCACTAGCACCGCATAGTGCGTGAGTGGCATAGCATGCATAAGGAGTGGGCTGCTTTTAAGGCGTCCAAGAAGAAAGCTACTAAGGATGAAACCCGTGTTGCCCAGTTGAGGGCTAAACTAGAAGCTGACCAGGCCAAGTTTGAGAATGATCGAAAAACTGAAGAATGGTCCGTTGCGGGTTGGAAGAGAAAGGCGGAAGCTGAAGCTGCCCTTCTTTTTGAGGAGCGCAAAAACTGGAAAAAGATTTGTGAGAAGGATAATGCTCAGAAGATGGGTCTCCGCAATGTTATCAACAATCTCAAGGCGGAGGTTGAGAAGTTGAAGAAACAAGATGCGGAGATCGAAAAATTGAAGAAGGAAAAAGCTGATGCTGAAGCTACGCGGGATGAAGCGCGTTCTCACAGGGAAAGGATCGAACAACGAGAGTTACATACCTGCGCTACTCTTGCTCTTAGAGATAAGGAGATAGAAGATCTTATTGTTTTGCTATCTGAGCAGGAACAACTTAAGGTGGAAGTTGTGTCTGCCAAGAAAAATCTGGAGCTTGCACGTATTGAGAAGGCTGAAACTTCCCGCCGTCTCGCTGAAATCGAAGAAAAGTTAGAAACATCTGAAACTGCGTGGGCGACGGCGGAGAGTGAGCTTGAACCGTTGAAGAGTGATATGTTATGGCTAAAAGATCGTGGAATTGCAAGCGTAAGTTTTTCCTTTTGTAACTCTTTGGAGTTGTCTTGCGCTTTTCCTTATTTGCTTTTCCTTTATTATATAGGTTGCTGAATCAGTTCTGAATTCTGATGAGCTAGATAAAACGGTTGCGCGCTTGTTGGTTGCTGCGCGAAATTATGGATACGCCCAAGGGTATGCTGAATGCTCGCATCATGCGGTTAATGCTTTGAAGGTTGATTGGGATACTAGCAATTCCGCTACCCATGGTGTTAATACAGATGCTGCCCTTGCTGCTGCGAAGACAGAATTTAATAACTTACAGCTCCCAGTTATGGATCTCATCAATGTTGTGTTACAATCTGAGGACCACGTGGCGCAATTGAAAGAAATCTTCCCAGGTGGATAAAATGAAGATGAAGACCTAGCGTAGGATTTCTTTTTGTGGTTGTATGAACAATTAGCATGTAGGTTTTGGGA
The DNA here is from genome assembly GCA_030545235.1 of Helianthus tuberosus. Classification (NCBI taxonomy): domain Eukaryota; kingdom Viridiplantae; phylum Streptophyta; class Magnoliopsida; order Asterales; family Asteraceae; genus Helianthus; species Helianthus tuberosus. The sequence goes on along the minus strand of CM060451.1, from coordinate 76,382,236 downwards.
TGTGGATCCCTGTTTTGTTAATGCGCTGTCGCGCAAGTAACTTTACTTAGTACACTGCCGTGTATATTTATAATTTTTAAGGCGTGTGGTGCGCCAGTACTAGTATGATATGTGTTTTTAGCTTACAATATTTTGCATGAGTACAATTGCTTTGATTAGGTAAGGCGAATAAAGGTGGTATAAAGCTCATGTGTGAACGTAAGGTCTTGCGCGATGTGTGTAATCGATGACCGCTCATGAGACTTGTATTATATCTACCATAATGTTTTTGCGCTTACCAAAAGGAATTGCATGCACTTTGTAATAAACACATAAATAATAGAAACTTTGTCTTGATTGATGATAGGGCACAGAGGCCATGGTACAAAGTCTATTTTAGGATAATTACATGAGACTTAACTTATACTATAGTCCTTGCGATGAATTGATAAGCTACAGAGCTTGACCAACCTGCGAGGAGATTATAGAATGCTGCTTAGTTCTTCACCTTTTTACTCGGTCCCTCCTCGCCGCGAGTAATTTATTTTATCTCTTTCCGCACATTCTGCAACAGGTGAGTGAGCATACCGCTCTTAAGCGCTTTCTCGATTTCAGTGCGGAGGGAGATACAATTGTTGGTAGTGTGACCGTTGTCTTTGTGATAATCACAGTATTGATTTGGGTCTTGGCCGTGCTTATTTTTCATTGGTGGATGGGCCTTGAACTGGTAGTCTTCCGTACTCAGCACCTCTGCTGGGTTTTGGTCAGAGGAGTCCACCGCCTCTCTCTGTTTTCTTGTTTTGTCTCTTTTTGCGCAGCGAGCTTGTTGATGGTAGCTCGCGCGTCTTCGGATGAATAATTTCCAGAACTCGAGTCACGCCAATTATTTTTAAACTTTTTCCCACTGCTCGGGCCTAAGTCTGTTGGGCGACTGTGCGGTGGTGGTGGTCTGTTGGTGCTGAGGTTTTTCTCAGTCTGGGCGTACACCTTAGCTACCGCCATCAGCTTCTCCCAGCTTTTTGGTAGTCCCTCCGTTCCGGACAAGACCTTGATCATGTCGTCACATCGGACGGCATACTTAAATTGTGCTCTGATCAGGTGCTCATGAACATCTCCTATCTCAAGCACTTCTTTGTTGTAACGCGTAATAAAATCTTCTAAACTTTCGTCATCGCGTCGCCAGATATTCATGACGTCTGCAGTATCTCGGATAGACCTCCTCTGCTGGCTGAAGTGTACTAAAAAATTTTCTCGCAGGTCTACACATGATGTGATCTTCCCTACAGGCAGGTTATCGAACCAGAGTCTCGTGGCGCCTGTGAGAGTTTGAATGAAGAGATGACACCACATCGGTAAAGTCCACCCTCCCACCAATCCTGCACTAGTGAAGACCCGAAGATGGTCATCTGGGTCCGTCATACCATTAAACTTGCCAACATTGGATGGGAGTTTTGCTTTTTCCAGGGGAGCCAGAGCAATTTCGCTGATGAACTTGGAATTTTCTGCTGCTTCCGTCGGTAGATCAGATTATAATCGTGTTCAGCTTCAGGATTGTAAACCGCACGACGTTTACAACTTTTGTAGTTCGGTTGTAACCGACTAAACACGCTTGTACTGTCTCCTTCATGGTATGTTCTATCGTACTCACTGGTGTGGGTGTCCCGTCGAGGGCCCAACCTGGAGTGAACTGACTGCCTTCGATGAGAATGGGACTCATCATGATATTCTCTTCTTCGATTTTCAGAGTGAGTATACTCATATCTCGCTGGAGATCTAGAGTAAACTTCTGTGTCTTCTACCTGAACCCGTGATGGAGCATCATGATGGGAAACATGAGGTACTGATGGTGCTCGAGTACGGGATACAGGCCTTCGTGATTGAGTGGGAGGAGCAGTTTGTGCACAGAGTTGTGCATACACGGCGTTTATCGCTCCTTGGGATCTGACATACCAGGAGGTAGGGGTTTCTCCAGGAGGTAGAATTGAGCTTATAGGAATTTCAGGCTGCATCCCTGGAGTGACAGGGTCGTTCGGATGATTATCAGTGTACTGCACTTCATTATCATCCGAAGCCTCTTCCACAATCCCTTCAACTTGGGTATTGTTAGCGAAATTTGACCGAGGGCCGGTTTGACGGTTCGTCGGAGTTTCTTCCATTTGAAAAACGGAGATGAAAAAATGAATCGAAACGAGAAGAAATGAATGAAACTGAGAAATCGGTGGGCGCCAATGAAGAAACACTGGTTAATTGACCGGAATCAACTAAACCAGGGGGTTTGGTTCTGCATAAAAGGGTTGATCTCTTCTCGTTCGGTTCGTGGATGACAGGTCTTCTTCTCTTCACAGTAACTGCAAAACAACCACCGTTAGACTCGCCACGGGGAAAATGGGGTTTCTCTCCGTGACCACCCTCCGGCGTGAGAATAAGTACAGGCTTTATGAAGAAGAAGAAGTGTACGTGAAGTGAATGTAACTTGAAGATTATACCTGAATTATCCTTCTATTTATAGCCGAAGTTTGGGCGGGAAAACCTGTTGGTGAAATATTGACGGAAAGTGTTAATTCCGTAGGCGGTTATTTTTCCCCCCGTTAATCATTTAACGAGTGTGAGAGCACACGGATCGCGATCTTTGATCAACGGTTGGGGTATTACCACGTGGAAAGTGGGCGAGTGAAGGTCTCTCTTCAATTCCGTGCCATCATTGTGACTTCAAGAGAGAATGGGATGATGACACATGACCAGACGGTTATAACCGTCTGGTGATGCACGATAGAGCTTTCTAGAAGATTACAGCTGTAATCCTGTGTGGCTCCTTACTGTATAGTATCAGTTAAGTGAATAATATCCAAGTCTGGATATTATTTATGTGGGAGTGCTTATCAGGATTTTTATCCTTTATCTTTTATGGAGATTGGCGCAAGGATTCGTCAGTTTCCTTTTGGCGCGCAGGTGCTGCTTGTTGTTTTCCTTCTGAGCTCTCTTTGTAGGACCAGTGCACGGCCGCGCAAGGTCTAAAGAAGGTTAGAAAGATGAGGTTGTGGTATGGTCCCAGGTACTCGAAGCGAGGTTTTTGGGACCTTACCCCTTCACATATATTTCAAATATATTGTAGGTTAACGATTTTTTAATATTTTGAATGTTGTGTGTAGAAATTGGTGTATATGAAATTTGTAGAAGTGGTGAAAATCGAGCCGAGGTGAAATACGTGGACAAGCGTTGGGAGGTTTCCCTTGATGAGAGAATGTGTACTTGTCGGGTTTGGCAGGTAAAAGGTGTTCCGTGTGTGCATGCAACAACTTTTATTATTTTCACAAGGGATGTTAAGTAAGACATGTATGTATATCCATTTTATACTATTGAGAAGTTTAAATTAGCTTATAGAAGTTGCTCTAATGCCTACAAAGGATCAATGGGTACATACAGATAACGAGGAGAAGATATACCCACCTTAGGGATGGCAATGGGTCGGGTTTGGGACGGGTTTAGGTAATCCCAAACTCAAACCCGGTTACATAAGCTTGTCCCAAACCCGTCCCAAAACCCGTCGGGTTTCTAGCGGGTAAATACCCATCGGGTATCGGGTATACCTGCGGGTTTCGGGTAAACCCGTTAATTTAAAAAGTTACTTGTTGGGTATACTCATCTCAAAACCCATTGGGTATTTATCGGGTAACTACTAACCGGTTACATTTTGTATTCTCATTATAAAAATATATATCAAATAACTATAATGTATATGGAATAGAATAACTATATGTGTAAAAAATGGATGTATCATATATATACATATTTAATAATATAAAAGAAATTATATCAGGTATACAATCGGGTAAATGGGTACACTTTATCGGGTAATTGAGTCGGGTAAACGGGTATATCACTAAATCCCAAAACCGTCCCAAACCCGTGAAAAAGATATAAACTATTCCCAAACCCGTCCTAAACCCGATTAACCGACCCCAAACCCGTCCCAAATGTGTCGGGTTTCGGGTTTACTCAGCGGGTTCGGGTTTGATTGTCATCCCTAACCCACCTGCAATCAAACGTACACCTGGGAGACCAAGAAAGAACAAAATTAGATCAGGTGACGAGCCTAAAAAACGACAAAAATGTCCACGATGTGGTGAGTATGGACACCGTGAAAAGACATGCAAAAACTCAGCACCTGAAGATCCTACTCAACAACAAGCCTCAACAAGTAAAAGGGGACGAGGAAAAAGTACAAAAAAGACGTGAAAGTAATTAGTCAAAGATGAGCGGTTGGTTTCGAATTTTTGGTATCGTATTTATGTTTTTTGAACGGAAATTATTATGAACAAAATTTATATTTTTATTTTTATGAACGGAAATTATGTTTTGTACTTTTTGGTTTTATGTTTTTATCATTGTAAACAGGGGCGAAGTATAGAAGAATTTGGGTGATAATACATAAATTGGGTAAATATGTAATTGATTTTACATATTAGAGTGGGGAAATATGTAAATATTCATTTACAAGTTTATTAAAGGTAAAATAGTCATAAAAAAGAGTCATTTTAATGAAAAGGGGAAATATGTAATATATATCAGTTAGGGAGAAGAAATATGTAATTGATTTTATGGTTTGAGTAAATATGTAATAAAGCAGATTAGGAGGGTAAAAAAAAAAAAACCTTTTCTTTTCATCTTATTCGTCATCAAATGCCAAAAATTGATTCCTTTAGTTTACCAACTTTTCCCTAGTGTTTTTGAACTAACCCTTTTGATACTAATGATATATATATAATATTGGATGGTTTGTTGTCCAATTACTAAACAATACCTAAATGATAAGCCTATGGATGAGACATAAAACTTTTGAATGACGTTGTTGGTTTGTGGTGGAATTCAGTTTCTTCTTCCATTAACAAATGGACACTCAGTTTCAGATAGGATCACACCATCCACATGATGTGATTTCATTTCCATTACTTTAATCTTCTGATTAATAATACTAGTTGCCTGCTTTCTTTTCTTGTTGTGCTGAAATAATACAAACAAACTGCCTTTTCTCAGGTCGTAGAAAAGCGATCATGCGTGGCATGTTGAAAGTAAATCACGCGTGGCATCTTGAGAGTTATACGCGCTATCCATATGTCCCTCCAAATATAACCTATTGTTTTCATAAACTGGAAAAGAGTTCTAGTTTCTCATTACAAATCAAGTAAAGGAATAGAACCTGGTTTTTCTTATCAGTATTATACTACATATACATTTACTGATTTACAAGTTGGGGGAATAGTGCCAGACAGCTGTCTGCCACTCCTCCCAACTTGTAAATTTATATGTAGTATAATACTTATAGTTTTTGTCATTGGTTTTGTTTTTTTTTTCTTCTCGTAGCCAAATTACGATTTTGCCCTCAGTTTAAATTTACATTTTTGCCATCGTTTTGTTTTTTTTCTTGTAAATTACGATTTTGCCCTCAGTATAAAATTACAGTCATGCCATCGTTTTAGTGGGGAATAATGTCAGGAAGCTGCCTGGCATTTCCCCATTGGTCCAGCCAAATTACAATTTTAACCCGTTTAAATTTACCGTTTTGTCATTGGTTTAGTTTTTTTCTTCTCCTAGCCAAATTATGATTTTGCCTTCAGTTTAAATTTACAATTTTGCAATCGTTTTTTTCCTATAAAAGTACAATTTTGCCCCCAGTGTAAAATTACAGTCATGTCATCATTTTTTTTTACAAAACTTTCCATGGAGGGGAATAGTGTCAGGCAGTTGTCAGGCATTTCCTCATTGGTCCAGCCAAATTACAATTTTTCCCCGTTTAAATTTACAGTTTTGCCATTGGTTTTTTTCCCTCCCAGCCAAATTATGATTTTGCCCTCAGTTTAAATTTACAGTTTTGCCATCATTTTTGTTTTTTATCCACGGTAAAATTACGATTTTCTCACAAGTGTAAAATTACAATCATGCCATCGTTTTAGTTTTAGTTTTTTTACAAAACTATGATAGTATTTTGTTTTAATTGGTTGGTTCGATATAATTTTTATTCGTGTTAGGTGGCTGTCTGGCACACGCTCATTTCTGCTGAAAATTTGCAATTTCGTCCCCAGTTTAAAATTATAGTTTTTCTATCATTTTAGTTATTTTTTTTAACAAAAGTATGGTAATGTTTTGTTTTAATTGGTTGACTCGATGTATTTTTTTTAAGATTGTGTTATGAGTAGTATGTACAAGTAACCGAAACAGACGTACATGTTATGAGAGAGAAATATTCCGCTTAGTGCCTCGCAACGCGGGCGGGGAAAAACCTAGTTGTGGAACAAAACATAATGTCCGGTTTCAGTTAAACCAAATAAACCTAGTTAAACAATCGAAGAAATGGTTAACATAAGAAAGATGCCACGGTCTAACTATAAATCGGTCTAGGCAAAATTTATCAAACCAACTTTCATCTCACAAAAATATAAAGTCTATACTTTTATAAAAATTAAAAAAAAAATCAAGGTTTATAAAAAGTGTGGCCCGTGAAAATGAATGGAAAAAAGTCTTCCTCAAATGGAAATATAATTGTATCTTAAAAAGAAAATCCACCCATATAAGGAAAGCATATGTATAGTCAAAATCAAAAACTTTCCTATATGCTTAAAATCGGGTTTTTAAAGTAGTAAAGACGCGTGTTTTAAGTGTATCGAAAGGGTGCAATGACCCTAACCTTGTATAACCAAAAATACTTTTAGTCTGATTCAGAGTTGACCACGACTAATTTCTTTAATCCTCTGTCGTCTATGGGACTTGAACCCAAGACCTTCATCTTCCCAACTTAGGCGTTTTAAAGCACCACCCCATTGATAGTTGGACCATGTATCCACCGTGTTTGGTTTAACAATCTTTTTCATGAATGTGGTTTTACTTGATGCTTGCATATTATAACCTCAATTTTTTTAATCATCTTGAGTGCCAAATATGTACCAGTCTTGATAAAAATAACATATTCACCCTTCAAGATCTTACATGCTTATATGAAATAGGAATATCAGTGCAGCATTTTTATGCCTTGGTTAGGGCTGCAAACGAACCAAACGAACACGAACAAGACCTTGTTCGCGTTTGTTTGTTAAGAAATATGTGTTCACGAACTGTTCATGAACACTTTTCGAACAAGATTTTATGTTTGTGTTCGTTTGTTAAGGAAATGAACTTTTTTTGTGTTCGTTTGTGTGTGTATGTTAATTTTAAGAATGAACGATAACGAACGTTGATGAACACAAATAAGCACAAACTAATGTTCATGAACACAAATGGAAACACACAAACATAAACAAACATTCATCAACAGAATATTAATACACCGACACTTATTAAATATTTTATTTGTCGAAGTTTAGAAATATTTAAATTAAATATAAAAACCAATGTTTTAAAAACCGGTTTTTAAATCGAACCGGATTAGGCTAAAAAATGGTTCAACCGGTTAAACCAGGTTGTACCGAGCGGTTCAACCGGCAGTGGCGGAACTAACCCAAAAAGTTAGGGGTATCCTAATATTTTTTTTAGGATCAGGGGTATCCTTTATATAACAGAAACGGAGTTGAGATGTATTTTTACACTACGGAAATGGAGTTAAGGGGTATTTTTACACTACGGAGACGGGGTTGAGGGGTAGCCCGTGCTACCCCTATTTGTGCTATAAGTCCGCCACTGTCAACCGGTTTGACTAGCTAACTCTATAATTTCATAAATTACAACATCTACTCAAAAGTTAATCCAAAAATACATTATTACATATTAAAAGATGATCCAAAAGTAAATCCATAATAAAAAATAAACCAAAAGATAATCGAAAATCATTTAATTTTCCAACAAACTCTTTTAAATGAAAGTGTTCGATATGTTTAAGCCATTTGAGTGTTGAATACATCACGTTCACGATTGCATAAAAGATGAAATTCACTATCATCGCCATCCTCATCAACTAGAGGATACCTATTTTCGTTTCATACAATATTAAATAAGAACTTTTAGTTACGAATAATCATAATATATAAAAATTACGTAAGATAAGTAACATATATAATAAAAATAAGTAACAACCCAAGCTAAAATAACATTGGGCCAGTACCGGTATTAAGTTTCAAACCAGTATACCGGATTTTACCGCCGGTACAAACCTTATGCCGTTTCACTTATTTACCGGGGTGTTTCGTACCGGATTTACATCTGGAAACGGTAATACCGGTATAACCGGCCGGTATTTAACGGTTTTTAAAACATTGATAAAAACTAAAAACACTATGAACTATCGAACACAAACGAAAATGTTACTGAACGTTCACAAACATAAATGGACGAACACAACATCCATTCATGTATGTTCATTTAACTAAACGAACGAAATTTCTTGTTCGTGTTCGTTTGTTTAATAAACGAACGAAAACAAACAAACTTCCTGTCGAACGGTTCACGAACTGTTCGTCGAACGTTTGTTTCATTTGTAGCCCTATTCTGGATCCATGATGATTACAACAGACATAAAAACTTTATAGCAAAATAACCCAAATATGGCAATGGTCTTTTAAGTTTTTAGTCACAAAGTTAGATAACCAGATACATTTACTCAAATGCAAATTTTGAATAACTAAAGACAAGCACGCGCTCAGATCGCGACATGATAGAACTATATTGGTCATTTTACGCACCTAGAATTAGCTAAACAACCGAACCGAAAACTTCTTAGAGCCTAGGAGACTGGGTAGCGCTGTAGCTAGAGCAGCTGCTTACCTTAGAAGACAACCTTTGATGTTTCACCAGAGGGACTAAAGATTGAACAACGTCTGCAATTAACGGCCTGTAATCTGCTTCTGACTGAACACACATGGCTGCTATTGCTGCCACCTGGACAATTTCCTTCATTGTATATTGACCTTCTAGTGTGGGATCCATAATCTCAATAACTTTATCTCTATCTGTCAGACGGGGCAGAGCCTGGTTCACAAATCAACATGTCTTAGAGCTCCATACGGGAACAGGTCCGATGGAATCGAAATAACACGAACACGGGCATGCTCGTGTTCGTTCATTTAACTTTAATTTAACTTCAACCGAGCACGAACATATAATTGAACACGTTAGTTTGTTCATGTTCGTTTATTAAGAATATGAGCATGTTCATGTTCGTTTATGTTCGTTTTTTTAAATCCTAAACGAACAGTTCACGAACATAAACAAACAAACTTATACAAACATAAACGAACATAAAGTAGATCTTATATATAAATTAGTGATTAATTACGATAAATTCAATTCAAAGCCTGTTTTCTATTATTAGGAAGCCCAACTACTAAGAAGTTATTTTTATGTAAGTAGTTAGAAATCCCGTATAATGTTTATAGTTATATAAATAAAACTACTTATGTATTTATTAAAATTTAAATGAACATAAATGAACGGTAAATGAACGAACATTAACGGACGTTCACAAACATATATGAACGAACAAAACGCTTGTTCATGTTTGTTCGTTTAATTAAATAAGCGAACATTGATGAGCTTTCCGTCGAACAGTTCATGAACAACGTTCGGTTCGTTTACAGGCCTAGGTGGGTCGAACGAGTTGAAAGTCGCCAAAGTCTACTTTTAATGTATACAACCTCCTACATAGCTTTTTGTTCAAATATTTTAATAACCACAGGTATATTGTTTTAGTAATGATAACTAACGTGTTAAGTATTCAGAAAGAAAAATAAAATGTGTGCGGGTCAACCCGACTCTGACTCGTCTAACAACGTAGTAAAAATGACATGTTTGTATGCAGAAATGTAATGAAGTTCTCACCCAAGATACAAGAACAGCTTCTCCAGGGGGCCTTTTCATATCAACAGGAACTCGACCAGTGAGCAACTCGAGAAGAACAACCCCATAACTATACACGTCTGATTTTGTAGTCAGGTGGCCAGTGAGAGCATACCTTTAACAATAAGTAACCACAGTCTTTAAAATTAGAATCAAGGATTATGATGATTTGAAGATAATCCTTATGAAGGATTAGATGTGTTAATTCTTACTCAGGTGCAACGTATCCTTGGGTGCCCAATACTCGAGTGGAAACATGACCACCGGCTCTGTATGACCCGAGCTTAGCCAACCCGATATCAGAAACTTTGGCATGAAAACTGTTGTTGAGAAGGATGTTGCTGCTCTTGAAATCTCGGTGAATCACTGGAGGCGTAACGTGTTCATGCAGGTACTCCAAACCTTTTGCTGCTTCTAAAGCTATTCTCAACCGTATTTCCCACTCCAGTTTTGAAGGAAGAGCAGTAGAACCTGAGTTTATCAAGTAAAAAACCATCATCATCCAAAAGAATAAGCGAAGGATAATATGTTAGGGTTGTTTAATATAGAAACTCAAAACGATAATAAATCCTGTATCATGTCAGATGATCAGGATTCGCAAAACTTTGCCAGATATAGTGATTCAATTTAAACATGATACGTATTAATGCATCAAAGGTCTATGTGTTTATCAATTATAAATACATGTTCACGTTTAAGACGGATCACGGGTATACAACCATCGTTTCTAGGCCTATTCAACTCTACACTTGTATTCTCTATTGCAAAACTAAACCAGCAAAGTACTACTACCTTCACCTTTCAAAGTGCAAAATTTTCATTTATACAGTAGTCGTAAGCATTTACATTGGTATCACGATGCACTTCTTAAAGGGATGTGTGATTTACTTGAAAGAAGCACATGAGGAGGTGAAATACTTGATAGATTAGAGATTTAAGTGAAACTTTAACTAAGGCATCTAAAACACTTTGTAAAAACATCGAGCAGGTCATTAGAGTTGACAAACTCAGTCACAATGATAATATCAAGAAGCTTTTCTCTGCCGAAGTGAACCAATTTTAACGGGCTTTGCACTTTCATTAAAAACTGGGTTAGCGGCAATGTGTAGTGCAGCTTCGAAACATACAAGCTTCATCAAAGAAATCCTGTGAAACTTTAATTCTTTAAGAAGTTGTCTGACCTATACAAGCTCACAATGAATTAGTGCCTTAAGCCCTTTTCTGTTTGCGGTTATCCTAGATGAGTTGACAAAGTTAATTCAGGAGGTTGTTCCGTGGTGCTTGCTTTTTGCGGATGATATTGTGTTAGTTGCGGATAGTAAACAAAGTCTCAATGACAGCGTTAGAGGGTAGAGGTTTAAGGATTAGTCGATCTAAGACCGAGTACTTGTATTGTGACTTCAGTGGCGTAGGCAACGACGAGGACATTCAGATCACAATTGATGGTCAAGTGGTTCCGCAGGTGGTTAAGTTCAAGTATTTAGGATCTTTTCTTCAGAGGGATGGGGAGATAGATAATGACGTTGCCCACCGCATCCAAGTCGGATGGTGTAGGTGGAGAGCCGCCACTGGGGTTTTGTGCGATAGGAGGTTTCCAATTAAATTGAAAGGGAAATTCTATAGGGTGGAAACTAGACCTGCTATGTTATATGGGGCCGAGTGTTGGGCCATTAAGAAAGTACAACCACGCAAGATGGAGGTAGCAAAAATGAGATGCTACGGTGGATGTGTGGCAAAACAAGGTTAGACCGGATAAGAAATGAAGTTTTTAGGGAGAGGTTAGGAGTAGCTAGTATAACAGATAAGATAAAGGAGGGAAGATTGAGATGGTTTGGGCATGTGAAGAGGAGACAGACGATAAAGCCAGTTAGGGTGGTTGAAGCACTTAAGGTGGAGGGGAAGAGGAGTAGAGATAGACCCAAGATTACTTGGGATGAGCGGATTAGTCCGGATTTACTAGGATTGCACCTCTCTGAGAACATGGTCCAAGATAGGATCGCGTGGAGACATCGGATTAAGGTTAAGGATTTCTAGGGGAAGATACAGTTGTGTTTTAGGTGTGGTGTATGGTCGTAGACATGCTTACATGTTAGGTGGAACTTGCATGCGCTTCTCATCTTTTATCTATGTGTATAGGTTGTTGGTGATGTGATATTTGTCTTGTTTTACCATGTACTCTTTCACCACTCATGCTATATTGGTAGCTTCATACGCATACAAGGGCGATGCTTTGAAAGGGCCAGGAGGGGCGCCCGACCTCCCCGAACTTTTTGGCCAGTAGTGTTATATATGTAGTTTTCGTATAGAAATTTTTGGGTATATACATTTTCGACCCCCCCCCCCCCCCCCCCCCCCCGGTTTTATAGAAATTTTTTGGTACATACGTTTTCGACCTCCCCGTAAAAAATTTCAAGCTTCGCCACTATACGCATACACACACACCGCATGTGCTATTTATATATTTGTTAGATTTTTGGAGCCGAGGGTCTCACTGGAAGCGGTCTCTCTATCCTCAGGGGTAGAGGTAAGGTGTGCCTACATCCCACCCTCCCCAGACCCTACCAATAGCTACGCTATTGGTGGGAATTTACCGGGCTTGGTTAATGTTGTTGTTGTTGTTGTTGTTAAAGAGAAAAACAGAAGAACAAGAAGGAAGAGAGAACTTTTCCATCTGAACTAATCTCCTTTCTACCCCATCTGCTCATCTCTTGAACTTGGAACTAATCTACTTGATATTCTAACTGTAAGGTGGTCAGCTTGTTTGTGTCTAGTTTCAACGAGTTCAGGCTGGTTTTGGCGCTGATCAGACCAACGTGCTCGCCTTGCGTGTGTTAGAGGCACCTAGCCACCTAGGCCTTGCCACGTGCTCGCCTTTGTCTAGTTCCAACGAATTCAGGCTGGTTTTTGCTTGTTCTTATATTAACCATAGTACCATAATACCATACCAATGAAAACTTGTTGATGTGAGTTTAGCCAGAAAAGTAATAAAATGTTAGGTTAGCATGTATCATGCCATTGAAAGCCTTTCAAAACTATAGCTAGTCATCTTTTAACCAGCTTAAAAGTTCACTTTCTGGTATATTTATCGATTTAGGTTACTTCGATTTACTCAGTTTTCTCTTATGAAACAAAAATAATCAAAAAAGGTTACAGTTGTTCAGATAAACAATAACTAAACTGCATGATTTTCAATTGCAAATCAACACCAAATTTAATGATCAATTTTATGCAAGAGATCTTTATGGTAAATCTAACTCAAACCACTAACTATCCATCACATCATCACTAGATAACTGTCAGCAACTTCATTACTTTACTCAACCAAAAAGTTCCCATAAAATGACCAAAAGAAAAAGGTTAAGATGGAATCTGAAAAACTGGCATGAAAGGAAAATAACAATGCTTACTTGCTTTAGGATAGCAACTACATACCTTTGATTGGATACAAATGTTCTTGGAGACCACCATTAGCCATAAAATCATATACCAACACCCTGTGGTGACTCTCAGAGCAGTAACCAATCAAAGCAAGTAAATACGGTGAACGCAACCTACTCAGCATTTCCACCTGGACAATTAACAAAAGAACACTTCCTTTCAAGTTCTCATTTTGAAATTTGAACAACTGAACTTATTCGATTATCGTATAGCTAAGATGGGATACTTGTTATTATCATCTCATATCGCCTAAATAAAAGATCCATTCGAATATAAAAACTGCAGATTTCACCATACTAACCTCCACTCTGAATTCCTCTTCTCCCTGTTTTCCAGCCTGATCCATCAGCTTCACAGCTATCTTTCTTCCATCTTGAAGCACACCTCGGTAAACCGACCCAAACCCACCCTGCCCAATCACATTGGATTTTCCAAACCCACCAGTTGCTGAAAGTAGCTGCTTAAAGGTGAAGATTTGAAGTCCTTTCTCAATAACAACTTGAGTTTTTGATTGATTATTGCCTTTACCATCAGAGCCAGTCCCTTCTAAAAAATATCAATAAACAAATGATTTTGTAGGTAAAGACTAAAGAACAAGCTTTAATTATAGTGTTGACCAATATCAATCATTATGTCAAGAATCCGTAAATAATCCTGAGTCAGTCCAAACAAAAAACACTCACAGGCTATCCAGACACCATTAACGCATCACAAGAGCCATACATATGAGAGCGAAAATGGTCATACGGTCGTATAGCATATAGACTGATGATACATCATACGGGCCATAATGTTTTGTGCAGGGCATATGATTTCCTGTCACCAAATCTCTACGTCCCATATGATGTGTCCACCGACCAAAAAAAGTGACCAATGTGACCACCGATAAAGCCATACATCCCGCCCGTATGACTATTCTAGCCCTATCATACTGCCTGTATGATGATGTCACCTGAAGAACGCTAATAACATCCTGCCAAATTAGGGTACCAAACCGGTACAGTACCACAGTACAGAACCACCATAATCTGTACGGCATTCGGTTTTGCATTTCTACTCATTTTCGGTATTTGTACGGTTGTTTTCATTATTTTCAGTTTTGGTATTTTCAGCACACCTAGTGCAAAACTACTGAAAAATACCAAAATCGACCTGTACCAAAACCGAAAACCACAAAAATGAATACCGCGACAGTACCAATGTTATTGGATCAGTATCGGTTCGGTACGATACCAGTAATAGCGAAAAAATTGGCACCAATCTAGTCGGTACTGTATTCGGTTTGTGTTTATACTCATTTTAGAGTATTGGGTTTGTGTTTTTACTCATTTTCGGCAGAGATGGCGCAAAATTACTGAAAAATACCGAAATCGACCCCCCCCCCCCCCCCCCCCCTACCAAAACCTAAAATCAGAAAAATGAATGTTATTCGGTGGGTAACTTTTGAGTAAAACAAATGTTGATAGCTATGCCTAATAAATAGAGACACAAATGCAGATCTATAAAAATACCTTTGGGTTTGGGGGTTTTCAAGAAATTGGAAAGCTTGTTGCGTATATAGCAGTAGTAACTGAAAGCAAGGAGCAATAAAGCGAGGGTGAAAGAGGCAAAGGCCATTATTATAAAGAGAGCTGTTCTGTCGCGGTTCTTGTAGTAGTCATCTGGTGATGGATCATCCATGGAGCCCTAACTAACTAAAAGAGTGAAGTCAGGTAGTGGAGGAAAATGGTTAGGGGAGAGGGTGGAAAAGGACAAGAAGGCATGAGTGAATGTCTACCGGTGCCTCTGACGGAAGTGCGTGAGGTTGTGGTGGCGCGGGAAACAGAAAAGATTCTCCTTGTATTGACTGAAAAAAAAAGTTTGATTTGAAAGAAAAGACACTAATAATATTATAATACTCATTTTGTATATTTTCTTTAATACTTACGGTGTTAGTGGTTAAACACTTTGGAGTGGCAAACCAAAAAACCGACCAATCAGAGCGCGTCATTTCAATCAGTCAAAAGTGTTTAAACTTTGCTGAAAAGTGTTGGCAATGGTTTAAACACTTGCTGAAGTGGTAAACTTTTTAAATTATTTTTTTTGTGCACTATTTTATTTAATATTAGAGTAAACTGCCATTTTGGTCCCTGTGGTTTGGGCACTTTTGTCATTTTAGTCCAAATCTCAAACTTTTTTAAATCTGGGTCCTGTGGTTTCACTTTTATTGTCATTTTAGTCCAAAATCCAAAAACCCCATATTTTGACTGTTGAAAGCTGATTGTTTTGTCCTTTAGTGTAGGGGCATTTTGATCATTCTGATTTTAATATTTAAAAAAAACTATTTTAATAATTCTAATAAATTCAAACAAAATTAGTTATAAATTATATAATATATGACTCTCTCTCTTTAAAACACACATACTCTCTCTCTCTCTCTAAAACACACATCCTCACCACCACCTCCGGCCACTTACCACCACCGCCTCCCGCACTTGCCACCTCCCACTCCTGCACAAACTTAATCCAAATAACGCATTTCACCTAAAATCTACACAATCCACAAAAAGGAGTTACTCGTTCCATACAACTGGAAGGCAAAACATCACCGATCTGAATTCAAAATCAACTAAACAAAACATCAATTTCAAAAGCAACTAAACAAAACATCGTTTTCAAATCAAGTGTAACAAATACCATACCGTTAATCAGATTAAAATCGCACGGAACAATTGAACAACACAGGCTCTGAATCTTCCATAAACACCCAACATCGTGAAATGCTTACCGGACTGACTTGCGATTGCCGTCGTCATCATCAGCGACATCAACATCGTGAAACCCTATCACCTGTAACTCCACGGTCATCAGAGACGACACAGGCTCCGCCGGTTCTCTCTCTCTCCTCCCCTGATTTCGTTATTGTGCCGCCGCTACCGGTCTGATTTGGGTGTGGGTGTGTGGTTATCGGAGAAGGAGGGGTGTGGGTGTGTATGGAGAGGTGGTTGTGGGTTCCCATCGTCGGAGCTCAGTCGAGAGAGAGTGGCAGAGGGTGTGGTGGATGTGGTTTGCAGAGAAGAAGAATGAGGCTAGGATTTTGTTATGAAAGGAGAAGGATGAGAGAGTTTATCTGTGTTAGTGAGAGAGAGAGAGAGAGAGAGAGAGAGAGTTATATATATAATATAATTAATTTTGTTTTAATTTATTAGAAGAGTAAATCAGAATGACCAAAATGCTCCTGCACTAAAGGACAAAATAATCAGCTTTCAACAGTCAAAATAGAGGGTTTTTGGATTTTGGACTAAAATGGCAATAAAAGTGAAACCACAGGGACCCAGATTTAAAAAGTTTGAGATTTGGACTAAAATGGCAAAAGTGCCCAAACCACAGGGACCAAAATGGCAGTTTACTCTTAATATTAATAAATGAAGAATAAATATATTAAATTAAAAAACAATAAACTTTCATAAATTAAATAAAAAACATCAAAATTACACTAAATTAAAAAAACAATAAAATTACATTAACTTGAAATAAATTAAACTAGTCTTCGTCGGAATCGACTAAAAGGTGGGGTAAATCTTGACCTGCGAGTTGATCTATGAGATCGTGTTTTAGTCTCCAATGCGTGTCTTATCCATCAACTCGCCCAACACCGTATCGTCTAGAGCGGGCTCGACCGGAGGATCCCGAATGTGCACCGGTGTTATCGCCTTTCCTTCATCTTTCAAAATCATGTTGTGTAAAATAATACACGTGTACACGACACTCCTAATTTTTTTAACGGATCTTGCTCGCATCGGTCGACTCAATAATACACCCCATTTCGCCTTCAAAACACCAAAAGCCCGTTCGACGTCTTTTCTTGTCGCCTCATGTTGCCTCTTGAATTTCTTTTGGTCTACTTCGTGAGGGTAAAGGATCGACTTCACAAACACGGACCACGAAGGGTAGATTCCATCCGCGAGCAAATAACCACGTTTGTATAAATGGTTGTTAACATAAAATGGACATTTTGGCGCGGTTCCATTTCGTTCCGTTAAAAATAAAGGAGGTTGTTGTAGCACATTGATATCGTTTTGAGAACCCGGTGGACCGGCAAAAGCATGCCAAAACCATAAGTCTTGAGAAGCAACCGCTTCGAGCATAACAGTCGAGTATTGGTGACCTCCTCGCATAAATTGGCCTAGATACTCTATCGGACAATATCGCCAAACGAAATGGGTGCAATCAAGGCTACCGAACATACCTGGAATGTGATGTTTTTCCTCATGAGCTTGGTATAAAAGTGTCATGTCGTGGCTTGTCGGTCTACGTAAGAACTCGGGACCGTATATTTTGCAAACCGTGTCGCAAAAAAATTCTAGGCACTCGCGGGAAGTTCTATCGGCCATATGCAAGTACTCGTCATTCTCGTCTGGAGTGTTACCAGTTGCGAGTTGTTTAATAGCCGATGTCACCTTTTGCAACGGCGTAAACCCCTTCCTACCTCGCGTATCGGGGGCCTCTTCAAACCACGGGTCGTTCTTTACCACGTCGGCCATAATTTTTAGAAACAAACGTTTCGACATACGGAACCTATGTCGAAAGATATCTTCGTTGTACTTCGGGTCTTCGTCAAAATAATCCGCCATGAGTGTCTCATGCCCCTCCTCACATTGACGTTCAATATATCTCCTTCGGTTAGACGTGCCCGTGTCTTGAAGTTCGGCTTCTTCGATGAGATTTTGAAAAAAAAATGCTACTATCGGATGAATCGTCGCTACTCATGGGTGGGAACCATAACTGGAGTTCATCCGCCATTTTGTTTTGTAAATGTTTGGGAAGGATTGGTGGTATTTTTTGGTTTGGTTGGGTATAAATTTGAAGGTATTTGGTTTTGGTTTTTGTTTGGTATTTATAATTTAATTTTTTAAAAGAAATTTTTATTTATTTTGAACGGTAATATTACCATTGAAAAGCCCACAGCGGTCAAAATTGGATCCTTCCCGAGTCGGCATGCCCTCCCCGCTTCACATGTTTTGCCGCGTCGGCAAACTGTTGGCGGCGGTGTTTGCCGATCGGCAAAACCGTTTGCCGACAAGTTTGTCGCTCCACTCCTAACACCCTTAACTAACATGGAACAAGGAGATGGGCCGGAAACTTTGGGTGTTATACATACGAGTTATATGAGTTAGACTAAATAACACAAAGTATACTTGGTATTTTTCACTATGAAATCAGTAAAAACTAACATTTATGTTCATGTTTTGCTACAAAGTATTACCTTTAACACAAAAGATATTAGTTTTCTTTGTTAACTGTCCTCACATGCATTGCATGTGAGGGTATTATTGTCATTTCTCATTCCCCATGCGTATTTTATATTAATTATTAATGTTTACATAACTCACCTTACCTACCCCCACCTCACTCTCATCTCTCTCTAGACTCTACAACCACCGCCACCACCGCCATGGCTTTCGGAAATAAAGCAGCTTGGTTTCGAAAATACACCACTCCATTAAACCTTGACAACTTAGCACTTAGCAGCCAAGTGTAGTGTGGCCGACTTCCAACTGATTGTCCGAACAAAATAAAGTCTTCCTGGCAACTTAGCATACATGTTACTCTTGCTTGGCTGGAAAGAAAAAATAAACTGAAGAATATTGTAGTGGTCGGATAAGATGAGATGATGACGGGTGATGATGCGAGATGATAGGCGGAGGTTACTGGTGGCGGTATCACCAGTAACGGAAACGGGTGTGACAACTGGCACAAAACCGGTAATTTCCGTACTATTTTAATTATTATTTATTATCTGCAATTATGTGCTTAAACGTCAACATTATGTGATTACTTGCTTTACATATGAATTCATGCATGTTTTATACTTCAAATATTGCTTTGTGCATTACATTAAGCGTTGCGTCAGAAATACTAGTAAACTCACCGGTAAGACACGTTGTGTCAGCACTTCCGCAGAAAACAATCAGACAATAGATTTAGTGCCTAGGAGTAGGTCCAACATCAAAAACATAGTAAAACCCAAGTGTGGATGCAAGGGTTAACAAATACACTTTCCGGAAACTAAAATATGCACTAAAAGACACCCGAAACTCACTTTAAATGCTGAATTCTGCAGAATTCAGCAAAAAAACAGCAAAAAACAACATTTTAACACCAAAATATTATGCAGAATTGATGTTTTAGTGTCCATAATAACTTACAAAGTGTCGGGAATTAAAACTGTCACAAAAGGTGCTTCATACCTAGTAAAACTGCGCAATTTAGCACTTTAACGAACCGTTAACTGAACGAACAACCGGACACTACCCAAAACATCAAAATTAGACTAGAAGTATTGTTTTTATGATATTAATCTAGTTATGGTAATAAAACACCTTAAAAATCATAAAAACACCTAAACACACTTAAACTAAGTTAAACCTTCTAGTTTACGCTTTAAACCTCCAACTTCCAACATTTTACAACTTATCCTCCCCCCCCCCCCCCCCTCATCCATGGCCGGCCCCATGGGCCCCACTCCTCTTTTGAATATAAAATTTGCTAATGTAGGCATGATATTGGACACAAAGTCTTGTGGATAAAAATGTGTTGTAAGTTCATTATAAAGATCCATAAGTAAGTTAAACCTTATTTTTCTCATTTCAAAAAAAAAAAAAATCACCAACTCCTTCCTCTCTTCCCTCTTGCTCTTGGCTCACATACAACCCACACACATCCACCATTTTCACTCCATTTTAAGGCAATCCAAGCTTGCTCCAAGGTGTATGGAGGCAATCTAAGGAGGCTACAAGTGCAAGGAGTTGAAGGACCTCTTTGTGGAGCTATTAACCTCTCATATTCATCATTCTTCAATTTCATCCTTCTTGTGCCACTTCCCTAGCCAATAGAGCTAGTTATAAGCTTCCTAAACACTATTTTAGTTCATGTTTATGTTATGTACAAGTCACACCATCTAACAAACTAAACTTTAAAAGATGGAGGATGTAAAAATCCAACATAATCATGAAGAAAACAAGTAATTTTAGTGTTGTTTGGTGTATGTGATGTAGTTGTTGTTGTTGAATCTTGTGTGTATGTTTAGATCTAGCATGTTAAGCTTGTTAGAAGCTTAGATCTAACAAGTTTAAGCATGGAAAGATCCATGGTTAAACTTGAAGATGAACTTGTGAAACGCTTATGTGAACTTGAAAGATGATTTTTGAAACATGATCTTGTGTTCTTGAACTCACAAAGTGTTATTTAAAACTAACTTTTGAAACTAAAATCCATGAAAAGTTTGTTAAAGGTTCATCATGAAGCTTGTTTATGAAAGATTTAAAGATGTTAAGTATGGATATTGAAAGATCCATGATGAAACATGGTTTTAAACATAAAAATCTTTCTAATGAACATAAAAATGGTTTTAGAACATGATTTTCAAGACTTTGAAACCATAAAACTCATGGATGGTTTGGTTAGTAAATTAAAGTTTCATAAAAAGTTTGTTTAAAATTTACAAGAACACTTGATTTTGAAAGACCATGGTATTTAAAGTGTAGATCTAAAAGACTACACATTTTTAGCAAAAATCAAGTTCTCCATAATGTTTTACATGAAGTAATTAGTATATGCTACTTGTGAAAACTGTTGGAAATTGTTTTTGGTGATGAAAAGAAAATAAACACATGTTTTGAAAACATGGGAAACCTCCATTTTTAGGGGAAACTATGTCAAAAATTTTATAAAATTTTGACAGTTAGAAAAATATAAGTTTTGGTGAAACTTATTCCCCAAAAATTCACATAAAAATATTTACCAAGGTTTCCTAATTTTTATATGAAATTTTAAGTTAAGAAATGATGATTTCTTCAAGTTAAAATTAATATTAAGTATGTATATTTTTAGGAGAAATATATATTTAGTGATCACCAAATTTTATGTTAAGTGTATATTATGTGTATTATATGTAGTAGTGTATTAGGAACTCGAAAAATACAATAAATACTCCCATGGAGTATAAATACCAAAATACACATACAAATATATGTGGATACCTAAGTATACAAGTATACAAAAATCCTCACAAGAAGAGTATATGGACAAATACAAGAAAATATATTTATATAAATATATTCCACAAACATATGGACTTTGGACAATTTTTGGACACAACTATATATATTTGGACAAATATATAACTATTACCAAGTAATGAAAATTATACAAAAATTGGGTGAATAACAAAAATAAATATATATATTCTCTCAAGCATGACAGAGTATATATATATTTCATACAAGTCTTAAAAATATATTATTTTTAAGAAATATAATTCCGGAAAGTAATTAAAATCAAAGTATTGGTTTTTTGGCAAATAATGTAAAATACACAAGTATTTACATAGAAATAGAAGTATACTTTCCTAAGTATACTTGCACAAAAATAATATTGAGAATATTATTTAACAAAATACTTATGGTTATTTTTGAAAAATAATATAAGTAACATATATGGACAAGTTAAAAATAAAGTTTATTTTTAACACTTATTATTTTGGCAAAGACTACATACACAAATATATAAATATATATTTACAAATAAATAATACAAATTCAAAGTGCAAAGACACGACAAACGGGCAAGACCCGACAAACAAGGGCACGACCCTCACAAAAGATGAACATACAAAAGACAAATACATAAACTTAAGATGGTGACTTGTACTTGTGTGATACAAGTCTAGTGACTAACGTACATAGAACACATATAGGTCACGACGCTTATGAACACAGCCGGTGAAGTTTACGACTCGAGTTAGCAAAACTATGAGTTCATGTCCCCACTTTTAAAACATTTACTTGCTTTCTAAACTTGGGGAAAATACATGTACAATGGTATGTAGAACACAAAACTAAGGAATGACACATAGATCATGTGACGAATAGGGTGACATAAGCACCATTAATCAACGTATACATTTAGACCGGGGAATGGAAAGGTTAGATCTAATGGATTTCAGGCAACCTCACTCTTGGCCTACTTCTACCAAAGAGTGCTTTTGTGTCTCAGTCGATCTCGACAAAAATGCCTAGGTTTGGTGGCTTCCTATGTCGTGACATATGTTAGTGGCCTTGCAAACCATTAGCGATCTCGTATTCCTTACATTTACAGAACACAGTTTACAGATACGTTTTACAAATTACATACCATGTTTTCATACAAGTATACAAACATTCGATACGAAAACTGCATGAATTCACACCAACTTTTGGTGACGATTTTCCAAAACTTACATGTATTTCAGGGAACTAAGTGGATGTGCGCGCGGTCCCTCCTAGCTCAAGGATGTTGTTTATGTTTTTAGTTATTTTGTGTCGCAGCTCCAATGCCACTTTTGTAGGATTTAGTTGCTATATCCCACCTCCTGTGGTGATATAATGATCAAAACCTTGATATTTGTTTTTGGAATGAAGATGTAAACTTTTCAAATAATTATCTTATGTCGTGTTGTAAACTTAAAACTTAACTGTCACACCCCCAAAATACCACATGCGGAAACCCCGCTAGGTGTGTGACGTACCAGGATCCAGCCACCAATCACATTGAACTAATATCAAGATATTAAATAAAAGTTCCATTTATTAAGTTAAAACATTCTCAAACATAATTCAAGTTTAACGTGTTCAGCGGAAGCATAAAATAATTCATCGTACATGTTTCAAACCAAGTATATGAAAACCAATAGTCTTGACTCATATTTCCCAAAAGTTCGACCCATGACTACTCCAGCAATCCCAGACAGCAAGTTCCTTGTCCAAAGAATCTAACGACCTGCGAGCATGCAACAAGTGTATCAGCGAAAGCTGGCGAGTTCACAGTTTTACAAAACGTTTGGTTACCAAGTGTTTAGTCCAGTTTAATAACAATTCCGAAAATAATGTTGATAATAACTCGAGTACCGTACAAGATGGCGACAGTTTGTTTACCCGTCCCCAATGCCCACTATCTAAGCATTGGTCATGATTAAGGTCATTAGATCACGTCCGTCCTCTCAGGCACGGTGTGAGGTTGCCAAGCCTAATAGCGCTCTCAACTAATACCCCGTTACCTCTCAGGTAACTGTTCGGTAGAAGATGGGACTTAAGGTGATAGGAAATGAGTGTATTATCCAACATCCCAGTTTTTACCCAGAAAAGACTTATTCCTCTCAGGAATACCCAATTGATTGTCCCACCCACCGGGACGCATGCTCAAGAGAAGTGAACTCACCTTGGATTTGCCCGGTAAGACTAGTTACTTGATTAACAATTGGTCAAATACGTCCTAACATAGTTTACCGACAACAATCAGTTTCTTAATCTCAACATACACATCATACCATATAAGACTCACATAACGTACACACCATATCATGCGAGTTTACAAACACGTATCACATACAATCCAAAATGTCAAGTGCCTAAGTATGCGGCCCAGTTACTCCAGGCCCATCAAATTTTACGATTACTTATCAAGTTGTGCAATTGGGTCTCGAGTTGTGGGCCAATGTGCGATCGAATAGTGCCTAAGGCCCAGCTGTGCACCAAGCCTAAATGGCTTGTGCGACTGCCACCCGGTTGTGCGATCGAGTCTGGGTTATGCGATCCACACTAGGCCACATCCCAACAACTTGTGCGACCCCACCAACAGTTCGGCCCAAGAGTCTATTTGTGCGATTAGACTACATGTTGTGCGAGCCATAACACTTGTGCGACTCGGTGTTCTTGTGCGATCAGGTTGGCTTGTGCGACCAAGCCAAATCTCCAATTCGGTTACACTATTTCCATAATTACAGCCCAACAACTTCTCAATCAAGTTGCACAAAATTTGAAACAGTTATTCACAAATCCATATACTCAAATTATCATCTCATGATTAATTCCATCATCCTTATTTACAATGAATCAATCAAACAAATATAATTCAAGATCCATACACCAAACTAACACACCCATGAACATGTTATACCACCAAGTCATCGATCATCCACATAACACAAGCCCTAGTTTTGATTAACATCAATCTACCACCAAGAACACTAGTAATTTCTATGATACATTCATATTGTCACAAGTGTACTCATGTTTCCTTAACATACATTCATGCAGGTTATCATTATTCATATCATCTATTACGTTTTTTAGCAACAATCCTAGATCGACATGATCGCACATAGTCCAACATAATCAAACAAGATTAAAACAATTCTATTCATACTAACCGAGAGATGTAGGGTGCCTTTGATTGCTTGGATGAGAGAGGAGTGGTGCTACACGATGAAGGGGTCTCGATGAATGAAGGAAGCTGCCGTCGAGTTCGAAGAGAGAGGAGAGAGAGTTAGGGTTTGTTGTGTTTGTGAAATATGTTAACTAAAGAGGTTACACACAACTCCTATGTGTGTATGCGCATAAGGTGTAGACCGGGCCTAGCTTTGGGCTAGTGAAATGGGCCGTAGGCAAGTAAGCATAAGAGGTGAGGTGTTCGGCCCTTAACCAAGGTGTGCGACTCAACATCGGCTCATACGTTCATAAAACATTCACATAACATTCACATAATTTATAAATTTGTAATCAACCACTTATGATCAAACATTTACTAGATAACATACACGCAAGTAACAGGGAATTAGCATAATAAAAGGCTCTTCAAATTACGGGTTGTCACATCATCCCCAACTTGAAAGAAATTTCGTCCCGAAATTTGATAAGCAGTAATAGAAAAGTGGAGTGGTAGCTCAAGATGATTGTGGATTTTCCTCAGGTGCCACATCATCCCCAACTTGAAAGGGAATTTCGTCCTGAAATTCATCAGTTGCTTCAGGACTTGATTGAGTTTTGAATAGCTGGGGATACTTGAGCTTCATCTGATCCCCGCGTTCCCATGTGAACTCCGGTCCACGCCTTGAGTTCCAATGAACTATCACGATTGGTGTGACAACCCTCAAAATTTCATGTATCCGTACGATTAATTAATGTTAATTAAAGTGCTTGATGTCTGTGCTGAATTACTTAACTGCTTTCTGATTACTGTGTCATACTTATATGTGCTTGTAAACATACTAGTCTTGTGCAGAAAATTGACTAAATAATCATGTATGCTTTCCCAAGTGTTGGGAATTAAAAGTGTTACAAAAAGAAACATAAAAGACACTAAACGATATAGCTTAGCATTTGAACGAAACGATATCTAACCGAACAACCGGACATTACCCGGAACACTGAAATATTGCAAAAATCATTGTTTTTATTTTTCTGAACTAGTTATGGTTCCCGTACACCATAACACCCACCAAATATCTAGTAACTAACTCAAGTAAACGTACACTTGATTTCTAACTAATAAGTAATCAACTAGTTACAATTTTGCAATTAACCCCCCCCCCCTTCTAGCCTAATCGACCACATGTCTAAAGTGGTGGGATTTCTTTGAATTTTTAATTAAGATATGTTTGTACTCTAAGAAACATTTTATCCAAGGGATTATGTTGTAGTATGGATTATAAGAATGCAACATGGACCTAACTTCATTACTTACACACATCAAAACACAACACAAAACTCTCTCTTCTCCTATCTTGGTTCGGCCGAGATCAACAACCCCACAATCACCATCATTCAATTTTCTTCATTCAATTCCAAGCATACTCAAAGGTGTTAGAAGGCGTACAAAGGAGCTAGGAGTTTTCGGAAGTTCAAAGACCTTCTTCGTTTGCTATTAACCACCTCATTTCTTCTCTTGATCTTCCCTAGCTTAAAAGCTAGTAGTAAGTCTCTTGAGTCCTTGTTTATTCCATGTTTATGGTGGTTAATAGTTATATTAAGATGATATCTCAAGAACACTAAAAGATCATGTGCAAAAGTCTTGAACATAAAGCTAACTTAATGATGAAATATTGTTAAAATGAAGAAGTAATGTTAAGTATGAAGTTGTTTTGTCATGTTGTTGATTTCTGGATGTTTATTTGATGATTACTAGCAATAGGATGGTTAGTCATCATGTGAGACTTGTTAAGTTATGATTGAAAACATGGCTTAATAAGTTAGGGATGATTATGTGTACATGAAATAATCATCCACTAGTGAAAACATGAACTTGAAAATAGGATGATTTTCTTGAAAAATAATAAACCAAGTAAACTAGTAATCTTGTAAATCCAAGTCTTAAGGATGATTTTTCTAAACAAACCAAGTCAAAAAGACGGATCCTTGAAAGGTCATGATTCTTACACTATTTTCGAAGGAAATGAGTTTATAAGCACTAGTAAGATAAGAAAGTGTTGGAAGCAAATATTTTCGTAAAATAAGTTCACAAGTTGTGAACATCTAAAGATCCCGAGAATAAGATTTTAACGAAAGAAAACACACTTAGGAGGGTAACTAAACCCACTAAACACCCTACTAAGTTACTACGCGTTTTTTACGAAAAGCCAAGTTCATGTTATTGTGTAAAGTGCATTGTTTTTGCACTTGGTTAGTGTAATGCTGTTTAATAAATTGTTGTTGATTGATTGAATGAATTTTTGAAAAGAAAATGATATGCTAATAAGCATGGACACCTCCGTTTACAAAGGAAACTCTGGCGAAATTTTCTATAAATCCCAACACTTAGAAAATATTTTTCTAAACAAGTGTTACAAGTATATTTTATAACTTGTGTTTCGAATATAAACTTCGCCATAATATTTGTGACGAAAATACAAAGTGCCGGGGGTTGATTTTATAAATAAAATGGTTAAATATATATTTAGAATATATATTTTATACTAGGACACTTGTGTGGAATACTTGTTTATTTTGTGAGATAGTTATATTATTTTAGGGTAAAATAGTATAACTTAACAAAGTACCTTGACATTAGAATTGTGTGGTACCTAATAGAAGTAATGAGTAGATAAACCGTACGTAGGATACTTGTTATGCATGAGAAATTGATTGTTATCTGTACTTTATTAGGACGTGCTTGATTTCTGATTATTAGAGTAACTAATCTAACCGAGCAAACCAAGGCGAGTTCACACCCTCTACAAGGCATGGGATTCCCGGTGGTTTGGGAATGGGTTAAAGAATTAAAACGGAACCTACATATCCTCCTTGGGTAGGATATGTATCGCCATCCTCCATAGGTAGGATGCCAATATTAATCCTGCGTATTCTCCTTGGGTAGAATACGTACGTTCGTCCTCCTTGGGTAGGACAACAACCTTAAAACTTACTAGACAAAACTCTATCATTAAGTCCCTCATTTTATATCGACTTAATCCCCGAGACCAATGGCGAGCGGGTCATTAGTTAATAGCGCTATTAGGTTTAACAAACCTCACACCGTGCCGTTCGGACGGGCGTGTACTAATGGACTATGGCAAACTGTCAATGATGATAGACATTGACGTAGGGCATAACTATTGTTAATCAGTTGTCGATATGGTAACGGTCTAGTGGTTCACATGGGGAAGCCCCCACTGATTATGGATATGGTTTGGATAATAAAGAAGGAACTGGTTAATCATACTTTCAACTATGGGGTAACCCCCACGGCAAATAAGCCAGCGAAAGACAAACCATGTTTTCGGAAACAACGTAAAGCTAAACAACCAACCGTGAACTCACTCAACTTTGTTGTTAACTCGTTGTTACATGCCTTACAGGTCGCTAGATGCTTATGGAGCTTGCACGTGGAGGAGGTCATTGTGGGATGCGGACTGTTATGTCCCGTGCTTAATAATTGAACTTTATAAACTTATGGAACTTATGTTTTGGGTTTTATCTTTAATGCTTCCGCTGTTTAATTTGAACTTGGTTAACTAGCTTTTGGTCACCAATTGTATTGTTGATGGTTTTATTTACTTAATTACATTGTTCAATATGATTGGTGGCTCGATCCTGGTCACGTCACGCCTCCAAGCGGTGATACTCCGCATGGTGGATTTTGGGGGTGTGACAATTGGGATTCAACTGTGTTTACGGACCTTAACTTCCCGATCCATAATTTCGATGGGTTCTTCCACAAACTGCAATTTGTCATCGATTTTCAGTTCTTGAAGTAGTACCACAAGTGTTTCATCGGACAAACACTTCTTTAATTGCGAAACATGGAAGACATCATGAACGTTACCTAACTCAGCAGGTAACTCGAGCTTGTAAGCTACTTTACCAATTCGCTCCAAAATTTTGAATGGCCCGACATAACGCGGATTAAGCTTGCCGAGTTTCCCCAAACGTAACACACCCTTCCACGGCGGGACTTTCAACATAAGACAATCGCCTACAGCGAACTCCTAGGGTTTCCTACGCTTGTCAGCGTGGATTTTCTGACGGTCGTGCGCTGCCGCCATACGATTCCTGATCTGGACAATCTTTTCTGAAGTTTCAAGTACAAGTTCAGTACCCGTGATCTTACTGTCACCCACTTTAGCCCAACAGTGTCAGACCCCAACCGATGGCGGAAACATCGGGGTGCGGTCTGGGTATTCTGATACTACAGGAATTTCCTTAAGTTCCTTACCTTTAGTGTTAATGATTACTGAAATCATATACACTATTCCTTGCTTTCGTTCATAACCAGCAACTTTCATTAATGAAATGAACTTCATTGGTTTACGCGGCTTATCCCCTGTAATCATAATTACTTCCCCTGGGGGTGTATTGATTTCTATGGAGTTCTTGTCACAGAGGATTCACGCATGGTTGGCTACTAACCAATCCATTCCTAGCACGACATCGAATCCAGCTAGATTCATAGTTAGCAGGGTTGCTGAAAATTTGTGGCCTGAAAGTTCTATCTTTCCTTCTTGAAAAACCTTATCTATGTTAACAGAATTACCATCTGCTGTTTCTACCGTATAAATCTACCTAAGTTTGGTTAAGGGTAGCTTAAGAGCTTGGCAGAATGAAGTATTTATAAAACTTTGTTTGCACCAGAGTCAAATAATACTTTAACATAAAAGTCATGTACCAGAAATGTACAAGCTATTACATCCGGAATCAGATCGGCTTCCTGCGTGGTCAGCTGGAAGGCTCTTGCGTTCTTCTTATTAGTTCCTTCAGCAGGTTTGGCCTTGTTGTCGGCTGGCTTGACTATTTTCGGGCAGTCTGGCCTGAAGTGCCCTGCTTCGCGGCAGTTGTAGCAAATCGTTGATTTCTTCCTCCCGCATTCTTCTTCTGGGTCCCCCGGTCTACTGCAGAAATTGCAATACCCTCTGCATTTCCCAAAATGCTTTCTTTTACAGGTACTGCAAAATGGTGGGGCGGAGGACTGACCAGTTCCCTTTTTCTTGAAATTGCTGCTAACATTACCCCCACGGAATCCTTGGGTAATTTTCTGAGCCAAATCCTTTTTCATGTTTTCTTCTCACGTACGTACCAGCCCGTCGGTCAAGGTGTTGGCTAATTCCACCGCATCGTCAATTGTGCGGGATCTCACGGCTTTAATGATATCCCGAATCTCGCTAATTAAACCCCAAATATAACGAGAATTAAGTACCGGTTCCGGCGAAGCCAGAGTTGGTACAATTCTGGCATACTCGAAGAATTTCGAAGTATACCCTCGACAATCAACATCCACCATTCGGTGGCTCAAGAACTTATTCGCCATTTGCTCCTTTTCATATTCGGGGCAGAATTTCCTTTCCACCAATTGCTTAAATTCTTCCCAATTCATGGCATAAGCCATGTCACTTCCCTTGGATTGCAACACCGTATTCCACCATTCTAATGCCTCTTCCTTAAAGAGGTGAGAAGCATACATGACTTTATCTTCCTTGGCGCATTTACTTATTTTAATTACTGCTTCAGTTTTCTCTAACCAACGCAGTGCAGCAGTCGCCCCTTCATTGCCTGCAAATTCAACAGGTTTACAGGCAAGAAATTCCTTATAAGTGCAACCGGGTGTTGCAACTTTCATTTTCTTAAGTATTGGGGCTTGAATCACGTTGTTGTCATTGTTGCCGCCTCCGTTAACACTGCTACTGAAATTATCGTCGCGCATGCGTTTACTAGGGTTGGCTTGCGAAGGTTCAATAGGGCTTTTGACAGCAGCGACGATTGCCGGGATAGCATTGGCTATTCCCGGGGCAACGATATTTTCTATGTCTTGCCTATTAAGAAAATGATCCTCATTGTTTTGTTCAGATTGATTAACTTCATTGACTGGTTGATTTTCCGCGTTTTCCATCTGAATAATTAACAATATAAATTATTGTCATAGAGTAGATAATAACCAAACACAAATAGACAATCACAAAAATCACGCCAACACGTATAGTCAAAATTGTCGACTTTGTGACTTTTATATTATATATATATATATATATATATTAGTATGCATCGATACACACCAGTTATATTACAAAAGTTTTATTTTTAGTTATTTTACATTATTATATTTTTATTATTTATTATTATTATTATACAACCACACCACCACATTCCCGCTCGTCGTATTTCCATGAGATCTTT
The DNA here is from genome assembly GCA_030545235.1 of Helianthus tuberosus. Lineage (NCBI taxonomy): Eukaryota > Viridiplantae > Streptophyta > Magnoliopsida > Asterales > Asteraceae > Helianthus > Helianthus tuberosus. The sequence continues at coordinate 76,351,541 of CM060451.1, read as the reverse complement.
TCTCCCACATCCCGAATTCTATTTCCTGCATCCACCAGTTCCTCGCCATAATGGCGGAGTTCAGCTAAGTTTTCTGTGCTCATAGGTGGGTTTGGTGCAGGCTCAGGGTCAAACTGGGGAAAATAGACGTTGGGGTTATTCATGAAATTCTGAAACTGCCAGTCATTCGTCCACCATTCCTCCAATTCTTCGGGTAGAAGTCGGTGGTTGACAATAGGATCTGGGATAGCAGCTTCCAAATTTATTGGAAGTTCAGATTGGGCAGGGAAATTGAAGAGGTTTTCATCGGCAGGTCCGATGAGGTCACAATTTGCCAGTTTGCGGTCAAGCTCCTCCCATGGTGGCATTTCTTGGGCTTGCCCGGAACTTTCACCGATCTCCTTTCCTTTCCCTTTGTCTTTCGGATCCTCAGTCTTTTTAACCTTCTGGGCAGCTTGCTTTTTCCTACGTCCGCGTTTCCAGTCCAAGATTCTCCTCCTCTTTTTTTGGTTTTGGTTTCTCCTTGACCTGGGCTTGGAATGTTAGTGGTTCCTCAGTATATGCCTGGTAGCCAGATGGGTTTCCTGTGGTATCCATATCGGTGGTATGGATAGTAAAGTTTCGGAGTGCCTCCGACAGTTCATTCATGCTGTTAGCACACATGAAGAAACACACACAAATTTAAGTTAAAATTTTATTTATTAAATTAAATTTTCACAGAATCACAGAATGGCAATCTGAAAAAAATTAAGTATTTCTAAATACTCAATTAGCTTAAATCAGTGGCTCTGATACCACCTTTCTCTGTCACGGCCCCCGACCCGGTTTTACCTGTTTCAGGAGTCGCGGGACAGAAACCCGTGGTATTGTTTATTTTGGCAACGAAAATTTTAACAGGATATTTTAAACTGAAAATACCCAATTATTTTATTTCACATTTTGGGACAAACCCCATAAGTTACAATAAAGGAATTTCACAGGGAAATTCCCTGTTTACAAAAACATGTTTATTTATTGTATTTATTGAGCCACATTCTTCAAGCTGTAGTGCTACGCGACACTTTTTTTCTTGATTCACAGTAAGTCACCTGAAACATGTTTAAAAAGATTTTATCAGTGGGGAAATACTGGCGAGTAATTCATTTTGCACAAAACGACTCATTGCTATAAATTACAGGACTAAGAGCGATTACAATTGCCACTATCTTATAATTAACTGGTCCAGTGACACCCCCTGGTGACGATGGTCATACCACTATTGGGTCCTTTCACCCAATAATGATGATTATCTCTGTTTAGGTTCATCCACCTAAACGAGAGAGAACAATAGTAATGTGCACAATACCCCACTTACAGCCAGTAATTTAAGATAACAAAGACTTACCCCCTGTAAAATATAACTGGAAAATAATTTGAGGTATTGTAAACAGTTTTAATAAAAAGAGAAGGACTCACATTGCAAGTTTAGTTGGACAGAACCTTGCCTACTGATTTAGCCTCGTAACCTAGTTAAATAACAATGCACACGAAACTAGGTCAGCAACTTAATACAACTTTTACGATAAACTCACGAAATCAAAACCCTTACGACAAATGACAAAGTATAGCCCGGATTCGGGCAGCACTTAAACATCCATCGGATCGGTTTCAATCGATCGGACATTGTATCGTAGCAGTGATCGAGTTATTACCCTGTTGTCGCAGCAGAGATTCGTGATTGTGTGTGTTTTTGAACGAAACAGTGTATAACTTCTCGTACGTAACAAATTTTTCCGTCGTAACAACTCTCCCATGCAAGTGCCAACCCCTACTATATATACTGGAAATTGACCTCCACTGCGTGTCGCGCCAGGCTCCCTAGCCCCTGGCGCGTGTCACGACAATGACCAGTTTAGGCTAGGGTAGCCTGGTGTCCTGCTTAGCCTTGCTGAGTCAATTTGAACGAATTTTGAGAGTTATCTTCATTTTTAGATGATAATTATCAATTAGGGGTTACCCCACTCGAGTTTTAGGGGGTCCTGATCCTAGATTTGATCATTTTAAAAATTATGGGTCATGTCATATCACTTGGGGGTCTCAATTAGGGTTTCCTAATGGACATAATAAAAATAAGAATTAATGATTTTGACGAGAGTTGTTACATCATGTTCCTACACCTACTAATACACCTCCTCACACTCTCACTCACGTAGCCAGTGACAGCTCTTCACGTCCACCTGTTCCGGCGGACCATTCTAGTGGTGCACGTAGTATTCGTTATGCTTTAGATTTTCCACATACACCTCCCGCTCACGGGGAGAGCCTTCTGGTCATCCACATATACCCCCACTTGAGTTGGTCCTTCTAGCTGGATAAAGTGCATCTATTTTGCATCGGTCTTCCCACACGCCCACTCCTACCCCCACAACCGTTGGTGCCATGTTCTCCCAAGATGGATGACCCACCTATGAGAGCTGTGAACACTCGAGGTTCTGACTAACCACCTCCTCCACCGATGCCGAGGACTGCTGAGGAATTGAACTCTCTGCTGGAAGAAAGGATTTCTGAAGCTATCGCCCAGTACGGGGCGAACCGTGCTGAGCATATACTGGAAATTGACCTCCACTGCGTGTCGCGCCAGGCTCCATAGCCCCTGGCGCGTGTCGCGACAATGACCAGTTTAGGCTAGGGTAGCCTGGTGTCCTGCTTAGCCTTGCTGAGTCAATTTGAACGAATTTTGAGAGTTATCTTCATTTTTAGATGATAATTATCAATTAGGGGTTACCCCGCTCGAGTTTTAGGGGGTCCTGATCCTAGATTTGATCATTTTAAAAATTATGGGTCATGTCATATCACTTGGGGGTCTCAATTAGGGTTTCCTAATGGACATAATAAAAATAAGAATTAATGATTTTGACGAGAGTTGTTACATCATGTTCCTACACCTACTAATACACCTCCTCACACTCTCACTCACGTAGCCAGTGACAGCTCTTCACGTCCACCTGTTCCGGCGGACCATTCTAGTGGTGCACGTAGTATTCGTTATGCTTTAGATTTTCCACATACACCTCCCGCTCACGGGGAGAGCCTTCTGGTCATCCACATATACCCCCACTTGAGTTGGTCCTTCTAGCTGGATAAAGTGCATCTATTTTGCATCGGTCTTCCCACACGCCTACTCCTACCCCCACAACCGTTGGTGCCATGTTCTCCCAAGATGGATGACCCACCTATGAGAGCTGTGAACACTCGAGGTTCTGACTAACCACCTCCTCCACCGATGCCGAGGACTGCTGAGGAATTGAACTCTCTGCTGGAAGAAAGGATTTCTGAAGCTATCGCCCAGTACGGGGCGAACCGTGCTGAGCATATACTGGAAATTGACCTCCACTGCGTGTCGCGCCAGGCTCCCTAGCCCCTGGCGCGTGTCGCGACAATGACCAGTTTAGGCTAGGGTAGCCTGGTGTCCTGCTTAGCCTTGCTGAGTCAATTTGAACGAATTTTGAGAGTTATCTTCATTTTTAGATGATAATTATCAATTAGGGGTTACCCCGCTCGAGTTTTAGGGGGTCCTGATCCTAGATTTGATCATTTTAAAAATTATGGGTCATGTCATATCACTTGGGGGTCTCAATTAGGGTTTCCTAATGGACATAATAAAAATAAGAATTAATGATTTTGACGAGAGTTGTTACATCATGTTCCTACACCTACTAATACACCTCCTCACACTCTCACTCACGTAGCCAGTGACAGCTCTTCACGTCCACCTGTTCCGGCGGACCATTCTAGTGGTGCACGTAGTATTCGTTATGCTTTAGATTTTCCACATACACCTCCCGCTCACGGGGAGAGCCTTCTGGTCATCCACATATACCCCCACTTGAGTTGGTCCTTCTAGCTGGATAAAGTGCATCTATTTTGCATCGGTCTTCCCACACGCCCACTCCTACCCCCACAACCGTTGGTGCCATGTTCTCCCAAGATGGATGACCCACCTATGAGAGCTGTGAACACTCGAGGTTCTGACTAACCACCTCCTCCACCGATGCCGAGGACTGCTGAGGAATTGAACTCTCTGCTGGAAGAAAGGATTTCTGAAGCTATCGCCCAGTACGGGGCGAACCGTGCTGAGCATAGTGGAGGCTCGAACGGTACCGGGCGAAATGGACATGGAGATTCGTCTGGAGGAAACCCGACCCAAGGTAACCTTAAGTTGATTTGCTATAATTTGATGAAACTTATGAACGGTCTTTGTTTCATTGTTTCATTGATTGCTCACGTGTGAATTGGTTGGATAAATTCCAGGCTGCACCTACTGTCACACCCTGGCTTTGCGGAAGCGTGGTTAATTTGGTGTGACTTCTTAATACCATAGCTTAACCATAACAAAGCTATATGAAATAAAACCATGCAAGATCATCCATTCGATTAAGTTTTAAAAACCAAATACAATAACATTGTCTTAGCGGAAACACATCCTAACGACATAAACATTGTTCAACAAACATAAATTTCAACATAAGCATAGTTTAAGGACTGTGACTTGTCCAGGAAAGAGTCACATTCCCTAAACCCGGATGACCTCATAACTAGTGCAGCGGGAAAACGTGTCATACCGCGCCAGATCCTTTAATTCCCTGAAATACATGTAAGTTGAAAAATCAACAATAATGTTGAGCGAGTTCATGCGTAAGTGAGTAATAAACCTTTGTAAGTATAGAAATAATCCTGGTATGTAGCAAATAAGGGAATTGAGATCACCAATGGTTTGCAAGGCCACTGATATATGTGAAGTGCAAGTAGGGAGACTCAAACCTAGCGGATTTATGCGTTGGGCACGAAGTCACCCCGAGGTCCGTTTCTAGTTTGGCCTGGGGCTGGGCTCGTTACACCCAGATATATCTATCGCTCCTGTCCCTCGGTCCTACCATGAGGACTAATGGCCTCATGTTGCTCCTACCCACTCACATGATCTAAGTAGTAAACCTCCTTACGCTAACCATACCATGTATAAAGTACTTGTAATCAAAGTAACATGTATTTCACCCCCGTAGTTTAGAAAACTGAAAACAGTTAAGAGAAAAGGGGGACATGAACTCACAGTGGTGCGTCTCTACCAAGTATACCTCCAAATCAAGCAGCTGTGTGACGACCTACACGTACTAACTCTATTAGACGGACGGCCGTGCCTTAGCTTTAAGGTTTAAGTTTTTGGGAAATAGTTAGACAACTATTTCGTGTTTACATATTGTATACTTGGTAATCATTTTCCTTCCCAAGGATGGGGGATTTAATACATGTGTGTTCGTATAATTTCGAAATATATTATTAAGTCTCACTTAAAATATATTTTATTTCTAATCCCAAATATGAATATTCTTCTCAAAAATATTATATTTTCTATTACACATAATTTTCCCCAAAATAATACTTTAACAAAAATACGCGTTCATGAATATTTCCTTAAAATGTGTAAGTTACGTTTTAACGATCGAGTGGTAATAATAATTACCGGTGTAACTTATATAATTATCGTAGAGACGTTCGTATTATTTTGGATCCATTAACATTCGATAGTATTATTTTTACCCTAAAAATAATACTAGTATTTTCACAAAATAATCATAAACACATATCAAGTGACTTTATGAAAAATATATATACTAAATATATATTTACCAAGTTTTATTTTGTGAAATCCCACCTCCGATGTTTTGTAAATAAAGTCGTGGCGAAATCTATAATTTGAAAACAAGTCGAAAAGTATTTCTAACACTTATAGTGAAAATAATTCTAAGTGTTAGGATTTTAGAAAAATTTCGTCAGAGTTTCCTCTGTAACTGGAGGTGGCCACGCTTTTAAGCGTATCATTTTCTTTTATAAATCAAATCAACCATTTTTCTTATTTAACCAAAACAATATTCAACGCATCAAATTAGTCAACAAATATATATAAGTCGCAAAAATCACATAAACTTGTGGTTTTATAATATTATGAAGTAAATCCCATTGCTTTTAGCGGATCTCTATATAAATCCATCCGATTTTGTAAAAACCTCGTTTTTAGAGAAATCCCGTTTTTACAACTTTTCGTCATCTTTTACAAAAATAGTTGTTTTGTCGAAACTTAGTGTTACACAAGTATTTACACACTTGTGTGTTTGCTAAAATCACTCTTGTTTATGAAAGATCCGTCTTTAAAAGTATGTTTTCTCTTGACACGTGGTCCTTTGAAAATACCGCTTGTAGATCCGTAGATCTACTAGTTTTAAACACTATTTTACAAGCAAAATCACTTTTACACAAGTTCATGATTCGTGTGTGGTAGAGTTTCATCCTTTAACCCTTGTTACTTCCAAAACAACCTTATGTCATGATCCAAGATCATGACCAAATCCGGGTTAAACAATGATCCGAGCTACCACAACATAGATCGGGTCCAAATAACTACACAAATCAAATACTACAAGATTTACACAACATATGAGCTTTTAACCATCATTACAAGCATTTTTTTAGTAAAATTTTATGTATCATTCTGCATGTTTACGAGTTTTAACCGTTACAAATCATATTAACCACTTTAAAATAGTTCAGGAAGGTGATTTAAGCAACTTACTACTAGCTCGAGGCTAGGGAAGAGACTAGTCGCAAAAAGAGAGGATAAAAGCAATGGAGTGAGGTCCTTCGCGTTTCGAATGCACCAAGCTTCCTTATGTGAGATCCTTGACACTTGTATGATCTTGTAATAGCTTGATGGAAATCGAAAGATGGATGTATGGTTGTGGGGGGTTCGGCCGAGAGCTATAGAGAGGGAGAGAGTGTGTGTGAATCTTGTTAAGTGTGGTTTAGGTTATGGTGGACATGTGTAGTAACTTATAGGCCAAAACTCAAGATCATTAACCAATGGATTTAGTGTCTCCAAGATATTAAGCAACAAAGATTAAACAAATCAACAAAGTACATGGGGTGTCCCCCAAGGGGACGGTTCGGTTAGGGGGGGGGGGGTAATCCGGTTCCATTTCAACTAAACACTAAGTATTAGTTAGTTAAGTGTGGAGGTTAACCCAGTTACTAGTGTGTTATGTGCTATGATGGGTGTTAGGGTATTCAGGGACCCTAACTGGCTCAGAAAAAGAAAAACAATGTTGATGACAATATTTTCATGTTCCGGGTATGATCCGGTTGTTCGGTTGGATAGTAATCCGTTAAAGTGCTTAACGAAGCTTTAAAGTGTCGTTATTATTATTTTTAGTGACACCACTTATTCCTGACACTTTGGAAGGTGTCTAGTAATATTTTTCTCATGTTTTGGCACTTTAATAGTTAGCCAAATGCTGAATTTTGTACTTAGAGTACGTTTTAGGCACATCCGGTCACTGTAATTTATTCCTAGTGACGCAGTTCTACAACCCTTATATCCCTACACTCACCACTAGTGTAGTAAAATATTTCTGGCTCATACAGGCCTTAGAGGCAGTGTCTGCCTGATGCTGGCTTTATCAGCATGCTCAATAGGTTATCCGTTTATAGTGCTACTGTGCTTTTTGTGCATCATGTTTGTCACTAAGGTTCAACATGTAAATAATGTAGTGACGGTAAGTAAAGTATGATGCAGGTATATGCATGTATCAGAAATCAAGTAGCAGTTCATCAGTAATTTCAAACAAGCACTGTAATTAAGCAGTAATTAATTATTAATTAAGTCGTACGGATACCTGGTTTAGTGAGGGTTGTCACATTCTCCCCCCGTTAGAAAAATTTCGTCCCGAAATTTTAAGTTCTGCTTGTAGATGCAGGGTTCTTAGGAAATAAGTGGGGGTATTTCTCTTTCATCCGGTCCTCATGGTCCCAGGTGTATTCAGGACCATGTCTGGCATTCCAACGAACTTTGACGAGCTTGACACTGCTCCGGCGGGTCTTGTTTACTTTCCAATCCGTAACCTCAACCGGTTCTTCAACGAAATGGAGCGTGTCGTCAACATGAACCTCGTCGATGGGAATGGCAATGGTATCTTGAGTTGGACTTTTCTTCAGGTTGGATACATGAAATGTATCGTGAACTGAATGGAGTTCGGCAGGCAAGTCCAGCTTGTATGCTACTAGTCCTATTCTTTCCAAAATTCTGAAAGGACCAATGTAGCGCGGATTTAACTTTCCACGCTTTCCGAAGCGTGCCACACCCTTCCAGGGTGAAACTTTCAATAAAACCATTTCTCCAACTTGGAATTCCAAGTGTTTCCGGTTTGGATCTGCATAGGCTTTCTGTCTGTGGCGAGCTTCTTCGATGCGTTTTTGAATCTGCGCAATCTTGTCTGTCGTCTCTTGGACGATTTCGGGACCAGCAAGCTGCCTATCACCTGCGTCAGCCCAGCATAGGGGTGATCGGCACTTGCGTCCGTAAAGGGCTTCAAATGGCGCGACTCCAATACTGGTGTGGTAGCTGTTGTTGTATGAAAATTCGACCAGTGGCAAATGCTTATCCCAGCTACCGCCCAAATCCATAACACACGCTCTCAGCATGTCTTCCAAAGTCTGTATCATTCGCTCGCTTTGCCCGTCGGTCTGCGGGTGAAATGCGGTGCTCATATTCAATTGCGAGCCAAAAGCTTCTTGGAAGGATTGCCAAATCCTTGATATGAACCTTCCGTCTCTATTGGAAATGATTGAGAGAGGCATTCCATGACGTGCGACGATCTCTCTCATGTAAATTTCGGCCAATTTGCTCGTATTATCCTTCTCTCTGATAGGTAAAAAGTGTGCGGACTTTGTTAGGCGGTCAACTATCACCCAGATAGTGTCATGACCTCTTGGCGTTCTTGGCAACTTTGTAACAAAATCCATTGAGATTTGTTCCCATTTCCACTTGGGAATCTCAGGTTGTTGCAGAAGTCCTGAAGGCTTCTGGTATTCCGCTTTCACCTTAGCACACGTTAGGCACTTGCTCACATAAACAGCAACATCGCCTTTCATCCTAGGCCACCAATAATAATCTTTGAGATCCTGGTACATCTTATCCGCTCCAGGGTGGATAGAGTACCGCGACTTGTGAGCTTCATCGAAAATAACCTTCCTTAAATCACCAAACAGAGGAACCCAAATCCTTTTCTCAAAACATAACGTTCCTTCCTCGTTTGGTACCAGTAGCTTCTCCATCCCACGGAGATATTCTTCTTCAATATTTCCTTCCTTGAGAGCTTCTTTCTGCGCGGCACGAATGCGCAAGGAAAGATCGGTTCGGATAATCATTTCTAAAGCCCTAACCCTTATGGGCTTGATCCTTTCCTTTCGACTTAGGGCATCAGCGACCACATTCACCTTCCCTGGATGATACTTTATCTCGCAGTCGTAATCGTTCAACAACTCAACCCATCGTCTTTGCCTCATATTCAGCTCCTTCTGGTTGAATATGTGTTGTAGGCTTTTGTGATCTGTAAAAATTGTACACTTTGTACCATAAAGGTAGTGTCTCCAGATCTTTAATGCAAATACCACTGCGCCAAGTTCCAAATCATGTGTGGTATAGTTCTTTTCGTGCACTTTCAATTGACGTGATGCGTAAGCAATAACCTTTTGGCGTTGCATCAACACACAACCCAATCCTTGACGTGAGGCGTCACAGTATACCACAAAATCATCTGTACCTTCCGGTGGTGCTAAGATTGGCGCATTGCAGAGCTTATCCTTCAATATCTGGAACGCTTCTTCCTGTTTGATTTCCCAATTAAACTTCTTATCTTTCTGCGTGAGGAGCGTCAATGGTTGAGCGATCTTCGAAAAATCCTCAATGAACCTTCGATAGTAGCCAGCCAAACCCAAGAATTGTCGAATCTCGGTTGGCGTCTTTGGCGTTTCCCAATTCTTGATCGCTTCGATCTTGGTTGGGTCCACATGGATTCCGTCTCCATTTACCACATGTCCAAGAAATTGGACTTCACGTAGCCAAAATTCGCACTTAGAGAATTTGGCATACAGCTGTTCTTTCTTTAGCAGCTCCAAAATAGCTCTTAGATGCTTTTCGTGCTCAGCCTTTGTCCTTGAATAAATCAAGATGTCGTCGATAAACACAATCACGAACTTGTCCAAGTACGGCTTGCAAACTCTATTCATCAAATCCATAAAGACTGCAGGTGCGTTTGTCAAACCAAACGGCATAACAAGGAACTTGTAGTGTCCATAACGAGTTCTGAAGGCTGTCTTTGGGATACTTTCCTCTTGTATCCTTAACTGATGGTATCCAGATCGCAAGTCGATCTTTGAATAAAAGCTTGAGCCTTGCAGTTGGTCAAACAGATCATCAATTCTTGGCAGAGGATATCTATTCTTGATCGTCAGCTTGTTCAATTCTCTGTAGTCGATGCACATACAAAAACTACCGTCCTTCTTCTTGACAAACAAAACTGGAGCTCCCCAAGGCGAGAAGCTTGGTCGGATAAATCCCTTGTCTAACAACTCTTGAAGTTGTGTCGACCGTTCCTGCATCTCAGACGGAGCAAGTCTATAAGGTGCCTTAGCCACAGGCGCGGCGCCTGGAACTAAGTCAATGCGGAACTCTACTTGTCTCTGAGGTGGCAGTCCAGGTAAGTCCTCTGGGAAGACTTCTGGATATTCCCTCACGACAGGGATGTCTTCTATTCTCGGCTCAGCAGTCTTCTTATCCACAATGTGTGCCAGGAAGGCAACACATCCCTTCTGCAAACACTTTCGCGCTTTCAGGCAGCTGATAATTCTTAACAGCGTATCAGGCTTCTCACCATGAACCACAATTGTTTCACCATCTTCGGTTGGGATACGAACGACCTTTTCGTGACAAACTATCTCAGCCTTGTTGCCTGATAACCAATCCATTCCTACCACCACGTCGAAACTTCCCAACTGGACTGGTAGTAGATCCAGAGCAAACTCACGCTCTCCCAATTCGATCACACAACTTCTGATAACTTCATTGGCTTCTACTAACTTCCTATTAGCCAATTCGATTGAGTACGGAATATCTAACTTATTAGCGGCTAAACCAAGCATATTCTTAAACTCTAACGACACGAAGCTATAATCGGCGCCAGTATCAAATAAAACGGATGCATAGCGTTGGTTTACAGGGAACGTACCAGTAACAACATTGGGATCCTGGCGCGCTTCCCTTGCTTCAATATGGAACACTCTTCCATGGGCTTGATTCATCTCTGGGCAGTTCCTTTTAAAATGCCCGATATCACCACAGTTAAAGCATCCAAGTCTTTGCCCATTTCCACCTCCATTTCCAGTTTGGTTATTCCTTTGGTAATGATTCACGGCGCCCGCTTGATTAGCATTGTTGCCTCGATTCCCATTACCTCCATTTTTTCCTTGTGGGCGATTTCCATTCCCACCCCGGTTGTTATTTCTGTTTCCGAATCCTCCCTGGCCTCCCTGGCCAGCAATGGCCCAACAAGTGTCCTTCAAGTGGCCCGGCTTTCCATATGCTTCGCATACTTTCATACTACAATGGCCAGAATGGTGGCGTTGGCAGGTATTACACTTGGGCTGGGTGCCCAGATATCCTTTTCCTTTCTTTCCACTACCAGCTGTAACCTGAGCCGGCGTGCCTGATCCTCCTTTCTTAACCACCACACTGGCGCCCTGCTTGAAGTTCGAGAACTTCCGTTTGTTACCTCCTGATGACTCGACGTGAGTCTCTTTCTTCTTAGGCTCAGCATCACCAAACTTGTTCAGGAGAATAGCCTCCTCTATGAGAGCCACGCTCAGATCAATTGCCTCAGAAATTGTCGCAGGCTTGGATGAGGTCACCATGCTTATGATTTGAGGAGCTAATCCCCAAATGAAACGTTCAATCCGCTTGAACTCCGGAGTGACCATGTAGGGTACCACATGCGATAAATCATGGAACCTTTGAACGTATTCTGTGATCTTTGGACCTTCCATTTTCAAATGCCAGAACTCAGTTCCCAATCTTTGGATTTCTGCACGAGAGCAGTACTTTTTGCGCATAAGTTCCTTCAGTTCGGTCCAGGTTAGCGCGTAGGCAGCAGCTTCACCAAGTGTCTGTACTTGCAAATTCCACCAAGAGAGGGCTCCATCCAAGAATAGCCCCGAGATATAGGTGACTTGCTGATCTAGTGCGCATTTGCTCATGCGAAGAACAAATTCAGTTTTCTCAGCCCAACGAACAAAGGCGACAGCACCTCCTGTGCCATCAAAGTTGACCGGTTTGCAGTCTAGAAACTGCTTGTAGGTGCACCCATGAGGTGGATTGTTGTTTCCATTGTTGTTTGAGCTGCTTCCGCTGGGTCCTCCTTGCGAGGCGGCGTATTGTGCGATGGTAGCAGCGATGACTTCCTGGAGTTCTGCCTCATTGGTAGGCATCGGCGTTGGACGTTTAGGCGGCATCTTCTAAAAGACGTGTTTACGTTGGTCAGGCCATAATAAAGATCCCATGTTATAATACATACTCTTTATTATGATAGTAATAGTACATAACATTTCATGTTATAATCATATCAATCACACAACATCCCATGTCACAAACATTAATCACACAACATCCCATGTCATAGAATATAAATAACCAAATCAAGCATCAAATATGATGAGAATACTGCGATTGCCATATATCGAGACCACATAGTAAGCGTACAAGTACATCACAGTGTCATACAACATCAGTCGACTAAGGGCTACATCACCCTAGTCCAAAAACTATATCAAATCAGTGTCAGTACATCAAATACATGTCAACAAAAGTCAAAATCATAATGTAGTCTCCAAAAATGCTGTGCAGTCAAAAGCATTCGCCGTCTTCTCACCAGCGTCTACCCATACGGTACTGAAGAGCTCTACACGGATGGCGGTGGAGGAGGGGGAAAGTGAGTGTAGAACAAACGACGCAACTGGAGCCAGTCCTCCTCCATGGCTCTCTGGGTACGCAACCAAGAAGCAACCTGCTGCTCAAGTGCCAAAAGGCATGCAGCATAGTCGGGTAACAATGGTCGAGAGTGCTGCGAAGAAACAGGGTGGGTCTGACCCTGACACTGGCACGGCGGCGGCTGAGCTCTCTCAAGCTCCTGGATGCGTCGTGTGAGTGCCTCCTGCTGGACAACAATCGATATCAAAATGTCCTCAATAGTATACCCCATATGGAAAGGATGGTAGGGGTCGGTCAGTGGCATAACAGACGGTGACGTCCAGAGAAATGGCTCGCTGGCTGGATCAAAAGGTGGCACAAAGAATGGTGGTACAGGGGGAATAGCAGATGAAAACTGTGGCATATCGGGAACAGACGTCGGCACATGCCCAAAGGGATGGGTCGAAGAACCCTCTCCAGGTCATGCTGGAGGTGTAAACTGAGGAAATGAAAAGGAGGTATCAATGTGACGGGTATCAGTGATCTGAGGGGGAATAGGTGGAACCTCATCATCGGCAGGGATCCACCCATGCTGGGCGAGCTCATCTCGTGGGTCAATCTGTGCCTCAAAAAGTGCTCGATCAAACTGTACAGGCATAGGGTCAAGGTGGGGTGTAACAAGAGGGTCAACTGGTGCATCAGCAAAAAGTGGGGGATCAACATGATCAGCAGCAATAACATGGTCGCCCTCCAGTAGTGGTGCATCGGCAGGGTGATTATCAATGGGTAGGTCAGCAATGACAGGCTCAAAAAACATGCCAGCATGAGCAGGGTCATGCTCAAGCACTGGGTCAGGAGCAGGGTCCAGTGGCTGCTCGGGCTCATCAAAGGCCATCTCAAAATCAAACTCAGGGTCGATGGGATCAACTGGGTCAACTGGGTCGACCGGATCCTCCATAGGCTGATCCATGGGTATAAACTCTATATCCTCATCTGGGTCGAATCCTGGGGGAAAGACAGGATCGGAATCCTCCACATCATCGTGGTCGAAAGCAAAACTAGGAATAGGGGCAACAGAGGATGCCTGGTCGGGATCTGATCCATGAGAAAAGTGCTGCGCACTCTGAGTGTGTGAAGGTGCGGAGGCCACAGACTCGAAAGAGTCTGGGACCGGAGAGTGAGCAGGTGACTCCTCAGCGGGAGCATCTGCGATCAACAAAAGATCTCCGGCAGCAAGAAGGGCCTCGCCCTGAACCTCATCCTCTAAGGGCTCGTCGTCAAACAGATCGACGTCGTCGTCAGCGTCGGCGTCGAGGAGTAAATCGTAAGCAGGATATGAAGCAAGTGGTATGGGAGCAGGGATCTCCACTAACGGTAGGTCCCCGGCCAAAGGGCCATCAGCGAGCTCATCAGCATCATCAGGTAAAGCGAAGGGCTGAAAGTCGTCCTCGTCCGTGCTAGTAACGTCGGATGTGTGGACCTCGCGCTCTGAAGACTCTAGGTCGTCTGATACTATAGGTCTAGGTCCTGTGGTGTCTGAGTCACCTGTGCCAGAGGTGTCCATGGTGTCTGTAACATAAACACAAACATGCACAAACAGTCAATCATATAATCAAATAATCACATAAGTCACCAAGTAAGCAATCAAATAATTCTCCTAGTCCCACTAGCCTCCCAGCCTCCCAGACTGCTCTTCCTAGTCCCACTAGCCAATTCTCCTAGTCCCACTAGCCAATTCTCCTAGTCCCACTAGCCAACTACCTCGGCCTCCCAGACCGAGCCTCGGCCTCCCAGACCGAGCCTCAGCCTCCCAGACTGAGCCTATAAATAATAAATAAAATGTGCTCAACATTTGTTTATAAAAAGTTTTGGATCTGGACTTAAGTGGTATGCAGTGTAAAAAATGTTTTCGTGAGAGCCCTAGTGATCATAGTCTAGACTCGAGAAGGAATCCTAGTTCGCTATGATCAGAGCTCTGATACCAAGTTGTCACACCCTGGCTTTGCGGAAGCGTGGTTAATTTTGTGTGACTTCTTAATACCATAGCTTAACCATAACAAAGCTATATGAAATAAAACCATGCAAGATCATCCATTCGATTAAGTTTTAAAAACCAAATACAATAACATTGTCTTAGCGGAAACACATCCTAACGACATAAACATTGTTCAACAAACATAAATTTCAACATTAGCATAGTTTAAGGACTGTGACTTGTCCAGGAAAGAGTCACATTCCCTAAACCCGGATGACCTTGTAACTAGTGCAGCGGGAAAACGTGTCATACCGCGCCAGATCCTTTAATTCCCTGAAATACATGTAAGTTGAAAAATCAACAATAATGTTGAGCGAGTTCATGCGTAAGTGAGTAATAAACCTTTGTAAGTATAGAAATAATCCTGGTATGTAGCAAATAAGGGAATTGAGATCACCAATGGTTTGCAAGGCCACTGATATATGTGAAGTGCAAGTAGGGAGACTCAAACATAGCGGATTTATGCGTTGGGCACGAAGTCACCCCGAGGTCCGTTTCTAGTTTGGCCTGGGGCTGGGCTCGCTACACCCAGATAGATCTATCGCTCCTGTCCCTCGGTCCTACCATGAGGACTAATGGCCTCATGTTGCTCCTACCCACTCACATGATCTAAGTAGTAAACCTCCTTACGCTAACCATACCATGTATAAAGTATTTGTAATCAAAGTAACATGTATTTCACCCCCGTAGTTTAGAAAACTGAAAACAGTTAAGAGAAAAGGGGGACATGAACTCACAGTGGTGCGTCTCTACCAAGTATACCTCCAAATCAAGCAGCTGTGTGACGACCTACACGTACTAACTCTATTAGACGGACGACCGTGCCTTAGCTTTAAGGTTTAAATTTTTGGGAAATAGTTAGACAACTATTTCATGTTTACATATTGTATACTTGGTAATCATTTTCCTTCCCAAGGATGGGGGATTTAATACATGTGTGTTCGTATAATTTCGAAATATATTATTAAGTCTCACTTAAAATATATTTTATTTCTAATCCCAAATATGAATAGTCTTCTCAAAAATATTAGATTTTCTATTACACATAATTTTCCCCAAAATAATACTTTAACAAAAATACGCGTTCATGAATATTTCCTTAAAATGTGTAAGTTACGTTTTAACGATCGAGTGGTAATAATAATTACCGGTGTAACTTATATAATTATCGTAGAGACGTTCATATTATTTTGGATCCATTAACATTCGATAGTATTATTTTTACCCTAAAAATAATACTAGTATTTTCACAAAATAATCATAAACACATATTAAGTGACTTTATGAAAAATATATATACTAAATATATATTTACCAAGTTTTATTTTGTGAAATCCCACCTCCGATGTTTTGTAAATAAAGTCGTGGCGAAATCTATAATTTGAAAACAAGTCGAAAAGTATTTCTAACACTTATAGTGAAAATAATTCTAAGTGTTAGGATTTTAGAAAAATTTCGCCAGAGTTTCCTCTGTAACTGGAGGTGGCCACGCTTTTAAGCGTATCATTTTCTTTTATAAATCAAATCAACCATTTTTCTTATTTAACCAAAACAATATTCAACGCATCAAATTAGTCAACAAATATATATAAGTCGCAAAAATCACATGAACTTGTGGTTTTCTAATATTATGAAGTAAATCCCATTACTTTTAGCGGATCTCTATATAAATCCATCCGATTTTGTAAAAACCTCGTTTTTAGAGAAATCCCGTTTTTACAACTTTTCGTCATCTTTTACAAAAATAGTTGTTTTGTCGAAACTTAGTGTTACACAAGTATTTACACACTTGTGTGTTTGCTAAAATCACTCTTGTTTATGAAAGATCCGTCTTTAAAAGTATGTTTTCTCTTGACACGTGGTCCTTTGAAAATACCGCTTGTAGATCCGTAGATCTACTAGTTTTAAACACTATTTTACAAGCAAAATCACTTTTACACAAGTTCATGATTCGTGTGTGGTAGAGTTTCATCCTTTAACGCTTGTTACTTCCAAAACAACCTTATGTCATGATCCAAGATCATGACCAATCCGGGTTAAACAATGATCCGAGCTACCACAACATAGATCGGGTCCAAATAACTACACAAATCAAATACTACAAGATTTACACAACATATGAGCTTTTAACCATCATTACAAGCATTTTTTTAGTAAACTTTTATGTATCATTCTGCATGTTTACGAGTTTTAACCGTTACAAATCATATTAACCACTTTAAAATAGTTCGGGAAGGTGATTTAAGTAACTTACTACTAGCTCGAGGCTAGGGAAGAGACTAGTCGCAAAAAGAGAGGATAAAAGCAATAGAGTGAGGTCCTTCGCGTTCCGAATGCACCAAGCTTCCTTATGTGAGATCCTTAACACGTGTATGATCTTGTAATAGCTTGATGGAAATCGAAAGATGGATGGATGGTTGTGGGGGGTTCGGCCGAGAGCTATAGAGAGGGAGAGAGTGTGTGTGAATCTTGTTAAGTGTGGTTTAGGTTATGGTGGACATGTGTAGTAACTTATAGGCCAAAACTCAAGATCATTAACCAATGGATTTAGTGTCTCCAAGATATTAAGCAACAAAGATTAAACAAATCAACAAAGTACAAGGGGTGTCCCCCAAGGGGACAGTTCGGTTAGGGGGGGGGGGGGGGTAATCCGGTTCCATTTCAACTAAACACTAAGTATTAGTTAGTTAAGTGTGGAGGTTAACCCAGTTACTAGTGTGTTATGTGCTATGACGGGTGTTAGGGTATTCAGGGACCCTAACTGGCTCAGAAAAAGAAAAACAATGTTGATGACAATATTTTCATGTTCCGGGTATGATCCGGTTGTTCGGTTGGATAGTAATCCGTTAAAGTGCTTAACGAAGCTTTAAAGTGTCGTTATTATTATTTTTAGTGACACCACTTATTCCTGACACTTTGGAAGGTGTCTAGTAATATTTTTCTCATGTTTTGGCACTTTAATAGTTAGCCAAATGCTGAATTTTGTACTTAGAGTACGTTTTAGGCACATCCGGTCACTGTAATTTATTCCTAGTGACGCAGTTCTACAACCCTTATATCCCTACACTCACCACTAGTGTAGTAAAATATTTCTGGCTCATACAGGCCTTAGAGGCAGTGTCTGCCTGATGCTGGCTTTATCAGCATGCTCAATAGGTTATCCGTTTATAGTGCTACTGTGCTTTTTGTGCATCATGTTTGTCACTAAGGTTCAGCATGTAAATAATGTAGTGACAGTAAGTAAAGTATGATGCAGGTATATGCATGTATCAGAAATCAAGTAGCAGTTCATCAGTAATTTCAAACAAGCACAGTAATTAAGCAGTAATTAATTATTAATTAAGTCGTACGGATACCTGGTTTAGTGAGGGTTGTCACACCTACAAGCAGTTTCTCGACTGCAAGCCACTGAATTACGACGACACTGGAGGTGCAGTGGCTTTCATGCGCTGGATGGAGAAAACTGATTCCACGATCCGCATGAGCAAGTGCACCACGGACCAGCAAGTCACTTTTGTTACTGGATTGTTCGTCGACGAAGCTTTGACTTGGTGGAATTTACAAGTCCAAAATCTGGGTGATGATGCCGCTTACGGTATAACTTGGGATGAGCTGAAGGAAAGAATAAGGGAAAAGTATTGCTCGCGCGCTGAACTTCAAAGACTAGAGACTGAGTTTTGGAATCTTTCCATGGTTGGTGCGGACATTTTTGGTTATACCCAGAGATTCCATGATCTGTCGAGAGTGATCCCCTACTTGGTGACTCATAATTTAAGCGCATTGAGCGCTACATCTGGGGATTGGCTTCGAAGTTTTGCAGTTTGGTGACTGCGGCAGAACCCACAACGATCACTCAGGCTTTAACTTTGGCTGTTAGCCTTACTGAGGATGCTGTTCATATGAAGAAGTTATCGTTGAAGGCTACTGAGAAAACCGAGATGCATGCTGAGTCATCTGTTGACAAGAAGAGAAAACATTCGAATCTGAATCAAGCAACACTTAACAACAACAAGGGTACCAACAACAAGAAACTCGACACCAATCCGCCTAAAGAGGCAAAAACATTTACGGCAGCAAATGATTCGGGAGCTAAGAAGTACCAGGGCACTCTATCAAAATGTGACCGACGCAAGTTTCTTCACGCGGGAAATTATCGCATTGAGAGATGCGAGAAATGCGGGAAATTGGGTCACCGTACCGAAGATTGTTAGGGAAAAGGGATTGGAGGTTGTAATGGTAATGGTAATGGTAATGGTAATGGAAATAGGAATGGAAATGGTGCTGGAAACGGGAATAGTAATCGTAATCGTAATGATAACAGTGCCAGTAATCGAAATGGAAATGGAAACGGGCGGAATCAAGGATGTTATGGTTGTGGTAGAAATGAACACTTCAAGAAAGATTGCCTGAAAGAAAACAACGCTCAAGCTCGAGCATTCGTGATAGGAGCAAGGAACGCCGCGAGGACCCTAATGTGGTCACCAGTACGTTTCTCGTTAAAAATCACTTTGCATCCATATTATTTGACACTAGTGCCGATTATAGTTTCATGTCTGTGGAATTTAAACGTATGCTTGGAATAGAATCTGGTAGATTAGATATTCCTTATTCCATAGAACTAGCCGATGGTAAACTTGTTGAATCGGGAGAAGTTGTTAGAGGTTGTACATTGGAACTTGGTGAACAAATATTTAGCATCGATCTTTTGCCTGTTCAGTTGGGTAGCTTTGATGTTGTAGTCGGAATCGATTGGCTGTCCAACAATAAAGCCGGAGTTGTTTTCACGAGAAGATCATTCGCATCCCTCTTGCGAATGATGAAATGCTCATAGTCCATGGAGAGAAAAGAGACATGCCCTTGTGGATCATCAACTGTATGAAGGCACATAAATGCTTGCGAAAAGGATGTGTTGCATTCTTGGGGCATGTAGTAGACAAGAAGGTTGAGGAGCCGAAGCTTGAAGACATTCCTGTGGTAAAGGAATTCCCTGATGTTTTTCCCGAAGACTTTCCAGGATTACCTCCGCAAAGACAAGTCGAGTTCCATATTGACTTGGTTCCAGGAGCCGCTCCTGTAGCCAAGGCACCATATCGACTTGCACCATCTGAGATGCAAGAATTATCTACACAACCCCAGGAGTTGTTGGATAAAGGATTCATAAGGCCGAGCGTCTCGCCTTGGGGTGTGACAACTGTCAATTTTCCATGTAATTTCGTACATGTTAAACAGTAATTCGTATGTTAATAACTGTGCTTGATTTGAATTAATGACATGAATGATTTCTGATTACTTTCATATACATGCAAGTGCATTACATGTTGCATGGTTATTTATCATTATTGCATGCAACACCATATGATTCAATTAGTGCACGAAACAAAGTTATCACAGTTATCAGACAATCTAGAAGTACTGACAGGAGTTCAGTACTCATACAGACATGATGTTAAGACACAGAATGAGCCCGAAACCAAGAGTTACACTAGTATAGTGTGTAGGAAAGTGTGGATCATAAAACTGTCTTCCTAGTGATAGTTTAAGTGCCGGAAAGTGCCTAAAACTCTCAAAAACTGCAGAATTCTGCATATTTCAGCAAAAATCAGCACTTTAATAACAAAATATAATGCATAATTTTGGTTTAATGGTCCAGAATACCTTCCTAGGTGTCGGGAATCAAAACTGTCACAAAAGGGAACATAAAGCACAATATACTGCGTAATTTAGCACCTTAACGAACTGGTAACCAACTGAATAACCGGACACTACCCGAAACACCAAATTTTCACTAGAAGCATTGTTTTAACATTTCCAAGCTAGTTATGATCACCGAACATCATAGTACACCTTGTAAACATATAACACTTATAACACTAATCATCATACTTAGAATCTAACCAAGATAACTAACTAGCCATTGAATCACAACTAGTACCCACCCCTCATGCGACGGTCACCAAGGGTGGACCCACCCTTTGATTTTGTTGAATTGTTTATTTGATTTGTTTTAACCTTTTGAAACATAAGAACCTATGGATTAAGGGATGTTGGAGGATCATAGTTTAAAGAACCACAAGTTCCTCACATAACTCATTTCACCACTTCATCTCTTTCTCTCCCTTTTCCCTTGCTCACGGCCACCAACCACCACCCACACTTCCATCATCTTCACTCCATTATCATACAATCCAAGGAGGTCCTAAGGTGCAAGAAGCTATGTTAGGAAGCTTGGAGGCATTGGAGCTTGAAGGACCACTTCCTAGAGCTTTTATCCACCTTGTTCATCACCTTCTTCATCTTTGATTTCTTCCCTAGCCTTGTGCTAGTAGTAAGCCTCTTGTAACTTGATTTTACTTCTTATTTTGATGGTTAAAAGGTTATGTAATGAGTTAATCTAATGAATCTAAAAGAAACATCAAGATGATCACTAACATAAAGCTTAATAACTTGAAATCTAAGTTGATTTAGTGTATGTGTGTAACTTGATTGTTGATTTCTTATGATTATGATGTTGATCATCATAAGAAGCTTGTTAGATTGTGATTAAACACATGATCTAGCAAGTGAGAGGATGAATCTTGTGAAAATTATAATGATCATCCTTTATGTGAACATGAACTTGAAAAATGAAGTTGTTTTGTGTATAATGATGATGGATACATGTTATAAGTCTTGTAGATGGATGATTTCAAAAATAATTTTCTCAAGAAACCAAAGTTATTTACAAGATTTACATAATCATGATTTTTAAAGAAACTACTCATGTTTTAAGTGTTAAATCAAAGCTAGAAGCATGTTGTTAACAAAAAGAATACAAGAAAAATCATTTTTAGAAAATCATCTTGTAAATTGTAAAACACTAAATTTTACAAGAATGTGATTTATAAACAAATAACCATATTTTTAAGGGTAACTAAATCTACAAAATAACATACTAAGTTACTACAAGTTTTTACAAAATTTCAAGTTCATGATGTAGTGTAAATTGCATGATTTTGGCTTATGGTAAGTCTTGATTGAATGGTTGATGATTGAAGGTGATTTTAAAATAAAATGATATGCTTTTTAAAGCATGGAAACCTACATTTTTAAGGGGAAACTATGGCAAAAATTTTGTAGAATTTAAACACTTACAAAAATATTTTTAAACAAGTGTTTATAAGTAAATTTTGATCATGGTTTTCAAATAAAAACTTGCCATAATTTTTGTTACAAAAATTACAAATATTGGAGGTGATTTTTAATAAATAAAAGTGACAAAGTATATGTTTAGGAAAATATATTTAGATGTCACAATTTGTGTGTTACTTGTATATTATGTATATTAGTTATATTATTTTAGGACTTGAAAATAATATAACTCACCAAAATACCAAGAATTATAATACAAAATATTACCAAAATTCCAAGAAAACAAATATATAATTTATACCCGAATATTGGACAAACCGAGCAAGGACTATATATATATATATATATTCTAGAATTAAACTCATATATAATTTGACAAACGAGTTAAACGGTATTTTGGAAACCATAGAAACGGAAATTATGATTTTTACAAGTATTACAAAAATATATTATATTTTTATCAAGTAGAAAATATAAAATATATTATTTTGAATGGAGAAAAATAAATATATTTTCTTGAATAATTAGAAGATATATTATTTTTGAAGAAAATATAACAAATTAAAAATATATTATTTTGGGTGAAAAATGGATTTACAAATATTTTCTAAGTTAATCTTTAAAATATATTATTTTTGAGGTTTATGTGAAAGAATAATTATTTTTGCCAAGAAAGATATATAGATAATTTTCTATAAAAGTTTTCTTAAAATACATACATTTTGAGAATATAAATTGGTGATTTTTATTTGATTAAAAATAATATTCCGGAAAATTAAATGCAAAATTAAGTATAAAAATACTTAATAAATACAAGAAAATACGTATACCCGTACGTACAAATACACACCGGAATACGCCACCAATACTTGGCAAAATACATAAGTACACCCTTACTTGGGAGAATACATATGTATAAATACCTAACATATCAAGCTAAAGTATATTAGTTTAACAAATATTCCAAATTATTGATAAATGTAATATAAGATAAAATATTATTATTTTAACCAATAATTATATACTTTGGAATAACATAATGTACATCAAGATGTAACTCAAGAATGTTAAGTCATAACAACTAAGACTAAGAGTCGTTACACGACATAGCCGTCTAATAAAACATAACACGTGTGTAGGTAGTTGCACGACTTCAGGACAAGACCCTTGAGTTACACCGGACAGCAAGACGCAAGATTGTGAGTTCATGTCCCCCTTTTTCTTTTAATTGTTTTCAGTTTTATAACTTCGGGGATGAAATACATGTTACAAATATTTCAATGATTTCCAATGGTATGGTTAGCTAAGGAATGAACTGTTAGATCATGTGAATGGGTAGGCGCACACTTAAGACCATTAATCCTCGTATAAGGATTGAGGGACATGAGTGATAGATCTATTTGGGTGTTGTGAGCCCCACCCCTGGGCCGGAAGTGGCCGAAGGTGGTGACTATGTCTTACAGCCAGAGGTCCGGTATAAAATCCGCTAGGTTTGAGCCTTCCTGCACCATTGCACACATATTAATGACCTTGCAAATCATTAATTGATCTGTTCATAGACACTTTCATACTGGTTTACAAATACATACATACAAATGTTTACAAGGTTATTCATGCACACATACAAACACATGAACTCGCTCAACTTTTGTTGATGTTTTCAAACTACATGTATTTCAGGGAATCAATGGATCTGGTGAAGTCTGAAAGTTTTCAAGGTGTGTTTACAAGAAATGGTGTCATCCGAACTTTTGAAGGGTTTGACTTGGATGTTTTATCCTAGATAGGATATACAAGTCAAAGCCTTGGTTTTATGTGTCTTTTGTTAAAAGTCCTTCATGGAACTTGTTTCATTCAGATGGTTTGTAATTTAAACTTGAAGTCTTTGGTTGGTGCTAAACAATGCGGTTTGTATTATTTTGAATCGTATTAATGGATGAACATCATGGTTTTAATCATATAGTTATTTGTTATAATTGAATGCAATGATATTAAGCAAGTCACACATCATACGCTTCCGCAAAAGTCAGGGTGTGACATGGGGCGCTCCAGTATTGTTCGTAAAGAAGAAGGATGGAACCTTGCGGATATGTATTAATTACAGAGAGTTGAATAAGCTCACTATTAAGAATCGGTATCCGTTACCGAGGATTGACGACTTATTTGACCAGTTGCAAGGATCGAGCTATTACTCCAAGATTGACCTTCGGTCTGGCTATCATCAATTGAGGATTCAAGAAGAGAGCATACCAAAGACTGCGTTCAGGACTCGTTATGGGCACTACAAGTTCCTAGTGATGCCGTTTGGATTGACGAACGCACCAGCAGTGTTTATGGATCTGATGAATCGTGTATGCAAACAGTATCTTGATAAATTCGTGATTGTATTTATCGATAATATTCTGATTTATTCACGAACAAAGGAAGAACACGAGCAACATCTCAGAACCATTCTGGAACTACTGAAGAAAGAGAAGCTTTATGCAAAATTCTCAAAATGCGAATTTTGGATTTGCGAGGTACAGTTCCTTGGCCATGTGGTAAACGAGAATGGTATCCATGTAGATCCGTCGAAGATTGAAGCGATAAAGAATTGGGAAGCCCCCAAGACACCGACTAAAGTTCGGCAGTTTTTGGGATTAGCGGGCTATTACCGAAGATTTATCGAGAATTTCTCCAAAATTGCTCAACCGCTAACTTCCCTTATACAGAAAGACAAGAAGTATGATTGGGGAGATAAGCAGGAAGAAGCCTTCCAACTTCTCAAAGACAAGCTATGTGATGCACGGATACTATCTCTACCCGAAGGCACTGAAAACTTCGTGGTATACTGCGACGCTTCACGTCAGTGATGTGTGCTAAATAGACTACTAAAATTTAACTACTATAGACTTTCTAAGCTAGACACTAAAAAGCTTTAAATCTAGACTCAACCTAAACCACACAATCGGCAAGTGTACCGATCACTGTAGTATGACCTAAGGTAGTCCGGATATCGTACCACGAGACTCTATTAATCACGTTAACTAGATTCTAACAGACGTTGACAGACACGACTCAAATTGTTTAATTGTTTTTTAGGGAGGGGGGGGGGGGGTACTGAAAATCAAGGAAATCTATTAAACTAATCTATAAAACTAATTATTAAACTAGAACTAAGCTAATATGAAATAAGGCGAAGAATTTTCTTATATGATGACGAGAACCACCTAGACCAGAATCCTGGATTGATTTTTTTTAAGAATTTACCAATTAAGTTAACCGCATGATTTATGGAACCGGGATCTTGTGATACTAAACCTATTAAGACACGAACTAAGCCCCTCAACCCTTCTCGAGGTGAAACTTATGACACTACCTAGGCCGTTAATCCTACCGGTTATTTGACTTCCTTCCAGTTATCTAATTATTGTGTAAGTACCCTAATGTTGACCTACTCTTTTCCAATTATAGATCTAGGGTAGTTTGGATTTGTTAATTTGACTTGATAGACTAATAAACCGACGGGGCAACTAAGGCACGACTTTTTCCAAAGACTGTCTAAAGCAATTCACCGAGTAAGACCTACCAATAGCCCCGCACCTTCCAGCTATAAGGACTAGTAGAATACTGAAATCTAGCTAAATACTATCACTTCTAGGGTTTATTGGCCAATTCTCCCTGAAGGTCAAGGACACAAGGTCAAAGATCTAGCATGAACCTATTCCGTAGCAGACAACCACCTAGATTCAGACAAAGCAATTGATAATAATTAACCAAATCAAAGTACGCATACACACCAAATTAATAAACCAAACTTCTTACTAAACACAACTAATCCATAAAAGACATGCAATTAACGAAAAAGGTTAAAACTTTATTTCAATCCATTCATCATAGTCTAGGCGGTTTAAAAGTTTAGCCAAGCATATCAAACAATGAAAACAAAGCAAAGATGTTCAAACAAGAATTCATCGTTACAAGTTTCGAAAGAGAAATCAACAAAACAAGGGACTAAAGAACCCGTGCAAGTCTTCAATCTTCGATCCGAACTCGAACTAATGATTTCGGTGATAAAAAACGCTCCGATCAGCTCAAAGAATGCTCTGAAAATCTCCACTAAACTCCTTAATTCGTAATTAGGGTTTTGTATATGATTTTCTTGAGTTTTTATACGTAACCGTAATCAAAAGCGAATAATTGGCGTAATAACACCCCGTCGCATCGCGTCACGTGACGGGTATATGGTCTTGAGGTCGCGTGGCGTGACGGCATAAAAGTCCAGAAATTCATATTTTAATGGTGGCGAGGCACGACCTTGATGATGTGTAGCTGTGGCGCAACGCCACGGCCCATTTTTCATAGACTCATTCGTTTTTTTTTTCAGCTTCAACATCTCAAAACTTTAGAAATTTTTCTAACTCCTTTTTCACTCGTTTCCCAGCCTATAACACTTCGTTTTTCGACATTTTTAGCACCGAAGACCTGGAAACATAAAATCCGATCAAAGTAACGAAATTCTAAATAAAACCGAACTAAAAATAAAGGAAAACTATACAAACTTTACACGAATAAGATATGTATTTTGCAATACATCAAATATCCCCACACTTACTCTTTTTTCGTCCTCGAAAAAGAATTATGCAACGGAATCAGAGATGAATAGTTACTCGGGTAAAAAACTTATTTATATTTTGTTAAAATCAAAGCTTGCGTTAGCCGCGATTGCGAATATATTTGTCCCTTTAAACCCAAATCCGGTCTTAAGCCCTTATCATGTGAATTTAGTTTAAGTGCGGTCAATCTATCTAGGGTCTCACACTAGAATCTACGGTCCACCTAATCTTGCCTCAAGCTTATAGAACAAAAGGAACGATCACTGGATCAATTCCTAACCGTCTTATATCAAAACCAAGAGAATTTGAAATCATTTTTTTTTCATTTTTTTTTCATCACTTTTCTTTCTTTTCAATTTTTTTCTTTTAATGAGCGTAGACGTTGCTTTCCCTAACCCAGAGGGAGTCCGGCTGTGGAGTCGCTATCCCCTACTCGGATTACTTAGGCTTCGGTACTTTTTATTTGCAAGTTCGATTTCACGTATCCTAGAGGCATTCCGGGTCGAAGTCACTATCCCCAACCAAGATTACATTGGCCTACGCTACTTTCATTCAGTTTCTAGCTAATTTTTTTTTCTATTTTTTTCATGACTATAAATTCTAACGGTTTTAACTTATAACGGTGTTCAATATACTATTATCAGAAGTTTCAATTTCCCATATTTCCCAGATGAAAACCCACTAGTAGACCGACAATTAAGGTAATATTAACTCAAAGGGACCTAAAACCAAACCCGGGCCTATTCACACATCCCTAACTAGACACAAGCTCGATTTATTTAATCTCATATTATTATTATTGAACCCGAGCAAAAACCCATCTTTTCTATCATTTTCCGTATTAATTTGCAAACTTCTTTATTCAAAAGACATTTTTTCATTTTTTTATTTTTTTGTATTTTTCACATTTATGACTCGATTATTACTACTATTTACATGTATCCCATCCCCACACTTAAAGATTGCATTGTCCCTAGTGCAAGAACGGAAATACGACACAACAAACTTCCTAAATTACCACTAAACTAAGATCGAACTAAATAAATAAAGAAATAAAAGAATACAAGAATAAAAGGGAAACAACTTAGCTGAATATGTGAGACTGTCAAAGTGCCAGTCGTTTCCACATAAGCCCTCCAATTCGAAACGCGCTCAGCAAACAACTCCTAATCTCGGACACGCGAACGAAAGCGGCTACTAAAATCAACCTATCAACATCACAAACACTACAAAAATATCATAATATATATCATCAACAGTATCAGTTTCAAACACAAACGATCTAGCAATGTATATCAACCAACCCCATAACCCTACCAACCTGTTTTAAGTATATCAGTACAAACCAAATACGAGGATGAAAACAACATAAAAGAAAAAAAAAATAAAACAAAAGATATAGTTTCTCAGTGTTGTTGCATCCTCATCACCCCCCTACTAATCATCATGCTCGCTCGCAGCCTCCTCACTTTTCCTCTCTCTACCACCTGCACCAGAGCTACCCTTTCCAAATACATGAAACGGGGGAAACGGATCAAACCTCTCTCCAGCACCAGCCGAGCCACCCTGCTGTCTCGGCTAAAAGAAGTCTGGAATCCCCATGCTATGCCTGCTCATGATGTACCGGAGAGCTTCCTCCTGTCTATCCTGTCCTGTCTGAATCAGATGCTCCAACCTGTCGAATCTCTACTCCACATAGCCAGAGAACGACTCTAAAGTGAGCGACTCGGGTGGAGGCTGCCTACGCGGGTACTGCGGCGCTTGCCGTTCATGTCGCTGTGGTGGCCGATGTCGGTGTGTAGGATCAATCTGCATCATCACATCCTCAGCTGGATGTCCCTCTGGCGGCTGCACCTGCGGGCCCTGCCTAATCGGCTCCCAGCCGATAGGCTCAGTGTAGGACACTATCCCTGCCTGCTGTATCTCTCTCAAACCAAACATCATCGTCTTCGGCCCCTCGTGTAAGAATCTGGGGGTATACTTGTTAAACACCCCCAAATTCGTTGCAATACGAGTAATATAAGGGCCCATATCCAACGCTGCTCTGTGACCACCTCGACGTCCCCTGCTGAATGAATCTGCTAACACCGTAGACAAGTACATCTCCCGGCTCTCCACCCGGCACATAAGAATGAACAACTCAATCCAGTTCGCTTTATTTTCACCTGATTTTCGCTCCACCAACGTAGTCGAAAAGATCTTCAAAACATACCGATATATAGGATTACGAACTGAAGTAATCAGGTTCATAACCACAAATGGGTGGTCGGAAATCGTCCTCCAGAAACGACGTAGCTCAGCCGAACCAACACCGTGCTCCCTATTAGTGGTGTATGCACCTCTCAAGCTAGTCACAAACCCTGGCTGCTTCACTTCCTCCTCCGTATAAAAACCCGAAACAATAGCAAACCTCGCTATATTTATCTCGAATACTTGCCTCCCCAAACTGAAAGACATAGGTTTGTCATCTTCAAACTCTCCTTCTTTGTGTTTCCATGTGCTGTGGAACTCCAGTACCAACTCCTCATACTGCTCTACACCGCAATCTAACATCTCAATCAGCCTTGGACCTAGAAGGTCCGTCACCTCCTGCCTAGAACCTATTTCGTCCAACCAAGTCCAGTCTATCACCTGATGTTGAAATAGATCCGTATCCTTCAACTTATCGTATTTATCCCATTCATTTGTACCTAACTCGAACTGCAGTATCGGGTGGTCAAGTCTATTAACTTTGCTCGTCGGAATCCATTCATGAGCCCTTTGATATTTAATCTTTCTCAATCTCGGATCATTAGCACCTATTTTTAGAATCGGAGTCTCCTGTACAATCGGCTCCTCCGGTACAAACGGATCTTGTGCTATCTGATCCGCACCCCTCTTTCGGGCCCTACCACCACGTCCCGAGCTGCTACCTGCAGCTGCCATGTCTGCAAGACAGATATCAAACAAGACAAAACAAGCAGACAATCAGTAATCACAAACTATTTTTGGTATTTTAATTTTTTAAATTTTGTTTTTGAATTTTTATTTTTATTTTTTTGATTTTTTAAATTTTTTCTAAAAAATTAGAATAGCCTTATAGAATTTTATTCGCGGCTTAATTCTGAAAATAAAGTTGAATTAAAAACACCGGGTTACTTTTTACAATTGCTAAGTAATAATTAGACTCGCCCGAATGGAGATTGAGTACGGGCGAGCCTAAGTCACTTGTACGTGCAAGTAAACCCAAGACTGACTAAATAGACTCGATCTAGACTAGAAATGACTCAAAAGACCCTAACTTGGACTCAATGTACACTTACCCCCCCCCCCCCCCCCCGGCACTTTAATTGTCCGCAATTAAATTTGAGTTCCTAACCAAGACATTGTAGTCCAACCTTGCTTAGAAATCAACCGTTTATTAGTTTTAAAATCAATTTTTTTCACGTTTGAAAAAGTCCGCCTAGTTAAAGGAGGGTTTTCCTTTTTGCAAAAATTCCATTTCATTGTGCAAGGTTGAACTTTAATCGCCAATGTACTTCATTACCTATCATAATTTAGCAATTCAACATTCAAACCCAACCCGACAAACATTTGCGCCCACTAACAATTTTTAAGTCAACTTCTATACATCATCACTTGAAACAAAGGGCTAACAATTTTAACTCAAAACGGCTATGTTATCTAAAAAATGTAATGCCATTCGCACAAATCCAAACCAAAACAGCCACCCGCCCTTCAACAACATCATCATAATCGATATGTAATTCGAACCTTATTAAGTAAAAACCTTAAAACCTACACATGATTTTCACTTCTGCCAAGCAATATATAATCCCCAAATCATCTACACAACTCCTTGAAATATATTCCACACAAAAGAAACAAAGACCCGACTCGACTCTGACATGACTGACCCACAACGGACAACTAAAAATGACTCAACCCTAACTCGAAATTGACTCCAAACAATAAATAAATAAGAGTATTAACAAGAAACATACCTGATTTGCCGGAAAATGCAAGAAAAAGCCAAGATTTGTCGTGAATGGTGAGGTCCCAATCGGAGCAAAAGAGCGGATAAATGTTTAAAATTTTCGGTGGGTTTTGTTGAGTGTCGAAAACCGGTCACAATGGTGATCGAATGGAGGAAAATGGTGGGGTAATGGTGGAGATATGGTGTTCAGCGATGGGGGTTTTGTGTAAGGGTTTGGTGTGAGATTTGGGGAAGACAGGTAAAAAGAAAGGTCTTATCCGATCTGTGATGCGGTCGCATGCCGCGACCTGGATATATGGTGGCCGTGGCGTGACGCCACGGGATGGTTCAGAAAGAGGGGCCAAATTGGGGAGTCGCGTAGCGCGACAGGTCAGAGGTTTTATGCTCGCGCGACGCCACTATAGGGTTCAAACGATTTAAGTGACCTGAGGGGTCGCGTCGTGTGACCGTGGGTTCTCTTCGTTGTGGCTGCACGTGACAGGCCATTTTTAACAGAAGGTTGCGTGAAATTTTGAGTTTAATGCCTTAGAAAAATTTCTAAGTGTTACCCAACCTCTCCAAAACCATCCCAAATTTTTTCTAAGTGTTGGGACTTACTTGGAATGTCGTTTTCTTTGCAAATTCAGCTCCTCGATGGTACGATTCCTGCAAAATTACTCAAACACACAAAACAAAGACACGAAAAACTACAAAAAAATACGAAAAATAACGAAATTACAAACGGTACATACTCGACACTTGGGTTTTCACCCTAAAACACTATGTGGCGGCTTTTGATGGAATTTCGAGAGGAGTTTCCTCCATCTCATTCTTGTCTATCGCTCCTCCAATGTAGTGCTTCAAGCGGTGGCCATTTACTTTCCAACTTCGGCCATCCGACTCGTCAGTAATCTCAACCGCTCCGTACGGAAACACGTAATGAACCAAATACGGTCCCGACCACTTTGACTTCAACTTCCTCGCAAACAACCTCAATCTTGAATTGTAGAGAAGTACTCTATCACCCTTGCTGAATTCCTTGACCTTCCTTAACTTGCAGTCATGTGAAGCTTTCGTTTTCTCTTTAATTCCCAAAGATCGAACATAAGCCGCATCCCTAAGCTCATGGATTTGAAAGAAATGCTTCCTAGCGGCTTCGGTCATATCAAGGTTAACGATTTTTAATGCCCAAAGTGCTCGGTGTTCTAGCTCTACGGGAAGATGACAAGCTTTTCCATAGACGATTATAAATGGTGTGGTTCCTAAAGGCGTTTTGTAAGCGGTTCGAAATGCCCACAATGCATCGTCAAGCTTGTAGGACCAATCCTTCCTATTCTTTCCAACGGTTTTCTCTAGAATACGTTTGATACCATGATTCACGTTCTCCGCTTGACCACTCGTCTGTGGATGGTACGCGGTAGACAAACGATGAGTGACACCGTATCGTGCAAGCAACTTTTCCATCAAAGCGTTGCAAAAGTGAGTACCACGGTCACTGATTAACGCTTTAGGTGTACCGAAGCGGGAAAAGAGTTTCTTGAGGAAACTCAATACTACTCGGGCTTCATTTGTAGGAAGAGCTTGAGCCTCAACCCACTTAGACACGTAGTCAATTGCCACAAGTATGTAACAGTTCCCTTTTGAGATGGGAAAGGGTCCCATGAAATCTATGCCCCAAACATAAAAAACCTTCAACACTTGGATTGGGTTTTGGGGCATCTCATATTTGGCTGAAATGTTACCGGTTCGTTGACAAGCATCACAAGTTTTCACGAACTCAATGGCATCACGAAGTACGTTGGGCCAATAAAATCCACAATCGAACACCTTTTGTGCGGTGGCATATGCACCATGATGTCCTCCCGTTAGGCCCTCATGCACATGTTTAAGGATTTTCAAACCCTCCTCTCGCGACACACATCGCCTAAGTATCCTATCTCCCCCTATTCTAAAGAGAAATGGATCATCCCACACATACTTCCTCGACTCACTAAGAAACTTTCTTCTTTGTTGTGAGGTCATTCCCTTCACAATATTACCACTTGAGTGATAATTCGCTAAATCACAAAACCAAGGCAATCCCTCCTTATCGGCCTCTACAAACTAGATCGACTCGTGAGGGAATGTATCTCCTATCTCCTCCTCACGAATCTCCTCTCTCTTAGGGTCTTCTAAACGTGAAAGATGATCGGCTGCCACGTGTTTGGTCTTATCTCTAATTTCAATATCAAACTCGAAAAGCAATAGAATCCACCAAATAAGTTGGGGTTTGGCGTCTTTCTTTTGAAAAAGAAAAAGTAACACGGAATGGTCGGTGAAAACTATGGTCTTGGATAGCACGAGGTACGAGCGGAATTTGTCGAAAGCAAAAACTACGGCTAAGAGTTCTTTCTCCGTGGTGGTGTAGTTCTCTTGAGCATCATTTAACGTTTTGCTCGCATAGTAAATGGGGTGGAAGTGCTTGTCCTTTCTTTGTCCTAATACCGCTCCAACGGCATAGTCACTCGCATCGCACATGAGCTCGCAAGCTCCAATCAGGCGAGATAAGGATAGGTGCACTCACAAGCTGCTCCTTCAAGAAGTTGAATGCCTTAAGACACTCCTCGTCGAAGATGAATGGAACATCTTTCTCTAGAACACGGGTCATGGGGCGAGTGATTTTTGAGAAATCCCTAATGAAGCGTCTATAGAAGCCCGCATGACCTAGAAAACTCCAAATCGACTTAACACTAGTGGGTGGAGGTAACCTACTAATGGTATCTATTTTCGCACGATCTACCTCTATACCATCCCTCGAGATCTTGTGTCCTAAGACAATACCTTCAGTCACCATGAAGTGACACTTTTCCCAATTCAGCATAAGCTTCGTCTCAACACACCTCTTTAATATCCTCTCGAGATTCTTCAAACACTCATCGAATGAGTTACCATAGACCAAAAAATCGTCCATGAAAACCTCCATGGAACTCTCAATCATATCCTGGAATATGGCAACCATGCACTGCTAAAAGGTAGCTGGAACATTACATAGCCCAAATGGCATGCGTCGGTACGCATAAGTTCCATAGGGGCATGTGAAGGTGGTCTTATCCTGATCCTCCGTGGCGAGGGGGATCTGGAAGTACCCAGAAAAACCGTAGAGAAAACAATAGAATTGTTAACCCACGAGACACTCCAACATTTGATAGATAAAGGGCAAAGGGAAGTGGTCTTTTCGGGTGGCATCATTCAACTTTCGGTAGTCGATGCACACTCGCCAACCCCTAACCGTGCGAGAAGGGATAAGCTCGTTTTTGGAATTCATGACAACGGTTATCC
The DNA here is from genome assembly GCA_030545235.1 of Helianthus tuberosus. NCBI lineage: Eukaryota > Viridiplantae > Streptophyta > Magnoliopsida > Asterales > Asteraceae > Helianthus > Helianthus tuberosus. The sequence continues at coordinate 76,317,705 of CM060451.1, read as the reverse complement.
CTACCTTCTTAGGGTCAACCTGAGTGGGACTAACCCATGGCGAATCTGAGATGGGATATATCATCCCAGCATCTAGGAGTTTTAGAACCTCCTTCTTCACTACGTCTTGCATATTGGGGTTGAGGCGCCTTTGGGGTTGCACCACCGATTTGAAATCATCCTCCATGAGTATCCAGTGGGTGCAATAAGAAGGGCTTATGCCCTTAATGTCGGACAACCTCCATGCAATTGCCTCTTTGTTGGCCTTTAACACTTCCAACAACCTCAACTTCTCTCCTTCCTCCAACTTCGATGAGATGATAACGGGTAGCTCGGAACCTGATATGCGTGTGGTGTTATAGATTTTTTTGTATATTTTAAGCCCTTTAACACTTTTTAGCCAAGTTTTAAATTTATAAAACACGATATTTACTAACACTAAACACACATATGGGCAAGTGCACCCATCGTGAGCGTAGTATAGTGTTGGTAAGATACCGAGGTCGTCCAAGGACATAAGAGCTTTTAATACCGGTTTATCCTCAACGTCTAATCAAATCAGAAGTTTAGAAAAAGGTTTTTGACTAGAAAAAAAAAATAAAACTAACTAAAATGCTGAAAAATAAAATAAAATAAAAACAGATAGACAAGATGAATCACTTGGATCCGACTCATGTTTAGTGTAACCTTTGATTATTTCCGCACTTTTGCACTTTTTAAGAGATTATCTTAGTTATTGTAGTAGGCCCCTCTTCTGAAGGTGACGTTACCCTCAACCCAGTAGTTTGAGTCAGCAAGGATACAATCCTAAAGGGTTGGATTAATTAAAGATAATTAATTAAGTTATTAATGCATATTGTGGTAGGCCCCTCTTCTGGAGGTGACGTTACCCTCGGCTAAGTAGTCTGAGTCAGCAGGGAAACAGTCCTAAGTAGCCCGGTTAAAGTTTTAATAGTAGTTTAAATATGAGGGGGTCAAGGAGTTCAGACCCCCGCCATCCAATACCAGTGGGTATTGAAGGAGGTCCTACTAAAGTTGACCCAAGTCCTTGCAGGATCTATACACTGAACAAGGCAAGACTCTTACCAAACCGTTCCCTTAACCCCCGACCAGGTAGCCAACATACCTCCATATAGACCGTGGAGATATGAATGGTGAAAATCTTTTATTTTATATAGACAGTAAAATAATGCCAAGACACCACAGACAAACGATAAGGAAGACTCACCTTCAACATAAGAAACTAGTTATTAAAGTCATTAATACATAACCAAATAAAGAGTGCGAAAAGATTAAAAATAAAAAGTATTACACTAAACACTTGTCTTCACCAAGTGATGTAAGAGACCTAGGCAAACATGGCCTTTGATTGTTAAGAACTCTTACGATCAATCTTGGATCCTGAGACTACTCACACACTCTATGATGGATGACAGATGAAGGTGGTGGATGTGGGTTGTGATGGTGGTGGTGGGTGGGTGAAGTGTAAGAGAGGTGGTTTGCCAAAGGATGCATTTGAAGTGAACCAAGCACCCCTATTTATAGCCTGCATAGAAGCCTGGACACGACCCCGTGTCCACCCTTCTTCTCTTTCTTCATTAATTGCAGTTTGTCTGCATTAGTTGACCACGACCCCGTGTCCGCTGGGCACGGCCCCGTGTGCAGAAGCGTATCTGTACTATCAAGATTTGCTTGGATTCTGCGAATCTTAGCGTTGACCACGGCCCCGTGTTGAGCTGGGCACGCCCCCGTGTCGGGAATAGAAGCTTCTACAACTTTGTCTTTTCTGCAGACACCTGAACACGCCCCCGTGTCTGCTGGGCACAGACCCATGCTCAGCTTTCTTCTTGTTTTTTTTTTTGCTTTGGGAGATGCTGTCGAGGGGTCGGGCATGCCACGTTTCTTCCCTTTCTTTGTATTATTGTTAGATTTAGCTGCATTTTTGCTTCTTTTGTCCATTTAAGCTCTTTTAACCCTGAAAATACAAAAGGAAGACAAAAACACACTTTTTCCAACATTATTACTAAAAAAAGGATTAGTATTGTGCCACATTTGATGTAATTTATATGTTGCATTTTGCACATATCAAATACCCACACACTTGAATCTTTGCTTGTCCTCAAGCAAAACTATTTATAATGTGGCTTACACTCCCAAATGGAATGGGTAGAAGAGAAGGTTTTTGGGCTTGTCATAGAGTGTCGGGATTCCAAGATTCTTTATTAGGTTTTATTTTTATTTTATTTACAATCCTATTTGTCATGATTTATTTAGAACATTACTTGAGAGAAATTACTTATTTGGGCATAACATACCTCTTTAAAATTCCATTTATATATAAGTTCACATACCTCACGGGGGATCACTCAACACTCGGCCGAAGATGTATTTTTGTGAAACACTCGGGACCGGCATGGAACTTACTTCTACCATATGTTTGCCAAGCAATCAATCCTCCTTTTTAACTATACACCTTTGTAAATATCAAGAGGACTTTGGGGAAGAGTTAGGCTTGGGTTAAAGGTATGTGGTTTTGGGTTAGTGGTTAGTAGAAAAGGGCGAAAGGCGTAAAAAGCGTCGTTTTCGTAAGAATTTTTATTTTTGTTATTATTTTTTTCTAATGAAGCAATTCTTCAAACAAAGTTCTTTTTGATGAACTTGTTTGTTTATTTTTTTGGCTTCAACATTTTTTTTTGATAAGGAATGTCACATGAAAACCGAGCTTTGTACTAAAATAAAGGGTTAAAATGAAAAAGGGTTTTGGTGGGTAAAGGGTGTTTGTTTTGGGTTTAGAAATGAAAAGGTTTAGGCTCAAAGGGGTTAACTAGGGGGATTTTGGGTAGGTGGTAAAAAAAAGAAAATAATGGTGTTGAAATAAAAAGGGTTAGTTGATATACGTTAAAACATACATGTTTTTATACCCCAAAACACTTCCGTTTTAAGCGTTTTTGACCGAAATCGCAATGTTAAGGACTAAATTTAGTATTTATACAAATTCAGGTCTTAACGGAGCATAAAATGATAATCTGATGAAAACGGACAACTTTCGAAGCATTTCTGATCAAACGGGCCAAAATCAAGAAACTGACCGGAATGGCACGACCGTGCCATCCGAAGCACTACCGTGCAGTTGCTACATTTCTGGATGAACGACCTGTGCAAACACGACAAACAATTAGTTACCGAGATCGCACGGACGCGCGCCATCCGAATGGTCGTACGAGACTGACAACAGGCAAATCATCCAGAGATGCACATCCGTGCGACCAATCGTTTCAACAAAATACCGGAACCAAACGATTGTGCGATCCATTGAACGCCCGTTCCCTTTGTGACGAAGTCGTCTAACTAACCCAACCACTCCATTGTCGGAACCAAGTGCGATCCACGTAATCAATGACGTCACCGGTATTGCACGACCGTGCAATACGTCGCATGCCCGTGCGATACGAGACAACTTCCCTATAAATAGCCCATTCGAATCAGAGCAAATGGTTGGGTTTTTCACCAAGTTTTCTGGCGAATTTCCAGGTCCGAACCAGTTCTGATCAAGCCACTTCGATGCCTCGAGTTCGTGTGAAAGCCTAGTTAATCCACCCCGTCAATTCAGTGCATGTTTATGGTTCGATTCCTTGTTCTTGAACATGTAGTCTAATCATTGTGCATGTTATTGGACTGATGTATGTTTGTATGTATATAGTAATTATGAACTTGTTTCTTGAATAATCTTTGTATTGTAATCTAGTTTGTATGAAACTCAAGTACTCGTTTATGTTTAAATCTTCATGACTGTATAATGAATGTTTCATTGATGTTGTGTTCTTGATTATATTTGATTATATTGGGTAATGAATATGTGGTAATTTGGATGTTAACTCTTGATTATTCACTTATTTGTAAATTCTGTTTACACCATGAGACCCAACCCGGAGATTGGTATTACACAATATATGTCTTATTTTGATTAAGAGTACTTTCCTACACGTAAGGGTTCTAATGAATTATATGGTATTGATTACATGTTCTTGCATGCGGTTTATGATCCTTGTTCAGTAGTTTTGGTCTGAAATTGCTAACTTGGTAGATTTTTATTCAAGACTTGTAAAGGTGAAATTATTTGTTATATGATCTACATAAATGCTTATCTTTGTGGCTGTATTGTGACCATCGGTATTGCTTTCTTTGATAAGTGAGATTAGAAAACTCTTAACGGATGACTAATCTATCTTTAAAGATTCACATAATATCAATAGCTCGCTAATGCATGGTTTTAGGAAAGTTAAGATGGGACCTTCGTGTTAACTATCCGAAGAATCATTATGTTAGAAAATTCCTAACGGTGACTAACTGTCTTGCAATTGGAAAATTGATTAAAGTGCTTTGGTGAAAAACATGATAGATAACATGTTTAGGTTATTTGTGAAATAAGATATTTGTTATATTTATATTTTTATTTTCAGTTAATTTAGTTAAACAACAATTCAATTATTTCTTCCTTTGGTAAAATAATGACAAAGATTCAGTACTTATAATATCTTATCTCATCTTTCGTGTTCCTTGGGACGATATCTGGCTCTTACCAATACTTTACTGCATATGTGACGGGATACACTTGTCCTTTGTTGTGTGTGTTTTAATGTTAAGTTATAAAACCATTTTTATAAATAATAAACTTAAAATAGTGCGTAAAATCAACTGTATAAATAACATACGTGGCACACGCACACCAAGTTTTTTTTGACGCCGTTGCCGGGGACCAAAATAAAAGAAAAGGTAAGGTGTAAATAATGGAACAATCCGAGTTATTATTTTACCAATGTATAAACTGTAAATAACTGTTAATACTTGTACATTTTTGTAATTATTTATTTCTTTTTATTATTAACCACTAACAACTAACTTTTTATTTATTGTTCATCTAACCATTTATTTATTTATTTATTCATTCTAACCGCTAACTATTTATTTATCGTCTTATTTATTTATTTATTCTAACTATTCTAACCAATTAACCATCTAACTATACTGACTTACTGACTTTCTAACTTACTAACAATCTAAATTTTTATTTACTGTCAACTAACATTTAATTTATGCAATTTTTAATTCAGTATTTTTTTATTCAATTAATGCATTCGGATTCGAACCATTAAATTTCATTTTATTTATTTATTTATTTATTTATTTATTTCTGTACAGTTATTACATTACTTCAATTCAGTTATTTTATTTCTGTCATTTTATTTATTTACTAATTTTTGTACAGTACGTTGATAGCCGTGTTCGGAATCGAACCGCTTACATACGTATTTTATTTATTTATTTATTTCATTTATTTATTTATTTATTTATTCTTGTATTTATTTATTTATTTACTCAATTAACTGTTTTTCATTCATTTATTAATACTTGTTTAATAACAACATGCATAAGGTAGTTGTCGGGCACGCAATACCGTGGGAACCGATTACACTACCGTGCACAAAACCACAACCTTGCGAACCGCTGTACATAGGTTGATACACGACCATGTACGACTTTTTAGCAACATTTAACATATAAAAAAATTCCTATTTTATTTATTCATTTATTTGTTTATTCAATTTTGTATTTATTTAATTATTGTACTTAATTATTATTCATTCGATTCATTTAATAATTAATTAAATTGTTTAATTATTAACCTAAAAAAAACCGAAAAAGAAAGGACTATGGACTTAAACAATTATATATATATATAGTAAATATTAATTAGAACTATATAATATCTTGCATATATATATATATATATTAAATAATAATTTTAGTTTTTAAATTCTGTAATATATTATTAAAATATTTTTTTATTTGTATGATACTTTTATTATTTTTTTTATTGCAGGCTAATGTCCACGCCCTCTGTTCCCGTTAAAACTGAGCTAGCCAACGAACTAGAAATTAATCTTAGAAGAAGTAGGAGGCTACGCGAAAGAGCACGTGTTGTTGCACAAAAGATTGCAAATGCAATCGATGAACCAGTAGCACTGTCTGACAACGAGAGTTCGGAGGACGAAAAGGGAGGCATTATGGCAGACGACGACCAGCCTTTGAATGAGACCGGCCGTCCAGGAAGAGAAGGCTTGATACCAAGCATTAACCGACCTGAGATACAAGCACCTAGTTTTGAAATTAAATCTAGTATAATTAATATGATACAAAATTCTGTGCAGTTTGATGGTAAGGATCATGAAGATCCTGGTCGACACATTGCTTCATTTCTCGAAGTCTGTTCAACTTTCAAAATTACTGACGTTTCTGAAGACGCAATTCGTTTGCGCCTTTTTCCATTCTCTTTGCGAGGAAAAGCCCGATCTTGGCTTTTGTCACTTCCAACAGGGTCCATCACAACTTGGAACGAGTTAGCAGATCTTTTCATGCAAAAATATTTCCCGCCGGAAAAGACAGTCAAGCTGAAGAACCGTATTATGACATTCAAACAGGATGAAGGAGAATCTCTACATGCAGCTTGGGAAAGGTTCAAAGATCTTTTGATCGATGTTCCACATCACGGGTTTTCCAAAAGACAACTTGTGTTGAACTTTTACCAAGGACTCGGCTACAACTCACAAGAACGTTTAGATGTTTATGCAGGAGGAGATTTGGGAACAAAAACGCCCAATGAAGCTTATGCAATCATTGAGAAAGCTGCGTTGAAGTCAAGTTCACGTCATGTTGGAGCACAAGGAAATGTTGTTTCAAATCCTGGAGTTCATCAAGTAGATACGTATACAGCCCTTTCAGAACAAATCGGAGCTTTGGCAGCAAAGTTTGACCAAGCTCAAAACGCTTCAAAAGTACAATCAGTACAATCTTCATGTGAGCTATGTGGAGTGTCACACGAACAAGGTACATGTGAGCAGGGTGTTATGTTTACAGGCCACGAAGAGGTGGACTATTTGGGCAATCCAATCAGGCCCCAAAATAACCCCTATAGTAACACGTACAATCCAGGTTGGAGAAATCATCCAAACTTTAGGTGGAAAGCCAATCCTAATAACCAAAATCCACTCGGATTCGCTCAACGTGCTCCCGCACCACAACAGTCTCAGGGGCAATCCTTTCAGCCTCAAAGTCAATTCTATCAATCCCAAAATCAATCTTTTCAGCCATCAGGGCAAACCTTTCAACCACGTTTTAATAATTCAGGTTTAGGAAGCACTTCCCAGTCTCAACAGCCTCAAACCTCTCAAACCAATTCAAAATTAGAAGAAATGATGGCACAACTATTAAATAACTCCAATAATGCTAATCAATTGTCTAAAAAGCGATATCAGCAGCATGAGGAGCGGTTTATGGCACAAGAAGGAGAATTGAGGAGCCAGAAAGCTTCATTGCAAACCATTGAGAATCAAGTCGGCCAGTTAGCCAAGATGTTATCGTAAAGACCACAAGGTAGTCTTCCAAGTAACACAGAACCAAACCCAAGAGGGCATGTTAATGCAGTTATGACAAGGAGTGGTAGAACAACAGGACCTGAAAAATCAGACTCACCGCCGATTAATGATCCTGTCCTAACTGACGCTTCATACGAGGTGCACGCTAGGCTAGACCCAGCAAGTACAGCACACTTTCAGGAGCCAGTTAAAGAATTCATCCCTCCTATTCCATATCCAAGCAGATTGAAGAAGCAAAAGAACGATGAACAAGATGGTAAGTTTTTAGAAATGTTTAAACAATTGCACATAAACATACCATTTGTTGAAGCATTGGCTCAAATGCCTAAATATGCAAAGTTCTTGAAAGACATCCTCACAAACAAACAGAAACTCGAAAGTTTGTCTTGTGTGTTGATGAATGAAAACTGTTCAGCCGTTCTCCAAAACCGTCTACCTGAAAAGATGGGAGATCCGGGCAGTTTTACACTTCCATGTCTCATTGGAAACATGTCAGTTAGTAACACATTAGCAGATCTAGGAGCAAGCATAAACCTTATGCCTTATAAAGTTTTTGCTAAGTTAGATCTGGGAGAACCTACACCCACTAAAATGAGCATTCGACTTGCAGATCGATCAATCAAATATCCTCGCGGATTCGTAGAAAACATGCTTGTTAAAATTGATACATTTTTTTTCCCGTGGATTTTGTAATTCTTGATATGGACGAAGATTCAAAAGTGCCATTAATACTCGGACGCCCATTCCTCAACATTGCGAGGACAATTGTTGATGTGGCAGCAGGCCAAATCACGCTCCGAGTAGATGACGAGCACATGACTTTTGATATTAAACGATCAATGCAACACCCGCAAAGTTACGATGATGTACTATACTGCGTTGACATTGTTGATACATGTGTAAGCTCTCATTTTCAAAGCACTGTTGAAGAAATTGATACGGACATATATCTCAAAATTGAGCAACCATTTGATGAAAATGATTCTCAAAGTCCAAATCAATTTGTGGAACTAAACCGTGAAGTTGAAGAAAAAAATCAAAACCATCAGTTGAAGAACCACCGTCTTTGGAGTTAAAAGAACTCCCTCCGCATCTCGAATATGCATTTTTAGACAAAGCGTGTCGCTTGCCAGTCATCATTTCAGCATCTTTAGCGAAAGAAGAGAAGAGACAGCTTCTTGAAGTTCTAACACTCCACAAGAAAGCCATGGCCTGGAAAATTATGGATATAAAAGGTATTAATCCGTCCTTTTGTACTCATAAGATTCTCATGGAAGACAATTACAAGCCTAGAGCGCAGCATCAAAGGCGCCTGAATCCAAACATGCAAGACGTGGTGAAGAAGGAAGTAATCAAGTTGCTAGACGTAGGTCTGATTTACCCCATATCTGATTCAGTTTGGGTAAGTCCAATGCAAGTAGTACCTAAGAAAGGTGGTATTACTGTAGTTCCAAATGATAGAGATGAACTTATTCCTACCCGTACCGTCACAAGATGGCGAGTTTGCATTGATTATCGCAAACTCAACGATGCCACCCGTAAGGACCACTTCCCGCTTCCATTCATCGACCAGATGTTGGAACGTCTGTCGGGGAAGTCATACTTCTGTTTCTTGGATGGGTTTTCAGGATACTTTCAAATTCCTATTGCTCCTGAAGATCAGGAGAAGACTACTTTCACATGTCCTTTCGGCACATTTGCCTACAGGCGTATGCCTTTTGGACTGTGTAATGCACTAGCTACATACCAGCGTTGCATGATTGCCATTTTCCATGACATGATTGAGGACTCCATGGAAGTATTCATGGATGATTTTTCAGTATTCGGGAGTTCTTTTGATCAATGTTTAGGAAATTTGAAAAGAATGTTGATGAGATGTGAGGAAACTAATCTTGTGCTTAACTGGGAGAAATGCCACTTCATGGTAAAAGAAGGGGTAGTTCTTGGGCACAAAATTTCTGAAGCCGGGTTGGAAGTTGATCCAGCAAAAGTGGATATCATTTCTAAACTTCCTCCACCTACCTCGGTTAGAGCAATCAGAAGTTTCCTAGGTCATGCAGGATTCTACAGGCGATTCATTAAAGACTTTTCAAAAATCGCAAGACCTATGACCCGTTTGTTAGAGAAAGATGCTCCGTTTGTCTTTTCAGATGATTGTATGAATGCTTTCAAGCACCTGAAACAAAAGCTTATCGAAGCCCCAATATTAGTTGCACCAGATTGGACATTGCCATTCGAGATAATGTGCGATGCAAGCGATTATGCAATAGGAGCAGTGTTAGGACAACGAAGGGAGAAGCATTTTCACCCAATATACTATGCCAGCAAAACCCTACATGATGCTCAGGAAAATTTTACTACTACAGAGAAAGAGCTTTTGGCAGTAGTATATGCGTTCGATAAATTCAGATCGTACCTTGTGTTGTCTAAAACAATTGTGTACACGGATCATGCGGCAATTAAATACCTTTTTAGCAAACAAGATGCAAAACCGCGTCTTATTCGATGGATCTTGTTATTACAAGAATTTGACATAGAGATTCAAGATAAAAAGGGAGCTTTAAATATTGCAGCCGATAATTCAGTGGAGGAGCAAATAAACGACAATTTCCCTCACGAATTTCTTTTGAATATCGAGATGAATAACGAGTCACCATGGTTCGCCGATTATGCAAACTACCTCGCATGTGGAATCCTTATCAAAGGATTATCATATCAACAAAAGAGGAAGTTCTTTGCAGATCTGAAGTATTACATCTGGGACGAACCATACTTGTTTAGGATCGGAGCCGATCAGGTTATCCGAAGGTGTGTATTTGGAGAGGAGGCCGCTAGCATTCTGCGTCACTGTCACGAGGGACCAACCGGAGGTCATCATGGAGAAAACTACACTGCAAAGAAAGTGTTAGACTCTGGATTCTACTGGCCCATAATTTTTTGTGATGCGTATGAATGTGTTAGAGTATGTGATGCTTGTCAGAGAGCAACGAATATCTCGGCACGCAATGAGATGCCTCAACATTGGATTCAAGTGTGTGAAGTCTTCGACATTTGGGGGATAGACTTCATGGGACCATTTCCCCCCTCACGAGGTAATAAATATATCCTGGTTGCAGTTGACTACGTATCAAAATGGGCGGAGGCACAAGCTTTACCCACCAATGATGCCAGGTCAGTCGTGAGATTTCTGAAAAGTTTGTTTGCCAGGTTTGGTGCCCCAAAGGCACTTATCAGTGACAGAGGGACTCATTTTTGCAACAGTCAGCTTGAAAAAGCTTTGTCCCGTTATGGTGTGCATCACCGTATTTCCACGCCCTATCATCCACAGACAAGTGGGCAAGTGGAAGTCACAAACCGTGGGCTAAAATGAATTCTTGAACGGTCTGTAGGTATAAACCGTAAAGAATGGTCGGACAAACTAGACGAAGCACTGTGGGCTTTTCGTACAGCTTACAAGACTCCTATTGGGACTACTCCCTTTAGACTTGTATACGGAAAGACATGCCATTTACCAGTGGAATTAGAGCATAAAGCGATGTGGGCACTTAAAACAACAAATTTGGACTTAAAAACTGGAGGTGAAGCCCGGTTTCTCCAGATTCATGAATTGGAAGAATTACGACAACAAGCTATTGAGAGTTCCATCTTGTATAAGGAACGAACAAAAAGATTTCATGATAGACGCTTGAAGGACCAAAAAGAATTCCAAGCGAGCGATCTAGTTCTTTCGTACAATTCACGATTGCGTTTATTTCCAGGAAAGCTTCATTCACGTTGGACAGGCCCATACACTGTGAAAAAGGTATATCCATATGGAGCTGTTTCAATTGAGGAGAAGAATGGAAATATATTCAAGGTGAATGGTCATAGATTGAAGTTGTACGTTGCCGGACCGATTAAGTCGGTATTGGAGGTTTTTGAACTCCAAACCCCGCATACTTCATAAGTGTGGGGAGGAGAGTCTACGCTACTGACTCAACGATTAAAAATGTAGCAAGAATGTCTTTTGACATTTTAGGGGTAATTTCGTAATTATTGCTGTTTTTGTAATTTTAGTGTAATTTAGGTGTGTTTGATAGATCACGATAATTTACACAAGTTTAAGATATACCGCACGAAGATTCTATGTATAGAAAATGTTAAAATTGTTTGCGTATCGAAAAAATGGCGAAAACCGACGAAAACGAGTGCTGAAATGAAATTCTGCAGAAAAACTGATCAGCAGCAAAAGGAACGGTCGTTCCACCTATGGAACGCCCGTGCAGTTTCGACGAAACATGGAACGAGCACTTGCACCCTCGGTGCAATGCCGACAACAATGGTCAGGTTCTAAGAAATGCAGGCGACACACGCCCGTGCGACACGTGGCACGCCCGTGCGATGCCCAAGGGCAGTTTGGTCATTTTCACCCTATAAAAACCCCAAACCTGCACCTAACCCCCCATTCGCGAACACAGACCTGCCCAACCCGTTCCAGACCGATTTTCACCAATTTTTGCACGATCTAATCGCACGGTTTCGACCAAATCTTCGCACGGTATGTTAATTCTTGTCGATTTCTTGTTCTATCTTAGTTTAAATCAGATTCATCCATGTTTTCATAGTGTTCTAGGGTTTTCTTCATAAATCTCAAATAAAACCCTAATCTTTGTTAGAATCGAACAAATCGTGAACAACCGTAGGCATATCGGACCCTTGTGTGTGTAAAAAACTTGTTGATTTTGACAAAATCAGAAAAATCAAAGTTCAGGGGTCAGATTCTGCAGATTTGGTGATGAACGGTCGTTCCCTGGATCGAACGCTCGTGCGACGTCGGTTGTTCTCGATAATCTGCTTTGTACTCGGAACTGCACGGTTGGTTTGATCATCGCACGCCGTGCGATCTCGACAAATACTGGAAACAATTGTCTGTCATCGGTGGCGCATGTCCGTGCCATATGCCCAGTTCAGTAGAACAGAATCTTCGTTTCTGGGTTTTCTGCAGTTTTCGAGTCAAATTTTTGCTGTTTTCCTGTTTCTAACATTGTTCCCCATACAGATGAATCACCCGTTCCTACAGTTTGATGCCGAAAACCCGAGAGAGAACCTTTGTATTCCAAGAAGAAACGCATTGTGGGCAAGAAGAGGAAGGTTTGGTATTCCAAGAAGACTAGATTGGGAAGTAATGACTGAATTAAATCAAAGGGATCGTTTGGAAGGCATGCTTTCAGTCCCGTTGGCTCGTCTAGTCAACATTGATCAACCAATCTACTTGGAGCTAGCAATCGAGTTTTTCTCAACTTATCAATATAAGAAACCTGTAGCTCATCGAAATCCAAATTTCAGGTACAAAGAGAGGGTTACATTTAGGTTGGGAAGAAAGTGGAATACATGGACAGTCGGCCGGTTGGGAAGAAAACTTGGGATTTATACACGAGCGGACATGGATAACGAAGAAATATTCAACGATACGTTCGGTTTCCCAAACAACGGTGTGAGAAATGCTTTCTGGGCCGAGAATGCAGTAGGACTTCCTTATGACCCAAGGATGTCAAAAGCCTCGAGATTGAGAGATCCACTTATGCGGGTTATGTGTGACACCCCAGGAAAAACCAGTAAACCACGCAGCTTAAACTAGCTTCCTCAGTAACCACATGCTAAATTTCGGGACGAAATTTCCCTAACAGGGGGAGAATGTGACAACCCTCATAATTACATGTATCCGTACGATTAATTAATATTAAATTTTGCTAGAAACATTGTTTAATTATTTCTTGGCTAGTTACGATCCCCGTACACCGTAACACCCACTAGAAATCTACTAACTAAAACATGTAACCTTATACTTGGATTTGAATACTATACCTTATAGTTGTATTTGAATACTATAAGTCACCTACTTATCCTCCTTATATTGACTAAGTATTTACTTCTCCTCCTTATGTGGACTAAGTATTAGAATCCAAGATTTTACCTCTATATTTTAGTTAATCTTGGTTTGCTCATGTTGACTAAACACTAGAAAGAATGACTATAAATATGGTGCATAACTTCACAATCTTCACACCATCTTTCTCATTCTCTATATCTCTCTCTTGGTTCACTCTAAAACCACCACCACCATTCCATTGTTGAGCTTGTTTCAAGTGTTAGAAGGTGATACAAGGAGCTTGAAGCTTGAAGGTCTTGAAGAATCCTTCTCATTTGCTTTCATCATCCATCTTTGTCATTTTTTTCTCTAGTGATATTCCCAAGCTTTAAGCTAATTGTAAGACTTCTTTAAACTCTTGTTTACTTCATGTGTTAGTAGTTAAAGATTATATTATGATGAAATAATGCTGGTATGATGTTGTTGTTGATCACTATACATGTTAACGGAACAAATAGAACTTGCGTTAAAGCACTATAAGCTGAAAACAGGAAGCTGTCAAACTGTTACAGCCGCCTTCAGTCGGCTGTAACCAGTTCCTAACTTAACGAAAAATTGATTTCTTGAGTCTATAATGTGTTATTATGAAATACGGTTCAAATGGCACTGGAATCATAATTTTTGAACTTCGTTTACTATTTTTAAAGACCCGTTTTGTAACAGCAACTAAAGCTGAGTTTTTACTGCAATAAATGGGTGTTATATTTTTAATCAAAACTTGAATTCTGTGTAGAGTTAGATCATGAATTTTGTACTGTAGATGACCACCGATGTAATTGTAATTCTCCCACTAGAATTTCGTCAATCGGACTTACGATGAATTTTAAATGAATTTTTCCATGAACTGCAGTCAGAAAGTGACGAATCTGATTGCAGCCCGGTAAATGATTTTTTATAAAATATTGGTAATGTATTGGATCCTGATATTTTTACACAGTAAGATTTGGATTGTTTAAAACATTCTGTAAAAATTTGGGAATTTTTGGAATAAGTTAACTATTTTATTAAATTACTTGAAAACAGTCCAGTTTTGGATGTTTAAGCTGAAACAATATAACTAGTGATTTGCATGTCTAAATGTCGGTTATGATCTAACTTGTTATATGTCAATGAAAGTGTTATGTACAATTTCGTATGCTTGCTTTTGAATGGTAATAAATGGGGAAGTTTATATGGGCGTGAATTGTTAAAGTGAGTATATGTTATGTGGTAGATGTGTGTAGGAACTTCTTGCTTATTTGAAGTCACTAATAAACTAAGTGGTAATCATACTAGGACGTGATTGACCAACACCTACTGTTAGCTATATTTGAGAATCTAACCGAGCAAACCAAGGTGAGTTCACACATTTTCTAAGGCATGGGATTCCCGGTGGTTGGGAATGGGTTAAAGAAATTAAAACGGGATCTACATATCCTCCTTGGGTAGGATATGTACGGCCATCCTCCATAGGTAGGATGCCAATAATAAATTCTGCGTATTCTCCTTGGGTAGAATACGTACGTTCGTCCTCCTTGGGTAGGACAACACCCTTAAAACTTACTAGACAAAACTCTATCATTAAGTCCCTCATTATATATCGACTTAATCGCCGAGGCCGATGGCGAGCGGGTCATTAGTTAATAGCGCTATTAGGTTTAACAAACCTCACACCGTGTCGTCCGAACGGGCGTGTACTAATGGACTATGGCAAACTGTCAGTGATGATAGACACTGATGTAGGGCACAACTATTGTTCGTAAGCAGTCGATATCATACCGTCTAGTGGTTCACATGGGGAAGCCCCCACTGATTATGGATATGGATTGGGTAATAAAAGGAACTGGTTAAACATACTTTCAACTACGGGGTAACCCCCACGGCAACATAAGCCAACGAAAGTCA
Organism: Helianthus tuberosus; assembly: GCA_030545235.1. Classification (NCBI taxonomy): domain Eukaryota; kingdom Viridiplantae; phylum Streptophyta; class Magnoliopsida; order Asterales; family Asteraceae; genus Helianthus; species Helianthus tuberosus. The sequence continues at coordinate 76,302,501 of CM060451.1, read as the reverse complement.
AACCACGTTTTCAGAAACAACTTAAAACTAAACAACCAACTGTGAACTCACTCAACTTTGTTGTTGACTCGTTGTTACATGCCTTACAGGTCGCTAGATGCTTATGGAGCTTGCACGAGGAGGAGGTCGTTGTGGGATATGGACTGTTAAGTTCCGTGCTTAACATTTGAACCTTATGAACTTATTACTTATGTTTGGGTTTCATGTTTTATGCTTCCGCTGTTTAAATTGAACTTGGTTAACTTGTTTGTGAACACCTATTATATTGTGTGGTTGAACTTTTATTTAATTTACTATATTGTTCAATATGATTGGTGGCTTGATCCTGGTCATGTCACGCCTCCAAGCGGTGATACTCCGCATGGTGGATTTTGGGGGTGTGACATTATGCACCATATTTTCAGCCACACCATTTGCGGCCGAATGGACAGTCTAGGTAACTGTCCAACACCTGATCTGCTATATCTTTGGGAGTTGGTTCAAAGACCAAACCTCAACCTTGCGGCGTGGATGGCAGAGTACTTTGTAAATTGCTCAGGCAGGGTACAAAACAGTCAGATACATGGAGGTGAGTATGTCACCCAAATTGCTTCTAAACTCAATTTACTGACTGATGATGTGGTGAATAGTCTTCATCTTGTGACTGAGGGAGAGTATGTTGATATCCAGTCACTAAAGGCGATGAGAATGATTGTAGAGACTAATGAAGGAGATAGACTGATAGGTCTAAACAACGAGGTCTGGGACCCGTTGCCTCCATTACCAGCAGACGATGAAGATGAAGAGATGGGTGAAGGACATGAGCAACATCAACCACAGACACCACCACACTCGCCGCAGCACCAGGCATTCCAGCATGGATGGCCTGAGGGATTACCGCCATACCCTGAGTTTTACCAACAATTCCAGAATATGCAGGTATCTCAGGAGGCGATGAGAGCAGATCAACACGCCATCAGAGCCGAGCAGGAGGCTCTACGCATTTCGCAGGATCTTATTAGGGCTGATCAGACTGCTATTAGAGCATAGCAGGACCAGATACGGGCTAGCCAGCAGAACCTGTACAAGGGAGTACAGGATGGTTTTACATATCTCTTCGGGGGGCTTCAGAACGCCTACCCAAACTATTTCGGAGAGCCTCCGCAGTTCCCATTCTAGGATTCATCTGGTCATGGTGGTGCTGGCCCTTCAAGTACTGGAGGATATGGTGGTGCTGGTAATGACGATGACGAGTAGGTGATGTGTTTGTTTGATTGATTTATTGACACTTTGTTTGTTTGATGGATGGATTGTTTATTTTACTTTTCAGTACTTATGTTTGGTGTGAAACAATTTTAATTTCTGAACATTTGGTTTGTTTTATTTAGTATTTAGTTTGAAACTTTTTAAATTTATGTTTGTTTTGATATATGTTATGTGTGAATAATTGTTTTGGTTGATATTGGCTATTTTAGAAAGTGAGATCATTGGCAGGTTCAAGAAATGCACACAGAAATGAAATGACTACAAATCAAAGTCTACTCAAACGAGTCAAATCAAAAGGAGTACATCTTTCCCTTTTCACATTATTAGTTTAGTTCCTCATAATTACTTAAGTAATATGTATTTCACATTGTGGACAATGTGAAGTTCTAGTATGGGGAGGGGTTTAAAAGATTCTTAAACTTTGTTTGTCCTTAATTGCTTTAAATTTTGTACAAATCTAAAAAAAAAAATTAGAATGTTTATAATTAGTTTTGTACATATTTGATTTATTCTTAACTAATAAGTATACAAATGAGAAAATGTTAAAGTAATTTTTAGAAATAATTTTTTTACAATTATTCATGAATTTGCATCTAAAATACACACCCAATTAGTGAGTTTTGAGCCGTTCTAAAAGCAATAATCATATGCTTTAAACTTTATTTTGTTGAGTGTGCCGCATAATGGTATACATTTCAGAACTTGTCTTGAATATACTTGTTTAAATCACTAACTGTAAAAATTATATAAAAATGATAGAGGCAATAGGATACAACCATGTGTTTACCTTTCTTGTAAAAAAAAAAAAAACCCCTTGAAAAACCAAAAATATTATCCAATAGTAAACCATGTTGAGCCTTTTCCTTTCATTTGTGTTAACCTATTTAGTGTGAATTCCGGTTTAGTATAATTGTCCTATTATAGGAATTTAGTTTGGTCTTTTACCGGCAGACCGATAAAGAACTGGACATGCATTCATTTGATTTAAATTTGCTTTGCTGCTTACAATTCGAACCAAGCTTACCTTCGGAACTTAGAGAGAAAATATTTCACCTAAGTGGAGAAGTTAGAAAAAAGTGGCGACAACAAGAACAAACGCCACCATTTTGTGGGATATCCAAAAGTGCAATGAAAAGAAGAGCAAAACGATACGACAAATGCATTGGATGTGGAAATTGGTCTCACAAAGGAAGATGTAGAAAAAGTCAAACTGAATCCCAACATGAATATACACTTCTAATGAGGGTGGGGGCTATTAGGCTCAATGCCGAACGGTCCATTAGAGTTAGAAGTAATGTTCACTACAGGATAAAGGAAGACATACGACACATCAAAGATAAAACAGGTCTTGACAATCTGACCTTAAAAGAGTCACTTGGTTTGTGAATACGTGATTGAAAAAAAATAGAGTGATTTTACTTTTGTGAGGTTTGTTAGGATAATTTGCTAGACCGGATTGAAACACTTCACCCAGTAAATATCCATTCCTACCCATAAACCTTAGCCAAGTTACAACCCACAATAAAAGTCCTCTTGATTTTTATGATTTTTATGTGTTAAATGATAAAAATGAGATTTCATTACAAGCCTATGTTAATGTTACTATATGACCTGGCTTTTGAGTTATCACAGAAAATTACTAGTGTACAATTCACTAGTTTGCACCAGTGAGCCGAGGGAATTACATCAAAGATGCAAGTAAGTGAATAATTGATGTTAAAAACGCTATTTATTTTTGAAAAATTGCATTAAGTTTTCTCATTGCTATCATTATTAGTTAATTTCAAAACGCTTATGTACATTATTGTGTGTTTAATTTTTCTGTTTTAAAATAATCGTTTGTACAGTTGTTTTGCTTAGGGACAAGCAAAAGTTCAAGTGTGGGGAGGTTTGATATACGTTAAAAATATACATGTTTTTATACCCCAAAACACTTCCGTTTTAAGCGTTTTTGACCGAAATCGCAATGTTAAGGACTAAATTTAGTATTTATACAAATTCAGGTCTTAAACGGAGCATAAAATGAAAATCTAATGAAAACGGACAACTTCCGAAGCATTTCTGATCAAACGGGCCAAAATCAAGAAACTGACCGGAATGGTACGACCGTGCCATCCGAAGCACTACCGTGCAGTTGCTACATTTCTGGATGAATGACCGGTGCAAACACGACAAACAATAAGTTACCGAGATCGCACGGACGTGCGCCATCCGAACGGTCGTGCGAGACCGACAACATGCAAATCATCCGGAGATGCACATCCGTGCGACTAATCGTTTCAACAAAATACCGGAACCAAACGATCGTGCGATCCATTGAACGCCCGTTCCCTTTATGACGAAGTCGTCCAACTAACCTAACCACTCCATTGTCGGAACCAAGTGCGATCCACGTAATCAATGACGTCACCGGTATTGCACGACCGTGCAATACGTCGCACGCCCGTGCGATACGAGACAACTTCCCTATAAATAGCCCATTCGAATCAGAGCAAATGGTTGGGTTTTTCTCCAAGTTTTCTGGCGAATTTCCAGGTCCGAACCAGTTCTGATCAAGCCACTTCGATGCCTCGAGTTCGTGTGAAAGCCTAGTTAATCCACCCCGTCAATTCAGTGCATGTTTATGGTTCGATTCCTTGTTCTTGAACATGTAGTCTAATCATTGTGCATGTTATTGGACTGATGTATGTTAGTATGTATATAGTAATTGTGAACTTGTTTCTTGAATAATCTTTGTATTGTAATCTAGTTTGTATGAAACTCAAGTACTCGTTTATGTTTGAATCTTCATGACTGTATAATGAATGTTTCATTGATGTTATGTTCTTGATTATATTGGGTAATGAATATGTGGTAATTTGGATGTTAACTCTTGATTATTCACTTATTTATAAATTCTATTTACACCATGAGACCCAACCCGGAGATTGGTATTACGCAATATATGTCTTATTTTGATTAAGAGTACTTTCCTACACGTAAGGGTTCTAATGAATTATATGGTGTTGATTACATGTTCTTGCAAGCGGTTTATGATCCTTGTTTAGTAGTTTTGGTCTGAAATTGCTAACTTGGTAGATTTGTATTCAAGACTTGTAAAGGTGAAATTATTTGTTATATGATCTACATAAATGCTTATCTTTGTGGCTGTATTGTGACCATCGGTATTGCTTTCTTTGATAAGTGAGATTAGAAAACTCTTAACGGATGACTAATCTATCTTTAAAGATTCACATAAAATCAATAGCTCGCTAATGCATGGTTTTAGGAAAGTTAAGATGGGACCTTCGTGTTAACTATCCGAAGAATCATTATGTTAGAAAATTCCTAACGGTGACTAACTGTCTTGCAATTGGAAAATTGATTAAAGTGCTTTGGTGAAATACATGATAGATAACATGTTTAGGTTATTTGTGAAATAAGATATTTGTTATATTTATATTTTTATTTTTAGTTAATTTAGTTAAACAACAATTCAATTATTTCTTCCTTTGGTAAAATAATGACAAAGATTCAGTACTTATAATATCTTATCTCATCTTTCGTGTGCCTTGGGACGATATCTGGCTCTTACCAATACTTTACTGCATATGTGACGGGATACACTTGTCCTTTATTGTGTGTGTTTTAATGTTAAGGTATAAAACCATTTTTATAAATAATAAACTTAAAATAGTGCGTAAAATCAACTGTATAAATAACATACGTGGCACACGCACACCATTAGTCCTAATGCCTCCATCATTTACTTACTCGGGTTTAAGTTGGTAAGGACCGGGAATGTATCGTCATGGCAAGTTCTAGAGTCGTAAGAAACCAAGCGGTTATTCACACAAGAAACGAAAGATGAGCATTTAATCTAAAGATGTGTATTTGTATGCTCAATAAAGGCTCAAAACTCACTTTTTGTGGGAATGGGTTTTTAATGTGATCAAGTATATATAATCAAATTTTAACTAGATTTGTCATGCCGTTTCATAATTTTCTTATGTTGGTTCTTTTTATCACGACGCGATCGGTTGTAAATTTGTAAAAATATAACCTTCTTAGAACTTGTTATTCCCAAATTAAACTAAGACAAGTAAAAAAATGAAAATTTTTGAAAAAATTTGTGGTGATTAGTGGTTCATGAGCCCTTTGATATTTTAACTTTGCTCGTCGGAATCCATTCATGAGCCCTTTGATATTTAATCTTTCTCAATCTCGGATCATTAGCACCTATTTTTAGAATCGGAGTCTCCTGTACAATCGGCTCCTCCGGTACAAACGGATCTTGTGCTATCTGATCCGCACCCCTCTTCCGGGCCCTACCACCACGTCCCGAGCTGCTACCTGCAGCTGCCATGTCTGCAAGATAGATATCAAACAAGACAAAACAAGCAGACAATCAGTAATCACAAACTATTTTTGGTATTTTAATTTTTTAAATTTTGTTTTTGAATTTTTGAAATTTTTATTTTTATTTTTTTGATTTTTTAAAATTTTTCTAAAAAATTAGAATAGCCTTATAGAATTTTATTCGCGGCTTAATTCTAAAAATAAAGTTGAATTAAAAACACCGAGTTACTTTTTACAATTGCTAAGTAATAATTAGACTCGCCCGAATGGAGATTGAGTACGGGCGAGCCTAAGTCACTTGTACGTGCAAGTAAACCCAAGACTGACTAAATAGACTCGATCTAGACTAGAAATGACTCAAAAGACCCTAACTTGGACTCAATGTACACTACCCCCCTGGCACTTTAATTGTCCGCAATTAAATTTGAGTGCCTAACCAAGACATTGTAGTCTAACCTTGCTTAGAAATCAACCGTTTATTAGTTTTAAAATCAAATTTTTTCACGTTTGAAAAAGTCCGCCTAGTTAAAGGAGGGTTTTCCTTTTTGCAAAAATTCCGTTTCATTGTGCAAGGTTGAACTTTAATCGCCAATGTACTTCATTACCTATCATAATTTAGCAATTCAACATTCAAACCCAACCCGACAAACATTTGCGCCCACTAACAATTTTTAAGTCAGCTTCTATACATCATCACTTGAAACAAAGGGCTAACAATTTTAACTCAAAACGGCTATGTTATCTAAAAAATGTAATGCCATTCGCACAAATCCAAACCAAAACAGCCGCCCGCCCTTCAACAACATCATCATAATCGATATGTAATTCGAACCTTATTAAGTAAAAACCTTAAAACCTACACATGATTTTCACTTCTGCCAAGCAATATATAATCCCCAAATCATCTACACAACTCCTTGAAATATATTCCACACAAAAGAAACAAAGACCCGACTCGACTCTGATATGACTGACCCACAACGGACAACTAAAAACGACTCAACCCTAACTCGAAATTGACTCCAAACAATAAATAAATAAGAGTATTAACAAGAAACATACCTGATTTACCGGAAAATGCAAGAAAAAGCCAAGATTTGTCGTGAATGGTGAGGTCCCAATCGGAGCAAAAGAGTGGATAAATGTTTAAAATTTTCGGTGGGTTTTGTTGAGTGTCAAAAACCGGTCACAATGGTGGTCGAATGGAGGAAAATGGTGGGGTAATGGTGGAGATATGGTGTTCAGCGATGGGGGTTTTGTGTAAGGGTTTGGTGTGAGACTTGGGTTTTCACTCTAAAACACTATGTGGCGGCTTTTGATGGAATTTCGAGAGGAGTTTCCTCCATCTCATTCTTGTCTATCGCTCCTCCAATGTAGTGCTTCAAGCGGTGGCCATTTACTTTCTAACTTCGGCCATCCGACTCGTCAGTAATCTCAACCGCTCCGTACGGAAACACGTAATGAACCAAATACGGTCCCGACCACTTTGACTTCAACTTCCCCGCAAACAACCTCAATCTTGAATTGTAGAGAAGTACTCTATCACCCTTGCTGAATTCCTTGACCTTCCTTAACTTGCAATCATGTGAAGCTTTCGTTTTCTCTTTAATTCCCAAAGATCGAACATAAGCCGCATCCCTAAGCTCCTCAAGCTCATGGATTTGAAAGAAATGCTTCCTAGCGGCTTCGGTCATATCAAGGTTAACGATTTTTAATGCCCAAAGTGCTCGGTGTTCTAGCTCTACGGGAAGATGAAAAGCTTTTCCATAGACGATTATAAATGGTGTGGTTCCTAAAGGCGTTTTGTAAGCAGTTCGAAATGCCCACAATGCTTCGTCAAGCTTGTCGGACCTATCCTTCCTATTCTTTCCAACGGTTTTCTCTAGAATACGTTTGATACCACGATTCGCGTTCTCCACTTGACCACTCGTCTGTGGATGGTACGCGGTAGACAAACGATGAGTGACACCGTATCGTGCAAGCAACTTTTCCATCAAAGCGTTGCAAAAGTGAGTACCACGGTCACTGATTAAAGCTTTAGGTGTACCGAAGCGGGAAAAGAGTTTCTTGAGGAAACTCAATACTACTCGGGCTTCATTTGTAGGAAGAGCTTGAGCCTCAACCCACTTAGACACGTAGTCAATTGCCACAAGTATGTAACGGTTCCCTTTTGAGACGGGAAAGGGTCCCATGAAATCTATGCCCCAAACATCAAAAACCTCCAACACTTGGATTGGGTTTTGGGGCATCTCATATTTGGCTGAAATGTTACCGGTTCGTTAACAAGCATCACAAGTTTTCACGAACTCAATGGCATCACGAAGTACGTTGGGCCAATAAAATCCACAATCGAACACCTTTTGTGCGGTGGCATATGCACCATGATGTCCTCCCGTTAGGCCCTCATGCACATGTTTAAGGATTTTCAAACCCTCCTCTCGCGACACACATCGCCTAAGTATCCTATCCCCCCTATTCTAAAGAGAAATGGATCATCCCACACATACTTCCTCGACTCACTAAGAAACTTTCTTCTTTGTTGTGAGGTCATTCCCTTCACAATATTACCACTTGAGTGATAATTCGCTAAATCACAAAACCAAGGCAATCCCTCCTTCTCGGCCTCTACAAACTAGATCGACTCGTGAGGGAATGTATCTCCTATCTCCTCCTCACGAATCTCCTCTCTCTTAGGGTCTTCCAAACGTGAAAGATGATCGGCTGCCACGTTTTTGGCCCCTCTCTTATCTCTAATTTCAATATCAAACTCGAAAAGCAATAGAATCCACCAAATAAGTCGGGGTTTGGCGTCTTTTTTTTGAAAAAGAAAAAGTAACACGGAATGGTCGGTGAAAACTATGGTCTTGGATAGCACGAGGTACGAGCGGAATTTGTCGAAAGCAAAAACTACGGCTAAGAGTTCTTTCTCCGTGGTGGTGTAGTTCTCTTGAGCATCATTTAACGTTTTGCTCGCGTAGTAAATGGGGTGGAAGTGCTTGTCCTTTCTTTGTCCTAATACCGCTCCAACGGCATAGTCACTCGCATCGCACATGAGCTCGCAAGCTCCAATCAGGCGAGATAAGGATAGGCGCACTCACAAGCTGCTCCATCAAGAAGTTGAATGCCTTCAGACACTCCTCGTCGAAGATGAATGGAACATCTTTCTCTAGAACACGGGTCATGGGACGAGTGATTTTTGAGAAATCCCTAATGAAGCGTCTATAGAAGCCCGCATGACCTAGAAAACTCCAAATTGACTTAACGCTAGTGGGTGGAGGTAACCTACTAATGGTATCTATTTTCGCACGATCTACCTCTATACCATCCCTCGAGATCTTGTGTCCTAAGACAATACCTTCAGTCACCATGAAGTGACACTTTTCCCAATTCAGCATAAGCTTCGTCTCAACACACCTCTTTAACATCCTCTCGAGATTCTTCAAACACTCATCGAATGAGTTACCATAGACCAAAAAATCGTGCATGAAAACCTCCATGGAACTCTCAATCATATCCTGGAATATGGCAACCATGCACCGCTAAAAGGTAGCTGGAACGTTACATAGCCCAAATGGCATGCGTCGGTACGCATAAGTGCCATAGGGGCATGTGAAGGTGGTCTTATCCTGATCCTCCGTGGCGAGGGGGGTCTGGAAGTACCCAAAAAAACCGTCGAGAAAACAATAGAATTGTTTACCCGCGAGATGCTCCAACATTTGATAGATAAAGGGCAAAGGGAAGTGGTCTTTTCGGGTGGCATCATTCAACTTTCGGTAGTCGATGCACACTCGCCAACCCGTGACCGTGCGAGAAGGGATAAGCTCGTTTTTGGAATTCATGACAACGGTCATCCCTACCTTCTTAGGGACAACCTGAGTGGGACTAACCCATGGTGAATCTGAGATGGGATATATCATCCCGGCATCTAGGAGTTTTAGAACCTCCTTCTTCACTACGTCTTGCATATTGGGGTTAAGGCGCCTTTGGGGTTGCACCACCGGTTTGAAATCATCCTTCATGAGTATCCAGTGGGTGCAATAAGAAGGGCTTATGCCCTTAATGTCGGACAACCTCCATGCAATTGCCTCTTTGTTGGCCTTTAACACTTCCAACAACCTCAACTTCTCTCCTTCCTCCAACTTCGATGAGATGATAACGGGTAGCTCGGAACCTGATATGCGTGTGGTGTTATAGATTTTTTTGTATATTTTAAGCCCTTTAACACTTTTTAGCCAAGTTTTAAATTTATAAAACACGATATTTACTAACACTAAACACACATATGGCCAAGTGCACCCATCGTGAGCGTAGTATAGTGTTGGTAAGATACCGAGGTCGTTCAAGGACACAAGAGCTTTTAATACCGGTTTATCCTCAACGTCTAATCAAATCAAAAGTTTAGAAAAAGGTTTTTAACTAGAAAAAAAATAAAACTAACTAAAATGCTGAAAAATAAAATAAAATAAAATAAAAACAAATAGACAAGATGAATCACTTGGATCCGACTCATGTTTAGTGTAACCTTTGATTATTTCCGCACTTTTGCACTTTTTAAGAGATTGTCTTAGTTATTGTAGTAGGCCCCTCTTCTGAAGGTGACATTACCCTCAACCCAGTAGTTTGAGTCAGCAAGGATACAATCCTAAAGGGTTGGATTACTAAAAGATAATAAATTAAGTTATTAATGCATATTGTGGTAGGCCCCTCTTCTGGAGGTGACGTTACCCTCGGCTAAGTAGTTTGAGTCAGCAGGGAAACAGTCCTAAGTAGCCCGGTTAAAGTTTTAATAGTAGTTTACATATGAGGGGGTCAAGGAGTTCAGACCCCCGCCATCTAATACCAGTGGGTATTGAAGGAGGTCCAACTAAAGTTGACCCAGGTCCTTGAAGGATCTATACACTGAACAAGGCAAGACTCTTACCAAACCATTCCCTTAACCCCCGACCAGGTAGCCAACATACCTCCATATAGACCGTGGAGATATGAATGGTGAAAATCTTTTATTTTATATAGACAGTAAAATAATGCCAAGACACCACGGACAAACGATAAGGAAGACTCACCTTCAACATAAGAAACTAGTTATTAAAGTCATTAATACATAACCAAATAAAGAGTGCGAAAAGATTAAAAATAAAAAGTATTACACTAAACACTTGTCTTCACCAAGTGATGTAAGAGACTTAGGCAAACATGGCCTTTGATTGTCAAGAACTCTTACGATCAATCTTGGATCCCGAGACTACTCACACACTCTATGATGGATGATGGATGATGGTGGTGGATGTGGGTTGTGATGGTGGTGGTGGGTGGGTGAAGTGTGAGAGAGGTGGTTTGCCAAGGGATGCATTTGAAGTGAACCAAGCACCCCTATTTATAGCCTGCACAGAAGCCTGGACACGGCCCCGTGTCCACCCTTCTTCTCTTTCTTCATTAATTGCAGTTTGTCTGCATTAGTTGACCACGACCCCGTGTCCGCTGGGCACGGCCCCGTGTGCAGAAGCGTATCTGTACTATCAAGATTTGCTTGGATTCTGCGAATCTTAGCGTTGACCATGGCCCCGTGTTGAGCTGGGCACGCCCCCGTGTCGGGAATAGAAGCTTCTACAACTTTGTCTTTTCTGCAGACACCTGAACATGCCCCCGTGTCTGCTGGGCACGGGGCCGTGTCCGCTGGGCACGCCCCGTGCTGAGCTGGGCACAATCCATGCTCAGCTGGGCACAGCCCATGCTCAGCTGGGCACAGCCCATGCTCAGCTGGGCACAGATCCTTCTTGTTTTTTTTTTTGCTTTGGGAGATGCTGTCGAGGGGTCGGGCATGCCACGTTTCTTCCCTTTCTTTGTATTATTGTTAGATTTAGCTGCATTTTTACTTCTTTTGTCCATTTAAGCTCTTTTAACCCTGAAAATACAAAAGGAAGACAAAAACACACTTTTTCCAACATTATTACTAAAAAAGGATTAGTTTTGTGCCACATTTGATGTAATTTATATGTTGCATTTTGCACATATCAAATACCCCCACACTTGAATCTTTGCTTGTCCTCAAGCAAAACTATTTATAATGTGGCTTACACTCCCAAATGGAATGGGTAGAAGAGAAGGTTTTTGGGCTTGTCATAGAGTGTCGGGATTCCAAGATTCTTTATTAGGTTTTATTTTTATTTTATTTACAATCCTATTTGTCATGATTTATTTAGAACATTACATAAGAGAAATTACTTATTTGGGCATAACATGCCTCTTTAAAATTCCATTTATATACAAGTTCACATACCTCACGGGGGATCACTCAACACTCGGCCGAAGATGTATTTTTGTGAAACACTCGGGACCGGCATGGAACTTACTTCTACCATATGTTTGCCAAGCAATCAATCCTCCTCCTTTTTAACTATACACCTTTGTAAATATCAAGAGGACTTTGGGGAAGAGTTAGGCTTGGGTTAAAGGTATGTGTTTTTGGGTTAGTGGTTAGTAGAAAAGGGCGAAAGGCGTAAAAAGCGTCGTTTTCGTAAGACTTTTTATTTTTGTTATTATTTTTTTCTAATGAAGCAATTCTTCAAACAAAGTTCTTTTTGATGAACTTGTTTGTTTATTTTTTTGGCTTCAACATTTTTTTTTGATAAGGAATGTCACATGAAAACCGAGCTTTGTACTAAAATAAAGGGTTAAAATGAAAAAAGGGTTTTGGTGGGTAAAGGGTGTTTGTTTTGGGTTTAGAAATGAAAAGGTTTAGGCTCAAAGGGGTTAACTAGGGGGATTTTGGGTAGGTGGTAATAAAAAGAAAATAATGGTGTTAAAATAAAAAGGGTTAGTTGATATACGTTAAAATATACATGTTTTTATACCCCAAAACACTTCCGTTTTAAGCGTTTTTGACCGAAATCACAATGTTAAGGACTAAATTTAGTATTTATACAAATTCAGGTCTTAAACGGAGCATAAAATGAAAATCTGATGATAACGGACAACTTCTGAAGCATTTCTGATCAAACGGGCCAAAATCAAGAAACTGACCGGAATGGCACGACCGTGCCATCCGAAGCACTACCGTGCAGTTGCTACATTTCTGGATGAACGACCGGTGCAAACACGACAAACAATAAGTTACCGAGATCGCACGGACGTGCGCCATCCGAACGGTCGTGCGAGACCGACAACAGGCAAATCATCCGGAGATGCACATCCGTGCGACCAATCGTTTCAACAAAATACCAGAACCAAACGATCGTGCGATCCATTGAACACCCGTTCCCTTTATGACAAAGTCGTCCAACTAACCCAACCACTCCATTATCGGAACCAAGTGCGATCCACGTAATCAATGACGTCACTGGTATTGCACGACCGTGCAATACGTCGCACGCCCGTGCGATACGAGACAACTTCCCTATAAATAGCCCATTCAAATCAGAGCAAATGGTTGGGTTTTTCTCCAAGTTTTCTAGCGAATTTCCAGGTCCGAACCAGTTCTGATCGAGCCACTTCGATGCCTCGAGTTCGTGTGAAAGCCTAGTTAATCCACCCCGTCAATTCAGTGCATGTTTATGGTTCGATTCCTTGTTCTTGAACATGTAGTCTAATCATTGTGCATGTTATTGGACTGATGTATGTTTGTATGTATATAGTAATTGTGAACTTGTTTCTTGAATAATCTTTGTATTGTAATCTAGTTTGTATGAAACTCAAGTACTCGTTTATGTTTGAATCTTCATGACTGTATAATGAATTTTTCATTGATGTTGTGTTCTTGATTATATTTGATTATATTGGGTAATGAATATGTGGTAATTTGGATGTTAACTCTTGATTATTCACTTATTTGTAAATTCTGTTTACACCATGAGACCCAACCCAGAGATTGGTATTACACAATATATGTCTTATTTTGATTAAGAGTACTTTCCTACTCGTAAGGATTCTAATGAATTATATGGTGTTGATTACATGTTCTTGCATGCGGTTTATGATCCTTGTTCAGTAGTTTTGGTCTGAAATTGCTAACTTGGTAGATTTGTATTCAAGACTTATAAAGGTGAAATTATTTGTTATATGATCTACATAAATGCTTATCTTTGTGGCTGTATTGTGACCAACGGTATTGCTTTCTTTGATAAGTGAGATTAGAAAACTCTTAACGGATGACTAATCTATCTTTAAAGATTCACATAAAATCAATAGCTCGCTAATGCATGGTTTTAGGAAAGTTAAGATGCGACCTTCGTGTTAACTATCTAAAGAATCATTATGTTAGAAAATTCCTAACGGTGACTAACTGTCTTGCAATTGGAAAATTGATTAAAGTGCTTTGGTGAAATACATGATAGATAACATGTTTAGGTTATTTGTGAAATAAGATATTTGTTATATTTATATTTTTATTTTCAGTTAATTTAGTTAAACAACAATTCAATTATTTCTTCCTTTGGTAAAATAAAGACAAAGATTCAGTACTTATAATATCTTATCTCATCTTTCGTGTTCCTTGGGACGATATCTGGCTCTTACCAATACTTTACTGCTGTGACGGGATACACTTGTCCTTTGTTGTGTGTGTTTTAATGTTAAGGTATAAAACCATTTTTATAAATAATAAACTTAAAATAGTGCGTAAAATCAACTGTATAAATAACATACTTGGCACACGCACACCAAGTTTTTTTGGCGCCGTTGCAGGGGACCAAAATAAAAGAAAAGGTAAGGTGTAAATAATGGAACAATCCGAGTTATTATTTTACCAATGTATAAACTGTAAATAACTGTTAATACTTGTACATTTTTGTAATTATTTATTTCTTTTTATTATTAACCACTAACAACTAACTTTTTATTTATTGTTCATCTAACCATTTATTTATTTATTTATTCATTCATTCTAGCCTCTAACTATTTATTTATTGTCTTATTTATTTATTTATTTATTTATTTATTCTGACTATTCTAACCAATTAACCATCTAACTATACTGACTTACTGACTTTCTAACTTACTAACAATCTAACTTTTTATTTACTGTCAACTAACATTTAATTTATGCAATTTTTAATTCAGTATTTTTTTATTCAATTAATGCGTTCGGATTCGAACCATTAAATTTCATTTTATTTATTTATTTCTGTACAGTTATTACATTACTTCAATTCAGTTATTTTATTTCTGTCATTTTATTTATTTACTTATTTTTGTACAGTACGTTGATAGCCGTGTTCGGAATCGAACTGCTTACACACGTATTTTATTTATTTATTTATTTATTCTTGTATTTATTTATTTATTTACTCAATTAACTGTTTTTCATTCATTTATTAATACTTGTTTAATAACAACATGCATAAGGTAGTTGTCGGGCACGCAATACCATGGGAACCGATTACACTACCGAGCACAAAACCACAACGTTGCGAACCGCTGTACATAGGTTGATACACGACCATGTACGACTTTTTAGCAACATTTAACATATAATTTTTTTTTTCCTATTTTATTTATTTATTTATTCAATTTTGTATTTATTTAATTATTGTACTTAATTATTATTCATTCGATTCATTTAATAATTAATTAAATTGTTAATTATTAACCTAAAAAAAACCGAAAAAGAAAGGACTATGGACTTAAACAATTATATATATATATAGTAAATATTAATTAGAACTATATAATATCTTGCATATATATATATATATATATATTTGTATATTAAATAATAATTTTAGTTTTTATATTCTGTAATATATTATTAAAATATGTTTTTATTTGTATGATACTTTTATTATTTTTTTTATTGCAGGCTAATGTCCACGCCCTTTGTTCCCGTTAAAACTGAGCTAGCCAACGAACTAGAAATTAATCTTAGAAGAAGTAGGAGGCTACGCGAAAGAGCACGTGTTGTTGCACAAAAGATTGCAAATGCAATCGATGAACCAGTAGCACTGTCTGACAACGAGAGTTCGGAGGACGAAAAGGGAGGCATTATGGCAGACGACGACCAGCCTTTGAATGAGACCGACCGTCCAGGAAGAGAAGGCTTCATACCAAGCATTAACCGACCTGAGATACAAGCACCTAGTTTTGAAATTAAATCTAGTATAATTAATATGATACAAAATTCTATGCAGTTTGATTGTAAGGATCATGAATATCCTGGTCGACACATTGCTTCATTTCTTGAAGTCTGTTCAACTTTCAAAATTACTGACGTTTCTGAAGACGCAATTCGTTTGCGCCTTGTCGTGAAGTCGTGGTCACAATCAAATTTAATCCCAATAACAACTATATAGATAGCGGTAAGTGGGTATCGAACACAGGGAGTTTGTGGAATGTGTGTTATTTGAAGATTTATCTAAGTTACCTAAAATTAAACTAATTGCAAGAAAAGTAAAATTCAAGAGTTGGTTTGATTGGATTGATTTTAAAAACTAAGAACACTAATTAATTTGAGAAATGAAAGTTGAGTTTGTAAACAATTTAGAGACAAATGATTATCTTAAGTTTCCGGTTTGCTTCGACATTTGTGCTATCATTCAACTAGAAAGAATCACATAGACATGATTCATGTATGACTACTTGATGTGGTGAAAGGGAACTAAGTACTCGGATTCCTAGAACGCGAGGTTGTTACCCGATGACCAATTAATCAACACCCAATCTGTCACACCCCGACCACGTATAACATACAAGACGTGGCGGAAAACGTCGGGGAGTGTTGTAACAGAATTAATTGTTTCAAATCCATGGCAAACAAAGTTGTATTTTATTTATAAAACAAGAGTTACATTGTCTTAACACAGGAAATTCGGAGTTTATAACATAATTAAACAAAGTCTATCATCGTTTTTAGTCTCTAAGGCACAGGTCCGCCCTAGTGTCCTGATTAACATCCTATGGAAAAGCTCCTGAAAACACATGTGAAAATAGGTACGTCAGCATAAAAATGCCTGTGAGATACATAGGTTTGTGAAAATAGGATTCATGACTTACGTTTAAGAAAATGTTTAGTCATGAACCTTGTAAATTGTTTTGTCTTGTAAATCATTTGAAAAACGATAATATCAGATGGTATGTATAAATAAGATCATAAAGTATGGTTAAATAAATAACCAAGTAAAATGAGTTTGTATAAGATATGTTGTTTTGTAAAACAATGTCTTGTGAAAAGTATGTTATTTGTATAAAATGTCATATGTCCAAATTGAAATGATTTAAATAACGCTACAATATGTAATACCATACAAACACTTATATATAGGAAGTACTAGCGGCGTATCCACCATGCTTGTATCATATTACACATGCCTCGTTACTTAAATCACTTAAACAAACCACCAATGTATAAAGTCTATGTTTAAACCAATAGTCAAAAGTCCTTGTATAAGCCATGTCAAATGTTTATAAGTCCAAGAGTAGTCAAGTAATGTGTAACAAATGTTATGTCTTGTAAGTAAAGTATTGTCAAATAGTCCAAATGTAGAAATGTACAAAACAAAGTAATTTGAATATATCAAAAAGTTATGTTTTGTAAAGTAATGCACGTTACATTGATACAAACATTTATGTGGTAAGTTAACGCATACATTCAAGCCTTGAGACAGTCGGATAACCCTTTCAGTCAAGGTTATCAAAAGAATTGTATTCGGATTCAGTCATTCCTTACATCCAAACAAACCCGGGATGTCAGGAATGGGATTTGTCAAGTCATATGGTACCAGTACTTACTACCGAGCGGCGTAGCTAATGTTAATGAACGTATAATAGTCTCGTTTGTGCAAACCAAATGTCATAGAAAAAGTGAACATGTTATATAAAAACAATGTACTAAGTATGCTAAGTTAACATACAAAGCAAAAAAGTCATGTAAATCAATGTGCTAGCATGCTATCAGTTAACATACATAGCAGAAATGTAATGTAAAACAATGTACTAAATATGCACACAATGGACATACATAGCATGAAACGTAATGAAATCATGTACTATAATGTACTAACAAACATAGCAGGTATATGATGTGAAAACAGGAAAGCAAGAAAGTAACAAGTAGGCACATGTGTTTCACCCCAAAATGTTTGGAAAACAGTAAAAGAGGGGTCTATGTACTCACATAAACACCTTGAAAACATTTAAAAGAGGGGGTTCTATGTACTCACTTGAGATTGCTCAGAAGTCCTAAGATAACCACCAAGCAATGCTAGAGATCTCGGAATATCAAACGGCACCTAATATAGGTAACTACATTAATAAACCGGACCTAAATCGGAAGATCGGATAGAATGAGGGTTCGTAAACCAAATGAGTATGGGAACTCATGTAGTATGGTTTAACAAAGCCTACATACTAAATGAAACCTATCCTAAGTGCTTGTGACCCATTACGACCCGTTTAGGTAGCTTATGCTACTTTAACGCGTCGTTCGCGTGAAACGCGTTCGGACCGCCTAACTAGTCCTATGACAAGTAATATATGCCTTAACATGTCTAATATGGTTGTCAAATCAGTTTAGATGTCAAAAGTTATGTTACATATGTTTAAAAATGAATTTTGGCATAAAGGGGTATTTTGGTAATTTACCTAAGGCATATAAATTACCTATCATACAACTACTTAAACGTAGCGACCATAAGGTATAACCTCAGAGGGTTATTCCCTATATACTATGGTCACCTAATGTATTTGGTCGGATCCTAATGATCGACCAAATGGGTCGGGTTCGAAAGTATAAGCGATTGTTTAGATCGCTTACCTTACGACCCTATACAAGCACAACTAAAAGTGACGAGCTAAGCATGTTAAAACATGCTTAACTAAGTTTAGAAAATAGGTTTGGTATCAAAACAAACGGTTTTGATACCCATAAGTAGTTTGGTTACAAAATACGCAAGAATACGTATTCTGACCGAAACTACGACTCGTCACTGAGCCTAGATAACGTGGTAATCAGTAGGTATAGTCACTAGGGACTATAACCATCGTGATCACGCTCACGTTATGAAGTTCAAACGAACTTCGCATCGACCATAAACTGGTCAATGCAGAAAGTCAAACAAAGTTTGACTTTCGGACTCGAAAGCGATAAAAGAACGAAAGAATACTTACGAAAGGTCCCCGAATGCTAATCTAGATCCAAATAACTCAGGTATGAAACAATGGTTTCAACTTAGAGTCTTTTAGATCAGATTCTAGTGAGGAATGAGTGAAAATGGGTTGGGTATTTATAGTAAACCCACAACCGTTAGGATCGTTTCTTGGAAAAGGGGGCACGATCTAGGCCGTACACTTGTCAAAATGTTGTGGTAACTAATTTTGGCCACCATAGGAGATTAACATGTGGCACTTGACCTTTGGGAAGTGTTAGGGGCTGCTAACTTATGTTTAAAATGGCTTTTTGCTGCATTTATTTATTTATTTATTTTTTTTTATATTTTTTTTGCAGTTTTGCAGTTTTGGTTCCTGAGCGCGTATCGTCGTGTTTTGGCACTTCTAACACCCGTCAAGCCCATTTTTAAGCTTCACAAGGATGTTAAAGTATAGGGAACATGAAACATGCTCAAAAATATGCCGGATGTCGGTTCGTTTAGCCGTACAATCGCGTTGTTCGGTTATTTACGACGGAATGCGCATAAGCGTGAAAAACGATCCAAATTGCGTGACGAATGGATTTTTCTCATGCCAAACACTAAAATAAAATATTTTAGTGCTTACATAAATTTTTGGATGTCCGGATGTATTCAGACCGTAAGTTATGCGCGAAAATGCAAACTTGTGCATTTTTTTTTTGACACTTTTAGTCCCTGAATGACCCAAAAGTTTATTTTAGCACACCGAACACCTCAAAGCCTATTTATAAGCTATGTAAAGGATATTTAAGGTGTGTTTAACTTATGGTCATGTTCCGGAATGTCTGTTACAGTTCAAATTGGCATACTTTCGTAGTTTGTCAAGTTTAGTCCCTGTAAGCGAATTAACTTGTTTTTGCCATACCAAAGCCTTCAAAACTTATTTCTAAGTTATGTAAAGGTTATTTAAGGTATGTTAAGTATATGATTATGTTCCGAAGTATTTGTCGCGTTAAACTGGTTACGTTTACGCACCAGTTTGCGTATAACTATCCAGAAAGCGATATAGAGTTTGAAATTGAATAAAAGTCAAAACATGAAAAATGTAAAACACAACCAAACAAACATTGGGATCAAATAACATTGTTTTATTGATACTGTTCACAATGATTACAAGCACGGATGTTACAGTCTCCCCTACTTGTGGAAATTTCGTCCCGAAATTTATTTAGAGGAAACTCGTGGGAAAAGATGCGGATATTTTGCCTTCATTTGATCTTCGCGTTCCCAAGTAAACTCAGGTCCACGTTTAGCTTCCCAGCGGACTTTGACCAAAGGGATGCGCTTGCGTTTAAGCCACTTGACTTCACGTTCCATAATTTCTACTGGCTTTTCAACGAATTTCAGTGTTTTGCCAACACGAATTTCGTCAAGCGGTACGTGGAGGTTCTCATCAGGTAAACACCTCTTGAGATTAGACACGTGAAAAGTTGGATGAACATTTCCAAGTTCAGGAGGTAACTCAAGTCTGTAGGCTACCTTTCCGATTCTTTCGACGATCTTGAATGGTCCAACGTATCTTGGTGCAAGTTTTCCTTTCTTTCCAAATCTGATCACACCTTTCCAAGGTGAGACCTTAAGTAATACTCGATCACCGACTTGAAATTCCAAGGCCTTGCGTTTTGGGTCCGTGTAACTCTTCTGACGGCTTCTAGCTGTCTGAAGGTTTTCACGAACTTTCTTGATCTTATTAGTAGTCTCCAAAATGAGGGCAGGTCCAGTAAGTTGAGCCTCGCCGA
Source organism: Helianthus tuberosus (assembly GCA_030545235.1). Taxonomy (NCBI): domain Eukaryota; kingdom Viridiplantae; phylum Streptophyta; class Magnoliopsida; order Asterales; family Asteraceae; genus Helianthus; species Helianthus tuberosus. Next base: position 76,282,064 of record CM060451.1, on the reverse strand, counting down.
TCTCATTCCAGCAGACTGGTGAACGACATTTTCGACCCTAGAGAGCCTCGAAAGGAGCCATTTTGATGCTGGTGTGATAACTGTTGTTGTAGGAGAATTCAATCAACTTAAGATGTGAATCCCAACTACCACCAAAATCGATCACACAAGCTCTAAGCATATCCTCCAGAGTCTGGATTGTTCTCTCAGATTGACCATCCGTTTGTGGATGATAAGCTGTGCTCAGATTAAGTTGGGTCCCCATAGCAGATTGCATGGTTCTCCAAAAATGAGAAGTGAAACGAGTATCTCTGTCAGAAATGATGTTCAAAGGAACACCATGTCGAGCTACAATTTCATCCACATAGATTTGAGCAAGTCTGTCAGCAGGAAAATCCTCACGGATTGGCAAGAAATGCGCTGACTTAGTAAGACGATCAACAACTACCCAGATGGCATCATGCCCTTTCTTTGTGCGTGGAAGTTTAGTAACAAGATCCATAGTAATGTTTTCCCATTTCCAAACTGGGATCTCTGGTTGCTCCAATAAACCAGAAGGACGCTGATGTTCAGCCTTAACCTTAAGACAAGTAAGGCATTTTGATACGTATAAGGCAATGTCTTTCTTCATACCAGGCCACCAATAATGAATACGGAGATCCTTATACATCTTATCTGAGCCCGGATGAATAGAATAACGAGACTTATGGGCTTCATCCATAAGCAAGGTATGAAGATCATCCTGGCTTGGGACCCACAAACGGTCCATGAAGTAATACGATCCATTGTCCTTCAGTTCCAAAGCAGGCGTTATGTGATAGGGAAATTCCTTATCCATTAAACCTTGTGAAACACAAGATTGTTGAGCCTGAGAAATGCGTGCTTGGATATCGGATCGAGCTTGAATAACAGATTGAACACGTACACAATGAAGCTTAGTATGTTCCTTACGACTCAATGCATCAGCCACGACATTCGCCTTACTAGGATGGTAGCGAATTTCGCAGTCATAGTCGTTTAAAAGCTTAACCCAACGTCGTTGCCTCATGTTGAGTTCTTTCTGGTTGAAGATATGCTGAAGACTTTTGTGGTCCGTGAAAACCACACATTTTGTACCGTACAAATAGTGTCTCCAGATCTTAAGAGCGAAGACAACTGCACCCAACTCAAGATCATGAGTGGTGTAGTTCTTCTCATGTATCTTCAACTGTCTCGATGCATATGCTATAACTTTGTTCCTTTGCATCAGGACACAGCCAAGACCCAATTTAGATGCATCGCAATAAACAACGAAATCATCATTGCCCTCAGGAAAAGTTAGAATAGGCGCGTCACAAAGCTTCTGCTTCAAGTTTTGAAAAGCTTCCACTTGTTTGAATCCCCACTCAAAGGGCATTTTCTTCTGAGTTAGAGCAGTTAGAGGAACTGCAATCTTTGAGAAGTTCTCAATGAAGCGGCGGTAATAACCCGCTAGACCAAGAAAAGACCGAACCTCAGTAGGAGTAGTAGGCGTATCCCAATCCTTGATCGCACTGATCTTGGAGGGATCCACATGAATACCTTGTTCGTTGATAATATGTCCTAAGAATTGAACTTCTTTAAGCCAGAATTCACACTTGGAGAATTTGGCGAAAAGTTGCTCTTTCTTTAGGAGTTCCAGAGTAAGACGAAGATGTTGCTCGTGATCAGCTCGCATCTTGGAGTAGATTAAGATGTCGTCAATAAAAACAATGACGAACTGATCCAAATAAGGTTTGCAGACCCTATTCATTAAGTCCATGAAAACAGCAGGAGCATTAGTCAAACCGAATGGCATGACTGTGAATTCATAATGCCCATAACGAGTACGGAACGCTGTCTTGGGAATATCTTCTTCATGCACCCGAAGTTGATGATATCCGGAACGTAGATCAATCTTTGAAAAGTAAGAAGCGCCTTGTAACTGATCAAAGAGATCATCAATGCGAGGTAGGGGATATCGATTCTTGATGGTAAGCTTGTTAAGCTCACGATAATCGATACACATCCTAAAAGATCCATCCTTCTTCTTGACAAAAAGAACGGGAGCACCCCAGGGTGAAAAGATAGGACGGATAAAACCTTTGTCAGAGAGCTCCTGAAGCTGCTTAGACAACTCTTGCATCTCAGATGGTGCAAGACGATATGGAGCTCTGGCAATGGGATTTGCACCAGGTACGAGATCAATGCGGAACTTGACTTGGCGTGCTGGAGGTAGACCAGGTAACTCTTCAGGGAAAACTTCAGAATAATCCCGAACGACAGGAATATCTGAAATAGACTTACCCTTGCCTTTATCTGCTGTAACATGTGCTAAGAAAGCCACATATTTCTTCCGCAGATACTTCCGAGCTTTAAAACAAGACATGAGTTTGAGACCACCGGCAGGTTTCTCACCTTGAACCTGTAGGATCTCGCCTGTCGAAAGCGGCACACGAACAATCTTCTCAGAACAAACTATCTCAGCGTGATACTTGGATAACCAATCTATACCCACAATGACGTCGAAGCTTCCAAGTTGCATAGGCATGAGGTTAATTGGAAAAAGATGATCGTAAAGATTCAACTGGCAGTTGTGAAGAACAGAATCAAGAACAATGGGTTCACCACTAGCAACTTCTACTGTCAAAGGTTTACCTAGTTTTGTTCTAGACACGCGAAGCATAGGCTCAAAAGACAATAACACAAAACTCTTGTCGGCACCAGAATCAAAAAGAACAGATGCAGGCTGATTATTAATAAAGAACGTACCGTTCACCACATTATCATCCGCTTGCGCCTCTTGGGCATTCAAGTTAAAAGCTCGCCCTCGAGCCTGAGCCTGAGCCTGATTTTGGTTCTGATTCTGATTTTGGTTGGCTAGCCTTGGGCACCGGTTCCTGTAGTGGGTCAGATCCCCACAATTGTAGCACGAACCAGGAGGAAAATGAGGTCGTGCAGCTTGACCTTGTTGCTGAGCAAGAGGCTGAGCAACTTGTTGAGCCGGGTTCTGAACTGCCTGGTTCTGGTTAACAGGAATGCGGCAGGCGGCAGTAAGATGACCAGATCTTTCGCAGTTGGTGCACTGACGACACTGGAGGTGTGGTTGATGATGGCCGTTACACCTGTTGCACAAAGGTGCAGTGCCAAGATAAGGCTTCTTGGCTAGTGGTTGCGCAGGCTGATTTGGTGCAGCTTGAGCCTGTGCAGTAACAGCATAGTTTTGGGAAGCCTTCTGCTTCCTAGACCCTCCAGAATTCTTTCCCTTCTTGTTTTGACCTTTCTTGCTATCTTCCTTATCAGACACCTGCTTCTTACCCTTGTCACCCTTTTTGTGCAGCTTCCCCTTTCGAATCTGCGACTTAGTCAATGTCGCTGATAACTCGATCGCCTGACGGAGTGTGGTAGGGTTGCTACCAGTAATGATGTCTTGTACCGAGTCAGGTAGGCCGTCGATGTATCTTTCGATAGCCTTGTCGAGTGGGGTAACCATAGTTGGGCAAAGCAGACTCAATTCTTCAAACCTATCAGTATAAGCCCTGTGCTCGCCACTGTCTTGTTTCAAGTCCTCAAACTCTTTCTCCAACGCTCGCTGTTCATGACGAGGACAAAATTCCCTCATCATAAGGGCCCTAAGTTCAGCTCAAGTTTGCGCTAGAGCAACTTCTGCACCCCGATCTCTCATAACCCCATTCCACCATGTGAGAGCCCTCTTCTGAAACACGCTCGAAGAAAACTCGACCTTGCGATTATCCGGACACTGCACGTGGCGGAAAGTATTCTCAATGCTCTCAAACCATTGAAGAAGCCCAATCGCTCCCTCAGAACCACTAAACTTGAGTCGTTTAGCCGCGTTAAAATCCTTGTATTTGCATGGAGCATTGTTGTTGTTGTTGGCTTGGTGCCATTGAGCAAAGAGATTTGGAAATTGAGCAGCCATCTGCTCCGCAATAATTTCTGCCAGTTCGGCAGTCGCAATCAGATTGTCGCGTCGAGGAGGCATTCTAAAAGATGGAACATGAAAGGAAACGAGTGAGATGATTTGATGAAAAGAATGAGATGAAACAAAATCAACCAAAGCAAAGATGGTGGTCATTCGTCCGTATCACAAAGTAAACAAACGACACACCAAGTTTTTTTGGCGCCGTTGCCGGGGACCAAAATAAAAGAAAAGGTAAGGTGTAAATAATGGAACAATCCGAGTTATTATTTTACCAATGTATAAACTGTAAATAACTGTTAATACTTGTACATTTTTGTAATTATTTATTTCTTTTTATTATTAACCACTAACAACTAACTTTTTATTTATTGTTCATCTAACCATTTATTTATTTATTTATTTATTCATTCATTCTAACCTCTAACTATTTATTTATTGTCTTATTTATTTATTTATTTATTCTGACTATTCTAACCAATTAACCATCTAACTATACTGACTTACTGACTTTCTAACTTACTAACAATCTAACTTTTTATTTACTGTCAACTAACATTTAATTTATGCAATTTTTAATTCAGTATTTTTTTATTCAATTAATGCGTTTGGATTCGAACCATTAAATTTCATTTTATTTATTTATTTCTGTACAGTTATTACATTACTTCAATTCAGTTATTTTATTTCTGTCATTTTATTTATTTACTTATTTTTGTACAGTACGTTGATAGCCGTGTTCGGAATCGAACTGCTTACATACGTATTTTATTTATTTATTTATTTATTCTTGTATTTATTTATTTATTTACTCAATTAACTGTTTTTCATTCATTTATTAATACTTGTTTAATAACAACATGCATAAGGTAGTTGTCGGGCACGCAATACCGTGGGAACCGATTACACTACCGAGCACAAAACCACAACGTTGCGAACCGTTGTACATAGGTTGATACACGACCATGTACGACTTTTTAGCAACATTTAACATATAAAAAAATTTCCTATTTTATTTATTTATTCATTTATTTATTTATTTAATTATTGTACTTAATTATTATTCATTCGATTCATTTAATAATTAATTAAATTGTTAATTATTAACCTAAAAAAAACCGAAAAAGAAAGGACTATGGACTTAAACAATTATATATATATATATAGTAAATATTAATTAGAACTATATAATATCTTGCATATATATATATATATATATTTGTATATTAAATAATAATTTTAGTTTTTATATTCTGTAATATATTATTAAAATATTTTTTTATTTGTATGATACTTTTATTTTTTTTTTTATTGCAGGCTAATGTCCACGCCCTCTGTTCCCGTTAAAACTGAGCTAGCCAACGAACTAGAAATTAATATTAGAAGAAGTAGGAGGCTACGCGAAAGAGCACGTGTTGTTGCACAAAAGATTGCAAATGCAATCGATGAACCAGTAGCACTGTCTGACAACGAGAGTTCGGAGGACGAAAAGGGAGGCATTATGGCAGACGACGACCAGCCTTTGAATGAGACCGACCGTCCAGGAAGAGAAGGCTTCATACCAAGCATTAACCGACCTGAGATACAAGCACCTAGTTTTGAAATTAAATCTAGTATAATTAATATGATACAAAATTCTATGCAGTTTGATTGTAAGGATCATGAATATCCTGGTCGACACATTGCTTCATTTCTTGAAGTCTGTTCAACTTTCAAAATTACTGACGTTTCTGAAGACGCAATTCGTTTGCGCCTTGTCGTGAAGTCGTGGTCACAATCAAATTTAATCCCAATAACAACTATATAGATAGCGGTAAGTGGGTATCGAACACAGGGAGTTTGTGGAATGTGTGTTATTTGAAGATTTATCTAAGTTACCTAAAATTAAACTAATTGCAAGAAAAGTAAAATTCAAGAGTTGGTTTGATTGGATTGATTTTAAAAACTAAGAACACTAATTAATTTGAGAAATGAAAGTTGAGTTTGTAAACAATTTAGAGACAAATGATTATCTTAAGTTTCCGGTTTGCTTCGACATTTGTGCTATCATTCAACTAGAAAGAATCACATAGACATGATTCATGTATGACTACTTGATGTGGTGAAAGGGAACTAAGTACTCGGATTCCTAGAACGCGAGGTTGTTACCCGATGACCAATTAATCAACACCCAATCTGTCACACCCCGACCACGTATAACATACAAGACGTGGCGGAAAACGTCGGGGAGTGTTGTAACAGAATTAATTGTTTCAAATCCATGGTAAACAAAGTTGTATTTTATTTATAAAACAAGAGTTACATTGTCTTAACACAGGAAATTCAGAGTTTATAACATAATTAAACAAAGTCTATCATCGTTTTTAGTCTCTAAGGCACAGGTCCGCCCTAGTGTCCTGATCAACATCCTATGGAAAAGCTCCTGAAAACACATGTGAAAATAGGTACGTCAGCATAAAAATGCCTGTGAGATACATAGGTTTGTGAAAATAGGATTCATGACTTAAGTTTAAGAAAATGTTTAGTCATGAACCTTGTAAATTGTTTTGTCTTGTAAATCATTTGAAAAACGATAATATCAGATGATATGTATAAATAAGATCATAAAGTATGGTTAAATAAATAACCAAGTAAAATGAGTTTGTATAAGATATGTTGTTTTGTAAAACAATGTCTTGTGAAAAGTATGTTATTTGTATAAAATGTCATATGTCCAAATTGAAATGATTTAAATAACGCTACAATATGTAATACCATACAAACACTTATATATAGGAAGTACTAGCGGCGTATCCACCATGCTTGTATCATATTACGCATGCCTCGTTACTTAAATCACTTAAACAAACCACCAATGTATAAAGTCTATGTTTAAACCAATAGTCAAAAGTACTTGTATAAGCCATGTCAAATGTTTATAAGTCCAAGAGTAGTCAAGTAATGTGTAACAAATGTTATGTCTTGTAAGTAAAGTATTGTCAAATAGTCCAAATGTAGAAATGTACAAAACAAAGTAATTTGAATATATCAAAAAGTTATGTTTTGTAAAGTAATGCATGTTACATTGATACAAACATTTATGTGGTAAGTTAACGCATACATTCAAGCCTTAAGACAGTCGGATAACCCTTTCAGTCAAGGTTATCAAAAGAATTGTATTCGGATTCAGTCATTCCTTACATCCAAACAAACCCGGGATGTCAGGAATGGGATTTGTCAAGTCCTATGGTACCAGTACTTACTACCGAGCGGCGTAGCTAATGTTAATGAACGTATAATAGTCTCGTTTGTGCAAACCAAATGTCATAGCAAAAGTGAACATGTTATATAAAAACAATGTACTAAGTATGCTAAGTTAACATACAAAGCAAAAAAGTCATGTAAATCAATGTGCTAGCATGCTATCAGTTAACATACATAGCAGAAATGTAATGTAAAACAATGTACTAAATATGCACACAATGGACATACATAGCATGAAACGTAATGAAATCATGTACTATAATGTACTAACAAACATAGCAGGTATATGATGTGAAAACAGGAAAGCATGAAAGTAACAAGTAGGCACATGTGTTTCACCCCAAAATGTTTGGAAAACAGTAAAAGAGGGGTCTATGTACCCACATAAACACCTTGAAAACATTTAAAAGAGGGGGTTCTATGTACTCACTTGAGATTGCTCAGAAGTCCTAAGATAACCACCAAGCAATGCTAGAGATCTCGGAATATCAAACGGCACCTAATATAGGTAACTACATTAATAAACCGGACCTAAATCGGAAGATCGGATAGAATGAGGGTTCGTAAACCAAATGAGTATGGGAACTCATGTAGTATGGTTTAACAAAGCCTACATACTAAATGAAACCTATCCTAAGTGCTTGTGACCCATTACGACCCGTTTAGGTAGCTTATGCTACTTTAACGCGTCGTTCGCGTGAAACGCGTTCGGACCGCCTAACTAGTCCTATGACAAGTAATATATGCCTTAACATGTCTAATATGGTTGTCAAATCAGGTTAGATGTCAAAAGTTATGTTACATATGTTTAAAAATGAATTTTGGCATAAAGGGGTATTTTGGTAATTTACCTAAGGCATATAAATTACCTATCATACAACTACTTAAACGTAGCGACCATAAGGTATAACCTCAGAGGGTTATTCCCTATATACTATGGTCACCTAATGTATTTGGTCGGATCCTAATGATCGACCAAATGGGTCGGGTTCGAAAGTATAAGCGATTGTTTAGATCGCTTACCTTACGACCCTATACAAGCACAACTAAAAGTGACGAGCTAAGCATGTTAAAACATGCTTAACTAAGTTTAGAAAACAGGTTTGGTATCAAAACAAACGGTTTTGATACCCATAAGTAGTTTGGTTACAAAATACGTAAGAATACGTATTCTGACCGAAACTACGACTCGTCACTGAGCCTAGATAACGTGGTAATCAGTAGGTATAGTCACTAGGGACTATAACCATCGTGATCACGCTCACGTTATGAAGTTCAAACGAACTTCGCATCGACCATAAACTGGTCAATGCAGAAAGTCAAACAAAGTTTGACTTTCGGACTCGAAAGCGATAAAAGAACGAAAGAATACTTATGAAAGGTCCCCGAATGCTAATCTAGATCCAAATAACTCAGGTATGAAACAATGGTTTCAACTTAGAGTCTTTTAGATCAGATTCTAGTGAGGAATGAGTGAAAATGGGTTGGGTATTTATAGTAAACCCACAACCGTTAGGATCGTTTCTTGGAAAAGGGGGCACGATCTAGGCCGTACACTTGTCAAAATGTTGTGGTAACTAATTTTGGCCACCATAGGAGATTAACATGTGGCACTTGACCTTTGGGAAGTGTTAGGGGCTGCTAACTTATGTTTAAAATGGCTTTTTGCTGCATTTATTTATTTTCTTTTATATTTTTTTTGCAGTTTTGCAGTTTTGGTTCCTGAGCGCGTATCGTCGTGTTTTGGCACTTCTAACACCCGTCAAGCCCATTTTTAAGCTTCACAAGGATGTTAAAGTATAGGGAACATGAAACATGCTCAAAAATATGCCGGATGTCGGTTCGTTTAGCCGTACAATCGCGTTGTTCGGTTATTTACGACGGAATGCGCATAAGCGTGAAAAACGATCCAAATTGCGTGACGAATGGATTTTTCTCATGCCAAACACTAAACTAAAATATTTTAGTGCTTACATAAATTTTTGGATGTCCGGATGTATTCAGACCGTAAGTTATGCGCGAAAATGCAAACTTGTGCATTTTTTTTTTTTTTACACTTTTAGTCCCTGAATGACCCAAAAGTTTATTTTAGCACACCGAACACCTCAAAGCCTATTTCTAAGCTATGTAAAGGATATTTAAGGTGTGTTTAACTTATGGTCATGTTCCGGAATGTCTGTTACAGTTCAAATTGGCATACTTTCGTAGTTTGTCAAGTTTAGTCCCTGTAAGCGAATTAACTTGTTTTTGCCATACCAAAGCCTTCAAAACTTATTTCTAAGTTATGTAAAGGTTATTTAAGGTATGTTAAGTATATGATGATGTTCCGGAGTATTTGTCGCGTTAAACTGGTTACGTTTACGCACCAGTTTGCGTATAACTCTCCAGAAAGCGATATAGAGTTTGAAATTGAATAAAAGTCAAAACATGAAAAATGTAAAACACAACCAAACAAACATTGGGATCAAATAACATTGTTTTATTGATACTGTTCACAATGATTACAAGCGCGGTTGTTACACAATCTTAATTCTACCTATGATATCTCGATTGCCAACGGCACCAAGAACGTATAGTTTCAAACAAGATTAGCACACTAATTAACAATTTACAAGCAAGTAATCACACACCATAACAAACAAATCATAACGAAGAGTTCATTATTCTAGAAATATAAAATCAAAACACAAAGTCTTACACAAACCTTCAACCCAAGATAATCATCAAAAGTTTAGCCACTCATGGCTAGAACAACCATCCTCCACCAAGTCTCCCAAAATTGTTCACTACCCGATCGTTGTGTCTAGAGAGTAATGTGTAACCGACTGACAAGTGAAAAGACCCTCTCCAAACTCCATAAAAAAAATTAAATGTAATAAGTTACATCTCTTCTCATGATGATATCAATTAATGATGATGCTTGTTTTGTTCACATGTGCCTCCCCTATGTCTGCGCCAATAGAAGTCCACCCAAACCTTCTATGCGTGTGTTCCTTTGTGCCGTCAATTATCAAGCCCCTCAAGTCAGCCCATGTGCTCATGTGATGTTTCATCCACAATTCTCCAGCCCATGTGCGGCCCAAGAAAAGAAGTCCACCAAGTGATGATGATGTTATATGTAAAACCCAAAAGCCACGTGAATCTCTTTTGTCCTATGTCTTTCAAGGATTTTTTATTTGTGATGTTGTCAGCCCAACAGTAACGTGAATGAGAACTGCCAGTATTGTGATAATGATGTTTCTGTTGATCAAAGTCAAAACCCTCTCAAGAGCCCCTCAATGTTAACGTGTTCACATGGGTCCCAAAAGAAAAGAACCGAATGATGATGACTTCCTTTGATGATGTGTTAAAAGTAAACCTCGGCTCCACTTGTTTGCGTGTATATTTGATGATTTCTATTGTTGACACCCAATATCGGCCCAAGTCCACATGACTCCCCAAAATATTATTTTCTATTCACGTGATGTTCCAAATAAGTGCCTGCTAGCATGTGATGATTTGATGTTGTCTATTGTGATAATCCCTCAACTTACTGCCGTCAATTGTGATGATGATTATTGTTGTTTTTGTGAATAAATCTCCTCCACCTCACATGATTTCTAAGATGTTGTGATGTGATGTTATGTGGTTCCTCTTGTTCACGTGACATAGGCTGCCAAAATGCTCCCCTCTCAGTTTTCGCAACAATTAATTGAGATGATGTTGTTGTTGACTTGTCCACCAAACCTCTCAAATGCACATGAATGATATATGACGGCCCAATAATCTTGTCTCTCTATCCAGCATGTGCCATCCAATGGGTTCAAGCCTCATGTACGGCCCAATAACAATCCTCCAAGATTCCATAATTTACGTTTGATAAGTGATCTTCTTTTCTAAATAATTCACGTGTACATGTGATATTGCTCTTTTGAATATGGCGGCTGGCATGTGATGATGTCTTTGACCAAACCCTCTAGTGCACATGATCTTTTATACAAAAAAAACTTTTTGTATTTAATGGTGGTGATGAAACACGGCTCCCAACAATCCCCCAAAGTCAACATAGAGCCGTAACCTACGGCCCTCAGCCGTAGGTTACGGCGATCAAGGTTCTTTACGGTGAAGTTCTCCTGTTTTACGGTGGTGACAATTTGAAAGAGATGGGACCGTAACCTACGGCCGGATGGCGTAGGTTACGGCGCTGAACTTCATTTTTTCCTTATTTCTTCACCAATGGTTCACTTCTTTCACTTTTTGACTCCACCAACTTCTAGCATTCATTCATGCCTCCTAAAATCCTCATCTTGAACACTTTAACACCTGCATCATCAATATCTTGTGATTACCTAATTCACGCAAATAACCGGATAAAATATGGGATTTTATTCTATTTAAAGCACTTAAGGGTTGTCCTATGGACCACCCGTCACATCCCCACACTTACCCGTTTCTTGTCCCAAGCAACCGATTCAAAAACTATTTCAAAACCACAAACGATCAACATGCAAACCAAGCTAAAATGTATCGTCATTTTACTAACTTTCAATCATACCACAAGACACACTCCTCACAAAAACTCTCGGTGACAAGAAATATTAGCACATAATGCTAAACCACTCAATGCGTGTGTGTGTTTGTGCGACAATAAGCTTGTATAAAAATCAAGTATCCTCCTATTGAGTATTTAGCATGCTTATGAATCAAAAGGACTTACGGGTTGTAACGGGGCTAAGTGTAAAGGTAGGAAATGGTGAAATAATTATGAAAGGGCTAATTGATTTGACCCGGTTTTTATTTCTACTAAATAAATAAAGCAAACATCACTATATACACAACTTCTTCAACATTCTCAACTACTATTGCAACTAAATACATATTTTTTTTCATATTTTCTCTTTCTCTTTTTTTTTTCTTTCTTTCTCTTTTTTTTTTCTTCATTTTTTTCAAGCATAGAACTCAACAATATATACAAGAACATCAACAATCACAAACTAAATTCCTAAACCGGGTCGTCTCAATAGGTAAAGTTTATATAGGAAGTAGGCTTGGGTTACAACTGAATGGTTTAAGGCTCGAACATGGCAATCTAAAGACCAAACCCCCACCCCTCACAATACCAAGCTCATATATGTAAAGTGTGAGGTCCAACCCACCAATCCCGCACTCTCACACATCTAGACGAGGCTTCCTAAAAGTCCCCTATCATTTTCAAAAGCATACTAACTCTAGGATTTAACAAGAATTCGTACACAAGTTCTATTAACACAATAAACACACCGCCACTCAAAACAAAGAAAGCATCATTAATAATCATATGTGGCTCAAACTCTCACCAATAAAGGACTAGAAATGGGTGTCGGTGTGTCAAGTGGAACAATATCAAGTTTTCAAATTTTGACAATTTTCGCTTGGCTTCACAAAAATTTTTAAAATTCTCAAAAAATTCCCCTCATCCCCACACTTGGGATACATTGTCCCAATGTATGGTTTTGAGGGAAAGGTCGCTTCTAACCAAAAACATTAGCTTTCGCTAATACTCTCAAATCCCAATTTTTTTTTTACAACTAATACCAATATTTTAATACTAAAGAACATAACAAGACTAAGGAAAGAGTACATTGACCTGGTGAAGTTTGACACAACAGATGTTGTAGATAATCCGACTTCCTATCATCACCTTCACACAACTCTCCGCACATCTTCCCCACACTTATCTAAAAACACCTTGGGTTGCCTCCCAAGCAGCGCTAAAGTTTAGGTCTTCAGCCCGACCGTACCTGATATGTCTCAAGGTGGTCTCAATGCACATTTACCTTTTTCGTTGCTAATGTAAGCATGGTGTTTGATTCTTCTATTGTGTGTGTGCTTTGTCACGTCCCATCTTTCTTTGCAAAATTCTTTAAATCCACATTTTCCTACCGAATTTCCAACAAATGCTCGGTAGTTTACTCTCCACTTCACTACTTCATTTTATGTGCCCAACAAATCCAAACTCTCCCATAAACATAACTTATGAATGAAATCTCCCACATCATGAAGTGCCACCTTCCTAGTTTCTAAGCATGCATCCTTAACACTCTTGGTTTCCATAACCACCACAGCAGGAGAGTTGTAATCAACTTTGATTGGTTCATCAAGTAAAAGGCCCTCAACTTTGCTCTCCATAGGTGGTTCCTCCACAATAATTTCAATTGTATATTCCTCATTTGGCCCTAATAATTCAGTTTCAAGTTCGGGAGGACTCACAACCTTTTCTTCTACATCACCCATATGTGTCATTTGTTTAATCTGCACATATATCCAGTGTTGTTTTGCTTGACGTTTTTCCAATATCGACGTCCCTGGCCTCATCTCTTTCACCTCTTTTAGTAACAAATCATATTTCCATTCCAAAAGTTCTACTCGTTCTTCCATTGACAAATGAGGTTTTGTTAATTCTTTTTCAACATGAACCATGTGTCTCTTTCTCATCATCTCGTCAAGACTTTCAGATTTATGTGTCTGATAGTGCAAAGTAGGTTGTTGAGTTACACATTCATAACCATACTGATCAAATGTATACTGAGCATGATAATAACCTTGATCGTACATCTGAGGGCCTTCATATGAAAGTTGGGAATATTCATCATAATAATCACCGTAATCGTACTCCTCTTTGTAACTCATTTCCGGATCAAATGCCAAAGGTGATAGCTTGTGAGAGCTCCTAGTACGCATGCACCAGTCAATACCTGCACACTAACACACCCAGCGTAAACCAGAAAAATAACAAACTTAAAAAGAAAGAAAATAGCATACGTTGCGCACTACTCCCCGGCAACGGCGCCAAAATTTGACGTGAAGTCGTGGTCACAATCAAATTTAATCCCAATAACAACTATATAGATAGCGGTAAGTGGGTATCGAACACAGGGAGTTTGTGGAATGTGTGTTATTTGAAGATTTATCTAAGTTACCTAAAATTAAACTAATTGCAAGAAAAGTAAAATTCAAGAGTTGGTTTGATTGGATTGATTTTAAAAACTAAGAATACTAATTAATTTGCGAAATGAAAGTTGAGTTTGTAAACAATTTAGAGACAAATGATTATCTTAAGTTTCCGGTTTGCTTCGACATTTGTGCTATCATTCAACTAGAAAGAATCACATAGACATGATTCATTTATGACTACTTGATGTGGTGAAAGGGAACTAAGTACTCGGATTCCTAGAACGCGAGGTTGTTACCCGATGACCAATTAATCAACACCCAATCTTAATTCTACCTATGATATCTCGATTGCCAACGGCACCAAGAACGTATAGTTTCAAACAAGATTAGCACACTAATTAACAATTTACAAGCAAGTAATCACACACCATAACAAACAAATCATAACGAAGAGTTCATTATTCTAGAAATATAAAATCAAAACACAAAGTCTTACACAAACCTTCAACCCAAGATAATCATCAAAAGTTTAGCCACTCATGGCTAGAACAACCATCCTCCACCAAGTCTCCCAAAATTGTTCACTACCCGATCGTTGTGTCTAGAGAGTAATGTGTAACCGACTGACAAGTGAAAAGACCCTCTCCAAACTCCATAAAAAAAAATTAAATGTAATAAGTTACATCTCTTCTCATGATGATATCAATTATTGATGATGCTTGTTTTGTTCACATGTGCCTCCCCTATGTCTGCGCCAATAGAAGTCCACCCAAACCTTCTATGCGTGTGTTCCTTTGTGCCGTCAATTATCAAGCCCCTCAAGTCAGCCCATGTGCTCATGTGATGTTTCATCCACAATTCTCCAGCCCATGTGCGGCCCAAGAAAAGAAGTCCACCAAGTGATGATGATGTTATATGTAAAACCCAAAAGCCACGTGAATCTCTTTTGTCCTATGTCTTTCAAGGATTTTTTATTTGTGATGTTGTCAGCCCAACAGTAACGTGAATGAGAACTGCCAGTATTGTGATAATGATGTTTCTGTTGATCAAAGTCAAAACCCTCTCAAGAGCCCCTCAATGTTAACGTGTTCACATGGGTCCCAAAAGAAAAGAACCGAATGATGATGACTTCCTTTGATGATGTGTTAAAAGTAAACCTCGGCTCCACTTGTTTGCGTGTATATTTGATGATTTCTATTGTTGACACCCAATATCGGCCCAAGTCCACATGACTCCCCAAAATATTATTTTCTATTCACGTGATGTTCCAAATAAGTGCCTGCTAGCATGTGATGATTTGATGTTGTCTATTGTGATAATCCCTCAACTTACTGCCGTCAATTGTGATGATGATTATTGTTTTTTTTGTGAATAAATCTCCTCCACCTCACATGATTTCTAAGATGTTGTGATGTGATGTTATGTGGTTCCTCTTGTTCACGTGACATAGGCTGCCAAAATGCTCCCCTCTCAGTTTTCGCAACAATTAATTGAGATGATGTTGTTGTTGACTTGTCCACCAAACCTCTCAAATGCACATGAATGATATATGACGGCCCAATAATCTTGTCTCTCTATCCAGCATGTGCCATCCAATGGGTTCAAGCCTCATGTACGGCCCAATAACAATCCTCCAAGATTCCATAATTTACGTTTGATAAGTGATCTTCTTTTCTAAATAATTCACGTGTACATGTGATATTGCTCTTTTGAATATGGCGGCTGGCATGTGATGATGATGTCTTTGACCAAACCCTCTAGTGCACATGATCTTTTATACAAAAAAAACTTTTTGTATTTAATGGTGGTGATGAAACACGGCTCCCAACAATCCCCCAAAGTCAACATAGAGCCGTAACCTACGGCCCTCAGCCGTAGGTTACGGCGATCAAGGTTCTTTACGGTGAAGTTCTCCTGTTTTACAGTGGTGACAATTTGAAAGAGATGGGACCGTAACCTACGGCCGGATGGCGTAGGTTACGGCGCTGAACTTCATTTTTTCCTTATTTCTTCACCAATGGTTCACTTCTTTCACTTTTTGACTCCACCAACTTCTAGCATTCATTCATGCCTCCTAAAATCCTCATCTTGAACACTTTAACACCTGCATCATCAATATCTTGTGATTACCTAATTCACGCAAATAACCGGATAAAATATGGGATTTTATTCTATTTAAAGCACTTAAGGGTTGTCCTATGGACCACCCGTCACGCCTTTTTCCATTCTCTTTGCGAGGAAAAGCCCGATCTTGGCTTTTATCACTTCCAACAGGGTCCATCACAACTTGGAACGAGTTAGCAGATCTTTTCATGCAAAAATATTTCCCGCCGGAAAAGACAGTCAAGCTGAAGAACCGTATTATGACAATCAAACAGGATGAAGGAGAATCTCTACATGCAGCTTGGGAAAGGTTCAAAGATCTTTTGATCGATGTTCCACATCACGGGTTTTCCAAAAGACAACTTGTGTTGAACTTTTACCAAGGACTCGGCTACAACTCACAAGAACGTTTAGATGTTTATGCAGGAGGAGATTTGGGAACAAAAACGCCCAATGAAGCTTATGCAATCATTGAGAAAGCTGCGTTGAAGTCAAGTTCACGTCATGTTGGAGCACGAGGAAATGTTGTTTCAAATCCTGGAGTTCATCAAGTAGATACGTATACAGCCCTTTCAGCACAAATCGGAGCTTTGGCAGCAAAGTTTGACCAAGCTCAAAACGCTTCAAAAGTACAATCAGTACAATCTTCATGTGAGCTATGTGGAGTGTCACACGAACAAGGTACATGTGAGCGGGGTGTTATGTTTACAGGCCACGAAGAGGTGGACTATTTGGGCAATCCAATCAGGCCCCAAAATAACCCCTATAGTAACACGTACAATCCAGGTTGGAGAAATCATCCAAACTTTAGGTGGAAAGCCAATCCTAATAACCAAAATCCACTCGGATTCGCTCAACGTGCTCCCGCACCACAACAGTCTCAGGGGCAATCCTTTCAGCCCCAAAGTCAATTCTATCAATCCCAAAATCAATCTTTTCAGCCATCAGGCCAAACCTTTCAACCACGTTTTAATAATTCAGGTTTAGGAAGCACTTCCTAGTCTCAACAGCCTCAAACCTCTCAAACCAATTCAAAATTAGAGGAAATGATGGCACAACTATTAAATAACTCCAATAATGCTAATCAATTGTCTAAAAAGCGATATCAGCAGCATGAGGAGCGGTTTATGGCACAAGAAGGAGAATTGAGGAGCCAAAAAGCTTCATTGCAAACCATTGAGAATCAAGTCGGCCAGTTGGCCAAGATGTTATCGGAAAGACCACAAGGTAGTCTTCCAAGTAACACAGAACCAAACCCAAGAGGGCATGTTAATGCAGTTATGACAAGGAGTGGTAGAACAACAGGACCTGAAAAATCGGACTCACCGCCGATTAATGATCCTGTCCTAACTGACGCTTCAGACGAGGTGCACGCTAGGCTAGACCCAGCAAGTACAACACCAGTTTCAGGAGCCAGTTAAAGAATTCATCCCTCCTATTCCATATCCAAGCAGATTGAAGAAGCAAAAGAACGATGAATAAGATGGTAAGTTTTTAGAAATGTTTAAAAAATTGCACATAAACATACCATTTGTTGAAGCATTGGCTCAAATGCCTAAATATGCAAAGTTCTTGAAAGACATCCTCACAAACAAACAGAAACTCGAAAGTTTGTCTTGTGTGTTGATGAATGAAAACTGTTCAGCCGTTCTCCAAAACCGTCTACCTGAAAAGATGGGAGATCCGGGCAGTTTTACACTTCCATGTCTCATTGGAAACATGTCAGTTAGTAACGCATTAGCAGATCTAGGAGCAAGCATAAACCTTATGCCTTATAAAGTTTTTGCTAAGTTAGATCTGGGAGAACCTACACCCACTAAAATGAGCATTCGACTTGCAGATCGATCAATCAAATATCCTCGCGGATTCGTAGAAAACATGCTTGTTAAAATTGATAAATTTGTTTTTCCCGTGGATTTTGTAATTCTTGATATGGACGAAGATTCAAAAGTGCCATTAATACTCGGACGCCCATTCCTCAACACTGCGAGGACAATTGTTGATGTGGCAGCAGGCCAAATCACGCTCCGAGTAGATGATGAGCACGTGACTTTTGATATTAAACGATCAATGCAACACCCGCAAAGTCACGATGATGTACTATACTGTTTTGACATTGTTGATACATGTGTAAGCTCTCATTTTCAAAGCACTGTTGAAGAAATTGATACGGACATATATCTCAAAATTGAGCAACCATTTGATGAAAATGATTCTCAAAGTCCAAATCAATTTGTGGAACTAAACCGTGAAGTTGAAGAAAAATCAAAACCATCAGTTGAAGAACCACCGTCTTTGGAGTTAAAAGAACTCCCTCCGCATCTCGAATATGCATTTTTAGACAAAGCGTGTCGCTTGCCAGTCATCATTTCAGCATCTTTAGCGAAAGAAGAGAAGAGACAGCTTCTTGAAGTTCTAACGCTCCACAAGAAAGCCATGGCCTGGAAAATTATGGATATAAAAGGTATTAATCCATCCTTTTGTACTCATAAGATTCTCATGGAAGACAATTACAAGCCTAGAGCGCAGCATCAAAGGCGCCTGGATCCAAACATGCAAGACGTGGTGAAGAAGGAAGTAATCAAGTTGCTAGACGCAGGTCTGATTTACCCCATATCTGATTCAGTTTGGGTAAGTCCAGTGCAAGTAGTACCTAAGAAAGGTGGTATTACTGTAGTTCCAAATGATAGAGATGAACTTATTCCTACCCGTACCGTCACGGGATGGCGAGTTTGCATTGATTATCGCAAACTCAACGATGCCACCCGTAAGGACCACTTCCCGCTTCCATTCATCGACCAGATGTTGGAACGTCTGTCGGGGAAGTCATACTTCTGTTTCTTGGATGGGTTTTCAGGATACTTTCAAATTCCTATTGCTCCTGAAGATCAGGAGAAGACTACTTTCACATGTCCTTTCGGCACATTTGCCTACAGGCGTATGCCTTTTGGACTGTGTAATGCACCAGCTACATACCAACGTTGCATGATTGCCATTTTCCATGACATGATTGAGGACTCCATGGAAGTATTCATGGATGATTTTTCTGTATTTGGGAGTTCTTTTGATCAATGTTTAGGAAATTTGAAAAGAATGTTGATGAGATGTGAGGAAACAAATCTTGTGCTTAACTGGGAGAAATGCCACTTCATGGTAAAAGAAGGGGTAGTTCTTGGGCACAAAATTTCTGAAGCCGGGTTGGAAGTTGATCCAGCAAAAGTGGATATCATTTCTAAACTTCCTCCACCTACCTCGGTTAGAGCAATCAGAAGTTTCCTAGGTCATGCAGGATTCTACAGGCGATTCATTAAAGACTTTTCAAAAATTGCAAGACCTATGACCCGTTTGTTAGAGAAAGATGCTCCGTTTGTCTTTTCAGACGATTGTATGAAAGCTTTCAAGCAACTGAAACAAAAGCTTATCGAAGCCCCAATATTAGTTGCACCAGATTGGACATTGCCATTCGAGATAATGTGTGATGCAAGCCATTATGCAATAGGAGCAGTGTTAGGACAACGAAGGGAGAAGCATTTTCACCCAATATACTATGCCAGCAAAACCCTACATGATGCTCAGGAAAATTTTACGACTACAGAGAAAGAGCTTTTGGCAGTAGTATATGCGTTCGATAAATTCAGATCGTACCTTGTGTTGTCTAAAACAATTGTGTACACGGATCATGCGTCAATTAAATACCTTTTTAGCAAACAAGATGCAAAACCGTGTCTTATTCGATGGATCTTGTTATTACAAGAATTTGACATAGAGATCCAAGATAAAAAGGGAGCTTTAAATATTGCAGCCGATCATCTCTCGAGACTTGAACATGGCAATTCAGATAATTCAGTGGAGGAGCAAATAAACGACAATTTCCCTCACGAATTTCTTTTGAATATCGAGATGAATAACGAGTCACCATGGTTCGCCGATTATGCAAACTACCTCGCATGTGGAATCCTTATCAAAGGATTATCATATCAACAAAAGAGGAAGTTCTTTGCAGATCTGAAGTATTACATCTGGGACGAACCATACTTGTTTAGGATCGGAGCCGATCAGGTTATCCGAAGGTGTGTATTTGGAGAGGAGGCAGCTAGCATTCTGCGTTACTGTCACGAGGGACCAACCGGAGGTAATCATGGAGCAAACTACACTGCAAAGAAAGTGTTAGACTCTGGATTCTACTGGCCCACAATTTTTCGTGATGCGTATGAAAGTGTTAGAGTATGTGATGCTTGTTAGAGAGCAACGAATATCTCGGCACGCAATGAGATGCCTCAACATTGGATTCAAGTGTGTGAAGTCTTCGACATTTGGGGGATAGACTTCATGGGACCATTTCCCCCCTCACGAGGTAATAAATATATCCTGGTTGCAGTTGACTACGTATCAAAATGGGCGGAGGCACGAGCTTTACCCACCAATGATGCCAGGTCAGTCGTGAGATTTCTGAAAAGTTTGTTTGCCAGGTTTGGTGCCCCAAATGCACTTATCAGTGACAAAGGGACTCATTTTTGCAACAGTCAGCTTGAAAAAGCTTTGTCCCGTTATGGTGTGCATCACCGTATTTCCACGCCCTATCATCCACAGATAAGTGGGCAAGTGGAAGTCACAAACCGTGGGCTAAAACGAATTCTTGAACGGTCTGTAGGTATAAACCGTAAAGAATGGTCGGACAAACTAGACGAAGCACAGTGGCTTTTCGTACAGCTTACAAGACTCCTATTGGGACTACTCCCTTTAGACTTGTATACGGAAAGACATGCCATTTACCAGTGGAATTAGAGCATAAAGCGATGTGGGCACTTAAAACAGCAAATTTGGACTTAAAAACTGGAGGTGAAGCCCGGTTTCTCCAGATTCATGAATTGGAAGAATTACGACAACAAGCTTATGAGAGTTCCATCTTGTATAAGGAACGAACAAAAAGATTTCACGATAGACGCTTGAAGGACCAAAAAGAATTCCAAGCGGGCGATCTAGTTCTTTTGTACAATTCACGATTGCGTTTATTTCCAGGAAAGCTTCATTCACGTTGGACAGGCCCATACACTGTGAAAAAGGTATATCCATATGGAGCTATTTCAATTGAGGAGAAAAATGGAAATATATTCAAGGTGAATGGTCATAGATTGAAGTTGTACGTTGCCGGACTGATTAAGTCGGTATTGGAGGTTTTTGAACTCCAAACCCCGCATACTTCATAAGTGTGGGGAGGAGAGTCTACGCTACTGACTCAACGATTAAAAATGTAGCAAGAATGTCTTTTGACATTTTAGGGGTAATTTCGTAATTATTGCTGTTTTTGTAATTTTAGTGTAATTTAGGTGTGTTTGATAGATCACGATAATTTACACAAGTTTGAGATATACCGCACGAAGATTCTATGTATAGAAAATGTTAAAATTGTTTGCGTATCGAAAAAATGGAGAAAACCGACGAAAACGAGTGCTGAAACGAAATTCTGCAGAAAAACTGATCTGCAGCAAAAGGAACGGTCGTTCCACCTATGGAACGCCCGTGCGGTTTCGACGAAACATGGAACGAGCACTTGCACCCTCGGTGCGATGCCGACAACAATGGTCAGGTTCTAAGAAATGCAGGCGACACACTCCCGTGCGACACGTGGCACGCTCGTGCGATGCCCAAGGGCAGTTTGGTCATTTTCACCATATAAAAACCCCAAACCAACCCCCCATTCGCGAACACAGACCTGCCCAACCCGTTCCAGACCGATTTTCACCAATTTTCGCACGATCTAATCGCACGGTTTCGACCAAATCTTCACACGATATGTTAATTCTTGTCGATTTCTTGTTCTATCTTAGTTTAAATCAGATTCATCCATGTTTTCATAGTGTTCTAGGGTTTTCTTCATAAATCTCAAATAAAACCCTAATCTTTGTTAGAATCGAACAAATCGTGAACAACCGTAGGCATATCGGACCCCTGTGTGTGTAAAAAACTTGTTGATTTTGACAAAATCAGAAAAATCAAAGTTCAGGGGTCAGATTCTGCAGATTTGGTGATGCACGGTAGTTCCCTAGATCGAACGCTCGTGCGACGTCGGTTGTTCTCGATAATCTGCTTTGTACTCAGAACTGCATGGTTGGTTTGATCATCGCACGCCGTGTGATCTCGACAAACACCGGAAACAATTGTCTGTCATCGGTGGCGCACGTCCGTGCCATATGCCCAGTTCAGCAGAACAGAATCTTCGTTTCTGGGTTTTCTGCAGTTTTCGAGTCAAATTTTTGCTGTTTTCCTATTTCTAACATTGTTCCCCATACAGATGAATCACCCGTTCCTACAGTTTGATGCCGGAAACCCAAGAGAGAACCTTTGTATTCCAAGAAGAAACGCATTGTGGGCAAGAAGAGGAAGGTTTGGTATTCTAAGAAGACTAGATTGGGAAGTAATGACTGAATTAAATCAAAGGGATCATTTGGAAGGCATGCTTTCAGTCCCGTTGGCTCGTCTAGTCAACATTGATCAACCAATCTACTTGGAGCTAGCAATCGAGTTTTTCTCAACGTACCAATATGAGAATCCTGTAGCTCATCAAAATCCAAATTTCAGGTACAAAGAGAGGGTTACATTTAGGTTGGGAAGAAAGTGGAATACATGGACAGTCGGCCGGTTGGGAAGAAAACTTGGGATTTATACACGAGCGGACATGGATAACGAAGAAATATTCAACGATACGTTCGGTTTCCCAAACAACGGTGTGAGAAATGCTTTTTGGGCCGAGAATGCAGTAGGACCTCCTTATGACCCAAGGATGTCAAAAGCCTCGAGATTGAGAGATCCACTTGTGCGGGTTATGCACCATATTTTCAGCCACACCATTTGCGGCCGAATGGACAGTCTAGGTAACTGTCCAACACCTGATCTGCTATATCTTTGGGAGTTGGTTCAAAGACCAAACCTCAACCTTGCGGCGCGGATGGCAGAGTACTTTGTAAATTGCTCAGGCAGGGTACAAAACAGTCAGATACATGGAGGTGAGTATGTCACCCAAATTGCTTCCAAACTCAATTTACTGACTGATGATGTGGTGAATAGTCTTCATCTTGTGACTGAGGGATAGTATGTTGATATCCAGTCACTAAAGGCGATGAGAATGATTGTAGAGACTGATGAAGGAGATAGACTGATAGGTCTAAACAACGAGGTCTGGGACCCGTTGCCTCCATTACCGGCAGACGATGAAGATGAAGAGATGGGTGAAGGACATGAGCAGCATCAACCACAGACACCACCACAGCACCAGGCATTCCAGCATGGATGGCCTGAGGGATTACCGCCATACCCTGAGTTTTACCAACAATTCCAGAATATGCAGGTATCTCAGGAGGCGATGAGAGCAGATCAGCACGCCATCAGAGCCGAGCAGGAGGCTCTACGCGTTTCGCAGGATCTTATTAGGGCTGATCAGACTGCTATTAGAGCACAGCAGGACCAGATACGGGCTAGCCAGCAGAACCTGTACAAGGGAGTACAGGATGGTTTTACATATCTCTTTGGGGGGCTTCAGAACGCCTACCCAAACTATTTCGGAGAGCCTCCGCAGTTCCCATTCTGGGATCCATCTGGTCATGGTGGTGCTGGCCCTTCAAGTACTGGAGGATATGGTGGTGCTGGTAATGACGATGACGAGTATGTGATGTGTTTGTTTGATTTATTGACGCTTTGTTTGTTTGATGGATGGATTGTTTATTTTACTTTTCAGTACTTATATTTGGTGTGAAACAATTTTAATTTCTGAACATTTGGTTTGTTTTATTTAGTATTTAGTTTGAAACTTTTTAAATTTATGTTTGTTTTGATATATGTTATGTGTGAATAATTGTTTTGGTTGATATTGGCTATTTTAGAAAGTGAGATCATTGGCAGGTTCAAGAAATGCACACATAAATGAAATGACTACAAATCAAAGTCTACTCAAACGAGTCAAATCAAAGGGAGTACATCTTTCCCTTTTCACATTATTAGTTTAGTTCCTCATAATTACTTAACTAATATGTATTTCACATTGGGGACAATGTGAAGTTCAAGTGTGGGGAGGGGTTTAAAAGATTCTTAAACTTTGTTTGTCCTTACTTGCTTTAAATTTTGTACAAATCTAAAAAAAAAATTAAAAAAAAAATTAGAATGTTTATAATTAGTTTTGTACATATTTGATTTATTCTTAACTAATAAGTATACAAATGAGAAAATGTTAAAGTAATTTTTAGAAATAATTTTTTTTTCAATTATTCATAAATTTGCATCTAAAATACACACCCAATTAGTGAGTTTTGAGCCGTTCTAAAAGCAATAATCATATGCTTTAAACTTCATTTTGTTGAGTGTGCCGCATAATAGTATACATTTCAGAACTTGTCTTGAATATACTTGTTTAAATCACTAACTGTAAAAATTATATAAAAATGATAGAGGCAATAGGATACAACCATGTGTTTACCTTTCTTGTAAAAAAAAAAAAACCTTGAAAAACCAAAAATATTATCTAATAGTAAACCATGTTGAGCCTTTTCCTTTCATTTGTGTTAACCTATTTAGTGTGAATTCCGGTTTAGTATAATTTTCCTATTATAGGAATTTAGTTTGGTCTGTTACTGGCAGACCGATAAAGAACTGGACATGCATTCATTCGATTTAAATTTGCTTTGCTGCTTACAATTCGCGAAACCAAGCTTACCTTCGGAACTTAGAGAGAAAATATTTCACCTAAGTGGAGAAGTTAGAAAAAAGTGGCGACAACAAGAACAAACGCCACCATTTTGTGGGATATCCAAAAGTGCAATGAAAAGAAGAGCAAAACGATACGACAAATGCATTGGATGTGGAAATTGGTCTCACAAAGGAAGATGTAGAAAAAGTCAAACTGAATCCCAACATGAATATACACTTCTAATGAGGGTGGGGGCTATTAGGCTCAATGCCGAACGGTCCATTAGAGTTAGAAGTAATGTTCACTACAGGATAAAGGAAGACATACGACACATCAAAGATAAAACAGGTCTTGACAATCTGACCTTAAAAGAGTCACTTGGTTTGTGAATACGTGATTGAAAAAAAAAATAGAGTGATTTTACTTTTGTGAGGTTTGTTAGGATAATTTGCTAGACCGGATTGAAACACTTCAACCAGTAAATATCCATTCCTACCCATAAACCTTAGCCAAGTTACAACCCACAATAAAAGTCCTCTTGATTTTTATGATTTTTATGTGTTAAATGATAAAAATGAGATTTCATTACAAGCCTATGTTAATGTTACTATATGACCTGGCTTTTGAGTTATCACAGAAAATTACTAGTGTACAATTCACTAGTTTGCACCAGTGAGCCGAGGTAATTACATCAAAGATGCAAGTAAGTGAATAATTGATGTTAAAAACGCTATTTATTTTTGAAAAATTGCATTAAGTTTTCTCATTGCTATCATTATTAGTTAATTTCAAAACGCTTATGTACATTATTGTGTGTTTAATTTTTCTGTTTTAAAATAATCGTTTGTATAGTTGTTTTGCTTAGGGACAAGCAAAAGTTCAAGTGTGGGGAGGTTTGATATACGTTAAAATATACATGTTTTTATACCCCAAAACACTTCCGTTTTAAGCATTTTTGACCGAAATCGCAATGTTAAGGACTAAATTTAGTATTTATACAAATTCAGGTCTTAAACGGAGCATAAAATGAAAATTTGATGAAAACGGATAACTTCCGAAGCATTTCTGATCAAACGGGCCAAAATCAAGAAACTGACCGGAATGGCACGACCGTGCCATCTGAAGCACTACCGTGCAGTTGCTACATTTCCGGATGAACGGCCGGTGCAAACACGACAAACAATAAGTTACCGAGATCGCACGGATGTGCGCCATTCGAACGGTCGTGCGAGACTGACAACAGGCAAATCATCCGGAGATGCACATCCGTGTGACCAATCGTTTCAACAAAATACCGGAACCAAACGATCGTGCGATCCATTGAACGCCCGTTCCCTTTATGACGAAGTCGTCTAACTAACCCAACCACTCCATTGTCGGAACCAAGTGCGATCCACGTAATCAATGACGTCACCGGTATTGCATGACCGTGCAATACGTCGCACGCCCGTGCGATACGAGACAACTTCCCTATAAATAGTCCATTCGAATCAGAGCAAATGGTTGGGTTTTTCTCCAAGTTTTCTGGCGAATTTCCAGGTCCGAACCAGTTTTGATCAAGCCACTTCGATGCCTCGAGTTCGTGTGAAAGCCTAGTTAATCCACCCCGTCAATTCAGTGCATGTTTATGGTTCGATTCATTGTTCTTGAACATGTAGTCTAATCATTGTGCATGTTATTGGACTGATGTATGTTTGTATGTATATAGTAATTGTGAACTTGTTTCTTGAATAATCTTTGTATTGTAATCTAGTTTGTATGAAACTCAAGTACTCGTTTATGTTTGAATCTTCATGACTGTATAATGAATGTTTCATTGATGTTGTGTTCTTGATTATATTTGATTATATTGGATAATGAATATGTGGTAATTTGGATGTTAACTCTTGATTATTCACTTATTTGTAAATTCTGTTTACACCATGAGAACCAACCCGGAGATTGGTATTACACAATATATGTCTTATTTTGATTAAGAGTACTTTCCTACACGTAAGGGTTCTAATGAATTATATGGTGTTGATTACATGTTCTTGCATGCGGTTTATGATCCTTGTTCAGTAGTTTTGGTCTGAAATTGCTAACTTGGTAGATTTGTATTCAAGACTTGTAAAGGTGAAATTATTTGTTATATGATCTACATAAATGCTTATCTTTGTGGCTGTATTGTGACCATCGGTATTGCTTTCTTTGATAAGTGAGATTAGAAAACTCTTAACGGATGACTAATTTATCTTTAAAGATTCATATAAAATCAATAGCTCGCTAATGCATGGTTTTAGGAAAGTTAAGATGGGACCTTCGTGTTAACTATCCGAAGAATCATTATGTTAGAAAATTCCTAACGGTGACTAACTGTCTTGCAATTGGAAAATTGATTAAAGTGCTTTGGTGAAATACATGATAGATAACATGTTTAGGTTATTTGTGAAATAAGATATTTGTTATATTTATATTTTTATTTTCAGTTAATTTAGTTAAACAACAATTCAATTATTTCTTCCTTTGGTAAAATAATGACAAAGATTCAGTACTTATAATATCTTATCTCATCTTTCGTGTTCCTTGGGACGATATCTGGCTCTTACCAATACTTTATTGCATATGTGATGGGATACACTTGTCCTTTGTTGTGTGTGTTTTAATGTTAAGGTATAAAACCATTTTTATAAATAATAAACTTAAAATAGTGCGTAAAATCAACTGTATAAATAACATACGTGGCACACGCACACCATTAGTCCTAATGCCTCCATCATTTACTTACTCGGGTTTAAGTTGGTAAGGACCGGGAATGTATCGTCATGGCAAGTTCTAGAGTCGTAAGAAACCAAGCGGCTATTCACACAAGAAACGAAAGATGAGCATTTAATCTAAAGATGTGTATTTGTATGCTCAATAAAGGCTCAAAACTCACTTTTTGTGGGAATGGATTTTTAATGTGATCAAGTATATATAATCAAATTTTAACTAGATTTGTCATGCCGTTTCATAATTTTCTTATGTTAGTTCTTTTTATCACGACGCGATCGGTTGTAAATTTGTAAAAATATAACCTTCTTAGAACTTGTTATTCCCAAATTAAACCAAGACAAGTAAAAAAATGAAAATTCTTGAAAAAATTTGGGGTGATTAGTGGTTCCAATAGAGTTTTGTGTAAGGCTTGTTTTTAGGACTTGCAAGATTCAGGGTTTTAGCATCCCCCACACTTAAATTACACATTGTCCTCAATGTGTCCCAAAAATAAGTTTTTCGGTTGATTAAAATGTGTAAAAGTGGGTTAAAAACAAGATTTTATGTTACTGGGTAGCTGAACACGGGGTGTGTTGGCTGAGCAAGGCCCCGTGGTCAGACTACCAGTATCAAATTTAAATAGAAGGCTGGGTACGGGGGCGTGTTCAGTGAGCACGACCCCGTCTCCAGTTACCTGAACTTGGCATTTTCTGCAGAACCTCGGGCACGGGGCATGTTGGGGTGAGCACGGCCCCGTGCTGAACTTGCTGTAATGAAGAAAAAATTGTCGGGAGGCTCTGTTTTTGTGCATGGGGTGTAGGTTCAAGTTTCCCTTAGTAACCTCCACCATTCCGAGTGTGCTTTATTCCTGAAAATTAAAACTAAACTAGAAAACATAAAAGGTAAACTAATCTAAAACTAAGTATAGTTCCGCGGAATGCCTCCGTGGTGCGCCACGTTTATAAGGGTCCTTGGCTAGACCCACCTTATCGGGTGGTTCTGGCTCATCTTCAATTAGGGGGTCGTCATTTCCGAATGGATATTTCATTGATCGCTCAAGGTCGACACTTTTTTTAATGCCCCTAATTGAATGGGTAGATTGTTGTGCTTCCGATTTTTCAAAGCTTCGTGGGTTTTTACAAAAGGTCGTCCCAACACTAGTGGAGCGTCATCAAGGATGACGAAGTCGGTTGGGATTACCATTTGATTTACTTGGACTAACACATCTTAAACTATCCCCATTGATTTTATTGTTTTTCGATTAGATAGAAAAATGGGTATTTGAAGTTGAGAGAAATCACCAATACTTAATTTTTCGAAAATGTAGTTTGGCATTATATTAACAGAAAGATCTTTATCAATTGTAATAATACTAATAAAGGAATTTTGAAAGAAGCATAGAGCCGGTGTAATATTAATTTCAAATGGATCATCTTTTATTAGCGTAGTTTGATCATTTGTTAACTTAATGCTTACCATTTCGTCAATTTTAGTGTTAGTGGTTAACTCTTTTAAAAACTTAGCATGAGTGGGGTACTAAACAATGATTCTCAAAAGAAGGTGACAAGAGATTAATTTCTTTAAATTTAGACTCTTCTTGAATTTTAACGTTGTCGGACTCACCTTTTTCGTTGTTTAACTCATGTGTCGGCTTTTCACTTACTTGTTCTTCCATTTTTACCTTTTCAACTATCTCTTCTTTATTACATGTTAATTCATCCCTTGCACGGGATTCCTCTTCCCTTGCGCGGGCTTCTTTTATACAGCACTCGATAGTTTTAAGGTGTTCTATTATCTTTTCGGCTACGGGTGAGATAGTTGGTGGTTCGTCAAAGTGAGTTGAATAAGTATCATCAAAGCTTGATTTCGGAAGTTCGATCCTTGGTTCCTCATAGTACTCATGTGAGGTAGATGGTTCATACCATTGTTCCTCATTGTAAGTATATGATGGATAAGGATCGTAACTTGGTTCTTCATAATACTCATATGAGGTGGGTTGTTCATGCCATGGTTCCTCATAGTAAGTATATGAAGGTGAAGGCTCATAACTTGGCTCCTCAAAGTATGAGAAAGAAGGCTCATACCTTGGTTCATCAAGATATGAGTATGAGGGAGAAGGTTCATACTTTGGTTCTTCGTAGTACGTATATGAAGGAGAAGGTTCATACCTCGGCTCTTCATAGTATGTATATGAGGTGGTTGGCTCGTACCTAGGTTCCTCATAGTATGTGTACGAAGGGGATGGTTCAAAGAGGTCACACTATTGTACCGAATGAGGATTACCACAAATGGTACAATACTCTTCTTTATAATCATCCTCCTCATAGTGGTGGTTGTAATCTCCTGAGTATTGATCCATAAGAATCACTCAGCAGACCACAACAGAGTCTCGGGACCAGAAAACAAAAATAAAAACAGAAACAGAGGCTGAGCACCGCCCCGTGTTCAGTAAGCACGGCCCCGTGTTCAGGTTCTGTATCTTGGAGTTTTAGAAAATGTAACTGGTTTTGTGCAGCAAGGGGGCGTGTTCAGCGAGCACGACCCCGTGTTCAGACTCTGTATCTGGGAGTTTGTAAAAAAAACATGCAGCACGGCCCCGTGTTCAGTATACTGTAATGCAAAAACTACTAAAAATGTAAAAATGCGCGCGATTTTAAAAAGGTTTTGAAAAACTGATTAGGCCGTCGATTTTAAACTTTCTTAAAATCCTTGTGTCCCCGGCAACGGCGCCAAAAACTTGATGTGCGTGTGGTGTTATAGATTTTTTTTGTATATTTTAAGCCCTTTAACACTTTTTAGCCAAGTTTTAAATTTATAAAACACGATATTTACTAACACTAAACACACATATGGGCAAGTGCACCCATCGTGAGCGTAGTATAGTGTTGGTAAGATACCGAGGTCGTCCAAGGACACAAGAGCTTTTAATACCGGTTTTTCCTCAACGTCTAATCAAATCAAAAGTTTAGAAAAAGGTTTTTAACTAGAAAAAAATAAAACTAACTAAAATGCTGAAAAATAAAATAAAATAAAAACAGACAGACAAGATGAATCACTTGGATCCGACTCGTGTTTAGTGTAACCTTTGATTATTTCCGCACTTTTGCACTTTTTAAGAGATTATCTTAGTTATTGTAGTAGGCCCCTCTTCTGAAGTTGACGTTACCCTCAACTCAGTAGTTTGAGTCAGCAAGGATACAATCCTAAAGGGTTGGATTACTGAAAGATAATTAATTAAGTTATTAATGCATATTGTGGTAGGCCCCTCTTCTGGAGGTGACGTTACCCTTGGCTAAGTAGTCTGAGTCTGCAGGGATACAGTCTTAAGTAGCCGGGTTAAAGTTTTAATAGTAGTTTACATATGAGGGGGTCAAGGAGTTCAGACCCCCGCCATCCAATACCAGTGGATATTGAAGGAGGTCATACTAAAGTTGACCCTGGTCCTTGCTGGATCTATACACTGAACAAGGCAAGACTATTAAAGTTTTAATAGTAGTTTACATATGAGGGGGTCAAGGAGTTCAGACCCCCGCCATCCAATACCAGTGGGTATTGAAGGAGGTCCTACTAAAGTTAACCCAGGTCCTTGCAGGATCTATACACTAAACAAGACAAGACTCTTACCAAACCGTTCCCTTAACCCCCGACCAGGTAGCCAACATACCTCCATATAGACCGTGGAGATATGAATGGTGAAAATCTTTTATTTTATATAGACAGTAAAATAATGCCAAGACACCACGGACAAACGATAAGGAAGACTTACCTTCAACATAAGAAACTAGTTATTAAAGTCATTAATACATAACCAAATAAAGAGTGCAAAAAGATTAAAAATAAAAAATATTACACTAAACACTTGTCTTCACCAAATAATGTAAGAGACTTAGGCAAACATGGCCTTTGATTGTCAAGAACTCTTACGATCAATCTTGGATCCCGAGACTACTCACACACTCTAAGATGGATGATGGATGATGGTGGTGGATGTGGGTTGTGATGGTGGTGGTGGGTGGGTGAAGTGTGAGAGAGGTGGTTTGCCAAGGGATGCCTTTGAAGTGAACCAAGCACCCCTATTTATAGCCTACACAGAATCCTGGACACGGCCTCGTGTCCACCCTTCTTCTCTTTCTTGATTAATTGCAGTTTGTCTGTATTAGTTGACCACGACCCCATGTCCGTTGGGCATGGCCCCGTGTGTAGAAGTGTATCTGTACTATCAAGATTTGCTTGGATTCTGTGAAAATTAGCGTTGACCACGACCCTGTGTTGAGCTGGGCACGCCCCCGTGTCGGGAATGGAAACTTCTACAACTTTGTCTTTTCTGCAGACACCTGAACACGCCCCCGTGTCTACTGGGCACGGGGCCGTGTCCGTTGGGCACGCCCCGTGTCCGTTGGGCACGCCCCGTGTTGAGCTGGGCACAACCCCATGCTCAGCTTTCTTCTTGTTTTTTTTTGCTTTGGGAGATGCTGTCGAGGGGTCGGGCATGCCACGTTACTTCCCTTTCTTTGTATTATTGTTAGATTTAGCTGCATTTTTGCTTCTTTTGTCCATTTAAGCTCTTTTAACCCTGAAAATACAAAAGGAAGACAAAAAACACTTTTTCCAACATTAGTAATAAAAAAGGATTAGTTTAATGCCACATTTGATGTAATTTATATGTTCCATTTTGCACACATCAGAACCCTCCCCTAGAAAAGCGTATTCTAAATGAGATGGAAGGACCTTAAGCTCTAAGGGTGGGGGTTGGGTGGTGTCATCACTAACGGCTAACGCTTAAGGAATCCAAGGAATCCCCTCATCTTCTACTTCATCCAACCTCAACAACTCCTCCTCAACTCTCTCTCTCCTCCTACTAAGTCGGCACCACTAATGTACTCTAGACAATGGTCAACACATGAGATGAACGAGTTCAAGAAATATACGGAATGGCAAGGACCACTATAGTCATCGGAACCACTCGGGTGGTTCATGGAACGATCTATCTCAATGGTGACTCTCTCCTCACCGACTCTAAGTGTTATCTTACCATCGTAAACATCTTTGAGGGCTTTAGCGGTACGCAAGAACGGACGACCAAGTATGATAGGAACTCTCTCATCCGCTTCCATATCAAGAATGACGAAATCGGCGGGAAAAACAAACTTGTCAACCTTAACAAGCAAATTCTCAACAATACCCCTCGGGTATTTCATGGATTGATAGGCTAAGGACAATGTCATCCGGGTAGGTGAAAGCTCGCCTAAGTCTAGCTTCTCGTAGAGAGAAAAGGGCATCAAATTGATGCTAGCACCTAGGTCGGCTAAGGCTCTAGTATTAGTGTTACTGCCGAAAAGACATGGAATAGCAAAAAATACCGGGATCGGTGAGCTTTTCCGGAAGCTTATTTAGAACGACTGCTGAGCACCCTCCATTTAATGGAACATTCGACAACTCTCCCAACTTCTCCTTGTTTCTAAGAAGGTCTTTTAAGAATTTTGCGTACTTGGGCATAGATTGGAGTACCTCGATGAAAGGTAGATTAATCTTCATTTGCTTGAAGATATCTAAGAACTGCCCGTATTCCTTTGAGTACTTTTGGTTCCTAAGACGTGTAGGAAACGGGACACGTGAATGATCTACTAGTGGAGAAGGTCTAATGTCTACGGGTGGTTTCTCTACTTTCTTCTCACCTTGAGGCTCACCGGGATGTGCGGTACTTGCTGGGCTTAGCCTCGATTGCACTTTGCCGGGAGCCTCCATCTCGATTTCTTCATCTATAATCTCCTCATCTTCCTCTACTACTCTCTCCTCAACTCTCGGGTTCCCTACAGTTTTGCCACTACGAGTGGTAATAGCTTTGGCATGGGCATTAGGGTTCGGTTGGGTGTTACCCGCAAACTGACCGGGTAATCTCTCCTCTAGTTTCCTAGACATGTCACCTACGACCCTTTGAAGGTCTTGGAAAGAGGCTTGGTGGTTCTTAAGCATAAGGTCGTGTTCGGTAAGGATCTTTTGAGTGGTTTGGTCCTTAACGACTAACTGGCTCATCATTGCCTCCATTCTCTCAAGGCTACCCCCTAGATCATAACTTGGACCCTGAACTGGTTGAACCTGACTACTTGACCCCCCATCTTTGACCTGTCCATTGAACCCCTTATTAAACTGCCCATTTGAACCCCCACCAAAGAATGAACCTTGACCCCTATTTGGATTTTGAGCTAATTGAAAACCAGGGGGACCATTGGAATGAAAATTATTATTATTATTATTATTAAAATTGTTATTATTACGCCAACCCGAATTAAAATTACTACCAAACCCACTGGTTGACCTCTACCTAAACCCCCTCCTACGAAATCGACCTGCTCCTCACCAACTAACAATGGACACGCATTCGTATCGTGACCCCCTCGGCAAAACTCACACTTATCAACCTTTGCCTTAATCTCTTTGAGCTCCTTAGTCACGTTTTCTAACACAGCGGCTATACTAGGGTCCATAGTGATATGGTTCACCCCACGAGTGGGTGCACTAGTATTGGCATTTGAATTGCCACTTTGATACCGCTGATCAGATCGCGATTGAGATTGAGATTGGGCAAATGCCTTGAAACGCTTTAAACACTCGGCAACAGTAAGAATACCCATCATATGACCTCCTGCATTAGTGTCGAAACGATCACGAGTCTCTTGGGTGAGACCGTTATAGAATTTTTCACAAAGGGCCCAATCAGAGAGACCATGCTGGGAGCATCGAGCAACTAGGTTTTGAAATCGCTCCCAAGAAAGGTAATAGGGCTCGTCGGGCTCCATGCGGAATGAGTGAATTTGATCACGAAGATGTGAGGCCTTCGCGAGTGGAAAGTATTTGTTCAAAAAGGCTTGACGGAGGCCCGCCCATGTGGTAAAAGTACCAGTTGGCTGAGAATCCAACCAAGTAGCCGCACGGCCGGCTAGTAAAAGGGGAAAAGCTATAAGTAGGTAGCATCGTTTGGGGCTCCGTGAAGGCTAAAAGTAGCAAGCATACAAGAGAAACGGTTTACGTGAACGGGGGCGTCCTCGTCGTCACGACCGTGAAACTGGATGTTATTGGTAATAGCTTGCATGGCATACGATGGAATCTGCCATGAGTTTTCGTTAACTATGGGTGGAACGATAATGGGTGAAGCAAGACCAGTAAAGCCTCGGGTGGCTTGTTGATGGACGGTCTGTCTTGCATTGGCCATTTGTTCTAAGTTTATGTTATCTGGGGCGCTAGAGGTTCTAGAAGTGGGACTATCGGGTGGGGAAGCTTTAGGTGATGGTTTAGGTGAATGGGGTGGTGAGGGAAAAGGTGTGGTATCGAAATTAGGAAAATGAGAAGAGGATGAAGTACTAACCTGCGGGCCTTGGCCCAATCGAGATGATGACTCTATGACCGGTGGCTTCGGCGACGGTCCGTGCGAGCGCAAATGTGGCATCCACTACAAGCAAAAACCTGAATATGAGAAAAACAGAAACTAGTCACTAAGACTCAAAAATAAAAATAAAAATAAAAATAAAAATAAAGACTCAAAACAAAACAAAACACGTAGCACGTATATGTCAATTAAGTCTATCAAAGCTAACTAAAGCAATTGACAAGAGTCCCCGGCAACGACGCCAAAAACTTGATGTGTGCTAAACAGAGTACTAAAATTTAACTACTATAGACTCTCTAAGCTAGACACTAAAAAGCTTTAAATCTAGACTCAACCTAAACCACACAATCGGCAAGTGTACCGATCACTGTAGTATGACCTAAGGAAGTCCGGATATCGAACCACGAGACTCTATTAATCACGTTAACTAGACTCTAACAGATGCTGACAGACACGACTCAAACTGTTTAATTGTTTTTTTTTTTTTGGGGGGGGGGGGGGGGTTACCAAAAATCAAGGAAATCTATTAAACTAATTATTAAAGTAGAATTAAACTAATACGAAATAAGGCGAATACTTTTCTTATATGATGACGAGAACCACCTAGACTAGAATCCTGGATTGATTTTAAGAATTTACCAATTAAGTTAACCGCATGATTTATGGAACTGGGATCTTGTGATACTAAACCTATTAAGACACCAACTAAGCCCGTCAACCCTTCTCAAGGTGAAACTTATGGCACTACCTAGGCTGTTAATCCTACCGGTTATCTAATTGTTGATGCATGTTTGTGACAACAACTTAGATTTGGTCTTTGGATATCTTGTAATTAGATAAACAGTTAATGGGTTTAGCTTTGTATTAGTGAGATAATAGAGTTTGGGCTAAACAAAACCCACATTGGGTGATGGGGGACGATTTGGGCCTAGCCCATGTAGCAAACCCAACCTAATGTTGCAACCTTGTGTTATATAAACAAGGTTAGGCTTTAGGGTTTAGGTTAATCAGCCAAACCAATATTTGAGAGAGTAATTTCGTGAGAGCATAGACTTAGACGAAATTGTGTGTGGTTAGGGTTTGATTGATTGTAAAACGTTTGTTTGGATAATCAATAGAAACCCTGTTTGAAAGTGATTTGCTGTTTCTGTTTCCTACTCGTTTCTGCTATATTCTGATCAACAGGATTTCGCGCTCTTGATTGAAAAGACAATTCTGTGAAGATCCATACGAACAAGGGGACCTACAATTGGTATCAGAGCATTAGGCTCTTGAAGGCTCGGTTCAGAATTGTTCTTAGAGAAACAGGAAGAAACTTTCGAAAATTTTGAAACCTAAAATTAGGGTTTCGAAATTTTTCCTTGGTTTGATATAATTTTTCGAATTTGTTGGCTGTTTTGATCTTCTGGCTTGTTTAATTGCTGTTTTGCAGGTTTCAGGGTTTTCAGGACAGTTTTTGGTTGATTGTTTTGAGGAATTTTGGCTCAGAAACTTGAAGATTCGAAGACTGTTTCTTCGTGTTCTTCATAATTTTCGAAATTTTTTGCTGATTAGGTTGTCTGATTTTGCAGGATTGTGATGGAGAGGAGATAGAATCTTCAAAAGGTTCGAACAGATTAAGTTTCCAAATTATTCTGGTTCAGCGAAATTAACAAGTCAGCGAAATTGTCTGACCAGTGAAATTGTCTGACCTGCAAAATTAACTGTACCAGCATACTTATCGGCGAAGTAAATCCAAAGGCGACTTTGGTAACCGTATAATTTTCCACAGCGAAATTATCACGGTTTCAGCGAAATTAAGCAGCGAATTTGACCAGCGAATATAACCTGCGAAATAAAGAGCATAACCAGCGAATTTAACAGTATAACCAGCGAAATTAACTGCTCCCCAGCGAAATTATCAGCAAATTTAAAAAAAAAGGGGTGGAATTTTCGTTGGCAAGCGTCGAGAAAATTTGACTGTTTTGAAAATAGAAAGTGATCCGTAGCTCATTAGACAGAACCGTTTGGACCGTCGAATTCCTTGGATTTTTAGGGTAAAAAAAAATGTCAAACATGATGAATTTGAAAGGTGTAATTTGGTAACCACTGTTTTCGGAGATCTTTTGTACGGTTTTAACAGTCAGTTACGTTAAAATGTCAAACATGATGAATTTGAAAGCACCTAAGATGATGAAGGTGGAGAATTATCTTACATGGAAGGACAACTTCAAATCCTTCATTGAATCTCAGGATGCACGCATGTGGATCTGTATAGAAGATGGGTACACAAACCCAACACACGATTTTGAGGGCAGACCACGTCGAACAGACTATGTGAACATGCAAGAGGATGATAAAAGGAAGTATGACGCTGAAAAGAGAGCATTGGCTGCAATTAAAATGTCCTTACCTGATAGCATCAAGCATACCTTCACAAAGTACACTAATTCAAAGGATATGTGGGATGCATTACAAAAGCGATATCAGGGGAATGAGAGTGCCACTCAGGCATTCATGGCAGAGATAGTGCCAGTTGATGAGGCTGAAACTATTGTGAGTGATGCTGAATCTGAAGTGAAAAATGTTGAAGCTCAAGTGGAGAATGCTGAAGCTCAAGTGGAGAATGCTGAAGCAAAAGTGGATGGTGAAGTAGAGAAAGAGAGTGAAGAAGAACAGGTTGTTGCTTATGAAAACTCAGAAGTTCATGAGAAAGAGGTACAATCTATTTCTGTGTGTTTGAGATGTTGTGAACTACAGGGTGAGGTTGACAGATTGACAACACAGAACCAAAGTCTGGTAAGTGAGATGTCTAACATAAAAGAAGCAAATTTTTTTGCTAAAAGAAATGAATCTACATACTTGAAGAAGATAAAAGGTTATGAAGCTGAAATTGAAGCTTTAACTTGCAAATTGAATGAAAAACTTCAAGTCATAGACTTAGCTCATGACATGATGGCTGAGAAAACAAAAGAGATTTCTGAAAAATGCAATGAGTTGTCAGATGCACAACTTAAAATTGTTGAACTTGAAAAGAAATTGAGTCAATTCAGAGATTCATCTTTTGTAATGAAACACATGATGGGTGGGTTAAAGAAAAGTAATGACAAGACCAGTGTGGGCTTCCAGGGCTTTAATGAAGTTCCACCTCCTCTTAGTCATAACTATTCATTCCTGCCTAGTGAAGATGAGCTAGTAGACTTTATGGCATCTACACCAAGTAGTTTTGCATCCACATCAAGTCAAGGTGATGGATCTGAGAGTGATGATTTGAAAAGGAAAAATTCACCGCCTAAGAATAAAAATCAAGTTTTTGTTAAAAAGATTAATTTTGTTCAAGGTAGTGATATGAAAAACGAAACTGCTGTTATTGAAAATGAATCGAATGTAGAGTTTGCAAAAAAATAAGAGCATAGAAAAATCTAAAATCAAGCAAACTAAACAAGGTTCATCTAAGGGATCATCACCATCTGATAAGGGATCTACCTCAGAGACTCCAGCTAAGAAGTCTTTGAAAAGAAGATCGTGCTTCAAATGTCACATCAAGGGACATGTAGCTAGCTGCTGTCCTAACAAAAAGGGTGAAGCACAACTTAGTGAAAAACAGAGAGGGAAATTACCAGTGAAGGAAGGTGATAGTGAGGAGAAAGGCTCAAATTCTCCAAAGAAATCTGCTCCTAAGCAACCAGAGAATGTTGCTGTTGGTGTAGATAAGGCTGAAAAAGGAACTCCACAAGTTCCTCGTTTTCAAAGAAATCAACCAAGATTTCAGCCTAGATCTCCACCAGGCAGATATGACAGACCTAGAAGCAGTTCACCTAGAATGAACAATTTTAATGGAAATTTAAATAATTTCAGAAGTCAAGGTCAATATCAAAATCGATACCAAAATAATGGTTGTCGAAATTTTTATAACAATGGCTTTAGAAATTATAACAATCAAGCTTCTTGGAATCAAAATTAAAGGTATCAAAATCAAAATTTCCAAAGGTCAAATAGTCCAAACTCATATAGGAACCCTCAGGACCAAAGACCCTATGGAAATCAAAATCAAATTCCATCAACAGGTCTGAGATCCAAGACTCCAGTTAGGAGTAATGGATATTGGATGGATGTTCAAGTAGTTGGTGAATTTGGACGACCCAAGACCATTAAGGCTTGGGTCCCCCAATCTAACTAATTTCTTAGTTGGTGTGTGCAGGAGCTGCTAAGGAGGATTATCAACTTATGTTGATAATGGCTGCTCTAGGCATGTGAAGGGGGATGTGAGATTGTTGATATATTTATATCGATTGATTTAAATTGAAGTTCAAAGTGCTGAGTTAACACACTAGATAACCTGGCAGATCTTTATACTAAAGCATTTGACAGGGCTCGCTTTGAACATTTAGTCGAACTCAACGGGATGAGGAATCCTGAATAACTGGTTTTTCATAAGAATTTTTTGTAAATAGTTTACTGCTTTTCTTAAAAAATCAAAAATAAAAAAAAATGTGAAAAATCAAAAACATAAAAAAAATAAAAAATAAAAAATGAGTTATCACTGTGTGAAAAAGGAGAAATGATAGTACATCGGCAAGTTAGACTGTCACACTGAAAATGAAATTAAATTGCTTAAGTGTGATAGCAGCTTTATTATATGATGTACCAGTAGGCAAAAAGCATGAAATAATCAACTTACCAATGTGATATAAACCTAAATGAACTGAATATGAGTGGGGAACACATCAGTGGTGTATGGTTTAATGACCTTAAATTTTGCGTTGATAGATTGCCAAAATCTGAAGTTTTGGGTCGTTATACTGTTATTTCATCTGGGGATATCTTGACTGTCTTTCTGTTCAGAACTAAAATTGTACATGACCCCAGGAAAGAAAGTCACTTGGAATTAGCTCATTTCTATTTGAATGTCTGTATGTTGTCCCGATACACACAATTTTGATCTGATTCTTAAATCTTCTCTGAAAAAAGTCGTGTACCTCCTCTGCTGCATCCAGATATATGCTGACCTGGAGGTGCTAGGCAACGACAGCTTCTGCTGCATCCAGATACATGCTGACCTAGCAGTACGTTGTCGTGCTATAGATCTAATACACCCGAAAGAGGCCCTCAAGTGCCCAAATGAAACCCAAGAAACCTATATCAAACTGAGAAAAACTCATTTGATCTGTATATTATACCATCTCTGCTAAAGATCTATTCTGTTCTCTTCTCAACCTATTCCCAGTTAAGATTTCAGAAATTTGGATTGGACTTGTGAAATATGTGGTAGGGAAGATACTTGCATGATAGAGTGTGTTGTTTATATTTCCAGGATTTGATTAGTATTTATTTGGGTGTTCATTGTTAAGCAATCAAAACATGATAACACAGATTATATGCAGACCTAGACATTGTCAGGATATCTTAAAGGATGACATCAGTATACTCACCTACTACGATGAATCTTTGTGCATACCTTGATCGCGGGGGTATATCCTGAAGTGGGACACACTAATATATCAGTATAATAAAATTACCTTAACGTATCATATGGTAATGGTACTTGAAATGTTCATGCATTTTGTTTAAGAGGACAAACATACTGGTAATCGTCTTGGACTGCTTTTCATGAAAAATTAAATAAAGAATTAGCTAATAGTGTGAAACAGTTTGATTTTGTTGATATGATCTTCTTACCAGTGATTCTCACAAAAATAGAGTGTTTATTGCTTTTGTTATTTACTTGCTTTCAGAAAAATATAAAAATCCAAAAATATTGTCTTTTTCTGTTTAAAATTCGTAACGTACAAAAAGACTGTTATTCTTGGAGGAATTGTTACTGATAGGGGGAGACGGTGTTAGAAAGTGAGTTCAAAATTTTAAATCATGCGGGTTATAGGGTGTGTGATTAAAAAGTTTTGCGTGTTGGTGATAAATTGAAAATGCTTAATCTGTGATACAGTTTAACTATCTCTTGAAAAATAATAATTTATTTAACCTTGTTGAAAACTTCTTATGGTTTCTCGAGATGTTTGTTTTATAGTAAACAGATTGAAGCAGTGTGTTGCTGAGAAGTTGCTGTGTTGCTGAGAAGTTGCTATGTTGCTGAGAAGTTGCTTTGAAGATGAGAGTTTGATTGGATGCATGGTAGAACCTCCTTTCTAAATTGCAGACAAAGATTGAAGATTTTGAAGATTGCTATTCAAATCCTGAACTGGATTTTACTCAAACGCTAAAGTTTTTGAAGATTTGGTGATTGGATGCATCAGCTTAGGGGGAGTCTGTTGCTGACAGAGCTATTGAAGCTGAAGCTATCCAAAGACCAAAGACAGTGCAAGATTACATAAAGATTGCAAGATGACTGAAGACAAAGTTATTTTTTGAAGCTATTGTCAAAGGGGAGTTTGTTGATGCATGTTTGTGACAACAGCTTAGATTTGGTCTTTGGATATCTTGTAATTAGATAAACAGTTAACGGGTTTAGCTTTGTATTAGTGAGATAATAGAGTTTGGGCTAAACAAAACCCACATTGGGTGAGGGGGGACGATTTGGGCCTAGCCCATGTAGCAAACCCAACCTAATGTTGCAACCTTGTGTTATATAAACAAGGTTAGGCTTTAGGGTTTAGGTTAATCAGCCAGAACATTGTTTGTGAGTATTTTCGTGAGAGACTTAGTCTTGGACGAAATTGAGAGTGGTTAGGGATCTTGATTGATTGTAATCAGTTTGATAGATAATCAATAAAGATCCGGTTTGAAAGTGAATTGTTGTTTCTGTTCTTCTACTTGTTTCTGTGATATTCTGATCAAGAGGATTCCGCACTCTTGATTGGAAAGACAATTCTGTTGAAGATCCACACATCAAGGGGACCTACACTAATTATTGTGTAAGTACCATAATGTTGACCTACTCTTTTCCAATTATAGATCTAGGGTAGTTTGGATTTGTTAATTTGACTTGATAGACTAATAAACCGACGTGGCAACTAAGGCACGACTTTTTCCAAAGACTGTCTAAAGCAATTCGCCGGGTAAGACCTACCAATAGCCCCTCACCTTCCAGCTATAAGGACTAGTAGAATACTGAAATCTAGCTAAATACTAACTATCACTTCTAGGGTTTATTGGCCAATTCTTCTTAAAGTTCAAAGACACAAGGTCAAAGATCTAGCATGAACCTATTCCGTAGCAGACAACCACCTAGATTCATATGAAGCAATTGATAATAATTAACCAAATCAAAGT
The DNA here is from genome assembly GCA_030545235.1 of Helianthus tuberosus. NCBI lineage: Eukaryota > Viridiplantae > Streptophyta > Magnoliopsida > Asterales > Asteraceae > Helianthus > Helianthus tuberosus. Next base: position 76,239,890 of record CM060451.1, on the reverse strand, counting down.
ATGCATACACACTAAATTAATAAACCAAACTTCTTACTAAACACAATTAATCCATAAAAGACATGCAATTAACGAAAAAGGTTAAAACTTTATTTCAATCCATTCATCATAGTCTAGGCGGTTTAAAAGTTTAGCCAAGCATATCAAACAATGAAAATAAAGCAAACATGTTCAAACAAGAATTCATCGTTACAAGTTTCGAAAGAGAATCAACAAAATAAGGGACTAAAGAACCCATGCAAGTCTTCAATCTTCGATCCGAACTCGAATTAATGATTCCGGTGATCAAAAACGCTCCGATCAGCTCAAAGAATGCTCTGAAAATCGCCTCTAAACTCCTTAATTCGTAATTAGGGTTTTGTATATGATTTTCTTGAGTTTTTATATGTAACCCTAATCAAAAGCTAATGATTGCCGTAATAACACCCCGTCGCGTCGCGCGACGGGTATATGGTCTTGAGGTCGCGCGGCGCGACGGCATAAAAGTCCAGAAATTCATATTTTAATGGTGGCGAGGCGCGACCTTGATGATGTGTAGTCGTGGTGCGATGCCACGGCCCATTTTTCACAGACTCCTTTTTTTTCAGCTTCAACATCTCAAAATTTCAGAAATTTTTCTAACTCCTTTTTTCACTCGTTTCCCAGCCTATAACACTTCGTTTTTCGACATTTTTAGCACCGAAGACCTGGAAACATAAAATCTGATCAAAGTAATGAAATTCTAAATAAAACCGAACTAAAAATAAAGGAAAACTATACAAACTTTACACGAATAAGAGATGTATTTTGTAATACATCAGTCAGGGATTGGGTTGCATGATCATGCAACGCTAAAAAGTCATCGCTTACACATCACGACAATTGAAAGTACATGAGAAGAATTATACCACCCACGACCTGGAACTAGATGCGGTGGTATTTGCTTTGAAGATTTGGCGACATTATCTGTACGGTACTCGATGTACGATCTTCACAGATCACAAGAGTTTGCAGCACATATTTGATCAAAAGGAGTTAAATATGCGTCAGCAACGACGGGTTGAGTTGCTGAACGATTACGACTGTGAGATTAAGTATCATCCTGGAAAGGCGAACGTGGTAGCGGACGCCTTGAGTCGAAAGGAAAGGGTTAAAACCTTGAGAGTTCGAGCATTGGAAATGACGATTCGGACAAACTTCGCTTCACACATTCATGATGCACAAAAAGAAGCCCTTAAGAAGGAAAATCTTAAAGTTAAATATCTCCGAGGTATGGAGAAACAATTGGTACCAAACGAAGAGGGAACCTTATACTTTATGGGACGCATTTGGGTTCCGCTCTATGGCAGTATTCGAGAGGTTATCTTTGACGAAGCTCACAAGTCGAGGTACTCGATCCACCCAGGATCAGACAAAATGTATCAGGATTTGAAAGAGTATTGTTGGTGGCCAAAACTCAAAAGCGACGTTGCTGCTTATGTTGGAAAGTGCCTAACCTGTTCTAAGGTCAAGGCCGAATATCAGAAACTATAACAACCCTCCTAGAACCCTTAACATAACCCTAAACTTCCCTAAATATACCTCGTACGCGGGAAACGGACCTGAAATACCCTTATACTTATAAAAATCATGAAAAACAAATATTAGACTCGCTCACGGGCCACGACATAGTCACCATGGGTCTGTCGCGGGGCACAACGGCTTAAACTTGTCCGGCACACAATTGCGCCACGTGTCGAACGCGTAGCAAGGCTACCCCCTTGACTCGGCGAAGCTATAACCGCCACGTGGTCTCTCGCGGACCGCGAAGGTCGAGGTTTACTTGGTCGCGGGGGGCGACAGACTGGCCGAGCAGCCTATAATTGGAGGGGTCGAGCTCATTTGTTCAGTCGTTCAATTTTTGTTTTCTCTCTCAAATTTCTAAATAGTAGAAGTTTTAATCGAGCATAATACCCACTATAAAGCAAAGATTTGCCTCGTTGTAAGTACTATAACCCTGCTATTACCTTACACAATCGATTTAGGGCTCCGTAACGCATGTCAAGGCTCTGCCTGACTCAGTCGTTGGAGTTCTGTCTCGTGTTACACCCGATTGATCTAGGGCTCCATAATGCATGTGAAGGCTCTGCCTGACTCAGTCATTGGAGTTCTGTCTCGAGTGTATGGTCAATGTGATTTGGGTTATTTTAGTAACACGTATGTATTATTTAATTTTAATAGATAATAACCAGGAGAATCACCAGGAAGCTATAGTAGTATCACTTAAGTCTACAATGTGAGTACATTCTCTTTTTGTGAGTCAAAATGTTTTACCAAAACCTCAAATGTTTTAAAATTATAATTAAACAGTGATTGAGTCTATGTATTCTAGAATTACTGCCGGTAAGTTGGGGTTATGTATACAAAATGTGAAAGACGTTACTATTGGACAAAGAGTTAGCCAATAAGTAATATGACCCACCAGTCAGGATTGACAGTACTGAATGAGTAACTATGTAGATATAAAAATTATAATCGCTCTCAATACTGTGAAATTATAAAAAGCTGTTTTGATTAAACTGGGATGCACTCGCCAGTATTTCTTGGTGATAAAATGTTTTTCAAACGCGTTTCAGGTAACACAAAGTGAAAGCCAAATAGAAGCCAGTTGGAGAGCACTGAAGGCTTGGAAAAGTGGCTATAAAAGTTACCTAAATAAAAAGGAGTTTTTATTTTCAATAATTAGGGTCTATCCCTACAAATGTATTGTTAAATGAACTTGGGTTTTATCCCAAAGATTTGTTATAAAAAGTTTGGTGTTTTACTCTGATAAAAATAATTCCTAACTACGATCCTGATATATTCCGCTGCTAAATTAATAAACACTGATACCACTGATCTGGATGTTCGCGGTGCCAGCTCCTGGTGTAGGGGTCGGGGGCTGCGACAGAGGGTAGTATCAGAGTTACAGCCACTGGTTTAAGCCAAAGAAGTGTTCTGCTGACACTTAAATTTTAAATTCTGTGTTAGGAAATAACTTATGTGATTACATGTAAATATTGTTTTGTGTTATTTGACTATTTATTAGTTTACAGTATGAGTGAGCAAGGAACTTCGGATGCTTATCGTCACTTAGATAGTTCACCAAAAGATGAGGGAACATCATCTCAACCTAATCCCTCAGGATACTCAGCCGATACTGAGGAAGGGATATTTATAATTAAGGCACAATCTGAGGAACCCTTTACTACTAAAAAGGGAGGTTGGTTTAATAGAGGAGCACATGAGAGAAGAAAGAGAAGGAAAAAGTTACAGCAACAGAGAGTTATAGTCAGAGCTAATTGGGAAGCAAATGCACAAACTCAGGAAACACTCAATAGGCCACCTTGGGAATAGGAACTAGATAGACAGCTGGCCGATTTCCATATGTTAGCCACTACAGTAGTAGACGCTAACCTAAACCAAATAGCCGAACCGCCACAATTACCTTTATTCCCAGACCAACAGATGCTAGAACCCGACTAGGAAGACCAGTTTCCAATCCCAGATGTAGATCCCTATGAAATTCCCAGAATTCCCCCACCAAACCCCATAGCTAAGTACACTGACCTTAACCCTTTAGATCCCTTTTGGAGCAATGAATGGTGGACACAGAGTGTGATACATAATCCATACCCTTATGGACAACCTATCCCTCGACACCCTGACCCAGTACCAGTACCCATGCCACCCATGAGCCAGGAAAATTTGGAGGAACTTCGCTCATTGGGTGACGAATTAGTAGAGGAAGGAGATAGAATTCGGCAAATAGGAGAAAAGCTTATGTGGAAGCATGTTGAGCGTGATATACATGATTGGATACATGATACCTAGAAAATGCCTAGATATATGTGTAATCTTGTATTTTGATAAAATATATGTATATATATAGACTAAAATAGATACGGATGCATAACTACTAGTATATTTGATTTCCAGTTGTAGTTTGTAATAGACGCATATATATAGAAAGAGTAAAAGTCGCAATGATCGACATTTTTTATCAAATTGTTTGTATGATTGTATATACATATTTGTATTACATTTATTCTGTGATAATTAATATTTGATAAATATTCACAATTCAGATGGACAATGAAGTAAACCACGAAAACCAAAATAATGAGAATAACGGAAACCAAATAGATAACAGTGCCATCTAACATATAGTAGTACAAGGAATTATAGATGCTATGCCCTATATTATCAAGATTGTTAAAGAGGCAGAAAATAATAAATCTGCAAATGGAAGTAAACGCCAACACACTGAACCAAGTCACAGTGTGAACGATAATAATGGACCTATTATCCAAGCTCCAATTCCTAAAAAAAGAAGAACCGCTTCTTACGGTTGTTCTTATAAAGAATTCTTGGCCTGCAAACCAATAGAATTCTCATGCAACGAAGGAGCCATTGCAGCCTTACGTTGGATAGAAAAGACAGAAGCAGTCATAAAAATAAGTAAATGTGCAGATGAAGATAAGATTATGTTTGCTTCTAATCTTTTCAAAAATGCAGCCTTAGAATGGTGGAATACTATTCTTCAGTCCAGGGGAAGTGACAGAGTTTATAATATGGAATGGATCAACTTTAAGGAAATGGTTGAAAGAAAATTATGTCATCCTAATGAAAAGGAACAAATCGCCAATAAGTTCCTAAATCTTAGAATGACTGGAATAGACTGCAAAGGTTACACTACGATATTCTTCGAATATGCTAGGATAGTGCCAACCTTAGCCTCACCTGAACTGGTGTTAATCTCCCGTTATATTTGGGGATTAATTAGTGAGATTAGACACGTAGTCAAGGCACCTAGACCGCAAACCATAGAAGAAGTAGTAGAACTAGCCAATACCCTGACTGATGAATTGGTGCGTACATAAGAGGAAAACCAGAGAAAGAACCTAGCCCAAAAGCTTACCTATGAATTTCGCTACGGTAATTCCAACCGTGGGAAAAATACAGGTTCTTCTGCACCCTACTGTAGGTATTGCAAAAGAAAGCATTCGGGAAGATGCTCTATATACTGCAACTTTTGCAAAATATCTGGACACAAGGAAGAAGACTGTAGGAAGAAGCCTAACAATAGGATATGCTTCAAGTGTGGAGAAACTAGGCATATCAAACCGAACTGTCCGAAACTAGCTCTAGCAGCAACCAACAAGGCTAAGACTACTGAACCTCCAAAGAAGAATGCCAGAGCGTTTGTTCTGACAGCTGAGGAAGCCAAGATGATTCCGGATGTGTTTGCCGGTACGTTCTTAGTTAATAACATGTTTGCCAGGGTATTGTTTGACTTTGGTGCAAAACCAACGTTTTATCAGTACTTCTTTCTACAAATTTATTGACCAACCCTTAGCCAAACTCCAACAAGATTGTCTGGTAGAGACAGCCAACGGAGAATCCATTAAGATAAGTGCAATCTTGCAGGGAGCATGAATAGAAATCCTGAACCATCATTTCTTTGCTAACCTTTACACAATGAATCTGGCTGGATTCAATGTGGTATTAGGAATGGATTGGTTGGTAGCCAATCGTGCTAGTATTTTATGTGATCAAAAGTCAGTACAAGTAAGTACACCAAGTGGTAAAAAGATCACAATCAAAGGAAATAGGCCAACCAGATCGATAAAATTCATCTCTGTAATGAAAGCCGCAGGTTATGAGAGGAAAGGAGGAATAGTATATATGATTTCTATAGTCATTAATACTAAAGGAAAAAAACTAAAAGATATCCCTGTGATATCTAAATTCTCAAACGTATTTTCAGAAGAGTTACCTGGATTACCGCCTGATAGAGAGGTTGAATTTAGAATTCACCTAATACCAGGAACGGTACCGATTGCCAAAGCACCATATCGATTAGCACCAACGGAGATGCAGGAACTGAAGAAACAATTAGACGAACTTCTTGACAAAGGTTTTATACAACCAAGTTCATCACCGTGGGGAGCACCGGTGTTGTTTGTAAAGAAGAAAGACGGATCGATGTGTATGTGCATTGATTATCGAGAATTGAACAACGTTACGATTAAGAATCGGTACCCACTACCGAGAATCGATGATCTATTCGATCAACTTCAATGAGCTCGATTCTTTTCTAAGATCGACTTACGTTCGGGATATCATCAACTGAAAGTACAGGAAGAGGACATTCTTAAAACTACTTTCAGAACTAGATACGGTCATTATGAATTTACCATCATGCCATTTGGTTTAACCAATGCCCCAGCCGCATTTATGGACATGATGAACCGGATAAGTAAACCATACCTGGATAAATTCATAATTGTCTTTATAGATGATATTCTAATTTACTCTAAGAGTAAAGAGGAACATGTAGTGCATCTGCATACCCTTCTGACGTTGTTGAGAAAAGAGAAGCTTTATGCTAAATTCTCAAAATATGAATTTTGGTTACAAGAATTGCAATTCCTTGGACATCTGGCTAATCACGAAGGAATTCATACCACAAAAATCGAGGCGATTACTAGGTGGAAAGTCCCTGAGTCACCAACAGAAGTAAGGAGTTTTCTTGGACTGGCAGGATATTATAGATGATTTATCCGAGATTTCTATAGAATACCCATTCCATTAACCAAACTGACCTGCAAATCAGTTAAGTTTGAATGGGGACTGAAGCAGGAATAAGCTTTTAAGATTCTTAAGAAAAGATTAACCAACGCACCCATACTCGCATTACCAGAAGGAACTGAATACTTTATAGTCTATTGTGATGCGTTTAAGTTAGGATATGGATGTGTGTTGATGCAACGTCAAAAGGTTATAGCTTATGCCTCTAGACAACTTAAGAAACATGAAGAGAATTATACAACCCATGATCAAGAGTTAGGAGCCATAGTTTTTTCCCTTAAGATTTGGAGACACTATTTATATGGAAATAAATTTGTTGTCTTCACCGATCATTAGAGTTTAAGGTACATTTTTAGGCAAAAAGAATTAAATATGAGACAGAGACACTGGATGGAAATTCTTAGTGATTATGATTGTGATATCCAGTATCATGCTGGGAAAGCTAATGTAGTAGCCGATGCTTTAAGTCGAAAGTATCATGAAAAGCCGAAAGGAGTACGTTCTCTCAGATTAAATCTACAAGTAGATTTAAATGAACAAATCAGAGAAGTACAGGGTACAGTAATCAAGGACGATGCTGAAGGTTTAAAAGGAATGATTAAGGAATTAGAACAAGGAACAGATGGAATTTGAAAGTTCCATAAGAAAAGAATGTGGATACCTAAACAAGGAAACCTACGCCACAAAATTCTAGAAGAAGCTCATAAGTCTAAGTATACAATACATCCCGCAAGTGATAAGATGTATCAGGATTTAAGAAAGAATTTCTGGTGGATAGGAATGAAAAAGGATATAGCTAACTATGTTGCTAAATGTCTAACTTGTTCACAAGTTAAAGTTGAGCATCAGAAAGCCTCCGGGTTATTGCAACAGTTAGAGATGCCAATATGGAAATGGGAATTGATAACAATGGACTTTGTTACCAAATTACCCAAGACAAGAAAGGAAATGATACAATCTAGGTGATTGTTGACAGATTGACCAAATATGCTCATTTCTTACAAATGAAGGAAACTTTCAGTATGGAACAGTTAGCCAAGCTACATGTAAATGAAATAGTTTCATTACATGGAATTCCTTTATCTATCGTATCAGATAGAGATAGCCGTTTTACTTCTCATTTTTGGACAAGTTTCCAAAAAGCAATGGGAACCAGGTTAAATATAAGCACAACTTATCATCCACAAACAGACGGACAAAGCGAGAGGACAATTCAGACAATGGAAGATATGCTTAGAGCTTGTGTAATTGATTTCGGAGGAAATTGGGATGACCATTTACCATTAATAGAATTTTCCTACAATAATAGCTATCGTACAAGCATTAATGCTGCACCATTTGAAGCACTTTATGGACGAAAGTGCCGAACTCCAGTCTGTTGGGCAGAAATTGGAGAAAATCAATTATCTGGACCAGAGATAGTGCAAGAAACAACGGACAAGATAATTCAAGTCAATGAAAGACTAAAAGCAGCATGAGATCGTCAAAAGAGTTATGCAGATAACAAACGAAAACCTTTAGAATTTCAATTAGGAGATAAGGTATTATTAAAAGTTTCTCCATGGAAAGGAGTAGTCAGATTCGTTAAAAGAGGAAAGCTAAGCCCCAGGTATGTTGGACCTTTTGAGATTATTGGAAGAATAGGACCCGTAGCCTATCAGCTTCAACTGCCAGAGGAAATGGCAGGAATACATGATGTGTTTCATGTATGTAATCTCAAAAATTGTTTAGCAGACGAATCACTAGTAATACCTCTTAAGGACATAGAGATAAATAAGAAACTTAAGTTTATCGAGAAACTCGTTCAAATTGAAGATAGAAGGATCAAGAACGTCAAACATAAGAGACTAGTTCTTGTCAAAGTAAAATGGGATTCCAAGAGAGAACCAGAATACACATGGGAACTCGAATAAGAGATGTAAAGGAAATACCCACACCTGTTCCAGTAGATCTCGAGGATGAGATCTAAAACAAGGTGGGGAGGATATAACAACCCTCCTAGAATCCTTAACATAACCCTAAATGTCCCTAAATATACCCCGTACGCAAGAAATGGACCCGAAATACCTTTACTTATAAAAATCATGAAAAAAAAATATTAGAGTCGCTCGCTGGCCGCGACGTAGTCACCATGGGTCTGTCGCGGGGCACGACGGCCTAAAATTTTCTGGCACACAATTGTGCCACGTGTCGAATGTGTGGCAAGGCTACCCCTTTGACTCGACGAAGCTATAACCACCACGTGGTCTCTCGCGGTCCGCGAAGGTCGAGGCTTACTTGGTCGCGGGGCGCGACAGACTGGCCGAGCAGCCTATAAATGGAGGGGTCGAGCTCATTTGTTCAGACGTTCAATTTTTGTTTTCTCTCTCAAATTTCTAAATAGTAGAAGTTATACTCGGGCATAATACCCACTATAAAGGGAAGCTTTGCCTCGTTGTAAGTACTATAACGCATGTCAAGGCTTTGCCTGACTCAGTCGTTGGAGTTCTGTCTCGTGTTACACCCGATTAATCTAGGGCTCCGTAATGCATGTCAAGGCTCTGCCTGACTCAGTCATTGGAGTTCTGTCTCGAGTGTACAGTCAATGTGATTTGGGTTATTTTACTAACACGTGTGCATTGTTTAATTTTAATAGATAATAACCAGGAGAATCACCAGGAAGCTATAGTAGTATCACCTAAGTCTACAATGTGAGTACATTCTCTTTTTGTAAATCATTTTGTGAGTCAAAATGTTTTACCAAAACCTCAAATGTTTTAAAATTATAATTAAACATTGATTGAGTCTATGTATTCTACAATTACTGTCGGTATGTTGGGGTTTTGTATACAAAATGTTAAAGACGTTACCATTGGACAAAGAGTTAGCCAATGAGTAATATAACCCACCAGTCAGGATTGACAGTACTGAATGAGTAACTGTGTAGATATAAACATTGTAATCGCTCTCAATACTGTGAAATTATAAAAAGCTGTTTGATTAAACTGGGATGCACTCGCCAGTATTTCTTGCTGATAAAATGTTTTTAAAACGCGTTTCAGGTAACACATTGTGAAAGGCAAATAGAAGCCAGCTGGAGAGCACTGAAGGCTTGGAAAAGTGGCTATAAAAGTTACCTAAATAAAAAGGAGTTTTTATTTTCAATAATTAGGGTCTATCCCTACAAATGTATTGTCAAATGAGCTTGGGTTTTATCCCAAAGAATTGTTATAAAAAGTTTGGTGTTTTAAATCTTTCCTAACTACGGTCCTGATGTATTCCGCTGCTAAATTAATAAACACCGATACCACTGATCTGGATGTCCGCGGCGCCCGCTCCCGGGGTAGGGGTAGGGGACTGCGACAGAAACCGTCCGGTCTACTGCAACAAACTGAGATTCCCGTATGGAAGTGGGAGCAAATTTCGATGGACTTCATAACAAAATTACCCAGGACCCCTAGAGGGCATGATATGATATGGGTAATAGTGGATCGATTAAAGAAGTCTGCACACTTCCTACCAATTCGGGAGAAAGATAGCACTGGAAAGCTTGCTGAGCTGTATCTTAAGGAAATTCTGGCACGTCATGGAGTGCCTATCTCGATTATTTTAGACAGAGATGGACGATTCGTATCAAGAATCTGGCAATCCTTCCAGGAGGCCTTTGGATCTCAATTGGATCTATGCACGGCCTTCCATCCGTAAATGGACTGTCAGAGCAAACGGACTATACAAACACTGGAAGATATGCTTCGCGCATGTGTGATGAATATAGGCGGCAGTTGGGATACTCATCTACCCTTAGTTGAGTTTTCCTATAATAACAGCTACCGTACGAGCATAAAAGTCGCATCGTTCGAAGCTCTATATGGCCACAAATGCCGCTCACTGTTGTGTTAGGCAGACGCAGGAGATAAACAGTTGATTGGTCCCGAACTTGTTCAAGAAACGACCGACAAAATCATGCAGATCCGAGAACGCATTAAGGCGGATCGTGATTGACAAAAGAGCTACGCCGATCGAAGACGGAAGCCTTTAGACTTCGAGGTGGGAGACAAAGTTTTGTTGAAGGTCTCACCTTGGAAAGGTATAGCAAGGTTCGGAAAACGTGGGAAGTTGATTCCAGGATACATTGGGCCATTCAAGATCTTGGAAAAGATTTGTACTGTAGCGTACAAACTGGAATTACCGGAGGAACTGAATGGTGTACATGATACGTTCCATGTGTCAAACCTTAAAAAGAGTCCAACCCAAGAAATAGTTATCATCCATGCGGATGAGGTACACATCGATGACAAACTCCGATTTACAGAACATCCTGTTGAGGTAATGGATTGGAAGATCCAGAAAACAAGGAGGAGTTGCATTAAACTTGTCAATGTTGTTGGATCTGAGTTTCTTTTTTATTGTATTTTCGTTTGAAATTAAAATGAAAATGAAAGAGTTGTGCAGCGGAATTAAGATGAAAGCAAACTTTGCATACAATCAAACGAGAGTAATACTTTAATCAAACATCTTTACACAATGAATCGAAAGATTGAATTTGTTTCAACAATGATTACAATGATTGATGAATGAATGCAAACTCCCCCTCAGCCAAAGCTCAGTAGTTTGTTCGTGCAAAGAAGACGATGTGATCAAAGAGCTAATAGAACAGTACAAAGTACTGAACTATTTATAGGCACTTGCAAACCACTGAGCATCTTAGCTGACGTCACCATGAAAGTGACATCTAACCTCCTAACAAATTCTAACCTCTGATCTATACAAACACTGATGTACTAACTACTGCTATTACAATTTATTACATAAAAGACACTTAAACAGCTGCTGCATCCTTCCACTGCTGTGAATCCAGCAGTGCTTGTCCGGATCAGCAGTACTTGACTCAAGGCAGTAGATTGAGTCAGCAGAGCTTTGGTCTTCTATCAGTCTTTATCATTTGGCAGTAGATGCAAGGCAGCAGTTGTGGATCAGCACTTGGTAAGATCAGTAGATAGGAGGTCAGCAGATACAAAGCCACTTTCAAGGGGAGAGATTTGCATGAACTAACTGTAATCATCTGCTTATTCTGGATCCACTGCTCTGATCCAGTTTTGGCTTTAATTATCTGTTCCTCTGATAGGGTTCAATCCCAACAATCTCCCCCTGGAACAGATAATGCCAAAACTCTTCATTATTTGTGGAATGCTTTATTGCCTCATCAACAGCTCCCTTATCTGACCTTTAAATTGTAATTCAAAGTCTAGGGCATCTGTATCTTCATCATCCCTGCTAAGTGGAAGATCAAGGAGATCCTGCAAATCTTCAAGACTCAGGCCAAGAGCTTGTTCCCTTGATATTTTCTCCACTACTCCACCAGACCTGAGCAAAGTCAATACGCAGGTCTGTTTGTCAGTTTCCCACTTTTGTATTTTTGAGCCTGGTGGGTTTCTTGGGAGATGTTTATTTGCAGAAGTATTTGGTGAGGCTGGCCTATTCATGGCTGGCTGAGCAGCACTTGCAGATTGTTCCAATTCAAGATCTTCTTTTATCATTACTTCCGTGCCTGCTTTTACAATGGCATCTCCAGCTAATAGATCTTGAATTGTTTCCATGCTAAACTGGTTTTTGCTCCTTCTTTTGTAGATGGCAGCACCAGCTGGAGCAGTGGTTCTTTTGACTTGCAGCTTTGGTGGTCTTTTTGAGACCTCTGCTTTGGAATAGTCAGGCTTTTGTGGAACTCTTGGATCTTTCTTTCTAAGTTCCTCTAATTTTTTATAGGTTGCCCTGACTCTATCTTCTCCCCACTTTGTCACAGAGTTCTTTGACCCATAATCAGCTGCAATTAGCTCCTCTTTCATTCTCCTCAACTCTAACATCTTCTCAGCTTCAAATTGTTTGAATTTTTCAGGAGGAGTCTGCTTGACCTTATTTTTGATCATGTCTTGAATCCTGGCTGCTTCTTTTTCAAGCTCAGGAATGGTCCAGTTCTTGTACATGTGTTTCTCCCCCTTGTATTTCTTGTAGGTCATGATGTTTTCAATGTAGTCTTTCCTTAAGGACTCATCTGCTCTTTCTGAAATTTTCTGACATACATTTTTAGCAAAACGCTCCATAGCATTGACCTGTGAGAGTAAAAACTGATAGTTTTGTTGAAATTCTCTATCAGATTTCCCTTTTCTATTTTTGATTGCAATATCCTCTGCTTGTTTGGCCTTGAGTTTCAAGTATTCTTCAATATTGTTTGGCCTGGGATAATTTGCAATTGATGGTAAACTCCTTTTGGCTGGGTCATCTTCATAATAAAAGGATTTGATTTCTTCTCTGACTGCAATGAGTTCCAGAGGAAATGAGACACCAGCAGGAGGTAGTGATTTTACAATTTGAGCTGAAGAGAGAGGTATGGGTTTTGGAATAGTGACAAGTGATAGGGATTTTGAAGATGTTGGTGATGGAGATGTGTCATCATCTTTTAAAATTAGCCTTCTCCTTTTTGGTTTAGGAGAGACTGATGATGTTTTGAATAGAACAGTGGTGGTAGATGTAGTGGCAGTGGATTGTGATTGACTAACAGCTGTTGAAACAACTGGTGTTTCAACCATTGTTGTCATTACAACAGATGTTATAACATCTGCTGTATGTCAGCAGGTGTTGTTTTTGGTGGTGATGATGGTAGAGCGGTGGATGTTGTGTGTGTTGAAGTGGTGTGTGTTGATGGAACAACTGTTTGGCAAGCAGTAGTTTTTGTAACTCCAGTTGCATCAGCTGTTTTGTATGGTGGTTTTTTAGCAGACTTTGAACGTCTGGTTGGAATGGATTTGGGTTGCCTTACTTTTCTAGTAGGCCTCTTCTTTTCCTCAACAGGATTTTCATGATCCTTTGACCCAGAAGTACCCTGATCTGGATGATCCATTCTGTCCACCCTGGCTTTCCTTTTGGCCTCTCTATCCCTTTTTACACTTGCAACTGCTTCTGCTAGTGCATTTGTTGTCACATCAATTTTCTTGCTGCCATCTGGCAAAGGGATCTTTTTGGTCATGTTTGAATTCTCTGGTTCAAGATAGAGACCATCCTCTATACCCTTCTTTTTCCACTCCTTAATTTTCTCCCCCTTTTTGGCATTATCTTCTGGGAGTTGATAAATGTAGCGTACTTTTGGAGGAGCAGTGCCAGTGGTGTGCAAGATCCGAGTTTTGAGAGCCTTTAAATCAGCCTGAGTGTTCTTGAACCTTGACTCCATTGCATTTCTCAGCTGTTGTACATGTTTTTCATGTTGCTGATCTGCTAATTGTGCTTGTTGTTGGAGAAAAGATTGAAATAGATTCCAGAGCTCATTTGTAGCAGGTGCCCTTTGTGGAGCAGGTGCTTGAGGTGGAATAACAGTTGATTGTACCTTCTGAACTTGTAACACCTGTTGTAGCATATCTTTGAGTTCTGCAACAGAGTTATCAAGCTTTGCAATACGATCCATCAATTTCTGGTACTTTAAACCATCACCCAAGTTAATGAGATCATCTGATTTCCCACTAGTAGTGGTTTTATCAGTGGTAGATGTAGGAAGTATACTCCAAACATTAACCACTGATGCCCCTTTTTCTTGGTACTGGGGTCTTCTTCCTTCAACACTTGACAACCTTTTGATGTTGCCAGTAGGATAAATAAATCCACTGGTGATTGGCAGAGGTGCTATAAAAGGAATTGCCTCCAAGGAAGTCTTATTAATGTAACCACTGTCCAACTGTAAACCTGTAGGTTCAACAGTTGTAGTGGCTGCTTCACTTGGACTACCACCAAGAGTTACTTGTAACTCATGGGGTGTAACCTCCTCAGGTTGTGTTGGTGGGTTAGTAAAGATTGATACATCAGACCCAGTCAGTTGTTGAGGTATATTCTCATTATCAGGTGATTGAGAAGGACTAGTTAATGCCTGGTTCAAATCAATTGCATCCAACAGTGGTTTTATTGGTGAGGGAATTTGGGATGTGATGATTGGTGTAGAAAGAGGATGTGTCCCGGGCATTGGACTATGGATGATAGAAACGAGTGTTTCCAGAGCATCATGATGTGGAGACCCTATTTGTACAACCTGTTCTTTTTGTGAAGAAACAGGAGGAGTTTCGTTAATGGGTTGAGATATTTGTACCAACTGCTGTGAGGAAGTAGCAGCAGTGGTTTCTTGTGACTTTTATGTTGTCACTGGCAGGAGCTCTGGTATCTCATCCTCCAGAGATGCCTTTTTGATGGTTTTGGGGGGGTTTTTGTGTTTTTCTTTTTGATGGCTTTTTGGTGATTGTAGGTGTGGGTTTCAAAACAGTTGTGCTGCTGCTTTGATCACCTTGAGCAGTGGGCTCAGCAGCAGATACCTGAGGAGCAGTTGTAACTGCTAAAATCTGCTCAGGCACCTCTGCTTGTGTTTTGCAAGGTGCTAACATTCTTGAAAAAGTTTCAGTTGTTAAACTGTTTATTTGAGTAGAATCACCTTGGTTTATTACAGTTAAATCATCCTTACTGAATTTCTTTGAAAAACAGTAAGAATGATTTTGTTTCAACATTATTAACCAAATCTTTGAAAATTTCCCGAGAATAGTTAAAATTTTCTCCTTGAAGAATTGCATATCCCAGATTTTGAATCTTTAAAGGGATTTCATTGAAAGAAGTGGTTTTGTTTGAAACACATAGTAGGAGGGTATGAAATAGAAATCTGGTTGCAGATGGAAAATAACCTTTTTCTAAGGTAATTTTCTTCATCATTGTGGCTTCATACCCTCTTTCAATGAAGTCAGTTTGTAACTCGTTTTTCGTGAAAGAAATTTTACCTTCCTGATCACCGAGTTGAAAGACCTCTGAAATGGATTGTGGCGTGATTTGGACAACTTTACCCTTTATCGAAGAGTTTATGGTGGTTGCAGTGTCTCCTTGTTTTTCAAGGGTTGCATTCTTCCAGAACTCCCTTTGGGTCGCCAAATAGATTGGTGCATCGGCAGTGAACAAAGTTTTGTACTTTGATTTTGCCATGAGATGAATGATGGAATCGAAAACTTTGGTGGTTCCTGGTTTTGTGAGAAGACCCAGGAGATTGTGAGATGGTTTATGTGGAATTTCAGTGGAGATTGCCTTTTGAGAGGCTGTTTTCGATGATGATTTGGATGAGGGTTTTGAGGATGACTTCGATTTTGTCATTTTGAAGATGAATGATCGAAGAAAGTTGTGAAAGATGAGAAGAAAAACTGCTTTGAGAAGAGAATTTTTAAGAATTCAATTCAACAGTAAAAGCCTGTTTTGGTGGTGAGTGGGGGATTTTATAGGGAAGAAAGTGAATGCTGAGGTGGCAGCCATTACAAAAGGTCTGACCAATATGTACTGCCCACGTGACAACCCCTGATGAAAGTGAAGGACAGTACTTTGTGTGATATGGACATATGAAGGCAGTGGTATGAAAACAGTGGATGATTTTCACTATCAGTGGATAGCATATCAGTGGATAAGACACTGCTTTTGAACAACAGAGTTTATCAAAGTAATGAGAGAGCAGGGGTTGACTTTCAGCAGTGGACAGACTTTTGAAGGAAGCAGACTTTTGAACAATCAGTGGTTAATGGCAGACTTTTAAGGATTTTAATGAAAAATTTTCATTTTTAGCTATTTTTAAGGATGGAGTTTTGATTTTCTGAAAACATTTTGTTGCTTTTATTCATAGAAAAAACAAGATGTTGCTTGTTATTCCATGTTCAACATCCCAATCCTGGAGACCAAACTTTCAAAAGTGGCTGTATCAAGTGCTTTTGTGAGCACATCAGCTAGCTGGTCTTTAGTTGGGACATGATGCAGAGAAATCAAACCTTTTTCATAGCAATCCCTCACAAAGTGATGTCTGATGTCGATGTGTTTGGTGGTTGAATGGGAAACTGGATTTTTGATGATATTTTCTGCTGCCTGGCTGTCCAACATGAGTGGTGTCTTCAAGGCAGTGATACCAAAATCCAGTAACTGATTTTGAAGCCACAGGAGTTGGGCTGTACAGCTTGCAGCAGCAATGTATTCAGCTTCAGCAGTGGATGTTGAGACAGCTGCTTGCTTTTTGCTTTGCCATGAGACTAAGCAATCACCCAGAAACTGGCACCCTCCTGATGTGGACTTCCTTGTGGTGTGACATCCAGCAAAGTCACTGTCTGAGAAACCTGAAAGCTTGATGTTCCCATTAGCTGGATACCAGATACCAAGTGTGGGAGCACCTTTTATGTATCTGAAGATCCTTTTAACAGCAATGAGATTTGATTTTCTGGGAGCTGATTGACTTCTTGCACAGACACATGTTGCAAACATGATGTCTGGTCTAGAAGCAGTTAGGTACAATAAAGACCCAATCATGCTTCTATAAAGTGTTTGGTCAATCAGCTCATCCTTTTCATCAGACATGACCAGCTTATTTGTTGCCATGGGTGTGCTGCATGGTTTACAATCATTCATATCAAATTTGGTTAAAAGTTCTTTAGCATATTTGCTTTGATGAATGAAAGTTCCATTTTGCAATTGCTATACTTGGAGACCAAGAAAGCATTGCAGCTCACCCATAGCACTCATTTCAAACTCAGCTGTCATGAGTTCTCTAAACTCTTCACACATTGAGTTACATGTGCTTCCAAAAATAATGTCATCCACATAAATCTGGACAATCATTAAATCCTTCCCTCTCCATTTTAAAAACAATGTCTTATCAATGGTACCTCTTTTGAAACCATTTGAGAGTAGGAAGTTGGAAAGAGTGTCATACCAGGCCCTTGGTGCTTGTTTCAGGCCATACAAGGCTTTGTTTAGCATGTAGACATGATCTGGATAAAATGGATCCTCAAAACCTGGAGGTTGACAAACATACACCTCTTCTTGAATTGTACCATAGAGGAAAGCACTTTTGATATCCATTTGAAACACCTTCATATTGTGGTTGACAGCAAAGGCCAGGAACAGTCTAATGGCTTCCAATCTTGCAACAGGGGCAAATGTTTCATCATAATCAATCCCCTCTTCATGTCTGTAACCTTGAACCACAAGCCTAGCTTTATTCTTGACAACAATACCCCTTTCATCAGTTTTGTTCTTGAAGACCCACTTTGTGCCAATGGGACTAACCTCTTCTGGCAGTGGTACAAGCTCCCATACTTGTTGTCTTTTAAGCTGTTGGAGCTCCTCTTGCATGGCTTCTACCCAGCTGTTGTCTTTCAGTTCCTCTTGGTACTTGACTGGCTGATGGAGTGATAGAAAACCAGCAAAAAGGCAAATGTTTTGGGTTTGACTCCTTGTGAGCACCCCTTCATTTATGTTGCCAATGATTTGATCAGGTGGATGAGATCTCAAGAAGATTAAATCTCCTTGGTATGGTATGATGGCATTGGTTGGTGAAGGCTGCAAATGTGTATCATCTGAGCTAACCACTGCTGGGGAGTTTGATGATCCAGCAGTGGCTTCAAAAGGTGGTGGTATAGGAGGTAATGAAGTGGACAACTGTTGACTTTTATCCATTGTTTGAGGACTTTTGTCAGCAGTGTTTGAGGATGTGGAAGCAGTGGTTGATGGGCTACTTTGGTCAACAACTGTTGAGGTAGCAGTGGTTGAGCTTTGACAACTGTTTTGAACAGCTGGTGCTTTTCCCTTTGTGGCAGACCTTTGAGGGATGATGATTTCATACCCATAGTCTGGTGTTTTATCTTCTGATGGACCTGCACTGTTAGTCTTGACAGCAGTATTTTCAAAAGTGAATTTTTCAAGATCAAACAGATCTGCAGGGTTTGCTGGGATTTTCATTGATGAGAGTTCATTGAACTTAACATTCAAAGTCTCCTCCACTGCCTTGGTCCGTGTATTGAACACTTTGTAGGCCTTGGCAGTGGTTGAGTATCCCAGATGATAACCACAATCAATTTTGGCTGCAAATTTTGAAATGGAATCTTTTAAGTTCAAAATAAAGCATGGGCAGCCAAACACTTTGAAATATGAGATCAGTGGTTTAATTTTATACAGAATTTCATAGGCAGTCTTTTTGTGCCTGGGGTTTATTAAAACTCTGTTCTGAACATAGCAAGCAGTGTTTACTGCCTCTGCCCAGAAAGTTAATGGCAAACCTGAATCTGCAAGCATGGTTCTGGCAGCCTCAATCAGAGTTCTGTTCTTCCTTTCCACTACCCCATTCTGCTCTAGTGTTCTTGGGATGCTGTACTGCCTTACAATCCCTTTCTTCACACAGAAGGCATCCAACTCCCTATTTTTGAATTCTGTGCCATTGTCACTCCTGAAGCTTTTCACTGGAAGGTCAAATTGCTTTTCAACCTGTATTACAAAGTCTTGCAAAATGCCTGCAGTTTCATCTTTTGAGTGCAAAAAGAAAGTCCATGTGAACCTAGAAAAGTCATCAACAATAACCAAACAATATCTTTTCTTTTTGAGGCTCGTGACTTGAAGTGGGCCAAACAAATCCATGTGTAACATTTGCAAACACTGGGTTGTTTTGGACTCTTCAATGGACTTGTAAGAACTTTTATGCTGTTTTCCTTTTAAACAGGAAATGCAATGTTCAGGACATGAAAACAATTTTTGTGGTAGGCCTCTCACCAAACCATTTTTTGAAATTTCTGTGATTGTCTTAAGATTTGTGTGTCCGAGCCTTCTGTGCCAAAGTTCTGTCTCTTTGTTAGAGGCAGCTGAGAACAGACAGGCATCAGCTCTAGGACACTCTTTTGACATGTCAACAACATAAACATTGCCACTTCTTTGAGCAACAAGTTTAGTTTGACCAGTTTTGATTATTGCTTCAATCTTTTTGACCATTTCTGGTCCAATAATCCTACAACAATCTTTTGTGAAGAATGACCCAAAACCCTTGTCACTCATTTGGGACACACTCAGAAGGTTGAATTTTAGATTGTCTATTAGATTGACATTTTCAAATTTTACTTTTCCAGACTCCACTGTACCCGACCCCAGAACTTTTCCTTTACTATTATTCCCAAAGGATATATCACCCCATCCATGGATTTTAAAGTCTTTGAGGAGGGCTTTACATCCTGTCATGTGCCTGGAGCCTCCACTATCTACATACCAAAGACTATCAAAGCATGCAGAAGCTCCCTGCACATGAAGTAAAAAGATTAGTTCATTAAGGTCTCCAAAGCCAATAAGGCTTTGGATGGGGTCTCAACAGTGTCTGGGATGGATGCAGAATGATGGACAGTGGTTAGGTCAGGAGTTTGAACTGTTTTAGGACAGTGCTTCTCTAACCACTGTTGTGGGTCCTGACCAATCATTTGCTGGTAACCAAAAGGATGCTTGTTCACTTTGGGTTTAGAAGGCCTTTTGTAGGCCTCATAAACGTGAGGAATCCTTTGGTAAGACTGTTTTTCTCTGCCTTTTCTGAACTGATTGGCAGGGGGTGCATCAGTAACCTGAACATCTCTTTTGACAGATGTTTGGTTCAGCTGTTTTGTAACATCTGTTTTAACTGGCACAAACAGTGGTTGTTTCTTGGTGAATTTGACAGATGTTGATGATGATGATGGACTCAAGGATGTTTTAGCAATGTACTCATTCTTTTTCACATCAAAGTTTTTTAGATACACACATGCTTGAGTTTTGTGGTTTGTTTTACCACAGACAATGCAACCTTCAGCTGAAACAATGACACTTGTTCTGTTTAAATCATACGCTTTTAAGTGGAAACAATCTTTTGTAAGATGATTCCTTTTCTCACAGAATTCACAAAACAAGTTATCAATTTTTTCTTTCTTCTTTCTCTTTTCAGACTCCTTTGCAGCAGAGGTTTTAACCACTGCTGGGATGTCTTTGAGAGGTATGACTTTAGCTTTTGGAGCCTTGACACCATCAATTGATGTAAAGTCCATTGGCTTGAAATTTTCAAGAATGTCACACTCATCAGACCATTTTGGTTTAAACTGGTATTCTTCAAGCTCCTCAAAAGTAGAGGATTCCATTGGTCTGTCAAGTGTGATTTTGTTACCAAGTTTGTCAGTGATTTTCACTTCTTGGCCATTCTTGTTTGTGTGGATGAACTCAGTGGTTACATCAGTGGTTTGAACAGATTTTTCAAAAGCAGTGTTTTCATCATCATGTTTTCTATAGCCAACCCCAAACTTCACATTGCTTTTTCTCTGTTTTTCAAGCATAACCTCATATCCTTTGCAGGATTCCACCCATCTTTCACAAGTAATCTGGGCAGACTCCAACTCCTCTTTGCAAACTTGGTATTTTTCTACCATAGTTTGAAGTTGGGTTTTGGTTATACTCTGCTCTTCTTTTAGACACCTGTTCTCTTTTTCTTTTTCAGTCAATTTGTTTTTAAGTTCTTTTACAGACCTTTCAAATTTGACCTCATCATACAAGATTTTATCCCGAAGGTTTTCATTCACCTCTTTAATGTTAGCAAAAGCAATTATGCAATTGTCAGAACACAGTTTTTCAAGAACTTGAGGAGATACCTTGGTAGCTGCCATCATTGCACAATCACATTGATGATCTTTTTCATCATCAGCTTTCACCTTCTTTTCACCAGCCTTTTCTTCTTTCTCTTCTTCTTTGTCCTCTACGGACAATGGATCTATCATTGGTTCAATCAGGGTACCTGAACTTTCTCCCAACACTAGTTCACCAGCCACAGCAGTAACCACTGCTTCAGTCACCTCTTCCACTGTTTCAAAACACTGCTGTTCCTCCTCAGTTTCAACCCCCTCCTGTATTGACTCTAATGCCATCAAACAAAACTCATCATGTGAAGAATCATTAGAAGCATAGAGTGCAAAATTTTCATCATTAAGGTCTTCAGGCATACTGCTCCAGTCAACAAACCCTTGAGTGAAAAAACTTTGTTAATCTGGTTGTGCTGCTGCTGGAGCAGTGGTTTGAGGTGCAACAGGTTGCACTTGTACCTGTGGAGCAGGGGTTTGAACATATTGGATTTGTGGAACAGTAGTTTGGACATAATGTACTGGCACAGGGGCAGCAGCATAGTGAGCAGTGTTCACTTGAGCTGCTGGGGCATATTGGGCATAGTGTACAGTGTTTTGGTTTTGAGGTCTAGGATTTGAGCTAGGATGAGTAATTATCGGACCAGTAGTTTGACTCCTACATTCCCTAGCGAAATGTCCCAACCTATTACACTTGTAGCACTTGATTTTCGATTTATCCAACCCAACCCTTAGATTCCCAT
Source organism: Helianthus tuberosus (assembly GCA_030545235.1). Classification (NCBI taxonomy): domain Eukaryota; kingdom Viridiplantae; phylum Streptophyta; class Magnoliopsida; order Asterales; family Asteraceae; genus Helianthus; species Helianthus tuberosus. The sequence goes on along the minus strand of CM060451.1, from coordinate 76,218,127 downwards.
GCAAACCTGGGAATTTTCGCCCTGTTCTTTTGTAAAACTTGCTAGTTCTAACACTTAGCAAAGCCAGTTGGTGCAGGATGTCCATTTCCTCTAAATCAGTGGGATCAAAATGTTGCAAATCATTTAGTTCAAAACTTAAATTGTCTGACATCTGGTTTTCATTTGCAGTGAATGCATAACTAGCAGAGTGAGGATCAGGGTTGTTAAAATTTGCACCAGCAGTTATGTCAATGAAGTGATCATAACCCTGATCCTTACCACTGCTCCCAGATTCTTCTTGACCCAGAAGAGCAGTATTACCGAAAGTGTAGTCATCGGTAACTTTTCCTGACTCTTGTAACCTCCTTTTCTGGTTCAACTCCCTTTCGTAGGTCAGGAGTCGACCGTGGAGTTGGGTCAAGGTCAGATCCTTGAATTCAGGTGAGTTTCGGGTGACAAAAGCTATGGTGTCCCATTTTTCTGGCAGTGACCTGAGGAACCTGCTATTTTGAGTTGAGTTTGTAAAAGTGGTGTTAACAAGCCTCAGTTCACTGATGAGACAACTGAAACGCTCAAATTGTTGCGTTAGTGATTCGCCTTTAACGTAGCAAAATGTTTCATACTGTTGGTTCAGGATTTCCCTATTGTTTTCTATGACTTCTTCAGTTCCCCCAAACTGTTCCTTAAGTGCGTCCCATAACTCTTTGGCACTGTTACAATGTAACAGTCCAGCATATATCTCATTGGGCAGTGCTGATGCTACGATGCTAAACGCTTTAGCATCTAGTTCGATCTTTTGAAAATCGGTTTCGGTATAATTTTCAACTGGTTTTGGAACGAACTTTTTAGCATCTTCAGCACTTGGCACTGAAGGAACATGGGGACCATAAATGACAGACTTCCAACAACCTGTGCTTTGTTGAGCGAGGATGTGTCCCATCCTCCTCTGCCAGATGTTGTACTCATTTCTTTTTAGCATAGGTGGTTTAAAAAGCGAGCCGATGTTGTTTTTATCATCCGGAGATTGTGACGTCATTCTTGTTGTTTTACAGACACTGAGAAATCAACTTTAATGGTGATTAATCCTTGCTCTGTTTTTCAATGGAAGAACAAACGATCAGTATCAACTATTATGAGCTGAACTATTTACGTCAAAATGATTGTTAAATCAAATTTGACTGTCCAAGCTCTGATACCAATTGTTGGATCTGAGTTTCTTTTTTATTGTATTTTCGTTTGAAATTAAAATGAAAATGAAAGAGTTGTGCAGCGGAATTAAGATGAAAGCAAACTTTGCATACAATCAAACGAGAGTAATACTTTAATCAAACATCTTTACATAATGAATCGAAAGATTGAATTTGTTTCAACAACGATTACAATGATTGATGAATGAATGCAAACTCCCCCTCAGCCAGAGCTCAGTAGTTTGTTCGTGCAAAGAAGACGATGTGATCAAAGAGCTAATAGAACAGTACAAAGTACTGAACTATTTATAGGCACTTGCAAACCACTGAGCATCTTAGCTGACGTCACCATGAAAGTGACATCTAACCTCCTAACAAATTCTAACCTCTGATCTATACAAACACTGATGTACTAACTACTGCTATTACAATTTATTACATAAAAGACACTTAAACAGCTGCTGCATCCTTCCACTGCTGTGAATCCAGCAGTGCTTGTCCGGATCAGCAGTACTTGACTCAAGGCAGTAGATTGAGTCAGCAGAGCTTTGGTCTTCTATCAGTCTTTATCATTTGGCAGTAGATGCAAGGCAGCAGTTGTGGATCAGCACTTGGTAAGATCAGTAGATAGGAGGTCAGCAGATACAAAGCCACTTTCAAGGGGAGAGATTTGCATGAACTAACTGTAATCATCTGCTTATTCTGGATCCACTGCTCTGATCCAGTTTTGGCTTTAATTATCTGTTCCTCTGATAGGGTTCAATCCCAACAAATGTACATTGGAACTCTACACACGGACCCGAGTACACGTGGGAACGTGAAGACAAGTTTAAAGCCAAGTACCCCCCACCTATTAGAGAAAACTCCTGCGAGAGATAACTCAGCTTGAATTTCCGGACGAAATTCTTTTAACGGGGGGAGACTATGACAACTGGCACAAAACTGGTAATTTCCGTACTATTTTAATTATTATTTATTATCTTCAATTATGTGCTTAAACGTCAACATTATGTGATTACCTGCTTTACATATGAATTCATGCATGTTTTATACTTCAAATATTGCATTGTGCATTACATTAAGCGTTGCGTCAGAAAGACTAGTAAACTCAGTGGTAAGACACGCTGTGTCAGCACTTCCGCAGAAAGCAGTTAGACAATAGATTTAGGGCCTAGGAGTAGGTCCAACATCAAAAACATAGTAAAGCCCAAGTGTGGATACAAGGGTTAACAAATACACTTTCCGGAAACTAAAATATGCACTAAAAGACACCCGAAACTCACTTTAAATGCTGAATTCTGCAGAATTCAGCAGAAAAACAGCAAAAACAGCATTTTAACACCAAAATATTATGCAGAATTGATGTTTTAGTGTCTAGAATAACTTACAAAGTGTAGGGAATTAAAACTGTCACAAAAGGTGCTTCATACCTTGTAAAACTGCGCAATTAGCACTTTGACAAACCGTTAACCGAACGAACAACCGGACACTACCTAAAACATCAAAATTAGACTAGAAGTATTATTTTTATGATATTAAGCTAGTTATGGTGATAAAACACCTTAAAAATCATAAAACACCTAAACACACTTAAACTAAGTTAAACCTTCTAGTTTACACTTTAAACCTCCAACTTCCAACATTTTACAACTTACCCCCCCCCCCCCCTTCATCCATGGCCGGCCCCATGGGCCCCACTCCTCTTTTGAATATAAAATTTGCTAATGTAGGCATGATATTGGACACAAAGTCTTGTGGATAAAAATGTGTTGAAAGTTCATTATAAAGATCCATAAGTAAGTTAAACCTTATCTTTCTCATTTAAAAAAAAAAATCACCAACTCCTTCCTCTCTTCCCTCTTGCTCTCGGCTCACATACAACCCACACACATCCACCATTTTCACTCCATTTCAAGGCAATCCAAGCTTGTTCCAAGGTGTATGGAGGCTATCTAATGAGGATACAAGTGCAAGGAGTTGAAGGACCTCTTTGTAGAGCTATTAAGCTCTCATATTCATCATTCTTCATCTTCATCCTTCTTGTGCCACTTCCCTAGCCAATAGAGCTAGTTGTAAGCCTCCTAAACACTATTTTAGTTCATGTTTATGTTATGTACAAGTCACACCATCTAACAAACTAAACTTTAAAAGATGGAGATGTAAAAATCTAACATAATCATGAAGAAAACAAGTAATTTTAGTGTTTTTTGGTGTATGTGAGGTAGTTGTTGTTGTTGAATCTTGTGTGTATGTTTAGATCTAGCATGTTAAGCTTGTTAGAAGCTTAGATCTATCAAGTTTAAGCATGGATCTTGAAAGATCCATGGTTAAACTTGAAGATGAACTTGTGAAACACTTATGTGAACTTGAAAGATGATTTTTGAAACATGATCTTGTGTTCTTGAACTCACAAAGTGTATGTAAAACTAACTATTGAAACTAAAATCCATGAAAAGTTTGTTAAAGGTTCATCATGAAGCTTGTTTATGAAATATTTAAAGATGTTAAGTATGGATCTTGAAAAATCCTTGATGAAACATGGTTTTAAACATAAAAATATTTCTAATGAACATAAAAATGGTTTTAGAACATGATTTTCAAGACTTTGAAACCATAAAACTCAAGGATGGTTTGGTTAGTAAATTAAAGTTTCATAAAAAGTTTGTTTAAAATTTACAAGAACACTTGATTTTGAAAGATCATGGTATTTAAAGTGTAGATCTAAAAGACTACACATTTTTAGCAAAAATCAAGTTCACCATAATGTTTTACATGAAGTAATTAGTGTATGTTACTTGTGAAAATTGTTGGAAATTGTTTTTGGTGATGAAAAGAAAATAAACACATGTTTTGAAAACATGGGAAACCTTCATTTTTAGGGGAAACTATGTCAAAATTTTTATAAGATTTTGACACTTAGAAAAATATAAGTTTTGGTGAAAATATAAGTTTTGGTGAAACTTATTCCCCAAAAATTCACCTAAAAATATTTACCAATGTTTCCTAATTTTTGTATGAAATTTCAAGTAAAGAAATGATGATTTTTTCAAGTTAAAATTAATATTAAGTATGTATATTTTTAGGAGAAATATATATATATTTAGTGATCACCAAATTTTGTGCTAAGTGTATATTATATGTATTATATGTAGTAGTGTATTAGGAACTCGAAAAATACACTAAATACTCCCAAGAAGTATAAATACCAAAATACACATACAAATACATGAGGATACCTAAGTATACACGTATACAAAAATCCTCACAAGAAGAGTATATGGACAAATACAATAAAATATATTTATATAAATATATTCCACAAACATTTGGACTTTGGATAATTTTTGGACACAACTATATATATTTGGACAAATATATAACTATTACCAAGTAATGGAAATTATACAAAAATCGAGTGAATAACAAAACTAAATATATATATATATTCTCTCAAGTATGACAAAGTATATATATTTTATACAAGTCTTAAAAAATATATTATTTTTAAGAAATATAATTCCGGAAAGTAATAAAAATCAAAGTATTGATTTTTGGCAAATAATGTAAAATACACAAGTATTTACATATAAATACAAGTATACTTTCCTAAGTATACTTGCACAAAAATAATTTTGAGAATATTATTTAACAAAATACTTATGGTTATTTTTGGAAAATAATATAAGTAACATATATGGACAAGTTAAAAATAAAGTTTATTTTTAACACTTATTATTTTGGCAAACACTACATACACAAATATATATTTTTGGGAAATAAAATATATATTTACAAATAAATAATACAAATTTAAAGTGCAAAGACATGATGAACGGGCAAGACCCGACAAACAAGGGCACGACCCTCACAAAAGATGAACATACAAAAGACAAATACATAAACTTAAGATGGTGACTTGTACTTGTGTGATACAAGTTTAGTGACTAACGTACATATAACATATATAGGTCACGACGCTTACGAACATAGCCGGTGAAGTTTACGATGCGAGTTACGCAAAATTGTGAGTTCATGTCCCTACTTTTAAACTTTTACTTACTTTCTAAACTTGGGGAAAATACATGTACAATGGTATGTAGAACACGAAACTAAGGAATGACACATAGATCATGTGACGAATAGGGTGACATAAGCACCATTAATCAACGTATACATTTAGACCGGGGAACGGAAAGGTTAGATCTAATGGGTTTCAGGAAACCTCACTCTTGGCCTACTTCTACCAAAGAGTGCTTTGTGTCTCAGTCGATCTCGACAAAAATGCCTAGGTTTGGTGGCTTCCTAGGTCGCAACATATGTTAGTGGCCTTGCAAACCATTAGCGATCTTGTATTCCTTACATTTACAGAACACAGTATACAGATACGTTTTACAAATTACATTCCATGTTTCATACAAGTATACAAACATTCTATACGAAAACTGCATGAATTCACACCAACTTTTGTTGACGATTTTCCAAAACTTACATGTATTTCAGGAAACTAAGTGGATGTGCGCGCGGTCCCTCCTAGCTCAAGGGTGTTGTTTATGTTTTTAGTTATTTTGTGTTGCAGCTCCAATGCCACTTTTGTAGGATTCGGTTCTTATATCCCACCTCATGTGGTGATATAATGATCAAAACCTTGATATTTGTTTTTGGAATGAAGATGTAAACTTTTCAAACAATTATCTTATGTCGTGTTGTAAACTTAAAACTTAACTTTTGTTATGGATGTTGAACTATCAATGGCAATTTGGAGTTGTTTTATATTCATGTAGTATGTTTACTTATCGTGTGCAATGAGAACCTTTCAGATCACCCCTCGTGCTTCCACCTTTGAAAGGGGTGTGACAACAGGAACAAGAACGGCGGCGGTGTTAGATGGTGATGGTGGTGAGTCGTTGGTGGTGATTGTTGATGAAGACGGTGTCAATAAAGGAAGGGAGTGATTCTAGATACAAACCATACTCAGTTTAAAATCAAGTACCCGCCGTATCACTTTTCATCTTTGTTTATAAACATATTTGTTTCTTCTGTAAGTCAATATAATAACATTCTGTGTGGTCGATATTCTATATTTCTAATGCATATACATGTATGTATGGACAATATAATAATTAATAATTGAAGTTTACCATTTATTGCTCCAATACAATACAGTTGTAGTTGTTGATGATTTGGATTTTGTGGTTATTTTTTTAAATGAAAATATATATTAAATAAGGATTTATAAAGACCAAAAAGCCCTCACATGTTTTGCAAAGTGATGTGATTTAACCAATAAATTTAATGGTGTTAGTGTTAAAGGTTGACCTCTGTATCAAAACATGAACATAAAGGTTAGGTTTGGCCGATTTCAAAGTGAAAGGTATAAAGTGCAGTTTAGGTATAACATAAAGGTTGATTTGTGCAATTTGGTCTATGAGTTATTACCAATAGAACTATAGAAGGTTTGCCTTGCATTGGTAGCTTGTTTTCTTAACTAGTGTAATGCTATGCTCGTGTTATTGGGAGCTAAGTCGAATATTTCTTAGTTTCTTAACATGCACGTCTATATTTCAGTTGTTTGTACATACTACTTATAACAACATCTCAATAAAAAATACTTCGATTCAACCAATTAAACTAAAACACTACCATAGTTTTGCTAAAAAAAAACTAAAACGATGGCAAGCTTGTAATTTTGAGCTGTGGGCAAAACAGTAATTTGTCAGGACCAATGAGTGAGTGCTAGGCAGCTCCATGGCATGAATAAAAACTACATTGAGTCAACCAAGTAAAATAAAACACTATCATAGTTTTGCAACAAAAAAAAAACTAAAATGATGGCAATACTGCAATTTTGAACTGGGGGCAAAATCATAAATTTATTTTGAATTGGAGGCAAAACCATAATTTTATTTTGAACTGGGGACAAAATCGTAATTTTGAACTGAGGGCAAAATCATAATTTTGAGCTACGGGCAAAACCATATTTTTTTAACTGGAGGCAAAATCGTAATTTTAAATCGGGGGAGAAATCATAATTTTAAACTGGGGATAAAATTGTAAATTGGCAGGACCAATGGGGAACTATTCCCCACCTTCCTTTTATATATGGTCAGGACCAATGAACAAGTGTTAGGCAGCTGCTTCGCACGGATAAAAACTATATCGAGTCAACCAAGTAAAATAAAGCACTACCATAGTGTTGTAAGAAAAAAAATTAAAATGATGGAAAGACTGCGATTTTGAACTGGGGGCCAAATCGTAATTTTGAAATGGGGGTAAAATCATAATTTTGAATTGGGGGCAAAATCATAATTTTATTTTGAACTAAGAACAAAATCGTAATTTAAACTGAAGGCAAAATCATAATTTTGAGCTAGGGGCAAAAACCATATTTTTTGAACTGGAAGCAAAATCGTAATTTTGAACTAGAGGCGAAACCATAATTTTTAAACTGATGATAAAATTGTAAATTGACAGGACTAATGAGCCATGTCTTCCTTTTGTATATGTAGTAACAGTTTCACACCCCAACCGATGGCGGAGACATCGGAGTGAGACGAACGAGATTGCTCGAGACTTCATAACACCATTGTGACAATATTTAATTCAAAACCGATTTCATTTCATAACAATAATTGTCAATTACAACATAGGAATGAAAGTACAACATTGAAAGATAAAGTACGACAAAATTCAATAACAAGTACAACATCAAAAATCTAGTATTTCTAAATGTGTTTCTAAGCCGTCCCTACTAGATTTCGTCATATCATCATCATCAACCTGCAACATGTTTAAAAGTATAGTTCAACATACAAGGTATTGGCGAGTACACAAGTTTAATATAGCATAAGTATGTAAAAACGGTTTAACAAATCCACATGGCAAAAATTAGTTTACTAGATTAATGTATCATTGCATGCAATTTAACCTCATTGTATGATTCACCGATACACAAATCATCACAAGGATGATTCGGATGGTCATCAAGTAGCCAAGTAAGATCTAACCCGGGTGAGCCAACACAACATGGAAAGAGTTAACTAAGTGTTGGAGGCTAGATGTAACACCCCGAAAACGGGTTTGGTAATCAAACCCCGTTAATACTAAAAGACGGGTAAAGTAACCCGGTAAATATTAGGATTTAAATAAACAATCCTAATATTAATTAAAAAGCGGATAAGAACTTTCTAGAAATAAAATGGATAAAAATGGCCGAGTTGACGGAACTTAAAATAAACGGGTTAGAACTCCCGGGACTCACTAAGTTAACTAGGGGTAATTAACCCAGTTAATTATTAGTTTAAAAACAATAAAGAAGCATGGACTAGTAAGACTTTTATAAACCATGGATGGAAACCCCTAAATTATAAATAAAACAAAAAATTGAGGGGCCTAAGTTGTAAAGTTAGAAACTTGAATAATTAAAAGCAAAATAACCACACCAAACACACACTTAAGTGTGTCTGGTCGCAGGAAAACACAGGAGGCGACCAAGCTCCCTCAATTGATCCCTAGTTCTTGAAGTTAGATCAACTTGAAGGTCAACATCAATTCCAAAACGAAATCTGAGCCTAGATTGGTGATCTCCATTGGAAGGGGGTCATAAGGTATGTGAAATTTGATAGAAAATCTCTACTTGAAATTCTGATGAACTTAGAGAATTTGGAAATTTGTTGATGCATGGTTGTTATATGGATGAAATAGGAACATAGTAGTGTCTAGGAGTAAACCCTAGACAAGTATATGTTGAAATCATGCTTAGCTCAAGTAAATTCCGAATTTGTTGATACTAAATTCATGTATGAGATGTTTTTAGGGTTTTGATTGCTAAAAAATAGTGTTATGATGTCAAGAACATGCTTAAATTGAAAGTTGAATTCAAACAGCTCCGGATCAGAATTTACAGCCGATTTGTATTGGCTGTAACCTGAACAAAACGTGACAAAAACATGTGTTTCTTGTGTCTAAAATGTAACTCCAGAAAATATCTTTAAAACCCCACTAGAATCGCATTTTTTCGAAGAAAATTGAGCGTTTATTGCATTTTTTCCGTATCAAAGGTTCAAGCTGCGTTTTCTGGCAGAATTTGCAGCCCATTACGAATGTCATAACTCAATTTAGGAATTTAGTTATGATCTCAAATTTTTACTGTAGATAGTTTTAAGCGATTAAAAGAATCACCAGTTGGAATTTCGTCAATCGGATAAACGAGGAATTTTTAATGAATTTTTCCATAAGCTGCAGTCAGAAGTGACGAATCTGATTGCCGCTTAGTAAATGAATTTTTACTAATTTTTAGTAAATATTTAGATCTTGAGATTTTAACACAAGGCCTAACCCTCCGAGAGGTACGCCACATAAAAAAATCATAATTTTGAAGACTTGTAAACAGGTTAAACAAGTCACCAAAAACATCCCATTTTCAATGATGAAATGCCTAAATGAAATCGCGGTCTACTTGGTTGTGTGTAAAACGTGATTATATTAAGCGTTCGGATGAATGCATAGAAATGTGTAAGGTGGAAGATCATATTAAATTATGGTTAATCTAACCACCTTGTGAACATTGGATAATAGTTTGGCGCTTAACAAGCTAGGTGGAAGCTTGTGGATGAAGCGGGTCAAACGGAGCGAGTATGGAAAGAAAAGCGTGGCATGGATGCATGGCAAGAGAAGCCCGTTAGGGCAAGAATTATCAGGTGCACATTTTAAATTTAATTGCACAAATAGTAATATGTAGAAATTGAAAGTTGCATATGTAGATTAAAAACTTGGAAAAACCCGAATAGAAAATCTATTCGGGATATTGTTTCCAAGAGAAACAAATAGAGGCATTACTTACATGGGGTGTAATGTGAAAATTATAAAAAGGCCATGTATACCAGGTACTGATCGCTTACTCTGGCCAAGTAAGTGGTGAGCACGTGGTACCATGAACTTTTTATGATGGACATGCTTACATCCGATGTAGTAAGGACGGGGTGAGTGGGACAAATTAAAAGTACCCAAATGAATCAAATGAGCAAGATATTTGATAATAATGTAAACGCACAGCCGGGTGACGGAAGCGTATTACATTAGGATAATGAGCCCGAGTGAAGGGACAAATGAAGGATCGGTTTGTGACCCAAACGAGTCGTTCAGAAGAGATTTTATCAGTTTCAGATGCGGAAAATAAGAAACTGACTTCGAAACAACTTGGTTATCACTTTAAACATCTTGTGTATTGAAATAACAACGATTACAATCACAAGGAATACCGGCAGCACCTCGGTATCAAATCCTAGTCTTGCTTCAAATGAGAAACACACAAGCCTATTTATAACCTTTCTAGTTCACTTGAAATATAACATGTCAATTCAAGCGAAACCTCCTAAATACCTTTCAAGCGAACCTACATGATTTTTCAATCTAACTTAGAATCTGATTTGTGTGATGAGTTCCAATGATGATGTCACTATTATGATGTCATCATTGAATATGATGACATCATGCTTGATCAGATCCGCAATGCAACCCAGACTCGATATAAGACGAAGTCGACAGATGTATGCACCAACAGACTACCCCTCAGATGTTGACGAGTCTTAAGTGTCGAGTCTTTACAATCTTCAGTCTTTATCAGTCTGAACGCTCTCTGAAATATTTCACAGTGTAAGCATCCTCAAACTTTATCTCCTTCTCCTCTTCAGCATCAACAGACTTCCTCACGAACAATCTCTACTCGGATGTCTTCAGACTCCCCCTTTCGATATACTGGGATCGCAGTCTGGCTCGTTAAACTCACACATTCCTCAGGTAACGGAACCTGGCTCTCTATCTCTTATAAACCTGCACATCCTCTACCTCACAATAAATTTTCTGATGATAACTTGTAAAATCAATCTCACCATCTAATGAACCACTTGCAGGAGTTATACAATCAAAGAATGTTTTTACAATGTTAATCTTTGATGAATCACTTGAAGATATATCATTTTTATTTTCAAAACAACACACTCTCCCAAACCATCTGTTCATCATGTTTAGCACTCGGAATTTTGAAAATTAGCTCTCCAACACCAGTTGTCGAAAATCTTTTTGAATTTTTCAAAATTTATGCTAAAACACACCGAAAATCTTTTTGGAATTTTTTTAATATAAAGAAATGCAGTAAAGAAATATTTACATACACTATTTTTGTGAGTTTGTGTAAGAGGATCATATCAGTTTATGAGACAAATCACTAACACCGTTAAGCTTTAAACATTTTAAGTTCTAAACGATTCACTTAGATTGTCAGTATACTGATCCACTTAAATTTTCACACAAATTTCAACTGCTTTGAGATATGATGTTAATGTCTTAAGCACTTAAACTCAATCGCGTGTCCCACCTCAGAATATACTCCTGTATCAAGATCCCAATATTCAGTCTTACAGGTGAGTATACCACAGATGATATCTGTAAGGGGTTATAAATTATGAAGAATCATGAGAGCTCAGGTCAGAACTACCATTCAGCAGAGAGATCATGACTCAACTTTTGGGTGTGTCCCCTTTAGAGGATCTTTTTTACAACATCAATAATTATCAATTTTATTGTTTCAACATTTTTGTTGAGGGCAGTGCTATATTTCAAGCAAGCAGAAAGTATTATTCGAGGACTAGGCCATTGCTTCCGCAAAATCAGAAGTCCCGGGATAATACCCCAGATATCACTGAGCATAAAGACCTAGTATCTCAGAAAGAGAGACCTTTCAAACAAGATTTCGGGGGTTACCCATATATCCGAGAGATGTTTCCCCACGATATAAGCAAGTTTGAAATTTAGGTTTATATCTCGTTACAATCTACTAAATGTGCAAAAACCTACTGGCACATCATCAGTGAGACCGTTTATCACATTTTAACTTTCCATTTCTTTAACATGTTGTGATAATCCACTGATATACTATCATTTCCTCTTTTTGACAACAAAACTCATTTTTGATTTTATCATGTTTTTGGCTTTTTCAAATTTTCAAATATTTTTGGATTTTCTGAAATTTTTACTCCCCTTAAAATGCAAACACATTTTAGGAAATTTGAAAACAAATTTTTATACTCTACCTGTACAGTTTGTTTTCTAAAAAAATTGACAACCAATATCGAATTGCTTCAATTCGCCATCCACTTGGCATTAACAATCAGAACTCCCCCTCACAACAAACTATTTTCCCATTGATTTCAAAACACTTAAGTTTGTTTTAATCAAATGGTTTTTCAGGAAAATAAGTTTTGTTGAATAATTTTACCATTTATATGTTAGGGGTTCATCATCTTGCTTCTCAATCAATCACTTGAATGTATGGCTGAATCAAGTTCAAACTAATGACCTTGATTAACCACTTGTAGGAAAATGCAAATACAACTTAATGTCCTTGATTTTACCACTTGTAAGTGTAAATCTTCTTCAACCACTTGTAGGTTTTCCTACCAATCATACCATTTGTAAAAAAAAACTAACAATTTAAATGATATCACCTGTACTTTACCATCTTTACCACTTGTAAAATTATCAACTAAGAAAGATAGATGCCGATTCCTGCTCCACTCTTACCAACCTAGGAGCTCCGGCAAGTCCAGAGACTTACTGTTCATAATATGTACCATCCCAGTCACAAACCAGGGATGGTTCAACTTTATCTTTCTGCATCTTTTTCTCGTAAAATTCCTTTACTCCTTTGACCTTCCTGTCAACCATTTTTCCGAACATGTTATGAACTTTGGAGTTAAAAGCTTTTTCAATATCAAATTCTTTCTTTTCAGAGAAGAATTGATTTGAAATCTCAACTTTTCCAACTTTCTTTATAAAATTTTCAGCCCGAAGTGGTGGAAAATTTACATCATCCACAGTCGGTACTGATTTTTCACTTTTTACTTCAACCTGTGGCTCCTCTGAATTTGTGGAATCAGATTCATCGACAGAAGATAGCTCCTCTGATTTTAATGAATCAGAATCATTGCTAGAACTATCAACCGATTTCTTAACAACCCATTTCTGGTTATCATAACAACCCATTTCTGGTTGTCAAGATTTCCTTTTTTCTTGTAAAACCTGTTTGAACTTTCACCAATTTCAAAAGTCGAATTTTTAAAAAGTTTGGTTCTATCAATTGGTGGTTCAAAAACAATTTCTTTGTCTTTCAGGTTACGAGATACTCCCTGTTTTGATTGTATTGCCTTGGAACAATTTTTGGCAAGATGACCAACAGTGTTGCATTGGAAACAGGTTCTTGTTTCCTTCATTTGATCAGCAAACTTCATCTCGTCTTGCTTCTTCGCAAGGAATTCTTTGTTCGATTGTCTCCAGAATTTTTTCTTTTCTTCTTCTTCTTCTGCTAATGTTCCTGAAACAAATGTCATTTTTGATTTAAAATTTCGAACATATTTTTCATTTTTATAATTTTCTGGTGGAATAAATCCAAGACCTTTCTTTTTGAAATTACCGTTATGGTTTGGTTTCTTTTGATAACCAAAACCAGAATCATAACATTTTTTCTTGTTTAATCTTTGTTGCACTCTTGAGGTGTATTTTTTAGGTTTTTTAGTAAGATTTACATCTTTTATTTCAGAAATATTAATTTCTGTTAGTTTGAAAACCTTTTTTTATCAATTCAGGTTTAACACCTCTTATTGGAAATTCCTCATCAGAATATAATTTGCCAGAATCATTCAATGTATATGCAACTTTGAATGTTTCGTCATTCAAATTAGATTTTAATAACAGGAATTCTTTGTTGTAAACTCTTTTAACCGAAGATTTTGGACTGTTGACTGCTGAACTCGAACTTTCAGAACCAGATTTTGACTCTGACTCAGACTTTGACTCTGAGTTTGACTCCAACTTTGACTCCTCAATTTCATCTTTATCCAACACCTGATCGATGACTTTCTTTATTTGTCACACCCCGACCGCGTAAAACAACAAATCGCGGCGGAAACATCGGGGCGTGTCGCGACAGAATTAATTGTTTCAAATCCATGGCAAACAAAGTTGTATTTTTTTTATCAACATAAGTGTTACATTGTTTCAAACAGGAATTTAAGAGTTTAGTACATAATTAAACATCGTCTAGTTTCATTTTTAAGTTTCTAAGGCACAGGTCCGCCCTAGTGTCATGATCGTCATCCTACGGAAAAGCACCTGAAAACACATGTGAAAGTAGGTACGTCAGCATAAAAATGCCTGTGAGATACATAGGTTTTGTGAAAATAGGATTCATGACTTAAGTTTAAGAAAATGTTTAGTCATGAACCTTGTAATTTGATTTGTTTTGTAAATTGCTTGAAAAACAATAAGTCCAGATGATATGTATAGATAAGTGAATAATGTATGGTTAAATGAATAACCATGCAAAATGAGTTGTATAAAATAAACTGTATTGTAAACCAAAGTCTTGTAAAAACATGTCACTTGTGTAAAATGTATAAGTCCAAAATGAATGATTTAAATAACGCTATGATATGTAATATAATACAATCACTTATGTATAGGAAGTACCAGCGGCGTATCCACCATGATTGTATCATATTACTCACATCTCGTTACTTAAGTCACTTAAGCCAACCAACAAAGTATAATGTCTATGTTTAAACCAATAGTCAATAGTACTTGTATAAACCCTGTCAAATGTTGATAGTCCAAAAGTAGTCAAGTAATGTGTAACAAATGTTATGTATGGTAAGTAAAATAAGACTACTTAAACCATAAGTAAAATGTACAAAACAAAGTATTTTGAATATATCAAAAAGTTATGTTTTGCCAAGTGATGCATGATACACTGATACGAACATTTATGTGGTAAGTTAACGCATACATTCAAGCCTTGAGACAGTCGGATAACCCTTTCAGTCAAGGTTATCAAAAGAATTGTATTCGGATTCAGTCACTCCTTACATCCAAACAAACCCGGGATGTCAGGAATGGGATTTGTCAAGTCCTATGGTACCACTACTTACTACCGAGCGGCGTAGCAAATGTTAATGAACGAAATAAAGACCCGTTTGTGCAAACCAAATGTCATAGAAGTTGTATACATGTCATATGAAAACAATGTACTAAGTATGCTAAGTTAACATACAAAGTAGAAAAGTCTTGTAAATCAATGTGCTAGCATGTTATCAGTCAACATACTTGGCAGAAATGTAATGTAAAACGATGTACTAAGTAATGCACACAATGGGCACACCTAGCATAAAATGTATTGAAATCATGTACTATAATGTACTAACGAACATAGCATGTATATGATGTGAAAACGGAAAGCATTAAAGTAACAAGTAGGCACATGTGTTCCACCCCAAAACGTTTGGAAAACAGTAAAAGAGGGGTCTATGTACTCACATAAACACCTTGAAAACATTTAAAAGAGGGGGTTCTATGTACTCACTTGATATTGCTCAGATGTCTAAAGATAACCACCAAGTAATGCTAGAGATCTCGGAATCAAACGGCACCTAATATAGGTAACTATGTTAATAACCGGACCTTAATCGGATGATTGGATAGAATGAGGTTTCGTAAACCAAACGAGTGTAGAGACTCGTGTCATTTGGTTTAACAAAGCCTACATACTAAATGAAACCTAACATAATTGTTTACGACCCATTACGACCCGTTTAGGAAGCTTATGCTACTTTAACGTGTCGTGTGCGTGAAACGCGTTCGGACCGCCTAACTAGCCCTATGACAAGTGTTATATGCCTAAACATGTTACATAATCAGTTATGTGACAAAGGTTTAGGTTACATATGCTTAATTACCAATTATACATGAAAAGGGTATTCTGGTAATTTACCTAAGGCATATAAACTACCTATCATACAACTATTTAAACGATGTGACCATAGGGTATAACCTCGGAAGGTTATTCCCTACCTACTATGGTCACCTAATGTGTTTGGTCGGATCCTAATGATCGACCAAACTGGGTCGGGTTCGAAGGTATAGGCGATTTATTAGATCGCCTACCCTACGACCCTAGACAACGTGGTAATCAATGGGCATAGTCCCAATGGACTATGACCAACGTGATTACACTCACGTTGCGAAGTTCAAACGAACTTCGCATTGACCATTACTGGTCAACGCTGAAAGTCAAACAAAGTTTGACTTGCTGAAAGTCAAACAAAGTTTGACTTTCTGACTCGAAAAGCAGTAAAATAAGGAAAAGAACGAAAGAATACTAACGAAGGGTCCCCGAATGCTAATCGTGATCACAATAACTCAGGTATGGAACAATGGTTCCAACTTAGAGTCAAATAGATCAGATTCTTGTAAGTAATGAGGTTGGATGGCATGGGTATTTATAGTATTCGGGTAACCGTTGAGATCGTTTCTTGGAAAAGGGGAAAAGATCTAGTCCGTACACTTGTCACAACCTTATGGTGGCTACATATGCTCCTTATCTTAGTGACTAAGCAATTGAGAACATGTGGTTGTGGTTAAATCTGCTGAAAACAGGCTGTTTAAACATTGCACCTGGTCTGGAGACCCCATACGCATCGTATGGTATATATACCATACGCATCGTATGGGTGAACTTTGGCAGAATTACAGTTCAAATTGACATACTTTCGCAGTTTGTCATATTTAGTCCCTGTAAGCTAATTAACTTGTTTTTGCCATACCAAAGCCTTCAAAACTTATTTCTAAGTTATGTAAAGGTTATTTAAGGTATGTTGAGTATATGTTGATGTTCCGGAGTATTTCTCGCATTAAACTGAGTACGTTTACGCACTAGTTTGCGTATAACTCTCCAGAAAGCGATGTAGAGTTTGAAATTACATAAAAGTCAAAACATGAAAAATGTAAAACATAACAAAACAAACATTGTGATCAAATAACATTGTTTTATTGATAATAGAACTGTTCATAGTGATTACAAGCACAGTTGTTACAGTCTCCCCTACTTGTGGAAATTTCGTCCCGAAATTTATTTAGAGGAAACTTGTGGAAAAAGATGTGGATATTTCGCCTTCATTTGATCTTCGCGTTCCCAAGTAAACTCAGGTCCACGTTTAGCTTCCCAGCGAACTTTGACCAAAGGAATGCGCTTGCGTTTAAGCCACTTGACTTCACGTTCCATGATTTCCACTGGTTTCTCAACAAATTTCAGTGTTTTGCCAACACGAATTTCGTCAAGCGGTATGGAGTAGTTCTCATCAGCTGTACACTTCTTGAGATTTGATATGTGAAAAGTTGGATGAACATTTCCCAGTTCAGGAGGTAACTCAAGTTTGTAGGCTACCTTTCCGATTCTTTCGACGATCTTGAATGGTCCAACGTATCTAGGTGCAAGTTTTCCTTTCTTTCCAAATCTGATCACACCTTTCCAAGGTGAGACCTTAAGTAATACTCGATCACCGACTTGAAATTCCAAGGCTTTGCGTTTTGGGTCCGCGTAAATCTTCTGACGGCTTCTAGCTGCCTGAAGATTATCACGAACTTTCTTGACCTTGTCAGTTGTCTCTAAAATGAGGGCAGGTCCAGTAAGTTGAGCCTCGCCAATCTCATTCCAGCAGACTGGTGAACGACATTTTCGACCATAGAGAGCTTCGAAAGGAGCCATTTTGATGCTAGTGTGATAACTGTTGTTGTAGGAGAATTCAATCAATTTAAGATGTGAATCCCAGCTACCACCAAAATCGATCACACAAGCTCTTAGCATATCCTCCAGAGTCTGGATTGTTCTCTCAGATTGACCATCCGTTTGCGGATGATAAGCTGTGCTCAGATTAAGTTGGGTCCCCATAGCAGATTGCATGGTTCTCCAAAAGTGAGAAGTGAAACGAGCATCTCTGTCAGAAATGATGTTCAAAGGAACACCATGTCGAGCCACAATTTCATCTACATAGATTTGAGCAAGTCTATCAGCAGGAAAATCCTCACGGATTGGCAAGAAGTGTGCTGACTTTGTAAGACGATCAACGACTACCCAGATGGCATCATGACCTTTCTTTGTGCGCGGAAGTTTAGTAACAAGATCCATAGTAATGTTTTCCCATTTCCAAACTGGGATCTCTGGTTGCTCCAATAAACCAGAAGGACGCTGATGTTCAGCCTTAACCTTAAGACAAGTAAGGCATTTGGATACGTATAAGGCAATGTCTTTCTTCATACCAGGCCACCAATAGTGAATACGAAGATCCTTATACATTTTATCTGAGCCCGGATGAATAGAATAACGAGACTTATGGGCTTCATCCATAAGCAAGGTACGAAGATCATCCTGGCTTGGGACCCACAAATGGTCCATGAAGTAAAATGATCCATTGTCCTTCAGTTCCAGAGCAGGTGTTATGTGATAAGGAAACTCCTTATCCATCAATCCTTGTGAAACACAAGATTGTTGAGCTTGAGAAATGCGTGCTTGAATATCGGATCGAGCTTGAATAACAGATTGAACACGTACACAATGAAGCTTAGTACATTCCTTACGACTCAATGCGTCAGCTACGACATTCGCCTTACCAGGATGGTAGCGAATTTCGCAGTCATAGTCGTTTAAAAGCTCAACCCAACGTCGCTGTCTCATGTTGAGTTCTTTCTGGTTGAAGATATGCTGAAGACTTTTGTGGTCAGTGAAAACCACACATTTTGTACCGTACAAATAGTGTCTCCAGATTTTGAGAGCAAAGACAACTGCACCCAACTCAAGATCATGAGTGGTGTAGTTCTTCTCATGTATCTTCAACTGCCTCGATGCATAAGCTATGACTTTGTTCCTTTGCATAAGAACGCAACCAAGGCCCAATTTCGATGCATCACAATACACAACAAAATCATCATCACCCTCAGGCAATGATAGAACAGGCGCATCGCAAAGCTTCTGCTTCAGGTGTTGAAAAGCTTCCTCTTGTTTGAATCCCCAGTAAAAGGGAATTTTCTTCTGAGTTAGAGCAGTTAGAGGAACTGCAATCTTCGAGAAGTTTTCTATGAAGCGGCGATAATAACCCGCTAGACCAAGAAAAGAACGAACTTCAGTAGGAGTAGAAGGTGTATCCCAATCCTTAATCGCACTGATTTTGGAGGGATCTACATGAATACCTTGTTCGTTGATAATATGTCCTAAAAATTGAACCTCTTTAAGCCAGAATTCACACTTGGAGAATTTGGCGAAAAGTTGCTCTTTCTTTAGGAGTTCCAGAGTAAGACGAAGATGCTGCTCGTGATCAGCTCGCGTCTTAGAGTAAATCAAGATATCGTCAATAAAAACAATGACGAACTGATCCAAATAAGGTTTGCAGACCCTATTCATTAAGTCCATGAAAACAGCAGGAGCATTAGTCAAACCGAATGGCATGACTGTGAATTCATAATGCCCATAACGAGTACGGAATGTTGTCTTCGGAATGTCTTCTTCTTGCACCCGAAGTTGA
This sequence comes from Helianthus tuberosus, assembly GCA_030545235.1. Classification (NCBI taxonomy): domain Eukaryota; kingdom Viridiplantae; phylum Streptophyta; class Magnoliopsida; order Asterales; family Asteraceae; genus Helianthus; species Helianthus tuberosus. The sequence continues at coordinate 76,198,560 of CM060451.1, read as the reverse complement.
TGATATCCGGAACGTAGATCAATCTTCGAAAAATAAGAAGCGCCCTGTAGCTGATCAAAGAGGTCGTCTATGCGAGGTAAGGGATATCGATTCTTGATGGTAAGCTTGTTAAGCTCACGATAATCGATACACATCCTAAAGGATCCATCCTTCTTCTTTACAAAAAGAACGGGAGCACCCCAAGGTGAAAAGCTGGGACGGATAAAACCTTTGTCAGAGAGCTCCTGAAGCTGTTTAGACAACTCTTGCATCTCAGATGGTGCAAGACGATATGGAGCTCTGGCAATGGGATTTGCACCAGGTACGAGATCAATGCGGAACTCGACTTGGCGTGCTGGAGGTAGACCAGGTAAATCTTCAGGGAATACTTCAGAATAATCCCGAACGACAGGAATATCTGAAATAGACTTACCCTTGCCTTTATCTTCTGTAACATGTGCTAAGAAAGCCACATAGTTCTTCTGCAGATACTTCAGAGCTTTAAAACAAGACATGAGTTTGAGACCACCGGTAGGCTTCTCACCTTGAACTTGCAGGATCTCGCCTGTCGAAAGTGGCACACGAATAATCTTTTTAGAACAAACTATCTCTGCGTGATGCTTGGATAACCAATCCATTCCCACAATAACGTCGAAGCTTCCAAGTTGCATAGGCGCGAGGTCAATAGGAAAAAGATGGTCGTTAAGATTCAACTGGCAGTTGCGAAGAACAGAATCAAGAATAATGGGTTCACCACTAGCAACCTCTACTGTCAAAGATTTACTTAGTTTCGTTCTAGACACGCGAAGCATCTGCTCAAAAGACAATGACACAAAACTCTTATCGGCACCCGAATCAAAGAGAACAGATGCAGGCTGATTATTAATAAAGAACGTACCGTTCACCACGTTATCATCCGCCTGCGCCTCTTGGGCATTCATGTTAAAGACTCTGCCTCGAGCCGGAGCCTGATTCAGATTTTGGTTCTGGTTGACTAGCCTTGGGCACCGGTTCCTGTAGTGGGTCAGATCCCCACAATTGTAGCACGAACCAGGAGGAAAATGAGGTCGTGCAGCTTGGCCCTGTTGCTGAGCTAGAGGCTGGGCAACTTGTTGAGCTTGGTTATGGACTGCCTGGTTCTGATTGACAGGAATGCGGCAGTTGACAGCAAGATGACCAGATCTTCCGCAGTTGGTGCACTGACGACACTGGAGATGTGGTTGGTGATGGCCGTTACACCTGTTGCACAAAGGTGCATTGCCAAAATAAGGCTTCTTGGCAGGTGGTTGCGCAGGCTGATTTGGTGCAGCTTGAGCCTGTGCAGTAACAGCAAAATTTTGGGCACCCTTTCGCTTCCTTGATTTCTTTGATGCTTCACCTTCCTTACCCTTACCCTTATTCTTGTTTTTCTCAGAATTAGTCTCCTTCTTTTTATCACCCTTGCGGGTGAGTTTACCCTTCCTGACTAGAGTCTCAGTGAGGGTAGCAGACAACTCGATAGCTTGGCGAAGGGTAGTAGGATTAACACCAGTCAAAATCTCCAGAATAGAATCGGGTAGCCCATCAATATACCTCTCGATCGCTTTATCCGGAGGGGTAACCATGGTGGGACACAATAGACTGAGTTCTTCAAAACGATCCGTGTATGCACGGTGTTCAGCCCCATCTTGCTTTAAGTCATCAAACTCTCGTTCCAAAACTCGAATTTCATGACGGGGACAAAACTCCTTCATCATGAGAGCCCGAAGCTCTTCCCATGTTTGTGCCAACGCCACTTCGGCACCCCTATCGCGCTTAATACCATTCCACCAGGTAAGCGCTCGCTTCTCAAACACGCTTGAAGCAAATTCAACCCTACGCGCATTCTGACACTGCACGTGTAAGAATGTGCTCTCGATACTTTCAAACCACCGTAGGAGCGCAGTTGCTCCTTGCGACCCAGAAAACTTAAGCGGCTTCGCAGAATTGAAATTCTTGAAATTACAGTGTGCGTTATTGTTGTTGTTATTGCCGTTGTTGTTAAATATATCGTGGACTTGAGTTACAACCCCGGGAAGTACAGCAGCCACTTGTTGAGAAACCAGGGCTGCGATCTCTTCAATAGTAAAAGTTCGAGGATCGCGTCGAGGAGGCATTCTAAAAGAGGAAAACATGAAAGAAAACGAGTGAGATGATTGGATGAAAAGAATGAGATGAAACAAAATCAACAAGAGCAAAGATGGTGGTCATTCGTCCGTATCACAGAGCAAACAAACAACACACAGTGACTAATCAAAGTAAATGGGTCAAAAATAATGTATAATGAAGACATGCTCGCCTATAAGTGAACACTCATCCCAAGAATTCCCAGGTAAGCACAACTGGTCTCGCGTCTGATGAGATGTATACGAAGTGCTTGCCTAGACAGAAAACCCAGAATACAGGCATTCACCCTTCCAGTTTGCACATGTTCACATTATTTAAAACCCAAAACGTTTGACGGGATTTTGAAAATTTGAAGGCACAAGGCCAAAAACCAAACTGAAAAGGGTTCAAAACCATATAAAAGAGAGTTCAAAACCTTGTAAAAATTTATTCAAAAACAGATGATTGTTTTTCAAAAATCGTTTCGGAAAAATTTTGGTTCCTTGTTTTGATAATCACCTAAGGATAGGTGATGTAAATGTTTTAAGATCTAAACACAACTAATTTGTGTTAGGGTCCTAGAAAAGTTATAGTCTAGGTCAAAGCATTACTAATAACCTAATTCCCTATAACCATTGGCTCTGATACCAACTCTTCTGTCACACCCCGACCGCGTAAAACAACAAATCGCGGCGGAAACATCGGGGCGTGTCGCGACAGAATTAATTGTTTCAAATCCATGGCAAACAAAGTTGTATTTTTTTTATCAACATAAGTGTTACATTGTTTCAAACAGGAATTTAAGAGTTTAGTACATAATTAAACATCGTCTAGTTTCATTTTTAAGTTTCTAAGGCACAGGTCCGCCCTAGTGTCATGATCGTCATCCTACGGAAAAGCACCTGAAAACACATGTGAAAGTAGGTACGTCAGCATAAAAATGCCTGTGAGATACATAGGTTTTGTGAAAATAGGATTCATGACTTAAGTTTAAGAAAATGTTTAGTCATGAACCTTGTAATTTGATTTGTTTTGTAAATTGCTTGAAAAACAATAAGTCCAGATGATATGTATAGATAAGTGAATAATGTATGGTTAAATGAATAACCATGCAAAATGAGTTGTATAAAATAAACTGTATTGTAAACCAAAGTCTTGTAAAAACATGTCACTTGTGTAAAATGTATAAGTCCAAAATGAATGATTTAAATAACGCTATGATATGTAATATAATACAATCACTTATGTATAGGAAGTACCAGCGGCGTATCCACCATGATTGTATCATATTACTCACATCTCGTTACTTAAGTCACTTAAGCCAACCAACAAAGTATAATGTCTATGTTTAAACCAATAGTCAATAGTACTTGTATAAACCCTGTCAAATGTTGATAGTCCAAAAGTAGTCAAGTAATGTGTAACAAATGTTATGTATGGTAAGTAAAATAAGACTACTTAAACCATAAGTAAAATGTACAAAACAAAGTATTTTGAATATATCAAAAAGTTATGTTTTGCCAAGTGATGCATGATACACTGATACGAACATTTATGTGGTAAGTTAACGCATACATTCAAGCCTTGAGACAGTCGGATAACCCTTTCAGTCAAGGTTATCAAAAGAATTGTATTCGGATTCAGTCACTCCTTACATCCAAACAAACCCGGGATGTCAGGAATGGGATTTGTCAAGTCCTATGGTACCACTACTTACTACCGAGCGGCGTAGCAAATGTTAATGAACGAAATAAAGACCCGTTTGTGCAAACCAAATGTCATAGAAGTTGTATACATGTCATATGAAAACAATGTACTAAGTATGCTAAGTTAACATACAAAGTAGAAAAGTCTTGTAAATCAATGTGCTAGCATGTTATCAGTCAACATACTTGGCAGAAATGTAATGTAAAACGATGTACTAAGTAATGCACACAATGGGCACACCTAGCATAAAATGTATTGAAATCATGTACTATAATGTACTAACGAACATAGCATGTATATGATGTGAAAACGGAAAGCATTAAAGTAACAAGTAGGCACATGTGTTCCACCCCAAAACGTTTGGAAAACAGTAAAAGAGGGGTCTATGTACTCACATAAACACCTTGAAAACATTTAAAAGAGGGGGTTCTATGTACTCACTTGATATTGCTCAGATGTCTAAAGATAACCACCAAGTAATGCTAGAGATCTCGGAATCAAACGGCACCTAATATAGGTAACTATGTTAATAACCGGACCTTAATCGGATGATTGGATAGAATGAGGTTTCGTAAACCAAACGAGTGTAGAGACTCGTGTCATTTGGTTTAACAAAGCCTACATACTAAATGAAACCTAACATAATTGTTTACGACCCATTACGACCCGTTTAGGAAGCTTATGCTACTTTAACGTGTCGTGTGCGTGAAACGCGTTCGGACCGCCTAACTAGCCCTATGACAAGTGTTATATGCCTAAACATGTTACATAATCAGTTATGTGACAAAGGTTTAGGTTACATATGCTTAATTACCAATTATACATGAAAAGGGTATTCTGGTAATTTACCTAAGGCATATAAACTACCTATCATACAACTATTTAAACGATGTGACCATAGGGTATAACCTCGGAAGGTTATTCCCTACCTACTATGGTCACCTAATGTGTTTGGTCGGATCCTAATGATCGACCAAACTGGGTCGGGTTCGAAGGTATAGGCGATTTATTAGATCGCCTACCCTACGACCCTAGACAACGTGGTAATCAATGGGCATAGTCCCAATGGACTATGACCAACGTGATTACACTCACGTTGCGAAGTTCAAACGAACTTCGCATTGACCATTACTGGTCAACGCTGAAAGTCAAACAAAGTTTGACTTGCTGAAAGTCAAACAAAGTTTGACTTTCTGACTCGAAAAGCAGTAAAATAAGGAAAAGAACGAAAGAATACTAACGAAGGGTCCCCGAATGCTAATCGTGATCACAATAACTCAGGTATGGAACAATGGTTCCAACTTAGAGTCAAATAGATCAGATTCTTGTAAGTAATGAGGTTGGATGGCATGGGTATTTATAGTATTCGGGTAACCGTTGAGATCGTTTCTTGGAAAAGGGGAAAAGATCTAGTCCGTACACTTGTCACAACCTTATGGTGGCTACATATGCTCCTTATCTTAGTGACTAAGCAATTGAGAACATGTGGTTGTGGTTAAATCTGCTGAAAACAGGCTGTTTAAACATTGCACCTGGTCTGGAGACCCCATACGCATCGTATGGTATATATACCATACGCATCGTATGGGTGAACTTTGGCAGAATTACAGTTCAAATTGACATACTTTCGCAGTTTGTCATATTTAGTCCCTGTAAGCTAATTAACTTGTTTTTGCCATACCAAAGCCTTCAAAACTTATTTCTAAGTTATGTAAAGGTTATTTAAGGTATGTTGAGTATATGTTGATGTTCCGGAGTATTTCTCGCATTAAACTGAGTACGTTTACGCACTAGTTTGCGTATAACTCTCCAGAAAGCGATGTAGAGTTTGAAATTACATAAAAGTCAAAACATGAAAAATGTAAAACATAACAAAACAAACATTGTGATCAAATAACATTGTTTTATTGATAATAGAACTGTTCATAGTGATTACAAGCACAGTTGTTACATTATTAACTCGGACTCATGATTAGTGTCAGATGATGTAAACGTAACATCAATATTTTCTGGCAAGTTAACTGAAGACTCCGACTCCCACTGTAAATTTGTTGCCTTTTTGACTCTTTCTGAACTTGGATTTCTTGGAGAATATCCATTTTCAAGGGGGTGGACACTTGTTGTAACTGAAACTTTGTTTCTTACCAGAATCATTCTCTTTAGTATCCTTCTTTACTTTCTTCTTTTCAGGAGACTTTTCTTCAGAAACTTTCTGTTCTTCAGCTACCTCATCATCTTCAAATGCCCTCATTCCTTCCACAGTTGGATAGATCCTGTCAATGACATAAGAAGTGCATGAGTAACTTTTCAACAATCGATTAACTCTTTCAGTTTCAATTCTTTGTGTTTCAAGTTTCTGTTCTAGCACATCACACTTTTCAATGTAGTTGTTCACAACTTTCTGCTTTATCATAAAAGCTCCCTGAAGTGTCTTCATTGTCGTTGCCTGTTCTTCACTTGTTTGATTGTATTGATTCATAGCTTTGTTCAGGACATCATAAGACTCCTTCAAACTGTTCAAGTTATAAATCAATGTGCTATTCTGCTTCTTTATAGCTTCACAAGTGTCACACTTCACAGGAATCTTTTTAGCATCAACTTCTTCATCAACTTTGAACTTTGGAATATCTTTCACCTTTTTCTTTATCACTGGAACAGCTTCATCATCACTGCTGATCGGTGTTTTGACCTTTTTCTTAATCACGGGAACTTCCTCATCATCACTGCTAACTGGTGTTTTGACCTTTTTATTTTTCTTTTTGATTTTTTCATCTTCACTATCACTTTCAGCCATCATCTTCAAATGATCTGCCATTTTCTTTGACCAATATTCACGATCATCATCACTATCTTCTTCAACTCTAGCAACAAAGGCTTTTTGATTTAGATTCTCTTTATCCGGACAATAATCATCCCAGTTGAAATTTGCCCAGCTAAATCCTTCTGGTAACTGTTCATCTTCTTGATTGATTAAGCATGCTTTGTTGTCATCTGGAATATATTTATCCCAAATGAAGTTTTCTTGATTCCCCAAACATGCTCTCTTTGAAGATTCTTCGATCACTTTCCTTCCATGTGCCACTTGTGGTTCATGTTGTTGTTGAGCGACTTGATGATAAATGGCTTTTCGATAGTAATCATTGTTGTTGTTGAACGGATTTTGAGCTCCACTTGCTTCGCGGTTTTTGCACTCCCTCTTGAAGTGTCCTTTTTCCCTGCAACGAAAACAAGTGACTTTAGATTTATCAAAACCCAAAGTAGAAATATTAGCTTCACGTAAATCATCTCTTCCAGTAATCTGCTTAAATTTCTCAGCTCGTCTCAACACACTAGCCAAACACCATTTTATGTCCATCAGTTCCATCTCTTCAGCATCAATCTGATCGTAATCCTCTTTTGTAAGCATTGGATTTCCGATCCGACCTGCAACAAAACTACCATAAGACTCCAACACAGTTCCCAACAAAGACATATGACTTTTGGCAATTTCTACTGAATAATCTTCATCATTCTCCAGATTCAGTACAATGTTGCATTGTAGCTTTTTGCCAATCTTTGTTGTTGAAATGTTCGGATCAAAAGATGGATATGAAGAAAAACTTGTGTTGCTACTTGATCCTTTGGATGAACTTTCAGATGAATTCTTTGCATTGAATGCTGTTTGAATCTTCGGTGACAAGTTGGTGGATTTATCATTAACACTACCTTTGTAGTAAAGTCCGATGTCTTGTTCACCATCAAAATATTTCATCCTTAAGACCTTTCTTTGTTCCATTTCCTGAGCTTCAATCTTCTCAATGAACTTGCTCAGTGTTAAACTACTAAAACCTTTCTTGTTTCTGAGCATCATGAGATATGTGCCCCAAGTCTCGTGTGGCAAAGCATCAGCTAGCTTCTCGATCAACTCTTCATTGTCTTTTTCAATACTCAATCTCTTCATGTTTGCTAGCAGATTGCAGTATCTCTCAATGATTTGCCTTGTGCTCTCATTCTTCAACCCACGAAACAAATGGAACTCTTTCTTCAAAAGCGAATTCTTGTTTTTGACCATCTCTTGACTACCATGAAACTTCGATCTTAACGCTTTCCAAATTGAGTAAGAAGTTCCATTGTGTTACAAGAGAACCAAGATATCTTCTTTCACTGCTTGTTGTAGAAGACTTAACCTCATTTTCTCATCTTTGTATTTCTTTCTAGCATGGGCACTTGGATCTTTAATTGGAACAATCTCTTCATCATCATTTGTCGGTCTAATGTATTTCGTCTCCACACATTCCCAAGCATCTAGATAATTTGCTTGTACCCAATTCTCAAACCGTCCTTCCCAACCCTTATACTCCTCAATGTTCATGAGCTTAGGCGGTTTTTGCATCGTGCCCGTCTCATTTTCCAACATTGTATTCTGTGCAAGACTAATCGGGGTTACTGGGGTAGCGAATGCGTTGTAAAAATCCTCGTCCATGTTTCGGATTTTCAAAGTTCACAAAACACAAACTTTCTTGTTTCAAAAATACTGGTCTCAAACGTGCTGTATCACCTTGTAAAAAACCTGAAACAAACAAACAAACTATCAATTTAAATGAAATGTGTTGATGTAATCAATCGAAGACTCATGTCGAAGATTTGTGTACTCGTTTAATGAATTCCGCAAACTGAATGAATGAACTAGATCAAATGGGCCACGAAATATGGGCTTCCAATGGACCGAAAACAATGAAATTCACTTGGGCTGACAACAAACAATGATGATTGGGCCTCAAATTCCAATAACCCGACAACACTTTGGGCTGCAAACGAGATGAAATAACATGGGCTGGAGCACTTTAGTCGATTTATAATTTGGGTTGACAACAATTTCCAATTCAAACCAAATTTAATTTGATTTCAAAATCCACTAACTCGACAACAATTAATACAACATCACATGCACCTCTGACTTAAGAACATATCACAAAATATGATCACATGGACTGTCACTAGTTAATTGGACCTCTAAATGATAAAACATATCCACATGCAATTGTTTGATTATTTTTCTGGCCGACAACCTTTAATACACCACTCAATGTAATTATGTAGTTTAAAATCTGATTGGGCCGCACCGTATGTAGTGGACTGACAACACGCAATGGACTAATTAAATGATTCAATATCTTGTACTTGTTGGGCCGACCACTGTTTTGAAAGAATCACATGCAATCACAAAGTGCAAACTGACACTAGACACATGATTTCTTTTCCCGAAGTACTGACACCCTCGTTTAATGATTTACACAAAACACGATGCACTTTTCTCGTGAAAAACAATTCAAGCGGACAGTGTTTTCAAGCGGTCGTCATTTTTAAGCGAGATCAAAACATATTTCAAGCGAGATGTCGTTTTCAAGCGGACACACGGTGTAAACTCAAGCGAGATGTCGTTTTCAAGCGGACACACGGTGTAAACTCAAGCGAGATTTCGTTTCAAGCAGAATGAATACCCGAATCCCGCTTGAAATGTCGATGATGTCAGCAAGATCGAACAACTTTTCAAGCGAAAAACCAAATTGAACCAGATTTAAACCGATTTTAGTTCTAAAACTTTCCAGGATTTGTTAATACATGATTGCGCATAATATGTGTGAATTCGAGCCAATTTTAACCGTGAAAAATTTTTAAGTTTGAAAAAGAAGATGTAGAAATCAGAAAAAGTGACGAAAACAGGCTGTTTTGGCAAGATCTCTTCCTCCTGAGCTCTGATACCATTTGAAGGATCGGTTTGTGACCCAAACGAGTCGTTCAGAAGAGATTTTATCAGTTTTAGATGTGGAAAATAAGAAACTGACTTCGAAACAACTTGGTTATCACTTTAAACATCTTGTATATTGAAATAACAACGATTACAATCACAAGGAATACCGGCAGCACCTCGGTATCAAATCCTAGTCTTGCTTCAAATGAAAAACACACAAGCCTATTTATAACCTTTCTAGTTCGCTTGAAATATAACATGTCAATTCAAGCGAAACCTCCTAAATACCTTTCAAGCGAACCTACATGATTTTTCAATCTAACTTAGAATCTGATTTGTGTGATGAGTTCCAATGATGATGTCACTATTATGATGTCATCATTGAATATGATGACATCATGCTTGATCAGATCCGCAATGCAACCCAAACTCGATATAAGACGAAGTCGACAGATGTATGCACCAACAACAAAGATTAATGTAAAATGATTAAGATATGAATTGGGAGGGGGTGTACTTACACTCGAACCCGAAGAATGCAAACATGTAAAATGATTAAGATATGAATTGGGAGGGGGTGTACTTACACTCGAACCCGGAGAATGCAAACATGTAAAATGAGTAAGATATGAATTGGGAGGGGGTGTACTTACACTCGAACCCGGAGAATGCAAACATGTAAAATGATTAAGATATGCATTGGGAGGGGGTGTACTTACACTCGAACCCGGAGAATGCAAATGTGTCTCTTAAAGGGCCGTTTTTGTAAAACGTCAAACTTGAGGACAAAGTCGGAATATAAAGTGAAGCGAAGTCTTAATGCATACCAGGAGGGTTGCAATAATAATGACTTCGGTAAAATACCCGGTTGATGGGTAAGGATTAAACACATGCGTAGACCGAGAAACGGGAACTCGGATGGAAAGTTAAAAGACTCGGGTTTTGAGTCATGACTAAAAGACGACAAGATAATGTAAATAGAAATTTTGATAAATTATGTTCAACTATTTTAAAGTTGAACGGGTCGAACAAAGAATGAAGTTGACATCCGTAAATGATAAAATTTCACATGAATGAGTCAAACAGGTCGAATATAATATAATGCCGGATGGCATGAGTAAGCGCAAGCGGGATAACGGTAGTGTTAAAAGCGAAAGAATAATGAACCCGGTAATGGGACATAATCAAATGCGAATATATGTAAACTGGATAATGGTGAGCATAAGATGAACCGACGCATAAATGACGTGAAAAGTCATAAAGTCGGAAAATTTGTCTGAAAGAAAACAAATGTAGCCTTAGACTACGTTCAAGGTCAAAGGAAATACCAAGGCGAAAATAAATGATTTTGAGCATAAAAAAATGGGGGTGCCTTAACGCCATATACATATATAAATGTATATACCTTTGAATAAATATTTGAATAAAAGATGATCTACGGGATTATCATAACCTACGAGATTATAAATGAGGCTAAGGCCTACGGGACCAAGAAGACCTTCGGGTCGCAAATGGAAAGAAACGAATTGTTGGGGTCTCACCTTAATAAGGTAAAAATTGAAAATACAAAGAAATAGCTTACGAGGCTAAGCGAAAGAACCTACGGGTTAATAGTATAAAACAAGGAAACTGGTTGTAACTTCCCGCGTAAAATAATAACGGGAGATAAAGTTCGTATAAAGGCGATGGGTTTCGCTAAGTTAATTAAATGGGTTAAAAGCGAAGAGATTGTGAAAGGTCTGGTTGACAAAAGTGAAGAATTTTCACTAAAACATTTAAACGGGCAAAAATGACAAGAATTCACAATTATTTAAATTGTGTTACGTCACCAAAGCGGATGAAGTCATTACCGAAATGACAACGGAAGGGAATAAATCCTTGGACGTAAATTCCTTGGAATTGACATGAGCTCAAGAGAAAAGCGTTAAACTAAAATTCAGTATTAGTGAGAAACAACGCTTTAACAAACACGAATATTATGAAACGAATTCGGAAAATGATTAATATCAAGGAATATGGATCTTGACACCGGTAGGTGCAAAACGATACAATTGAAAGAAAGATTTTCAACAATGAAAAGTCGACATAGACTTAAACAAGATGTGATGTGATTACGGTCACTAAAAGTGACATAGAATTTAACCACGTTGTAACGTGAGTTACAAGATATGAAATCAGAATTACGCAAAAGGCCGGGATGGCAATATGATATACCCGAGTAACGGAATATAAAATGACGGCGACAAATCAGTCTAGCCGATAAAAACCATCCGAAGTCAAAATAGTGTTACGACTTACGCAAGGCGCTTGTCAATATAAAATTAGTTAGAAGTAAAAATGCTGAATAATAAATACGACCGAGTAATCAGATGACAACTCGGTCAAATAAGTGACCAGAATAAGAAATACAAGCTGTAGGTAATGGCCTACGAGACCTTACACGTGAAAGGCACATATGCCTTAAAACTAAAAACACATTACCATACTTTTTGGTAAGATTATTATATGCGAGTAATGCTCAAGTGATCACCGAAAACTAAGGATTCAGATGATCTAAACTAATAAAGTACGAGAGAAAGGTTTCGGGGACGAAACCTCTTTAAGGGGGGTAGACTTGTAACACCCCGAAAACGGGTTTGGTAATCAAACCCCGTTAATACTAAAAGACGGGTAAAGTACCGTTAGTGGTAAAGTAACCCGGTAAATATTAGGATTTAAATAAACAATCCTAATATTAATTAAAAAGCAGATAAGAACTTTCGAGAAATAAAATGGATAAAAAGGGCCGAGTTGACGGAACTTAAAATAAACGGGTTAGAACTCCCAGGACTCACTAAGTTAACTAGGGGTAATTAACCTAGTTAATTATTAGTTTAAAAACAATAAAGAAGCATGGACTAGTAAGACTTTTATAAACCCTAAATTACAAATAAAACAAAAAATTGAGGGGCCTAAGTTGTAAAGTTAGAAACTTGAATAATTAAAATCAAAATAACCCACACCAAACACACACTTAAGTGTGTCTGGTCGCAGGAAAACACAGGGGGCGACCAAGCTCCCTCAATTGAACCCTAGTTCTTGAAGTTAGATCAAATTGAAGGTCAAGATCAATTCCAAAAAAATATCCAAGCCTAGATTGGTGATCTCCATTGCAAGGGGGTCATAATTTATGTGAAATTTGATAGAAAATCTCTACTTGAAATTCTGATGAACTTAGAGAATTCGGAAATTTGTTGATGCATGATTGTTATATGGATGAAACAGGAACATAGTAGTGTCTAGGAGTAAACCCTAGACAAGTACATGTTGAAATCATGCTTAGCTCAAGTAAATTCAGACTTTGTTGATACTAAATTCATGTATGAGATGTTTTTAGGGTTTTGATTGCTAAAAAATAGTGTTATGATGTCAAGAACATGCTTAAATTGAAAGCTGAATTCAAACAGCTCCTGATCAGAATTTACAGCCGACTTGTATTGGTTGTAACCTGAACAAAACGTGACAAAACATGTGTTTCTTGAGTCTAAAATGTAATTCCAGAAAATATCTTTAAAACCCCACTGGAATCGCATTTTTTCGACGAAAATTGAGTGTTTTATGAATTTTTTACGAATGTCATAACTCAATTTAGGTATTTAGTTATGATCTCAATTTTTTACTGTAGATAGTTTTAAGCGATTAAAAGAATCGCCAATTGGAACTTCGTCAATCGGATTAACGAGGAATTTTTAATGAATTTTGCCATAAGCTGCAGTCAGAAGTGACGAATCTGATTGCAGCTTAGTAAATGAATTTTTACTAATTTTTGGTAAAGATTTAGATCTTGAAATTTTAACACAAGGCCTAACCCTCCGAGAGATACGCTACATAAAAAAATCATAATTTTTGAAGACTTGTAAACAGGTTAAACAAGTCACAAAAAACAGCCAATTTTCAGTGATATGAAATGCCTAAATGAAATCGCGGTCTACTTGGTTGTGTGTAAAACGTTATTATATTAGGCGTTCGGATGAATGCATAGAAATGTGTAAGGTGGAAGATCATATTAAATTATGGTTAATCTAACCACCTTGTGAACATTGGATAATAGTTTGGCGCTTAACAAGCTAGGTGGGAGCTTGTGGATGAAGCGGGTCAAACGGAGCGAGTATGGAAAGAAAAGCGTTGCATGGATGCAAGGTAAGTGAAGCTTACGCCTTTATTTTATTACCAATTACTTGATTTCGAGTATTGAATCTGAATTATGTTGAGTAAATGAAATATGATGTTCCGGCACGACTTATGCACGAGTCGGAAAAGTGAGAAAAAAATACGAAACCATGAATTATAGTAAAAACGGTTAAATAGTAATCCGGACATGGACTAACGAATATATAAAAGAATTTGAAAGGACACCATTTTGGCATAAGCCATAACGGGTCAAACAAAACGAGAACGATTCCTAAGTAAGATGAATTCAAAAATAAACCGGGATAGGTGAAAGGGGGATGAGATGGTAATTAAATACCATCTCGTAATGATAATTAGTCATTTCAACTAAACGGGTCAAATGGTGTTGTTAACACCATTTGTCAATAATATTTGATGATCGCTTGTCGAGTTTTGTGATTACAGGAATTATCACATGGTTCGCATTGCTATTAACTAGAAACTTATAGCAAAAGGTATTTAAACGGGTCAATTATTGCTATTAACTAGAAACTTATAGCAAAAGGTATTTAAACGGGTCAATTTTATGACCCGAGCCAGGTACGCATGTTTAGAATTATAGCTAAAGGCGATATTTTGGTCAAATAATAGTGGAAGTACTTTGTCGCATAAATGAAGGGCTAAATAATTGACAAAAGTCCTTGAGGGGTGAATAGAGTAAACAACCTTTAAAGAGTTGTTTTAAATTACTCGAATTTCTAAGAATCCTTAATAGTAATTACATGTTAAATTTTCGTTTTATATACGAAAACCTTTAAAATATCGGTTTACAAGATGAGTGTTACACTAGACAGGGTTATGTTACTTTAAGACTAGCAAGCTACTTGAGTGTTCATACACAAGGTACACAAGTGAGGTAGAGGAACTAGTTTGGAAAGCCAAAGCTCCCACGGTTCACACTTCTATCAAAACACAAGTTCATCCATATGAAAGATGGTGAACCTTGGATTGTTTCAACACTTGGAACATGTATGAACTTAAAGTAAAAGAGTTTTTGAACTCACTTCTTGGTGGAAATCAACCTCAACACAAAGCCACAACTATGGACTTAGTTGTGAGCTTGGTAGGTACAAAATTTCACCAAACTTAGCCAAAGAAATATAAGGTACATGAACTTAAATAAAAACAGAACTTTAATCTTACTTTAGACCTCAAATGTGGTGAGGTTTCACCTTAGTTTGCCATGGCAAACTTGTGAAAACATTCCTAGAGGTTGTCCAAGTAAAATGTTAGAAGAAAATGGGAAGAAATAAGTAGAGAAGTGAGCTAGAACTCACTTAAAGGACTTGCAAGTTTCTGCCCAAAATCATAATTTTTTGAGAGTTTTTAGAGGATTTGAGACTGGATTGATATTTGGAAAGTGAAAATGAGGGTTAGAGACGTTGTATTTATAGTGGGTGTGTTAGGTTAAGTGTTAGCCGTGCTTTAAATGTGATTAGGTGGGAGTTTAGAATTAAAAATCAGCCAATCCCGTGCACAAAACGACCAGACTTCGGATCGAGGGTGAAGGGGTGGGGGTCCGCGTGTTGTGACGAATGGAGACCGGGCAAACTTTGTTTATTTGACAAGAACAGACCCTGTAGTTTGGTTCTTAGTATATTTTAAGGTATAGTTCGTTTGTTAATCATAATATTAAGTATAAAACACGTATAAAATCATAGATTGAGTATCTTAAATGTATGATTATGTATTTATACATATAATAAGTATCAAACAAGCGTATCTACGACCGATTGTAAGTAAAGCAAGTATGAGTTTGCGCGTGAGTCGAATGTATATCAAACATGTATAATCAAAGTATAAATTCACATAAAATGATCAAGTTTTTATTATGATCAAAACCTCAGATTACAACGATTGAGAATGAAATACGATTACAAGAGAATACAGGTTTAAAAAAAATAGAATACAAGACAAACTTTCTAAATAAGAACAGTTACAAAAGCAAGGCGTTACAAACAGCTATAATATAAGTCTCATTTTAATAATATTTATATTAATATAAAATAAATCATAGATAAATACTGAAACTGGCTCGTATCGAAACTGAAACCACAAATACAAATATCTTTACCGGTAGTAATGTTCAATTAGTATCAATTTGATTCAGTACAAGACAAAAAACATTTTATTTTAAATATAATTCCATTTTCACTAAATCCTATATAAGAATGTTAAAAAAAAAAGATTAAACAAAACCATATATATAAATATTTTAAAACAATTAACCAGGGCAACTTATCCGAAATAAACTAAATTAAATTATAAATAAAATATATTAAATAATTAATTAATCGATTGAGGTGTTTAAGTAATATGAATCGTACTTACACTCTTCATGCAAGTTGTAATTTAATAGTAAACATAAAAATATATATATTCAATATTTGAAATTAATAATATATTCAATAAAAAATTTAAATATATGTTTGAATATGATACCGATCGAATTCCAGAACCAGCGGCGAAGCTTGAAAATTTCCACCTGAGGGTCGGAAGTCACCGAACCTAAAAATTATATATAAGTAAAAAAGATTTTTATAAAACCGGGGGGTCGAAAACGTATATACCTAAAAAATTCTATACGAAACGTACATACATAACACTACTGAGCGAAAAGTTTTGGGGGTCGGGTGCCCCCCCCCCTCGGCCCCTTGAAAGCTACGCCCCTGTCCAGAACACATAGCGCGGGGTAATTTCACTAGTTAGTTTTAAGCTATATGTTATGGGGCGGCGGATGGCGTGTAGAGTAGGGCCATGTAAGACAATCAGGCGGGGAAACACCAACCCCCGGGGAGCGAAAGAGGGTACTACGACGGAGCTGCAAAGGTAGTCGCGAGCATGAGGGCAAGATTTGAATTAATATATTTTTTAAATATTAAATAATATATAACGTAATACCAACTCAACTCCTTACCATTTTTCACATTTCACCTCTCTACAACGCTTGTTAATGTGTGTGAAAGGTGAAACCCTCAATAGCTATATGGTACTTTTCTTTCACATAGATCACAAGCACAACCATAAAATTTGAAGTGTAGACGAGCGAAACCACTCATTAACTATTCGAGATGTGTTTATTAAAATAACAAACTAAAGTGAGCTCAAGCTCCGAATTGAAGCTTATATGATAAACTAGTTTGATCTCGAGCTTTAGGCTCATAATTTCAAACAAACTTGCTATTTATATATATTTAATAGCTATTATTGTTAATAGCCAAAATGGTCCCTGAGGTTTGCTCAGTTTTGCCACTTTAGTCTAAAATCCAAAATTTTTAAATCTAGGTCCCTGAGGTTTGCATTTTATTGCCATTTTGGTCCAAATCTCAAATCAGGTCAGATTTAAAAAAAAAACCTGGTTTTTGTCCTTTTTCTCAGGGGCATTTTGGTCATTATACTTTTATTATAACTAATTATTAATTGCACACACACACACTCTCTCTCTCTCTCTCTCTCAATCATCATATATGTACAGACACAAGTTCTCACCCTTAAACATCACCCACCACCACCATTAGCACCACCATAATCCGCCGCCACCGTAATCCGCCACCACAACTCTCTCTCTCTCTCTCTCCCTCTCTCCATCTCTCACACACACACTCTTACAACTACCATAATCCGCCACCGCCACCATTACCACCAATTATCCCCGGTAGATCTGAACAATTCTAGAGAGATCCGTGATTGGAAACCCTAGTCGCCACTAGGTGTCGTCGCAACACAGGAATGATGGTGGTTAACCTTGGCAGTTTCGAGTTTAGATCTGGTTCAAGTTAGGAGCGGCTAGGGTTCTGGTTTGCACTACGACTAGGGTTAGCTGTTTGCAGGTTTCGAATGGGTTGTGTAGACGGCTGGTTATGCGACTGGGTTTTGGTTTGCACGGCTACTGGTTTATGCGACTGGGTTCTGGTTGCACGGCGGTGGCTAGGGTTAGCCGTTTGTTGTGGAGTGGTGTTTGTGGTTTAACCTTCCAGTTTTCTTCAATCTGTACTTCCGCTGGGTGAGAGAAGAGAGAGAGAGACAGAGGGTTGTTTAGAGAGAGAGAGAGAGAGAAGAGAGAGAGAGATAGGGGTGGTGGTTTAGTGGTGGTGCGGTGGGGATGGTGGTGGTGTAGTGGTGGTGCGGTGGGGATGGTGGTGGTGTAGTGGTGGTGTTAATGGAGGGGAAAGGAGGGCAGAGTTTATAGAGGGAGAGAGAGCAGGGTTTATAGACAAATAACCAAAATGCCCATGAGGAAAAGGACAAAAACCAGGTTTTTTTTTAGAAATCTGACCTGATTTGAGATTTGGACCAAAATGGCAATAAAATGCAAACCTCAGGGACCCAGATTTAAAAATTTTGGATTTTGGACTAAAGTGGCAAAAATGAGCAAACCTCAGGGATCATTTTGGCTAGGGGTGTGCACGGTTCGGTTCGGTTTTTGGGTAAAATCAAAACCAAAACCGAAATGTCGGTTTTCGGGTTTTAAAAACCGTTCGGTTTTGGTTTTTTTCGGTTTCGGTTTTTCGGTTTTTACGTCGGTTCGGTTTTTCGGTTATTTTCGGTTATTTTCGGTTTTTGAAACAAAATTATGTAAGATTCAAAAAATAAAAAGAATAAATTATATTATAACAATCTTTTTATATGTTTACATTTTAATTATTATAGTTAACCTTTTTAATTAAAATTGTTTACATAAACCTAACCTTCTAATCTTTTTCTATGTTTCTTCAAACTTTTTATTAAATTTTGTTATATCTTATTGGTAATAATAAATCATTTAAGTTATAATGTTTTTATTATAAACACTTGACATTCAAGAATGAAATTATCATTTTCTACTAGCATTTGGTTAAACACTTAAACAATTTAAACTTAAACATAAAAATATATGGATTGTAACTTATCGGTTCGGTTCGGTTTTTTTCGGTTATTGAAAAAGTTTGTCCGAAAACCGAACCGAAATTTTCAGTTATTAAAAATCCGAAAACCGAACCGTCGGTTTTTGTTTCGGTTCGGTTTTTTCGGTTCGGTTATTTCGGTTACGGTTCGGTTATTCGGTTACGGTTCGGTTATTTCAGTTTTCTTGCTTACCCCTAATTTTGGCTATTAACTCTAAAATAAAATATAACTATATTATAAATTTGTAATGTATAAAACTATTATTACATTCATTTATGTATATATTCAACCACACACATACATTATACTAATTATATATATTCAAACAAAATAATTAAATATTTGATAAATAATAAACGAATAGAGTTTAAGCTTGAAAATTATTATGAAGTCGAGCTTAACCTTGAAAATTATTAATTGAGAAAAATGCCCGGATAGTCCCTGTGGTTTCGCCTTTTTTTACCTATAGTCCCCAACTTTCTAAAACTACCTGAATAGTCCCCAAGTTTTCATTTTTTGTTCCCGGATAGTCCCTGGGTCTAACTTCAGTTTGTTTTCTCTGTTAAGTGGGTGTGAATGACAAAAATACCCTTTCCTTAAAAGGCCAAACCATAAGGACTATCCGGGCATCTTCTTCATTTTTATTTATAAAACCCCACCACCACACTTCATCTTTAACCTCCACCCACCATCACCCTCCTCCACCCTCCACCATCACCACCAGCCTCCGGTTCCCACTACCAACAACCACCACCACCACCAACATCAACACCAACACCAACACGGGTACAGCACGGCTCACAACGAACCAACTTGGCTACGATTTCGACGATCGATGGGCCTTTAATTCCCTTATACTATCCATATCTATCTATCTTTAGTACAGATTGTAAATTATTATATAAGTACCAACAACAAGAGACTTTGTAATACAATTCTTTTTATTAATTCAATTGCTTTATTTGTTTCTACAATTTGACAATAACACAAAACATGTTTCACAACTCATTACCTTATTATTGGTCATAATTCATAACCGGAGAAAGCAGTCAAACATTCTGGTCATAATACGAATAAAAACATCAGAAAACCGGTTCCACACGCGTTGATAAACAGTGGAGCCGCCGGCTCCAGGTGAGCTGGACATCGGCTGGAGGTAGGCCCAAGCCGCTTGTTTCACAAGTCGGTTTCTCATAACCGGAATTAACGGAAAATGACGGCAAATGACGGCAGTTTGGGTGACTGGACGACTGTATTTGGTAAGATGTCACGGAGTGAGGTGTAAGAAGCCGGCTTCATAGACACCAGCTCGTAGTCGGCTGATGAAGCTAATGATGATGAGGGTGTTGAAGATGGGTGGTGGTGTTTGTTGTGGAGGGTTAGTAAGGGTGGGATTTCGATGGAGTTACGGCGGCGAAGGGTGGTTGTTCGGGTGGCGTCAGCGGCTCTGGTGTGGCTGCGGGTGGTGAGGTTGTCGGAGTAACAGGGGTGCAGGGGTGTTTCGTCGGAGAATCCACCTGCATCGTCTCCGATTCCACCAGAGAGGGGAGGGGTTTGTCGGAGAAACTCGAGGGGAGCAGGTGTGTGTTTGGCTGAGTTGTGGTGTGTATGTGGATGTATGTGTGTATTTAGATTAGGGTTAGAGAACTAAGGCCATTTGAAGAAGATGCCCGGATAGTCCCTGTGGTTTGGCCTTTTAAAGGAAAAGGGTAAATTGGTCATTTCACATCCACTTAACAGAGAAAACAAACTGAAGTTAGACCCAAGGACTATCCGGGAACAAAAAATGAAAACTTGGGGACTATTCAGGTAATTTTAGAAAGTTGGGGAATATAGGTGAAAAAATGCGAAACCACAAGGACTATCCGGGCATTTTCCTCTTATTAATTATTCGAGCCTGAGTTTTAGGGCATGTTTGGCTAAGCTTTTTGAAACAATTTATTGGATTTTTGGAAAAGTTAGTATGGAGTGACTTATTGGTTTTTTCCCCTCATTGCCAAACATCATTTTAGAGCTTATAACTTTTCATAAAGTCAATAAGTTGTTTCAAAAAACTTAGCCAAACATGCCCTTAGGCACAGAGCTCCAAACAAATTGAACTCGCCTCAAGCATGGAAAAAAATTAACGAGTCAAGTCTGAGCTTTAAACACAGAACTCAAAACAGCCTAGTTCGACTCGAGCTCTGCACACCCTACATGTAATAAATAAGAATATCACAAAGTGGTGTGAGTTCAAATCCTTAGAAGTGCAATGTTACCTCGTATTTAAATATAAAAATGTTGTTTAACAACATAAAGGAATCTAAAATAATCGTAGCGTTACCTTACGATGACACTTTGTTTCTACAATGCTTTGGAAGAAACCAATCATACACTATCGTCAGTCTAGCTACCAAAAACTATGTTCAAAGTTTTATGTTGTCTGATGGCATATACAACTAGTGTTATGAGAGGAGAATAACAACGATAAATCATCATAAAAACAGTGTGCATAAACTCATAGTGAAAGAACTTGTATAGCGCGTAGAAATATTAACTAACTAGCTAACATATCCTAGGTATGCTATTCGATAATAATGATTTTGCTACATAAAAAATTGGTTATACCACAGTTATATTTTAGAAACAGACTTGTTGATCATAAGTACACTATCTATGTTATGTGTATGGAGAATTAAATTAGACATGATCATTCATGAAAAAGAATGGCAAATTGAGAAGGGAAAAGAGAAAGAATATTAGTTCTTGAATACCTTAAAATATATATCAATTTGTAAAATTAATAAATGTTTACACTTATTAACAGTTAAGAATTACTATTTAGACTAGTTGACAAGTTAATGTTTAGGCAAAACTCAGAATAAATATCCAAACTCAATTAATACACATTAGCACTTAAGTGTTTATAAATTATACGTTTTATGTAATTCATTAATTGTTCTAATACATCCCTAAAACCAATTATAAATACCATATATTTAACTTTCTAGCAACTCAAAATAATTTTATAGTTGAAATTTTTTAGCTCATCATGGATAAAAATATTCTTCGTTTCCTATTCATATACATGATATTTACGAATTCTATGCACCTCACAATTGCTAATCCTCTAGAGGAATATTGCCACACCATTGGTATGTAGTACTTACCTTGAACGTCTTATATTTTAGTTACACATGTCTTTATGAATTCAAACCAAAAGAAACATTATCAAAAGACTAACAAATCCTGTTATTATCAGTTTACACTAAGACCTATCAAACGCTTACTTATCTTATTTGCTCTCTTATTTCTAGGTCATGAATTGAAGTCCTATGATTTTGATTTAGCACCAAGCCAGTGCACATTTGATCTTTGTGATCAAGGATGTATAAAATATATGCCTTGAGAAGGATCCATAGTCATTTCAAAGTGTGAAGGCACATTTTGCATTTGTTGCATGAGTGATGACTAAGTCTTGTGTAGCTCTAAATAATATAAATGAAAGTGGTGATGGTGTTACCTTATTTGTTGTCTATTCTCGATCCCCATACACAATATACACGTGTTGTTAGCATGCCACTTGTCCAAATCAGAGGGTACCAAGACTTCTTAAATACAAATGTAAAAAGTTTCTTCCTTATCACTAACTTGACTTTTTCAATTAAATTATTCTTGGGTACTATAACTTGAATCGGTCATAGTTTTACAAAAAATAGTGAGTATGTTATTCAATTAAACCTTACGTTGTGATTGTAGGACATCCGTTCACAAACAAATACAAATTTATAAACAATATTAAGATTACGATACAGGGATAAGAATTACATCAAACTGAAAAGAAACTACAATAAGATAAACTAAACCAAGAACTGATTGCAAAGAAAATGAAGTAAACCGTTCAGGATGACTGAGGCACGTGAAGATCACGCTTCCCTTAAAATATATATCGGGCCACCCAGGTGAACCCGTCTGTTTCCCAGGGTACAACAGCCTAAGCAGATTGTACTGCCGGGACTAGCCTAGCACCTGAAGATGTACCTGAAACGAGGACGCAGAGTGCTTCCAGTGACGGGAATGAATTGTCGTTGGTGCTGCAACTCATGCAGCGGTAAGAGCTAGAGCGTTTATTAGTGAGAGTGGTTTTATGGTTCTGGGTGCAGGTCTACAAGCTCTGTGAAGGTTGCAGGTGTTGGTGCATCTCCTTCTGCATGCAGCCAGGTCTTTATATAGGACTCCCCAGCCGTAGTAGGTGTGTGTGGACACAGCTGGGTCAACAGGCGGCGGCGGCGGCTACGCGTGGACAGGCTGGTCGGCAGACGGCGGCGGCTGCAGCCATGCAGGCTGGTCGACAGACGGCAAGTTCACACGTAGGCGCCTTCCAGAACCTTCAAAAATCATAAGGCGGCTCTCAAGCGGCTCGCGGCGATGCGAGTGTGCGAAGTGCAAAGTGCGCCATCAAAACGCCACATTACGCCCCATCGCCCCCGGTCCCGTGCCCGGGCGCGGGCGCGTTAGGGCCCTTACGGGCCCTCCGGCTTGCCACTAGGTGTGTCCCATTTGTATAGAAGATACTCTCTTCATTACCCTCCTTATTATAAACCACTCTCATTTTCTTCATCCCACCAATGTGGGACAACTTGAATACCAAAACTTGAATACTAAAATTCAAGTATTTCCAAGGCTCAACTCTAGATTATTTTTATTGAATGAAAATACAAAATTTCCATTCAAATAACTTAATAAAATTCCAACAATCCCCCACATGAATGGAAATCAATTCACTTCCAGGTTTCTCGATACAACTTCAACAGTTGAGTATTGCCGGATAAGTAGGTGTTTCCTTTGAACTTTCCGTTGTGAAGTGCACTTAGCCTCCTAGCGATTAGTAGACGCGATGTCCTTGAACCAACCCCTTTTGACGTAGACGTTATTACACATCACACATTACTCTTCTTGGTCTGGCTAATCCCTCATAGTTGTGTCCGTTATGGTCATGGAACACCATCCTGGTTCTGCGAGAGCTCTAGGAATTGTGCCCCCAATTCCATTCGAAGCGACCCCACTTCTCTCTAACATAGGTGATTTACAAATCATTAAAAGCCATATGCTTAACCTCTCTTGATATCACTGATTTCAGGTAGGAATGGACTAGGAAGTTTGTAACTCCCTTTGTATGTTGAGGTACTCCCCCACAGTGACCTCAGTTCGTACAGTTAGGTGGTCCTATTGAGCCTAGATCATGGGATCTCCAATCTTCTAGGATAGGTTTTCCGTTGTACAAACTTACTCCAAGGGCTTTAGTCCCATTCCCATTGACGACTTATGCACTACTTCTCTGCTTAAGCCTTTTGTAAGCGGATCCGCAATGTTATCCTTTGACCTCACATAGTCAATCGTGATAACTCCAGTTGAGAGTAGTTGTCGTACTGTGTTATGCCGACCTCGTATGTGCCTTGATCTGCCATTATACATTGCATTTTGAGCTCTACCAATAGCTGATTGGCAATCACAATGTATACAAATGGCAGTCACAGGCTTAGGCCATCTTGGAACATATTCCAAGAATTGACGTAACCATTCTGCCTCTTCTCCAGCTTTATCTAACGCGATAAATTCAGATTCCATAGTGGATCTAGCTATAAGAGTTTGTTTGGACGACTTCCAAGATATAGCTGCTCCTCCAAGGGTAAACACATAACCACTTGTGGATCTAGAATCTTTCATATCGGATATCCAGTTGGCATCACTGAATCCTTCCACAACAGCTGGATTTTGGCCATAGTGTAGTCCATAGCTTCTCGTGTATCTCAAATACCTTAACAATCTTGTCATACTCTTCCAGTGCTCTGAACTAGGATTACTAGTATATCTACTTAGCCTACTCACAGCATATGCTAAGTCTGGTCGAGTACATGACATGAGATACATAAGACTACCAATGATCCTTGAGTATTCCAATTGAGCAACACTCTCGCCTCTATTTTTTGACAAATGTTGAGAGGTATCAATTGGTGTTTGAGCAACACTCGTGTCCTCTGGATTGAACTTCTGAAGGATCTTATCAACATAATGAGATTGACTTAACACCAAACCAGTTTGGGTTCTAATGATCTTTACTCCAAGAATCACATCAGCTAAACCCATATCTTTCATGTCAAATCTCGCTTTCAACATGTCTTTAGTAGATCTGATCATCTTATCATCACTCCCAATGATAAGCATATCATCTACATAAAGGCATAAGATCACATAACCTTTAGAAGTGTCTTTCACATAGACACATTTATCGCATTCATTTATTTTGAAACCATTGTTAAGCATAACTTGGTCAAACTTTTGATGCCATTGTTTTGGAGCTTGCTTCAAGCCATACAATGACTTGACGAGTTTACACACTTTGCCTTCTTGGCCAGGAGCAGAAAAACCCTCTGGTTGCTCCATGTAAATCTCTTCCTCTAATTCTCCATTGAGAAATGTAGTTTTTACATCCATTTGATGTATTTCCAAATTTCTCAAAGCTGCAATTGCAAGCATCAATCTAATTGAGGTTATTCTGGTCACAGGCGAGTATGTGTCAAAATAGTCAAGACCTTCCTTTTGTCTAAACCCTTTGATCACAAGCCTTGCCTTGTACTTATCGACAGAGCCATCAGCTTTCATCTTTTTCTTAAATATCCATCGATATCCAAGTGGCTTGCACCCTGGTGGAAGATCTACTAGCTCCCAGGTATGATTCTGCAAAATAGAATCAATTTCACACTTGATGGCTTCTTTCCATTGAGGTCCATCTGAAGAGGTGACTGCTTCTCGATAGGTTTGAGGCTCACTCTCAACCATGTATGTAAGAAAGTCAGGCCCAAAGGATTTCTCAGTCCTTTGCCTTTTACTTCTTCTTGGCTCACCCTCTTCAACCTCTAATTGTTCTTGAGTTTCCTCTCGAACAGTCTCATCAACCGTTGTTGATGAACTTGCATGATTGGTTGTTGAAGAACTCGCATGAGTTTGTACTAACATTGGAAACTCTTCTTCAAAGTAAGTCACTTTTCCTGGCCTTGTCTCTACAATAGAGTCATTGTGCACATCAGGATTCTTTGATTCATATACAAGAAAACGATGTGAGCTACCGTTTTTGGCATATCCAATGAAAATACAATCAACAGTTTTTTGGCCCTATTCTAAGTGCCTTAGGGGGTGTAACAATTACCTTAGCCAGGCACCCCCACACTTTCAAGTATTTATAGGATGATTTGTGTCCCCACCACAACTCATGAGGTGTTATATTCTTATTCTTGAAAGGTATTTTATTCAACAAAAAATTGGCCGACAAAATGGCCTCCCCCCACATGTCCTGGCTCATCCCAGAACTTATCAACATGGCATTCATCATTTCTTTTAGTGTACGATTCTTTCGCTCAGCGATGCCATTTGATTGGGGTGTATAAGGAGGGGTACACTCGTGTATTATGCCACTTTTTGCACATACTTCCCCAAATGGTGAAACATATTCACCTCCTCTATCACTTCTCACACGTTTTATCTTCTTGTTGAGTTGATTCTCAACTTCAGCTTTATACAAGTTGAACTTGTCAATTGCTTCATCCTTACTCTGAAGTAAGTAAACATAACAATATCTTGTATTGTCATCAATAAAGGTAATAAAATATTTATTACCACCTCTAGTGGGAATTGATTTTAAATCACACACATCAGTGTGAATTAGATCGAGGGGTTCAGTTATTCTTTCAACTGATTTGAAGGATGATCTTGTTTGTTTGGCTTCAACACAAGTTTTACATTTTGTTTTAGAGTCAATGGCAAAAGTTGGTATGTAATCTAATTTAATTAAACGACGCATCGAATTAAAATTTACATGACCAAGACGTCCATGCCAAACATTAGGAGACTCAACCAAGTAAGCAGAAGTACTAGCACTTTTATTCATGTTTTTCTTAATAGCCATTACATTGAGTTTAAACATGCCATTTTGGGCATAGCCCATTCCAACAAACATGCCACGCTTACTTAAAACAAACTTGTCACTTTCAAAAACCAAACGAAAGCCATGCTTGTTAAGCATCCAACCCGACACAAGACTCTTGCGCAGGTCTGGAACATAAAGCACATTCTTCAAAGTGAGCTCTTTCCCAGAAGTCCACTTCAAGATCACATCACCTTCTCCCTTGATATCCGATGTAGCAGCATTACCCATGTACAACTTTTCTTCTCCCACCACCTCTTTAAACGTATTAAAGAGGGTCTTATCTGGGCACACATGGCGGGTTGCCCCAGTATCAACCCACTATCCTTTTGGCTCATTAGCCACCAAGTTTACCTCCTCCATCATGGCAGTGAGGTCTGAAATCATGGCCACTAAAGGAATACCATCATCAATAACCATAAGAGCCGTGTCACGTTTAGGCTCTTTGCATTGGTCAACACGGTGACCAGTTTGTCCACAATTGTAACACTTCCCTTTAAAGGGTCCAACCTTTTTCTTCACACCACCTTTCTTTGGCCCAAGGTCAACACCTTTGTTTTTCCCTTTGCCATTGAACTTGTGGCCTTTGTTACCCTTGTAACCCCTTGAGGATTGACCATGTTCTACAAGGTTCGCTTTTGCAGAAGCCTCAACTTGACTTCCTTTGTGTGACAGCCTGTTGTCTTCTTCAATACGAAGACGCATCACAAGGTCTTCAATGGTCATTTCCTTTCGCTTATGCTTTAGATAATTCTTGAAGTCCACCCAACTAGGAGGCAACTTTTCAACAATTGCTGCCACTTGGAATGTTTCACTTAGATTCATTCCTTCCGACAGAATGTCACTAAGAATAATCTGCAGTTCTTGAACTTGACTCATCACAGTTTTTGAATCAACCATTTTATAGTCCAAAAACCTAGCAACAACATACTTTTTAGTACCCGCATCCTCAGTCTTGTATTTCCGTTCCAACGACTCCCATAATTCTTTGGCAGTTGGAACCTTGAGATACACGTTATACAAGGCATCTGACAAGCCATTCAACACATAGTTGTGGCACAGGTACTCAGAATGTTTCCATGCTTCAACTGCACTCACCGACTGAACATCACTAGTCCCTTCAGCAAGAACAGGGGAAGTTTCAGTCAAGAACCTCGCAAGGTTCAAGGTGGTCAGATAAAACAACATCTTTTGTTGCCATCTCTTAAAGTTCGCACCAGTGAACTTTTCTGGTTTCTCAGCATGATTTACCACAGCTTGGGCCGCTTGGGTACCAACTAATGGTCCCATGGTAGTGGATGTGGATCCAATAGTGGTTGATGTAGTTGACTGAACAGTAGCCATTTCTGAAACGAGGAAATAATTAGTTTAATGTAGAACAGATTGGTTTACAAAAAACCAATGCAAATTACAAAAATTTGCTAATGCAAAAAATATATATATATATATTTAACTGTTTATAAAACTTTTAAAAACCAAACAGTGAACGGGTTTTTAAAATCTGTTTTAAGCTTGTAGGACATCCGTTCACAAACAAATACAAATTTATAAGCAATATTAAGATTACGATACAGGGATAAGAATTACATCAAACTGAAAAGAAATTACAATAAGATAAACTAAACCAAGAACTGATTGCAAAGAAAATGAAGTAAACCGTTCAGGATGACTGAGGCACGTGAAGATCACGCTTCCCTTAAAACAGATTTCGGGCCACCCAGGAGAACCCGTCTGTTTCCCAGGGTACAACAGCCTAAGCAGATTGTACTGCCGGGACTAGCCTAGCACCTGAAGATGTACCTGAAACGAGGACGCGGAGTGCTTCCAGTGACGGGAAAGAATTGTCGTTGGTGCTGCAACTCATGCAGCGGTAAGAGCTAGAGCGTTTATTAGTGAGAGTGGTTTTATGGTTCTGGGTGCAGGTCTGCAAGTTCTGTGAAGGTTGCAGGTGTTGGTGCATCTCCTTCTGCATGCAGCCAGGTCTTTATATAGGACTCCCCAGCCGTAGTAGGTGTGTGTGGACACAGCTGGGTCAACAGGCGGCGGCGGCGGCGGCTACGCGTGGACAGGCTGGTCGGCAGACGGCGGCGGCTGCAGCCATGCAGGCTGGTCGACAGACGGCAAGTTCACACGTAGGCGCCTTCCAGAACCTTCAAAAATCATAAGGCGGCTCTCAAGCGGCTCGTGGCGATGCGAGTGTGCGAAGTGCAAAGTGCGCCATCAAAACGCCACATTACGCCCCATCGCCCCCGGTCCCGAGCCCGTGCCCGGGCGCGGGCGTGTTAGGGCCCTTACGGGCCCTCCGGCTTGCCACTGGGTGTGTCCCATTTGTATAGAAGATACTCTCTTCATTACCCTCCTTATTATAAACCACTCTCATTTTCTTCATCCCACCAATGTGGGACAACTTGAATACCAAAACTTGAATACTAAAATTCAAGTATTTCCAAGGCTCAACTCTAGATTATTTTTATTGAATGAAAATACAAAATTTCCATTCAAATAACTTAATAAAATTCCAACAGTGATAAACTGGGAAATCAGGTACTATAACTTTTATTAGGCATTTTCGTTACATCACGCGGATGAAGTAGGTTCATTCGTGTGGATGAATCCTTCATGCGGATGAAAGCTTCTTCGTGCGAACGTAGTTACTTAAGTGCGGACATAGTTTATCCGTGTGGACATAGTACCTTCATGCAACGAAGAACCAACATGTTTTCTATCCTCACCAAGAATCCTCTGGCGAAGAATCAATGCATGACGAAGAATCCAGCGAACAACCTCCACGAAGAATCTTTAATTCTTCGTAGACTGCACATTGTTCATGGGCTTTGATCAGGCCCAGCTCTATTCTTCAGTGGCCTGTGGATAAGGTTTGCTATAAAAGGAACACTTGCAGCAACAGATAAGTTTGAAGAACACAGAGGAGAGAACATAGTGAGCGTATTCAGAGAGTTTGAGAGTTTTCTTGTATCATTCTTGTAACCGAACTCTGCTAGGTCTATACACATTTGAGCTTTAATCATTCTTGTTCTTGTGTTTGTATTCTTTGTCTTGGTTGCATACCCGCTTGGATTCCGCACTTGCGGGTGTGTTCGGTAACAAGGAGAAGGTGTTCGAGATCCTTCTCTAGGGACCTACAGGTGGTATCAGAGCCTTGGCTCTTTCCTTGTTAAAACCAAGTTGGTATCTTGTGTTTTTTTTTTTTTGAAGTTTTTCTTGAAGATTTCTGAATTTTTTTGTACTTTTAAAAGAAAAATGGGTTAAAAACCTTGAAAAACTTGTTGTTTGCTCAAAATTTTTATAAAAACCTTGTTTAAACACATGGAGATATGTTAGAAACTGGTTTTTCTTAAAATTTTAAGCAAGATTCTTGTATGCCATATTTTCCGGTAACGTGTTTGGCCGGAAAAGTGACCGGAATTGTTGATTTTTTCTGAAAAGTTTAATATTTTCAAATATTTGGTGTTAAGTAAATCTGGATACCCACCAAACCACTTTTCAAATTCAGGAATCAAGATTCTGTCATTTTAAGAAAAAGTTCACCAACCACTGCATGAAGATTTGTGCACACGAACAATCGGTTGGCGAAGAATCGCTAGACGAAGAATCATTCTTCGTGACAATAACTGTTCGTGGAGGTTCATCTCAACTCTTCGTGGATGTAATTGTTCGTGGAACATTGGGCCTTATAATCTTCGTAACTGTGCCTTGGTATTATTCGTAGTAAATAACTCTTTGTGGACCAGTTCTTATTTGAAGATAAATCTTCGTGACAATAACTCTTCCTGACCATTATTCTTCGTTGGAACTATCTATTGTTCGTAGCTGGGCTGGTTTATCACAGTTAGTTCACATCGAAGGTGTTAATTGGTTTTTTGTTGTTTTCTATACATCATAACTTCATATTGGTGGGGTTGGAAACCTAACCCTAATGCAGATATGTATACGGGTAAAGGTTTAGTACCTTCATGGGCTCAGTCTCCCACAACCACGTCATCAGCACAACCAACTTCTATTTGGCAAACCAGTGGGCATTTGTTACTAACCAAAATCAAAGTATACAAAGTCTTCTTTTGAGCAAAAATGAAACCGGTAGTAACAACCGTCCACCTAAACTGATGCATATGAACGAGTATCCCAGTTGGGAAGATAGATTCCATACGTATGTTCTTGGGCAAAACATGGAGTTGTGGTTGTCTTTTACCACGAAATTCGATCAAGCACTTGAAGAAGCCGGTTCAAATGCCGTGACGTTTGCAGATCTTTCTGTCGATGATAAAAAGGCAAATGATTTAGAAAAGAAAGCATTTTTAATTCTAACTCAAGCCTTAAACAAAGATATTTATCATCATTTTGTGATATTTAAAACGACAAAAGGTCTATGGGATGTATCAAAGGTGAGAGGTCAAGGAAATGCATCGTCACGCAAGCTGAGACATGATCTGCTCAAAAAGGAATTTGACGGCTTCATGCGTATGGAAAGAGAGTCGCTGAGAGATCTGACAAGTCAATATTATCATCTGCTGAGTGAAATGGGTAATTTTGGGGTAGTGACAACTCCGGAAGAGGTGGTCACAAAGTTTGTCGATGCATTGCCGGTTCAATGGAATGATTTCTTTGAAATTCTAAAGTATAATGGCACTCTAGCTACAACCAACATCCATGATTTCATTCAACTCTTGGAAAACAAGAATCAAGAGGAAATCAGGAAGGCAAAAAGAGTGCCATTACCACAAAATCCCGAGATGTACTATGGAAATTGTGGAGGTACCAGCACGGTTGCAAGTTCTGCTCAACATGCTCAGCTGCAAACGGCTTTTGTCTCGAGCATCGATATATATGGGACACCACAACCAGCATCCTCAGATCAAAGCTATCAGTCTACTAGAGTACCATCATTTCTTGATCCAAACTACAAAGGTCAACAACAAGCCTATTATGGAAACACTTCATCAACAGTCAATGCTGCTCAATCAACTAATCCAAACACAGTTCGGCTAGACACTTCAAGTTTCTCAAAAGTGAGTGTTGAGGTGGCAAAGGAACATATGGAGCTGTTAAACACTTTGGTGAGCGCCTACTGTGGGTTAGTGGTGGGGAAAATTGGGAATATCAATTGACTCAGGAAGATTATCAGCAGATAGATAAGGATGAAATGGATTTGATGGATATCAAGTGGGCATTTGCTAATGCTGTGAGGCGAGCAAAAGACTTCATGGAAAGAACTGGTAGAACCAACTTGGAAAGCAAGAAAGATACCAAGTATGGGCTCGATAAGCAGGTGGTCAAATGTTTCAATTGTGGTGAACACGGTCATTTCAAACGGGAATGCACGAAGCCAGCTCAACATGGGAACCAGAATCCGTTCAGAAATCAAGGCAACCAATCGAACTAGAATCAAAACAGGAATAATGAACGTGCTTTGATACCTGCAAACAATACTCATCAAGCAGGTCCATCAAACAACAACCGAGCTCTTGTGGTAAAAGTTAATGAAGGTTGTGACTGGTCAATTTAACTGGGTAGCGGCGATCAGGGTGGAACAGTTTGTTTTGCTGAAGTTGTCAAGGATCTAAAACAAGCATGTGACACCTGTGTCACTTCAACCATCAAACAAATTCCAAACCAATGAAATATTGTATTTCATACTTGGGATTTTTAAAAATATGTGTATCGTTTGCACATATCAACTCTTGTTCGATTTTAAGCTTTAAATCGCCTTCTAGAGGGTTATACACGCTCTGATGGGTAAATATAACTAGTTTAATCCAACGAACACTCTGGAATAGTGAAATAGGCTTAACATACCTTAAATAACCTTTACATAACTTAGAACTAAGTTTTGAAGGCTTTGGTATGCCAAAATCAAGTTAAATCGCTTACAGGGACTTAATTCGACAAACTGCGAAAGTATGCCAATTTGAACTATAACAAACATTCCGGTACACAACCATAAGTTAAATATACCATAAATATCCTTTACATAGCTTAGAAATAGGCTTTGAGGGGTTCGGTATGCTAAAATAAACTTTTGGGTCATTCAGGGACTAAAAGCGTAAAAAAGTGCTCAAGTTTGCACCTTCGCGCATAACTTACGTTCTGAATACATCTGGACATCGAAAAATTTATGTAAGCACTAAAACATTTTATTTTAGTGTTTGGCATAAGAAAAATCCATGCGTCGCGTCATTTGGATCGTTTTTCGCGCTTATGCGCATTCCGTCGTAATTAAGCGAACATCGCGATCGTACGGCCAAACGAACCGACACCCGAGATATTTTTGAGCACATTTTAAGTTACCTATACTTTAACTTCATTTTATAGCTTTGAAATGGGGTTAACGGGGCTTAAACGTGTCAAAAGTGCATCAAATAGAAAGTTTGGAGCTTCAGGGGCCTGTTCTGCCATTTTTCAAACTTTCTGGTCTGCAAGGTCCTTGCGCACCGCAAGGTTCTAAGTCTTACGGTGCACAAGCAGGGGTCAGACAGCAGAATTGCAGAAACATTGCATCTGGTCCATTCCACTTGTTGCACATGGTTTTGGGGCAAATCTATGGGCTCAAATGGTTTTAGAAAACCAGGGTCTTGAGGTGTATGGCCAAAATCAAAGCACGGTTAACGAGGAACGATCTTAACAGCTCTACGAACACTATAAATACCCAACCCCATTCCTTCCAAAAACCCACAAGAATCTGATTTGAGAAGCTCTAAGTTGAAACCATTGTTTCATACCTGAGCTACTTCGATTAAGATTAGCTTTCGGGGACCCTTTGTAAGTGTTCCTTCGTTCTTTTATTGCTTTTCGAGTCCGAAAGTCAAACTTTGTTTGACTTTCTGCATTGACCAGTTTATGGTCAATGAGAAGTTCGTTTGAACTTCATAACGTGAGCGTAATCACGATGGTCATAGTCCCTAGTGACTATACCTACTGATTACCACGTTATCTTGGCTCAGTGACGATTCGTAGTTTCGGCCAAAATGTGTGTTATTGCGTATTTTGTAACCAAACTACTCTTAGGTATCAAAACCGTTTGTTTTGATACCAAACTTGTTTTCTAACTTAGTTAAGCATGTTTCAACATGCTTAGCTCGTCACTTTTAGTTTTGTGCTTGTCTAGGGTCGTAAGGGTAAGCGATCTAATCAATCGCTTATGCTTTCGAACCCGACCCATTTGGTCGATCATTAGGATCCGACCAAATATATTAGGTGACCATAGTATATAGGGAATAACCTTCCGAGGTTATACCTTATGGTCGCTTCGTTTAAGTAGTTGTATGATAGGTAGTTTATATGCCTTAGGTAAATTACCAAAATACCCCTTTGATGCCAAAATTCATTTTAAACATATGTAACATAACCTATGACCTCTAAACTGATTTATCAACAATATTAAACATGTTAAGGCATATTCTACTTGTCATAGGACTAGTTAGGCTGTCCGAACGCGTTTCACGCGAACGACGCGTTAAAGTAGCATAAGCTACCTAAACGGGTCGTAATGGGTCGTAAGCACTTAGGTTAGGTTTCATTTAGTATGTAGGCTTTGTTAAACCATATGACACGAGTTTCCCTACTCGTTTGGTTTACGAACCCTCATTCTATCTAAATCCTCCGTTATAGGTCCGGTTTATTAATGTAGTTACCTATATTAGGTGCCGTTTGATATCCGTGATCTCTAGCATTGTTTGGTTGTTACTCAAGGACTACTAAGCAATCTCAAGTGAGTACATAGAACCCCCTCTTTTACTGTTTTCAACTGTTTTGGGGTGAAGCATGTGTACCTATATGTTATTTTCATGATTTCAAAGTATAATTGATTATACATGTTATTACTTATCAATTGACAAACTAAACGACTATCTATGGTTTAAACATTGATTTCTCAAAGAACATAAAATAAAATGTTGAATTGTACTTATTTTATGTTCACCAGACCGGTTGGTAGTATGATATAGCGCTATAGGATTTGACACCCCATTCCTGTTATCATGGAATGTCTGAAACCAATTTATTTTTTCTCCATCCAAATAGGGATTGCCTTTATGGTATTCCTATAGTCTCAAAGGTGTATTTTGATGCACTAGGTCTGAATGAATTCTTAAATCACATTATTTTTGTATATTTACTTATACTCCCAAAAGTATAGTTTGATATGCTCCCATATGCGATATAGTACAAAACCAACATATATTTTATTTTATTTATCACATCTGAAGAAAACACTGAACTAATTATGGGACTAATCAGTTTGGTTTATGTTCCTTTCATAATGGTTAATCTTCTTTACGGTTTCCTGAGCTCCTTAATGACTTGGGTTATTTGCAAGACAAAACACCGTTACTCGTTAAGAGGGGAATGTGGGGGTTTCCCTCTTAACCGGGCTCCGGCGTGAGAATAAGTGATTGCTTTGGAGGAGATA
The DNA here is from genome assembly GCA_030545235.1 of Helianthus tuberosus. NCBI lineage: Eukaryota > Viridiplantae > Streptophyta > Magnoliopsida > Asterales > Asteraceae > Helianthus > Helianthus tuberosus. The sequence continues at coordinate 76,163,541 of CM060451.1, read as the reverse complement.
ATTAAGTATTAAGTGTGCGAGTAGAGGGAATGGAATGTTTAACTTGTGAAGTGAGGTCTCTATTTATAGCCGGAGAGGTGTAAGAGGATGTGGGCTGATGGGCCTTGGGCCGGTAGGCAACAACATGGAGGATATGCTCCTTGTCTCATTGGTTTCGACCGTTAGTGGCTTATAGGAGCTTTCTGGAGCTGGCGCAATGTGATTGGAGCCACGTGTCATTGTTGTCAGCCTGGACACCCTTCTGCCATCAGCAGGTAAGTGGAGATCGTGGGGCAGTTGTCTCTGCCCTATGATTGGTGCCATGTAGGCGTCCTTAAGTACTTTTTGTCTCCTGCATGTCAGATGATCGTGCAGCACGATTGAGCAGCGCCAGAAGGACGCTGATTGGCTCTTTTCTTCTGCCACTTGTACCTTGTGTACTATCTGGAGCAGCCTTGCGCTGCTTCCCTGTGCGATTCTTGCTGGGCATGTAACTAACCCGCGCGGGGTTTGGGTGACTGAGTGCTCCTTCAGTATGCTAAGTGCTGCCATCGGAGCTTCCTATCGTCTAGGCCTCGCACGTAACTAACCCGCACGTAGTAGGAAGTTTGTTGAATAAGGAGTATGGTCCCGCGCGCAACCTTGACGGAGGTTTGCGCGGCTTTTTTGGGACCATACCCCTTCAAGTCCCCCCAGTCCAGTGCTGCACCATGCGCGAGGCAAGTGGTTGGAGCGCTGGACTTAGAAAAAATAAAAGTTGAAGAAAATGCTTCCTTGATTTTGGTAGGCGTGGCGCGTGTAAACTTTTATTGGTTACAACAACGCGACTACCAGGCTTGGTTCCAGGTGAGCTAGTGCCTTTCTGTGTAGGCGCGCAGGATTATTAAGTCATCGCTAACACTGCGCGGCCTTAGTAGCTTTTGCATGAAGCCTGTTGTAATTTATGGCGGGAAAACCTTCGAAATTTGAACTCTGACTAGTTGGCGAGAAAAGTCATTGATGGTGACGTTTGAGTTTACCTGTTACACGGCTGTCATCAAGTTGTCTCTGACGGTTGGTCATTCCGTCAGGAGAGTGAGTTCCACGCGCGCATGAAAACCGTCGTTCCGGGATTCCCGCCTTACGTGTCATCCTCTGATTGGTCACGTGCGCGGCGATCTCGGCACGTTTACCCATCGCATTAAATGCGATGGGTATATATATCCGAAGAGATGTGGGAGGTCATCACTTTTCTCTTCTACTATTGTCGTCTTCTTCTTATTTGATCTCAAATTCTCTTTGAATCTTCAGACTTTTGAAGAACAGTAGCAGATCTTCAAGTCTTCGAGGGCGATCGTAGCAGATCTTCAAGTCTTCGAGGGAGATCGTAGTAGATCTTCAAGTTTGTTTCTGGAATCTTCAAGACTTTTGTCGGTTTATCAATGGCTGAAGAACACCATGAAGATAATCCCGGAGAAGAAGGCCCAGTTCCTGTTCTCCGGTGGGATTTAGGGTTGTTTGAACAAATAGTACGGGGTTTCCGGTTTCCACCGGAATGGGATGCTAGGTACCCCGGTCAAAACCAGACGGCCGCCGATGCACCGCCGGGTTATATAACGTTGTTTGAAGATTTCTTTCGTCAGGGAAATTTCCGATTGCCGGCCACGAACTTCATGGCCCATAATCTTCAATTTTATGGGTTTCATATATCACAGTTGAGCCCTCCCGGGATGGTCCGGGTCTGACACTTCGAGTTCTGGTGCTGGTCTCATGGCATAGAGCCAACTGTGGATAGATTTAGGGTCTTCTATCAGTTGATCCGGAATATGGGCTTTTACTCCTTTGCCAGTAGAGGCGCTGCCAAGAAGATATTGCTTAATCCTCCGAAGAGCTTCCATGAATGGAAACCGAAGTTCTTTTATATTCGCGAGGAGGTGATCCCAATCGCCATGACATTCCGTGCTTGGTCGGAGCCAATTGCGAAAGAGGATCTGGCGATCCCCAAGACTGAGGCTTGGTATCGGGATCTTACATCTATCCCAAACCGAGTGTTTGGAGAGAATGTCTTGGTAGCAGCGAGGATGAGCGACCAATGGCTGCCTGACAGCCAGGAAGTTCCAATCTTGATGATTGAAGACAGAGGTTAGTGATCTCCTTAGCTTCATTGACTTCTTGTTTCGTAACTTAGTGTTTTTATGTAATTTGTCATGAAGAGGCGCGTCTGTATCAAGCTGCCTTAGCTACCTTTGCTGGTTCTATGGGTGTGTGCCCGCTCCAGGCTGGGGAGGAGTACTGGTACGAGCGGATTAAGGGTAATTTCATGTAGCCGGTTGCTGATGCGTTCGCTTCGCCGCCTACTGCAACCGAAGGTGCGCACATACCTAAACCTCGTCCTTTGCGCTCTGTGACTTCTGCTGGGAAAGAGGTTGTCTATCTTTCCAGCGAGGAGTCTGTAGGGTCTTCGAACGGGGAGCTAAGTTCGTGGTCTAACGTCTTTGCAGGTGTGTTGCGCGGCCTGGGTATCGACCCTGAAGAGAAGAAGAAGAAACCTTCTCGGAAGAAGAAGGTGGTCAACGTAGAGGCTGAGGTAATAAGCAAGAAAGGCGGGAGTAGCCGCGCAGCTGCTGGTGCTGCTGATAAAGGTATTCTTCGGCTTCGTCAGAGTGACTTGAAAGATTATGTGATAATTAGTGACTCACTTGAGGGCTTGTCGCGCGCAGGCGAGAAGAAAACTGGAGCCGGTGGCTCAAAAAGTGAAGGTAGCGCGGGTTCTCGCAACCCGGATGTTGGCGCTACTCCCTCCTCTATTGCGCATGAAGAAGAGGAAGAAGAAGAAGAAGAGGCTGCTGAGAAGTTGATCAGCAGAAAAAGAAGTAGAAGCGAGACCACAACTGGTGTGGCTGCTGCACTGAAAGTTGGTGAGGTCCCCTTGATTGGGAAACGGAGCAACTTACGCTCACTTTACAAAGTTTCTCCGGGTTAGTTTATTTAGTTATGCTAATTCTGATACTCTTCTCTTCTTTAACACTTGGTTTTTGCAGAGGCTAAAAAGAAGACCCCTGAGAAGGGTGTGATGTTTGTAGATCCCCTAGAGCCGACGCATAAGAGGCCTAAGGTTACTGTTGAACCTTTTAAAACCGTGGAGTCTGATAAGGCAAAGCATGCTGTCGCAGTCGAGAAGGGGAAGACTGGCGTGACATAGAAGAGTAAGTCTGAAGAAGACAAAAGGAAAGCTGATGAGGCGCGTAGGAAAGCCGAAGCTGATGAAGATCGACGGAAGAAGGCTGAGGACGTGAAGAAAAGATTGGCTGAGCAGGAGAAGAAAAGGTTGGCAGAGCAGGAGAAGACAAGGCTAGCTGAGCAGGAGAAAAAAGAGAAGGAGAAATCCGCTGCTGACAAGTCTGTTGGGGTTTCTACTGGAAAAGGTACGGCTTCTGGTTCGGCGGCTAGTCAGGGTGGTGCAAAACATGGCGCGCCGCCGCGTTCTCCGATAGGCCCCCGGGATACTGTGGGGGATATTTATTACAAGTCTTACACGGAAGAGAGCCGTGGTGACGCTCCGCATCATCCGCCATGGGGCTTAAAGCAAAAGGATACCTTCCAAGAATTCGTGCCTTGCCGCGATTGGTTGCTGAATTCCATTCCTCCAGGTGAAGTTGATCGTCAAAGAGCGCGCACCCACAGCGGGTTATATCATGCTTATGTTGTAGGCGAGGCCAACACCCACGCTGCTAACCAGGAAATTGTTCGCGAGTGGCGAACACTGGTTAGGGAGAGGGATGACTGGGAGAAATATCGCGATAGGATACTAAGGCGTGCCGCTGAATTGGAAAAGTCTAGAACTGCTTTTGACGAAGAGAGAGCGAAATTCGAGGCTGACCGGAAATCAGAAGAGTGGGGGCGCGAGGGCCTGAGAAGCAAGCTTCAAGCTGCTGAACATCAGTTGGCTAAGGAGAAAGCTGAGTTCAAACGCATATGCGAGAAAGACAATGAGCGCGCGTTCGCGGCTCGTAACAAGATTGTCGACCTTGAAGCCAAGGTTGCTGAGTTGACAGCGAAAGGTGGAGGATGCGCAAACTGCGCAAGCTGCTAAAGAGCAGGCTGAGGTTCGAGAAACTTCTTATTCCGTTTAATACTTTTGTTTAGTAGGTTAACTGAGTCTTTTATCTCTTGCAGGTCGAATTGGCTGAGGTAAAGGCACAATTGTCTGGCAAAGACAAGGATCTGACTGCTAAGGACGTCGAGATCGCTGAGCTGAAGCGTCATTTGCGAGAGCAAATTGAAAAAAGCGAGTCCTTGGAGATCGATCTCGAAGCTGAGAAGGTTAAGGCTGCCACTGCTGAAGAGGCCAAACAAAAAGCTGAGGAGGCCCGAGACATTAGCACCACTGCTCTTAACGTAGCGCAAAACAACTATTCCGAAGCTCAAGGGATCGTTGATACCTTGGTTTCTGAGGCCGAGTGGTTATGTGGACGAGGAATAGTTCTGGTACGCCCTTTCTTGACTTTTGTTTTACTTCCTTAAAACCTGTTGTCTTATGTATTTTGTTTGTTGTAGATGGCCAACTCCATCTTAAATGCTGGGGAGCTAGACAAAGCTGTTGTTGCCGTTATAGATGCTTCTCTCACAGTTGGTCATCGGAAAGGCTATCTTGAATGTGTGGAACATGCTACAGCTATGCTTGGGCAGGAATTCGACATTAGTCACTGCTCGGTGACTGATCAAGCTGAGGCTGAGCTAGCTCGCGCTGAACACGGTTATGATCATCTGTCGATGCCGGTGATGGATTTGGTTACTGATGCGCTGAAGCATGATGACTGGTGTCAACGGCTGAAGACTATCCTTGACCCACCGGAGACCGTTGAGCTCTCGGATGAGGAGGAAGCTGTGGGTGATGATGGCGATGGTAAAGGTGATGGTGATGGCGACAAGCAGGACGGTGATAATGATGATAGCTTTAAATAGGCTAGTACTTTTAGGCTCTGTGCCTTGTAATTTTTCTTGGAGTTTTGGCTGTAAACCTTTGCGCGGTCGCGCTTGTTTAAGACTGAATGAATGTTGTTTGTTTTATATATAACTGTTACGTGGTTGCGCTTATTAAATAGAATGCTTGCTTATTCTTTCCCGTTACAATTATTGCACTGTTGCTAGAAACTTTGGTTAAGTTAGCGCGAATAAATGTAAGTATGGCTCTTGTATGAGTGTAGTTGCCCGGCCTCGCGCTATGTTCGCGGAGAACCTTGGAGGCATAACTCAAGAGCTCGTAAGTTACTGTAATGTTTTCGTGCTAATCAGAAGTTTAAACATGCATTTGTAACGAAAGAAGTAATAGAAAACATGTCGTATGCTTTCATTGACTTGGAAACAGGAGCTTAGGCCAATCGTACATTGCTTGTAACGTAAAGGGCGTGTAGCCAACATAGGAAAGTAAAAAGCGCGTGGCCAACGTTAGTGGATAAAGGCGCAGGGCCTAGAATAGTTACATATAGCATTTGCGCAGTTGTTGCGCATTCCACGTGCGCGGAATGATATGTCCATCCAGGGTGCGCAATTTGTAAGCCCCTTTTCCTTCGTGAACCAAGTATGGGCCTTCCCATTTGGGTGCTAGTTTTCCTGGGCGTTCGGCATTTGAAGCTTCATTGTCTCGGAAGACGTATTCTCCTGGAGTGAAGGTACAGATGCGGACTCTCGCATTGTAGTACCTTTCCAGCTGTGTCTTATACTTGGCTTCTTTGATTCGCGCAATTTCGCGCCTTTCTTCTAGCAAATCCAAGTCGAGACGACGCTCTGCCTCGTTGTCGATTGCGTTGACTGTTGTCAAGCGCGGAGAGGGCAGACCTACTTCTGCCGGGATAACCGCTTCTGAGCCATAGACTAGGCTAAAAGGGGTTTCGCCAGTACTTGTCTTTGGCATGGTTCGGTGAGCCCACAAGATACTTGGGAGCTCATCCACCCAGCCTCTTCGCTTTGTGCCCAGTCGGGCCTTTATCCCATCGACGATACACTTGTTCACACTTTCAACCTGTCCATTGCCTTGAGGATGCGCAACGGAGGAGAAAGTGTGTTCGATTTTCATCTCTTTCATCCACTTCTGGAGATCCTCAGAGGCAAAATTGGTTCCGTTGTCTGTAACGATCTTGAGTGGAAGACCAAACCTGCAAATGATGTGCTCCCAGATAAACTTGCGCACCATCATTGCAGTGGTTGAGGCGAGGGCTTTGGCCTCCACCCACTTAGTAAAATAATCAACGGCCACAATTATAAATTTGACGGCACCAGGAGCGTCTGGGAAGGGTCCCACCATATCAATTCCCCACTGCTGAAAAGGCCAAGCAGTGGATACGGGGATAAGATCGTTCTTGGGGCGCAGGGTTTTCGGAGAGTGTCGCTGACAGGAGTCGCACTTGCGCAGCTCCTTCAGGGCATCAACATGCATCCCTGGCCAGTAATATCCAGCGTTCATGATCTTCGCGACAACCATGCGTGGCCCTGCATGGATGCCGCAGATTCCTTCATGAATCTCCCTTATCAGATAATTCACATCTTGGGGGGTCCACGCAACGCAGTAGTGGCCCTAAGAAGGACTTGCGGTATAAGATACCACCATTCATTTCATAATGTAGGGCCTTGTTTTGAATCTTCCTTGCCTCTGCCTTGCTCTCCGGGAGTATTCCTTCTTGCAAATATTGAATTATAGGGGTCATCCAGGATGGCTGCCCTATCTCTATCACGTTGACTTGTCGTAGCAGAACTGATGGATTCTTGAGTACTTCAATCCTTACATCTTTGGCGAGAGGTTGAAAGGAGGTTGAAGCCAGTTTGCTCAAAGCGTCTGCTGGTTTGTTTTCGGATCGATTGATGTGTACTACCTTGTAATACTTGAATTGTTGAAGCAACTCTTTCGCCTGTTCTAAATATAGGGCCATAACTTCGCCCCTTGCATCATAGATTTCGTTGATTTGACTGGCGATTAGAAGTGAATCAACATTTGTAGCTCCCATTTTGATGGCGAGGCGTAAGCCTGCCAGAAATGCCTCGTATTCTGCCTCATTGTTGGTGTTTTTAAAATCCAACTTGATGGCGTAAGTGAATTCATGGTTTTCAGGGCTCACTAGGCGTAATCCGGCTCCCGCGCCGTCCTCATTTGAGGCCCCATCAGTATAAAGCATCCAAGTCTCATTTGTCGCGTCTTTTTCGGGAGTCTCCACCAGCTCACAATCTTTTATTTTATCAATAGGGACTTCTGTGATGAAGTCAGCTAGGACTTGGCCCTTGATGGCTGGGCGCGGCCTGTACAAAATGTTGTGGCCCCCCAGCTCGATGGCCCATTTTGCTAATCACCCGGATGTTTCTGGTTTTTGCAATATCGTGCCGATGTGGAAATTTGTAAGTACGGTGATCACATGCCCTGTAAAATATCTGCGCAGCCTTCGGGAGGCGTGTAGCAGCGCAAGCACCAATTTTTCCATCGTGGAATATCTCGTTTCCGGGTCAGTGAGTACCCTGCTGACGTAATAAATTGGAGTTTGGACTTCATTTCTCTCCACCAGTAATACCGACCCTACTGCCTTATCCGAAGAAGATAAGTACAGTATGAGTGGCTCTTTTTCAAACGGTGCAGTCAGGGTAGGGAGCTTAATCAAACACTCTTTCATTTGCTGAAAAGCTTTCTCTGCTTCAGGGGTCCATCTGAACTCTTGTTTTTTCACACAGTTGCGCAGAGTGCTGATAAAAGGGTACGACTTCGCGGCCAACCGTTGCATGTCTTTGATTGTCCGCGGCGATGGTATTCGCTCTATTTCCTGGACTTTTTCCGGATTCACTTTAAAGCCGCCGTTTGTGACTATGAAGCCTAAAAACTTCCCTTCTTCCATGCCAAAAGAACACTTGGCTGGATTCAACTTCATATTTACGCTGCGCAATGAATTGAACGTTTTTTCGATGTCCTTCAACATTTGGTTTTCTTCGGGACTTTTGACCACTAGATCATCGATGTAAACTTCAATATGCTTTCCGATGTCTCCCGCGAAGGTCTTATCCATCAAGCACTGGTATGTGGTGCCAGCGTTTTTGAGGCCAAATGGCATCTTTGTATAGCAAAAAATCCCGAGATCAGTATGAAAAGCTGTCTTATCTTCATCTTCGAGCTTCATTTGAACTTGATGGTATCCCTTGTAGCAGTCCAAGAAGCATTTCCATCTATATGGCGCGAGAGAGTCTATCTTTTTGTCAATCTCAGGCAAAGAGTAGCAATCTTTAGGGCATGCCTTGTTGAGATCGGTATAGTCAACACACATTCGCCATCCTCCACTAGACTTCTCTACCATCACGGGGTTCGCAACCCAACTTTGATAACGTACTTCTCGCAGGATGCCGGCTTTAAGTAACTCGCATACTTGCTCATTCATTGCTTTCGTTTTGTCTGCCCCTAAGTTGCGCCTTCTTTGGACTTTCGGTTCAACAGAGGGGTAGGTGTTTAAACAGTGCTCGGTAATGTCGCGCGGGACTCCGGTCATGTCAGCCGGGGTCCAGGCAAAGATATCTATGTTCTTGAACAGGAGCTGCTTGAGACGAGTTCTGATGTTTGGTGAGATTGTGTGGCCTATCATCACCGTTTGCTCCGGGTACTTGCGATTTAAAACCCATTTTTCGGGTTCGGTTGCTGAAACCTTCCCGCTTTTGTTGGGCGCATCTCTTCTGTTGACATCACTTCTTTCCTTGCATAAACGATTGCCACCCCCGTCTTGGTTGGGAAACCAATCGCTGAGTGGGGGGTGGAAGTTATCATGTTCAGCTCACCTTGCGTCTCTCTTCCGATCAGCACATCATGTCTTGACTTAACAGGCATCACCATAAAGTTAACGTTCGTTGTTCTTGAATGCTTCCCGTCAGAAAGTGTGACGGGGAAGCTGATTTGGCCTAGCGGGAAGACCATTTCATTGCAGAATCCAGACAGTGGATAATCAACTGGTTCAAGTCTCGCTTTGTCTTCATCGTCGAACTGGTTAAAGCACTGCTCATAGATGATGTCTGCTGTACTCCCCGAGTCAATGAAGACGTATTCAGTTTCATAATGGCCGATGATACCGGTGATGACGATGGGTCGTGTGGCTCGAGGACCCCCGCGCACCACCGGGAAAATGACCTGCTGTTCTTGCCATGAAGGCTCATAAGGTCTCTTGCCTTTTTCTCTCGCACTATACCTTGGTCCATTGACCATGTGGGTCTCTAAGCGTCGGACTTTCTTGTGATTTCCCTCATCGTGGCGATGGAGCTGTCGAGTTTTTTGCGCACGTTTTTCACCAAGTGGCTCAGCTATCCACTCTTCAGCGCTCTCTCGATCTGTTGACATAAGCTGTAACAATCATCTGTTAAGTGGCATGCATCCTTGTGGAAATCACAATACAGGTTGGGGTCTTGCCCCTTTTTGTTCGTCATAGGCCTTGGAGCCTTAAAATCATGGTTCTCCGTCATTAGCACCTCTTTTGGTGTTTTTATGAGCGGAGTCCAATGCTTTTCTCGATTATCATCTCTGACTGCCTTACGATAGCCGATGCGATCAATAGTATCTCGCACGTCTTCTTTGTAGCGGGACCGTTCCTCATAACGAGGTCGTTCACTATAACCGCTGGAGTGATTGGTCTTCCACCCAGGGTTTTTGCCTTTGTTTCGTCTGTTGTCGTCGCGCGAGTGTCCCCCTTTGGAAAATCGATCTTCAGAACGATAACTGTTGTTTCTGGCAAGTGACTCTTCAGTTTGCGCGACTATCTTCGCGGCTTCCATGAGCTTATCCCATTCCTTGGGCATTCCGTCTTTCCCAGTGATGGTTCTAATTAGGCTATCACAGCGGATGGCTTTCTTGAAATGGCAGCGCATGAGTTGCTCACTTACGCCCCCGATTTCCAAGCACTCTTTGTTAAAGCGAGTGATGAAATCTTCCAAACCCTCGTTATCTCTGTGCCAGATGTCTTCAACCTCGGCTGTATCGCGCTGGTATCGTCTTTGTTGACTGAAGTGACTCAAAAACTGAGTCCTGAAATCCACCCATGATTTTATCTTTCCTGGAGGAAGGCTGTCGAACCAGGCGCGAGCAGCCCCCGTAAGCATTTGGATAAATAGATGGCACCACATGGGCATATTCCATCCTCCCATGCAGCCCACGCTTGTGAAAACTCTGACGTGATCATCAGGATCAGTCAATTCGTTAAATTTTCCGACTGTCGGAGGTAACTTCTCTCTTTTGAGCGGCGCGAGCGCAATCTTTGGAACGAACTTTGAATGTTCTACAGCTTCAGCTGGTCGGTAGGCGAGGCGAAAGTCTTGCCCTGCCTCTTCGGTATACCCGACGTGTTGTCTTGGTTTGTAGTATTCGTGATTTCTTTGCAAACGATTGAAGACTGAAGATTCTTCATCGCCCTCCCAAGTTGGATCATTCGGGTCAGTTTCTTCCTACTCATTGTTCATGTTGCACGGCGTGAGCCGGCTATGGACTGGGCCTCTTTGGACGTGTGACGGATAGTCATAGTAGCTTTCTGTTTCTTCTCGTGTATCGCGCGTGTCGTGCACGCTTAGTCTCCTGGTAGGGGGAGGTCTATTCATTCTGCCTTGGATGTTTTGCTGCGGGGGTATCTGGCGCGCCCCCTGACTCTGTCCCTGAGGAGTAACCAAGGACGGTTCTGCTGTTAAGACTGCTTGCTGTGCGCTCAAGGATTGATATGCCTCATTAATGGTGGCAAGTTGCTTGGCGTACCATGAGGCTGGAGTTTCGCCCTCTGGTAGCCCTAGTAGCGCCGAGATGTTCTGAGGTGGAGCTAGGTTTGAAGGTCCAGCACCGTTGTTTCCTGGGGTAGTTCAACTTCGCCAATTTCTTCGATGTGTTGAGGTTGGGCGTTTTGATTACCCTCCCCCAACGCTGCATTAGAGTTTGCTCCGAAACCAACAAACTCAGGAATGATTCCTTGACCAGCCATGATCGAAGGAAGAGAAAACAACGAAAAACTCAGGAACAAAGAAGATGAAAGTGATTTGTGAAAAAACCGGTGGGCGCCAATGAAGAAACACTGAACTAATTATGGGACTAATCAGTTTGGTTTATGTTCCTTTCATAATGGTTAATCTTCTTTACGGTTTCCTGAGCTCCTTAATGACTTGGGTTATCTACAAGACAAAACACCGTTACTCGTTAAGAGGGGAATGTGGGGGTTTCCCTCTTAACTGGGCTCCAGCGTGAGAATAAGTGACTGCTTTGGAGGAGATAATTAAGTATTAAGTGTGCGAGTAGAGGGAATGGAATGTTTAACCTGTGAAGTGAGGTCTCTATTTATAGCCGGAGAGGTGTAAGAGGATGTGGGCTGATGGGCCTTGGGCCGGAAGGCGACAACATGGAGGATATGCTCCTTGTCTCACTGGTGTCGACCGTTAGTGGCTTCTAGGAGCTTTCTGGAGCTGGCGCAATGTGATTGGAGCCACGTGTCATTGTTGTCGGCCTGGATGCCCTTCTGCCATCAGCAGGTAAGTGGAGATCGTGGGGCAGTTGTCTCTGCCCTATGATTGGTGCCATGTAGGCGTCCTTAAGTACTTTTTGTCTCCTGTATGTCAGATGATCATGGAGCACGATTGAGCAGCGCCAGAAGGACGCTGGTTGGCTCTTTTCTTCTGCCACTTGTACCTTGTGTACTATCTGGAGCAGCCTTGCGCGGCTCCCCTGTGCGATTCTTGCCGGGCACGTAACTAACCCGCGCGGGGTTTGGGTGACTGAGTGCTCCTTCAGTATGATAAGTGCTGCCATCGGAGCTTCCTATCGTCTAGGCCTCGCACGTAACTAACCCGTGCGTAGTAGGAAGTTTGTTGAATAAGGAGTATGGTCCCGCGCGCAACCTTGACGGAGGTTTGCGCGGCTTTTTTGGGACCATACCCCTTCAACATCCAAAGCATATTTTGATATGTTATTTACAAAACTAAAACATAGTTTAATATGTTATTTATCACATCCAAAGCATATTATGATATGTTATATATGAAACCAAAACATAGTTTAATATGTTATTTATAAATCCGAAGTACACTTGTAATATACTACTGAAAACTATTATTTTAAACAACTAAAGTATATTTAATGTACTATCTATCTAACGATTGGGTTTTGGTTAGTGTTTAGATAACGGGACGGATGTAATGTGATGAAAACATGGTAGATACGCCGCTGATACTTCTTATATATAAGTGTTTTCATTGCATTACATACCGTGGTGTTATTTAGCACACTTGGGTTAACGATATTGAAACTGAAATATACTTTAATATATTACTCATTCGATTCTCTTAAAATCCAAAGTATATTTTCAAATATACTATAAGCCTTTTTATCAAAATATTGTTTTACAAACAACTTATCTTATACAAACTCATCTTTACTTGGTTATTCATTTAACCATACACTATTCTCTTATTATATATATCATCTGACCTTATTGCTCTTCAAATGATTTACAAAATAAAACAATCTACAAGGTTCATGACTAAATTTTATTAAACATCTTCTTTAAACTCAAGTCATGAATCCTATTTTCATAAAACCTATGTATCTCACAGGCATTTTTATGCTGACGTACCTATTTTTACATATGTTTCAGGTGCCGTCTTATGATGATTATTGATACACGCTACAGTTAGGATGGACTCGTGCCTTAGCGACTTTAAAACTTGGAAGATCATAGTTGTACTTATTTGATTGTATTAAAACAATGAGTTCATTTATTCAATAAAACAAAAATTATTTATTCCATGGTTGTGAAATGATGATTCTGTTACAACACTCCCCGACGTTTCCGCCACGTCTAGTTGTTTTACGTGGTCGGGGTGTGACAGAAAAGTGGTATCAGAGCCAATGGTTATAGGGAATTAGGTTATTAGTAATGCTTTGACCTAGACTATAACCTTCCTAGGACCCTAACACAAGTTTTCTTGTGTTTAGTTTTAAAACAATACCGTCACTTATTCTTAGGTGACAACCACAATAAGAACACAAATTTCTATCCCGCTTTGAATACTAATCATCTGTTCTAGGATGATTTATTATATGGTTTTGAACCCTTTAATTTCTCAAAATCCCGTCAAAGTTGGTCTAAATAATGTGAACACGTGCAAACTGGAAGGCTGGGTGCCTGTACCCTGAGTTTTCTGTCTAAGGCTAGAGTGTTCGTACAAATCCACATAATCGGACCAGTCACTCTTACCTGGGAACTCTTGGGGTGAGTGTCCACTTATAGGCGAGCATGTCTTCGCGATACATTATTTTTTACCTATTTACTTTGATTAATCACCGGGGTCGTTTGTTGCTTTGTAGTAAAAAACAAATGACCACTATCCTTGCTTTCATCAGATTTGTTTCATCTCATTCTTTTCGTTTAATTCTCTCACTCGTTTCCTTTCATGTTTCCTCTTTTAGAATGCCTCCTCGACGTGAGAATCAGATAGCGAATGCCGAACTGGCAGAAATTATTGCACAATAAATGGCTGCTGCGTTCCCAAACCTCATTGCTCAATGGAACCAAGCCAACAACAACAACAACAATGCTCCATGCAATTTCAAGAATTTTAACTCGGCTAAACCGCTCAAGTTTAGTGGTTCTGAGGGAGCAACTGGGCTTCTTCAATGGTTCGAGAGCATTGAGAATACTTTCCGTCACGTTCAGTGTCCTGAAAATCGCAAGGTTGAGTTTTCTTTGAGTGTGTTTCAGAAGAGGGCTCTTACGTGGTGGAACGGGGTTATAAGAGACCGCGGTGCTGAGGTTGCATTAGCACAGACTTGGGCCGAGCTTAGGGCTCTTATGATGAAGGAATTATGTCCTCGTCATGAGCTAAGGGCTCTAGAAAGGGAATTTGATGATTTGAAGCAAGACAGTGGGGAACATCGAGCCTATACTGACCGCTATGAGGAATTGAGCTTGTTATGCCCTACTATGGTTACGCCTCTGGATAAGGCGATTGAGAAATACATTGATGGTCTTCCTGATGTAGTTCAGGATATCGTTACTGGCAGCAACCCTACTACTGTCAGACAAGCCATTGAATTGTCTGCCACTCTGACTGAATCCCATATCAGGAAGCGCAAGCTGTTTCGGAAGGGCGACTCAAGACCATCTAACAAGACTGCTCAAGTGGAACCAAAGGAAGAACATGCTGAGGTGTCCAAGAAGAAGAAGCGCAAAGCCTCTCAAAACTACGCTGTAACTGCTCAAGACAAACAGGTTGCGCCAAACCAGCCAGCACAACCTCGCAAAAGGCAAAACTATGTTGGTACCGCACCTTTGTGCAACAAGTGCAACCGTCATCATCTAGAGCAAGAGCAGTGTCACAAATGTACCCACTGTGGGCGGTTGGGACATTTGATCAATGTTTGTCGTTATGCAAATCAAACTGCTGCAAACCCTGCTGCTGTTCAAGCACGGTTCCCTCCGGGGTCATGTTATAACTGTGGTGACCTTACCCACTACAGGAACAATTGCCCAAGACTTGTTAACATACCTCCAGTGCGTGGACGAGTATTTACATCAATGAGGCAAACATGAACAATGATGCAGCAGTGAACAATTAGTGTTTTGTATTTCCTTGGTTGTTATCTTTTGACACTTCAAGACAATTCGGTTGTTACATAAATAAAGATTTGTTGTTTTTATTTCTGCAAAATTTATGCGTCTGTGTGAATGCTTGATGCTACCTTATGATGTCAACCCAAAGACAAACTACCCGTATGGTTCTGTCATTTTATAATCACTTGTGATCTCCCCAAGAACCTTAAACACTCGTTTCTTTTAAGAAACAAAGCCAAACTCTTATTAAAAATCCTTCTATCTTTATAGATGGATCCTTGAAAATGATTAAAGTGCCAAATAAAATCCACTGATTGGATTCCTGGTGTGCTTTAATTATCCATGCCCAAAGACAACGAATTAAAGAATCAAGTTAACTAAATTTGTGCTTATGTGTTTTCTTACATGTTTTGTGGTTGTATGTGATCCATCCAAATCCTCATAGAATCTTCCATATCTCATACGAAAGATTCTGTTGGGATTGAACCTTATCAGAGGAAAAGATAATTAAAGCCAAAACTGGATCAGAGCAGTGGATCCAGAATAAGCAGATGTTTACATACAAATCTCTCCCCTTGAAAGTGGTTTCATATCTGCTGACCTCCTATCTGCTGATCTTACTAATTGCTGACCTACAACTGCTGCCTTGCATCTATTGCCCAATGTCAAAGACTGATGGAAGACCAAAGCTCTGCTGATTCAATCTACTGCCTTGAGTCTAGTACTGCTGATCCGGACAAGCACTGCCGGGTTCACAGCAGTGGAAGGATGCAGCAGCTGTTTAAGTGTCTTTTATGTAATGAAATGTAATAGCAGTAGTTAGTACATCAGTGATTGTATAGATCAGAGGTTAGAGTTTGTTAGGAGGTTAGATGTCACTTTCATGGTGACGTCAGCTAAGATGCTCAGTGGTTTGCAAGTGCCTATACATAGTTCAGTACTTTGTACTGTTCTATTAGCTCTTTTGCATCATCGTCTTCTTTGCACGAACAAACAACTGAGCTCTGGCTGAGGGGGAGTTTGCATTCATTCATCAATCATTGTAATCGTTATTGAAATAAATTCAATCTTTCGATTCATTGTGAAAAGATGTTTGATCAAAGTATTACTCTCATTTGATTGTATGCAAAGTTTGTTTTCATCATAATTCCGCTGCACACTCATCCATTTTTCATTTTAATTACAAACACAAAATACAATCAGAAACAAACTCAGATCCAACAATTGGTATCAGAGCCTGGACAGTCAAATTTGATTTAACAATCATTTTGACGTAAATAGTTCAGCTCATAACAGTTGATACTGATCGTTTGTTCGTTTGTTGAAAAACAGAGCAATGATTAATCACCATTAAAGTTGATTTTTCAGTGTCTGTAAAACAACAAGAATGACGTCACAATCTCAGGATGATAAAAACAACATCGGCTCGCTTTTTAAACCACCTATGCTAAAAAGAAACGAGTAAAACATCTGGCAGAGGAGGATGGGTCACATCCTCGCTCAACAAAGCACAGGTTGTTGGAGGTCTGTCACCTTTGGTCCCCATGTTCCTTCAGTGCCAAGCGCTGAAGATGCTAAAAAGTTCGTTCCAAAACCAGTTGAAAATTATACCGAAACCGACTTTCAAAAGCTCGAACGAGATGCTAAAGCGTTTAGCATCATAGCATCAGCGCTGCCCAATGAGATATATGCTGGACTGTTACACTGTAACAGTGCCAAAGAGTTATGGGACACACTTAAGGAACAGTTTGGGGGAACCGAAGAAGTCATAGAAAACAATAGGGAAATCCTGAACCAACAGTATGAAACATTTTGTTACGTTAAAGGTGAATCACTAACACAACAATTTGAGCGTTTCAGTTGTCTCATCAGTGAACTGAGGCTTGTTAACACCACTTTTACAAACTCAACTCAAAATAGCAGGTTCCTCAGGTCACTGCCAGAAAAATGGGACACCATAGCTTTTGTCACCCAAAACTCACCTGAGTTCAAGGATCTGACCTTGACCCAACTCCACGGTCGACTCCTGACCTACGAAAGGGAGTTGAACCATAAAAGGAGGTTACAAGAGTCAGGAAAAGTTACTGATGATTACACTTTCGGTAATACTGCTCTTCTAGGTCAAGAAGAATCTGGGAGCAGTGGTAAGGATCAGGGTTATGATCACTTCATTGACATAACTGCTGGAGCAAATTCTAACAACCCTGATCCTCACTCTGCTAGTTATGCATTCACTGCAAACGAAAACCAGATGTCAGACAATTTATGCTTTGAACTCAATGATTTGCAACATTTTGATCCCACTGACTTAGAGGAAATGGACATCCTGCACCAACTGGCTTTGCTAAGTGTTAGAACTAGCAAATTTTACAAAAGAACAGGGCGAAAATTCCCAGGTTTGCATGGGAATCTAAGGGTTGGGTTGGATAAATCGAAAATCAAGTGCTACAAGTGTAATAGGTTGGGACATTTCGCTAGGGAATGTAGAAGTCAAACTACTGGTCCCATAATTACTCATCCTAGCTCAAATCCTAGACCTCAAAGCCAAAGCACTGTGCACTATGCCCAGTATGCCCCAGCAGCTCAAGTGAACACTGCTCACTATGCTGCTGCCCCTGTACCAGTGCACTATGTCCAAACTACTGTTCCACAGATCCAATATGTTCAAACCCCTGCTCCACAGGTACAAGTGCAACCTGTTGCACCTCAAACCACTGCTCCAGCAGCAGTACAACCAGATCAACAAAGCTTTTTCACTCAAGGGTTTGTTGACTGGAGCAGTATGCCTGAAGACCTTAGTGATGAAAATTTTGCACTCTATGCTTCTAATGATTCTTCTCATAATGAATTTTGTTTGATGGCATTAGAGTGAATACAGGAGGGGGTTGAAACTGAAGAGGAACAGCTGCGTATTGAAACAGTGGGTGAGGTGACTGAAGTAGTGGTTACTGCTGTGGCGGGTGAACTACTGTTGGGAGAAAGTTCAAGTACCCTGATTGAACCACTGACAGACCCATGGTCCGAAGAGGACAAAGAAGAAGAGAAGGAAGAAAAGGCTGGTGAAAAGAAGGTGAGAGCTGATGATGAAGAGAATCATCAATGTGATTGTGCAATGATGGCTGCTGCCAAGGTATCTCCTCAAGTTTTAGAAAAACTGTGTTCTGACAATTGCATTATTGCTTTTGCTAACATCAAAGAGGTGAATGAAAACCTTCGGGATAAAATCTTAACTGATGAAGTCAAATTTGAAAGATCTTTAAAAGAACTTAAAAACAAATTGGCTGAAAAAGAGAAAGAGATTAGCAGCATGAAAGAAGAGCAGAGCATAACCAAAACTCAACTCCAAACTATGGTAGAAAAATACCAAGTTTGCAAAAAGGAGTTAGAGTCCACCCAGATCACATGTGAGAGATGGGTGGAATCATGCAAAGGGTATGAGGTTATGCTTGAAAAACACATAAAAAGCAATGTGAAATTTGGGGTTGGTTATAGAAAACATGATGATGAAAACATTGCTATTGGAAAATCTGTTCAAACCACTGATGTAACCACTGAGTTCATACCAACAAACAAGAATGGCCAATAAGTGAAAATCACTGACAAACTTGGTAACAAAATCACACTTGACAGACCAATGGGATCCTCTACTTTTGAGGAGCTTGAAGATTATCAGTTTAAACCAAAATGGTCTGATGAGTGTGATATTCTTGAAAATTTCAAGTCAATGGACTTTACATCAACTGATGGTGTTAAAGCTCCAAAAGCTAAAGTTATACCTCTCAAGGACATCCCAGCAGTGGTTAAAACCTCTGCTGCAAAGGAGTCTGAAAAGAGAAAGAAGAAAGAAAAAATTGATAACTTGTTTTGTGAATTCTGTGAGAAAAGGAATCATCTAACAAAAGATTGTTTCCACTTAAAAGCTTATGATTTAAACAGAACAAGTGTCATTGTTTCAGCTAATAGTTGCATTATTTGTGGTAAAACAAACCACAAAACTCAAGCATGTGTGTATCTCAAAAACTTTGATGTGAAAAAGAATGAGTACATTGCTAAAACATCCTTGAGTCCATCATCATCATCAACGTCTGTCAAATTCACCAAGAAACAACCACTGTTTGTGCCAGTTCAAACAGCTGTCACAAAACAGCTGAACCAAACATCTGTCAAAAGAGATGTTCAGGTTACTGATGCACCCCCTGCCAATCAGTTCAGAAAAGGCAAGGAAAAACAGTCTTACCAAAGGATTCCACATGTTTATGAGGCCTACAAAAGGCCCTCTAAACCCAGAGTGAACAGACATCCTTTTGGTTACCAGCAGGTGATTGGTCAGGACCCACAACAGTGGTTAGAGAAACACTGTCCTAAAACAGTCCAAACCCCTGACCTAACCACTGTCCATCATTCTGCATCCATCCCAGACACTGTTGAGACCCCATCCAAAGCCCTGCTGGCTTTGGAAACCCTAATGAACTAATCCTTTTACTTCATGTGCAGGGAGCTTCTGCATGCTTTGATAGTCTTTGGTATGTAGATAGTGGAGGCTCCAGGCACATGACAGGATGTAAAGCCCTCCTCAAAGACTTTAAAATCCATGGTGGGGGTGATATATCCTTTGGGAATAATAGTAAAGGGAAAGTTCTAGGGTCTGGTACAGTGCAGTCTGGAAATGTAAAATTTGAAAATGTCAATCTAATAGACAATCTAAAATTCAACCTTCTGAGTGTATCACAAATGAGTGACAAAGGGTTTGGGTCATTCTTCACAAAAGATTGTTGTAGGATTGTTGGACCAGAAATGGTCAAAAAGATTGAAGCAATAATCAAAACTGGTCAAACTAAACTTGTTGCTCAAAGAAGTGGCAATGTTTATGTTGTTGACATGTCAAAAGAGTGTCCCAGAGCTGATGCCTGTCTATTCTCAGCTGCCTCTAACAAAGAGACAGAACTTTGGCACAGAAGGCTGGGGCACACAAATCTTAAGACAATCACAGAAATTTCAAAAAATGGTTTGGTGAGAGGCCTACCACAAAAATTGTTTTCATGTCCTGAACATTGCATTTCCTGTTTAAAAGGAAAACAACATAAAAGTTCTTACAAGTCCATTGAAGAGTCCAAAACAACCCAGTGTTTGCAAATACTACACATGGATTTGTTTGGCCCAGTTCAAGTCATGAGCCTCAAAAAGAAAAGATATTGTTTGGTTATTGTTGATGACTTTTCTAGGTTTACATGGACTTTCTTTTTACACTCAAAAGATGAGACTGCAGGCATTTTGCAAGACTTTGTGACACAGGTTGAAAAGAAATTTGACCTTCCAGTGAAAAGCTTCAGGAGTGACAATGGCACAGAATTCAAAAATAAGGAGTTGGATGCCTTCTGTGTGAAGAAAGGGATTGTAAGGCAGTACAGCATCCCTAGAACACCCGAACAGAATGGGGTAGTGGAAAGGAAGAACAGAACTTTGATTGAGGCTGCCAGAACTATGCTTGCAGATTCAGGTTTGCCATTAACTTTCTGGGCAGAGGCAGTAAACACTGCTTGCTATGTTCAGAACAGAGTTTTAATAAACCCCAGGCACAAAAAGACTGCTTATGAAATTCTGTATAAAATCAAACCACTGATCTCATATTTCAAAGTGTTTGGCTGCCCATGCTTTATTTTGAACTTAAAAGATTCCATTTCAAAATTTGCAGCCAAAATTGATTGTGGTTATCATCTGGGATACTCAACCACTGCCAAGGCCTACAAAGTGTTCAATACACAGACCAAGGCAGTGGAGGAGACTTTGAATGTTAAGTTCAATGAACTTTCATCAATGAAAATCCCAGCAAATCCTGCAGATCTGTTTGATCTTGAAAAATTTACTTTTGAAAATACTGCTGTCAAGACTAACAGTGCAGGTCCATCAGAGGATACAACACCAGACTATGGGTATGAAATCATCATCCCTCAAAGGTCTGCCACAAAGGGAAAAGCACCAGCTGTTCAAAACAGTTGTCAAAGCTCAACCACTGCTACCTCAACAGTTTTTGACCAAAGTAGCCCATCAACCACTGCTTCCACATCCTCAAACACTGCTGACAAAAGTCCTCAAACAGTGGATAAAAGTCAGCAGTTGTCCACTTCTTTACCTCCTATTCCACCACCTTTTGAAGCCACTGCTGGATCATCAAAGTCCCCAGCAGTGGTTAGCTCAGATGATACACATTT
Organism: Helianthus tuberosus; assembly: GCA_030545235.1. NCBI lineage: Eukaryota > Viridiplantae > Streptophyta > Magnoliopsida > Asterales > Asteraceae > Helianthus > Helianthus tuberosus. The sequence continues at coordinate 76,142,783 of CM060451.1, read as the reverse complement.
GCAGCCTTCACCAACCAATGCCATCATACCATACCAAGGAGATTTAATCTTCTTGAGATCTCATCCACCTGATCAAATCATTAGCAACATAAATGAAGGGGTGCTCACAAGAAGCCAAACCCAAAACATTTTTCTTTTTGCTGGTTTTCTATCACTCCATCAGCCAGTCAAGTACCAAGAGGCACTGAAAGACAACAGCTGGGTAGAAGCCATGCAAGAGGAGCTCCAACAGTTTAAAAGACAACAAGTATGGGAGCTTGTACCACTGCTAGAAGAGGTTAGTCCCATTGGCACAAAGTGGGTCTTCAAGAACAAAACTGATGAAAGGGGTATTGTTATCAAGAATAAAGCCAGGCTTGTGGTTCAAGGTTACAGACAGGAAGAGGGGATTGATTATGATGAAACATTTGCCCCTGTTGCAAGATTAGAAGCCATTAGACTGTTCCTGGCCTTTGCTGTCAACCACAACATGAAGGTGTTTCAAATGGATATCAAAAGTGCTTTCCTCTATGGTACAATTCAAGAAGAGGTGTATGTTTGTCAACCTCCAGGTTTTGAGGATCCATTTTATCCAGATCATGTCTACAGGCTAAACAAAGCCTTGTATGGCTTGAAACAAGCACCAAGGGCCTGGTATGAAACTCTTTCCAACTTCCTACTCTCAAATGGTTTCAAAAGAGGTACCATTGATAAAACACTGTTTTTAAAATGGAGAGGGAAGGATTTAATGATTGTCCAGATTTATGTGGATGACATTATTTTTGGAAGCACATGTAACTCAATGTGTGAAGAGTTTAGAGAACTCATGACAGCTGAGTTTGAAATGAGTGCAATGGGTGAGCTGCAATGCTTTCTTGGTCTCCAAGTTCAGCAAATGCAAAATGGAACTTTCATTCATCAAAGCAAATATGCTAAAGAACTTTTAACCAAATTTGATATGAATGATTGTAAACCATGCAGCACACCCATGGCAACAAATAAGCTGGTCATGTCTGATGAAAAGGATGAGCTGATTGACCAAACACTTTATAGAAGCATGATTGGGTCTTTATTGTACCTAACTGCATCTAGACCAGACATCATGTTTGCAACATGTGTCTGTGCAAGAAGTCAATCGGCTCCCAGAAAATCAAATCTCATTGCTGTAAAAAGGATCTTCAGATACATAAAAGGTGCTCCCACACTTGGTATCTGGTATCCAGCTAATGGGAATATCAAGCTTTCAGGCTTTTCAGACAGTGACTTTGCTGGATGTCACACCACAAGGAAGTCCACTTCAGGAGGGTGCCAGTTTCTAGGTGATTGCTTAGTTTCCTGGCAAAGCAAAAAGCAAGCAGCTGTTTCAACATCCATTGCTGAAGCTGAATACATTGCTGCTGCAAGCTGTACAGCCCAACTCCTGTGGCTTCAAAATCAGTTATTGGATTTTGGTATCACTGCCTTAAAGACACCTCTCATGTTGGACAGTCAGGCAGCAGAAAATATCATCAAAAATCCAGTTTCCCACTCTACCACCAAACACATCGACATCAGACATCACTTTGTGAGGGATTGCTATGAAAAAGGTTTGATTTCTCTGCATCATGTCCCAACTAAAGACCAGCTGGCAGATGTGCTCACAAAAGCACTTGATACAGCCACTTTTGAAAGCTTGGTCTCTAGAATTGGGATGCTAAACATGGAATAACAAGCAAAATCTTGTTTTTCTATGCATAAAAGCATCAAAATGTTTTCAGAAAATCAAAAATCCATCCTTAAAAATAGCTAAAACTGAAATTTTCATTAAAATCCTTAAAAGTCTGCCATTAACCACTGATTGTTCAAAAGTCTGCTCTACTTCAAAAGTCTGTCCACTGCTGAAAGTCAAACCCTGTTCTCTCATTTCTTTGATAAACTCTGTTGTTCAAAAGCAGTGTCTTATCCACTGATATGCTATCCACTGATCGTGAAAATCATCCACTACTTTCATACCACTGCCTTCATCAGTCACTTTCATAAAAGTACTGTCCTTCACTTTCACCAGGGGTTGTCACGTGGGCAGTACATATTGGTCAAACCTTTTCTAACGGCTGCCACGTCAGCATTCACTTTCTTCCCTATAAAATCCCCCACTTACCACCAAAATAGGGTTTTACTGTCGAATTGAATTCTTAAAAATTCTCTTCTCAAAGCATTTTTTTCATCTCATCTTTCACAAATTTCTTCGATCATTCTCTTCAAAAATGACAAAATCGAAGTCATCTTCAAAACCCTAATCCAAGTCTTCATCGAAAACAGCCTCTCAAAAGGCAATTTCCATAGAAATTCCATATAAACCATCCCACAATCTCCTGGGTCTTCTCACAAAACCAGGAACCACCAATGTTTTCGATTCCATCATTGACACCATGGCAAAATCAAAGTACAAAACTTTGTTCACCGTCGATGCACCAATCTATTTGGAGACCCAAAGGGAGTTTTGGAAGAATGCAACCCTTGAAAAACAAGGAGACATTGCAACCACCATACACTCTTCTGTAAAGGGTAAAGTTGTCTAAATCACGCCACAATCCATTTCAGAGGTCTTTCAACTCGGTGATCAGGAAGGTAAAATTTCTTTCACTAAAAACGAGTTACAAACTGACTTCATTGAGAGAGGGTATGAAGCCACAATGATGAAGAAACTTACCTTACAAAAAGGTTATTTTCCTTCTGCAACCAGATTTTTATTTCATACCCTCCTACTATGTGTTTCAAACAAAACCACTTCTTTCAATGAAATCCCTTTAAAGATTCAAAATCTGGGATATGGAATTCTTCAAGGAGAAAATTTTAACTATTCTCAGGAAATTTTTAAAGATTTGGTTAATAATGTTGAAACAAAATCATTCTTACTGTTTCCAAGGTTTTTAAGTTACTATTTTGCAAAGAAATTCAGTAAGGATGATTTAGCTGTAATAAACCAAGGTGATTCTACTCAAATAAACAGTTTAACAACTGAAACTTTTTCAAGAATGCTAGCACCTTGCAAAACACAAGCAGAGGTGCCTGAGCAGATTTTAGCAGTTACAACTGCTCCTCAGGTATCTGCTGCTGAGCCCACTGCTCAAGGTGATCAAAGCAGCAGCACAACTGCTTTGAAACCCACACCTAAAATCTTCAAAAAGCCAAAAAGAAAAACTCAAAAACCCCCAAAACCCATCAAAAAGGCAACTCTGGAGGATGAGATACCAGAACTCCTGCCTGTGACAACACAAATGTCACAAGAAACCACTGCTGGTACTTCCTCACAGCAGTTGGTACAAATATCTCAACCCATAACCGAAACTCCTCCTGCTTCTTCACAAAAAGAACAGGTTGTACAAATAGGGTCTCCACATCATGATGCTCTGGAAACACTCGTTTCTATCATCCACAGCTCAATACCCGGGGCAAATCCACTTTCTACACCAAACATCACATCCACAATTCCCCCACCAACTAAACTGCTGTTGGATGCAATTGATTTGAACCAGACACTAACCAGTCCTTCTCAATCACCTATCAATGAGAATATACCTCAACAACTGACTGGGTCTGATGTATCAATCTTTGCTAACTCACCAACACAACCTGAGGAGGTTACACCCCTTGAGTTACAAGTAACTCTTGGTGGTAGTCCAAGTGAAGCAGCCACTACAACTGTTGAACCCACTGGTTTACAGTTGGACAGTGGTTACATTAATAAGACTTCCTTGGAGGCAATTCCTTTTATAGCACCTCTGCCAACCACCAGTGGATTTATTTATCCTACTGGCAACATCAAAAGGTTGTCAAGTGTTGCAGGAAGAAGACCCCAGTACCAAGAAAAAGGGGCATCAGTGGTTAATGTTTGGAGTATACTCCCTACATCAACTACTGATAAAACCACTGCTAGTGGGAAATCAGATGATCCCATTAACTTTGGTGATGGTTTAAAGTACCAGAAATTGACGGATCGTATTGAAAAGCTTGATAACTCTGCTGCAGAACTCAAAGATATGCTACAACAGGTGTTACAAGTACAAAAGGTATAATCAACTGCTATTCCATCTCAAGCACCTGCTCCACAAAGGGCACCTGCTACAAATGAGCTCTGGAATTTGTTTCAACCTTTTCTCCATCAACAAGCAAAATTAGCAGATCAGCAACATGAAAAACATGTTCAACAGCTGAGAAATGCCATGGAGTCAAGGTTCAAGAATACTCAGGCTGATCTAAAGGCTCTCAAAACTCAGATCTTGCACACCACTGGCACTGCTCCTCCAAAAGTTCGCTTCATTTATCACCTCCCAGAAGATAATGCCAAAAAGGGGGAGAAAATTCAGGAGTGGAAAAAGAAGGGAATAGAGGATGGTCTCTACATTGAACCAGAAAATGCAAACATGACCAAACAGATCCCTTTGCCAGATGGAAGCAAGAAAATTGATGTGACCACAAATGCACTGGCAGAAGCAGTTGCAAGTGTAAAAAGGGATAGAGAGGCCAAAAGGAAAGCCAGGGTGGATTATCCGGATCAGGGTACTTCAGGATCAAAAGATGATGAAAATCTTATTGATGAAGAGAAGAAGCCTACAAGAAGAGTAAGGCTACCCAAATCCATTCCAACCAGACGTTCAAAGTCTGCTCCAAAACCACCACCTAAAACAGCTGTTGTAACTCCTGCTGTATCAACTACTGTTGGTACTTCAGTGGTTTCAACATCTGCTCCCACTTCAACACACACCACTTCATCACACACCAAATCCACTGCCTTACCATCATTACCACCAAAAACAAAATCACCTCCTGCCAAAAAGCAGAAGACAGTAGTTGTTAAAACATCTGCTGTAATGACAACAGTGGTTGGAACACCAGTTGTTTCAACAACTGTTAGTCAATCACAAACCACTGTCACTACATCCACCACCACTATTCCATCCAAAACATCATCAGCCCCTCCTCAAACAAAGAGGAGACGGCTAATTCTCAAAGATGATGACACTTCACCACCACAACCATCTTCAAAATTTTCAGCTCTTGTCACAATACCAAAACCTGTTCCTCTCTCTTCAGTTCCAATGTACAAGCCCTTACCTCCTACAGGTGTTCAATTTCCTCTTGAACTAGCAGCTGTTAGAGAAGAAATAAAATCCTTTTACTATGAGGATGACCCTACCAAAAGGAGTTTGCCATCAATAAAAGGATATCCCTGGCCTAAAAATGTTGATGAATATTTGAAAGTCAAGGCCAAGCAAGCAGAGGATATCTCAAAAAGAAACACACAAGGGAAATCTGACAAAGAAATTTCAAGAAACTATCAATATTTGCTCACACAAGTCAGATCCCTAGAACAATTTGCAAAAAAATGTTAGTCAACAAATTTCAGAAAGAGCAGCTGAAACTCTGAAGAAAGACTACATTGAAAGCATCATGGCTCACAAAAAGTACAAAGGAGAGAAATACATGTACAAAGAGTGGACTGTTCCTGAGCTTGAAGATGAAGCTGCAAGAATTCAAGACATGATCAAAAGGAAGGTCACTCACACTCCTCCTGACTGGGCAAAGTTTAGAAAGAATGTACCTGACAAACAGGTAGAACTGAAAAGAATGAAAGAGGAACTGGTTGCTGCTGAATATGGAAACAAAAGACAAGTTGCTAGATGGAAAGAAGATGTGGTCAGGGCTACCTACAAGAAGTTAGAGGAACTTAGAAAGAAAGATCCAAGAGTTCCACAAAAGCCTGACTACTCCAAAGTAGAGGTTTCAAAAAGACCACCGAAGCTGCAAGCTAAAAGAACCACTGCTCCAGCTAGAGCTGCCATCTACAAAAGAAGGAGCAAAAACCAGTTGAGTACTGAAACAATTCAAGATCTATTAGCTGGAGATGTTGTTGTAAAAGCAGGCATGAAAGTAATGATAAAAGAAGATCTTGAGTTGGAACAATCTGCAAGTACTGCTCAGCCAGTTATGAATAGGCCAGCCTCACCAAATACTTCTGCAAATAAACATCTCCCAAGAAACCCACCAGACTCAAAAATACAAAAGTGGGAAACTGACAAACAGACCTGCGTATTGACTTTGCTCAGGTCTGGTGGAGAAGTGGAGAAAATATCAAGGGAACAAGCTCTTGGCCTGAGTCTTGAAGATTTGCAGGATCTCCTTGATTTTCCACTTAGCAGGGATGATGAAGATACAGATGCCCTAGACTTTGAACTACAATTTAAAGGTCAGATAAGGGAACTGTTGATGAGGCAATAAAGATTTCCACAATAATGAAGAGTTTTGGCATTATCTGTTCCAGGGGAGATTGTTGGGATTGAACCTTATCAGAGGAACAGATAATTAAAGCCAAAACTGGATCAGAGCAGTGGATCCAGAATAAGCAGATGTTTACATACAAATCTCTCCCCTTAAAAGTGGTTTCATATCTGCTGACCTCCTATCTGCTGATCTTACTAAGTGCTGACCTACAACTGCTGCCTTGCATCTACTGCCCAATGTCAAAGACTGATGGAAGACCAAAGCTCTGCTGATTCAATCTACTGCCTTGAGTCTAGTACTGCTGATCCGGACAAGCACTGCCGGGTTCACAGCAGTGGAAGGATGCAGCAGCTGTTTAAGTGTCTTTTATGTAATGAAATGTAATAGCAGTAGTTAGTACATCAGTGATTGTATAGATCAGAGGTTAGAGTTTGTTAGGAGGTTAGATGTCACTTTCATGGTGACGTCAGCTAAGATGCTCAGTGGTTTGCAAGTTCCTATAAATAGTTCAGTACTTTGTACTGTTCTATTAGCTCTTTTGCATCATCGTCTTCTTTGCACGAACAAACAACTGAGCTCTGGCTGAGGGGGAGTTTGCATTCATTCATCAATCATTGTAATCGTTATTGAAATAAATTCAATCTTTCGATTCATTGTGAAAAGATGTTTGATCAAAGTATTACTCTCGTTTGATTGTATGCAAAGTTTGTTTTCATCATAATTCTGCTGCACACTCATCCATTTTTCATTTTAATTACAAACACAAAATACAATCAGAAACAAACTCAGATCCAACAGATTCATAATAGGATATCCAAAGATACTATCTTAAATTCTTAATGGACTTCAACATTGTAGTTAAGTCCCTTGGGTTATAAAGTACTATTCTATAATTGGACCTCTTGAATGGTCTAGTTAAACATATTGATTTTGAAAATCTGATTAGAAATATCATGTGATGATATAATTAAAAAGATCCCTTAAGTGGTCTATTTAAGGAGATCGTACGACGATCTAGTTAAGAAGATCATGTGTTGATCTAGTTAAAAAGATCGTTCATTGATCTAGTTGAAAAGATCCTTTGGTGGTCAAGTCAGGTCGCTTCATGTTTATTCAATTGACTTTTCCCCTACGCATTATGAAATGAACTGTGCGGAATGTGCAAGGAATTACGTAATTATGGAGGCCTACATAATTATGGAATTTAGTGCACAGAAACCACAAGAAGTTTTGTCATGTGTTAAAACATATAGTGATAAGAATAATGATACGGGAGAAGTCTTGGACCTTGACCAATGTCATTTTATCTTACACTCCCCAATTCTGATTTCAAGCACACACAAGTTTCCTATGATAAGTCTTCATAAGAAACGTTCTTCTGTCCGGAGTTCAAAATTCCATGTTTTACTACTACAAGGAATTCACTTTGAGGGTTAACAAATTCACTAAGAGTCCTAACATGGCCCAGAGTTTTACTTAAGGGTTCAATGGATCTATTAGAAGGTGAAACCGCCATAGCTGTCTTCACAAGTTTCCTCTAGAATTAAATTTCGGGACGAAATTTCCTAAAGTAGGGGAGACTGTGACACCTGTGTCATTTCAACCATCAAACAAATTCCAAACCAATGAAATATTGTATTTCATACTTGGGATTTGTAAAAATATGTGTATCGTTTGCACATATCAACTCTTGTTCGATTTTAAGCTTTAAATCGCCTTCTGGAGGGTTATACGCGCTCTGATGCGTAAATATAACCAGTTTAATCCAACGAACACTCCGTAATAGTGAAATAGGCTTAACATACCTTAAATAACCTTTACATAACTTAGAAATAAGTTTTGAAGGCTTTGGTATGCCAAAATCAAGTTAAATCGCTTACAGGGACTTAATTCGACAAACTGCGAAAGTATGCCAATTTGAACTGTAACGAACATTCCGGAACACAAACATAAGTTAAATATACCATAAATATCCTTTATATAGCTTAGAAATAGGCTTTGAGGGGTTCGGTATGCTAAAATAAACTTTTGGGTCATTCAGGGACTAAAAGCGTCAGAAAGTGCTCAAGTTTGCACCTTCGCACATAACTTACGTTCTGAATACATCCGGACCTCCAAAAATTTATGTAAGCACTAAAACATTTTATTTTAGTGTTTGGCATAAGAAAAATCCATGCATCGCGTCATTTGGATCGTTTTTCGCGCTTATGCGCATTCCGTCGTAATTAAGCGAACATCGCGATCGTACGGCCAAACGAACCGACACCCGAGATATTTTTTAGTACATTTTAAGTTCCCTATACTTTAACTTCATTTTAGAGCTTTGAAATCGCTTAAACGTGTCAAAAGTGCATCAAATAGCAAGTTTGGAGCTTCAGGGGCCTGTTCTGCCATTTTTCAAACTTTCTGGTCTGCAAGGTCCTTGTGCACCGCAAGGTTCTAAGTCTTACGGTGCGCAAGCAGGGGTCAGACAGCAGAATTGCAGAAACATTGCATCTGGTCCATTCCACTTGTTGCACATGGTTTTGGGGCAAATCTATGGGCTCAAATGGTTTTAGAAAACCCGGGTCTTGAGGTGTATGGCCAAGATCAAAGCACGGTTAACGAGGAACGATCTTAACGGCTCTACGAACACTATAAATACCCAACCCCATTCCTTCCAAAAACCCACAAGAATCTGATTTGGGAAGCTCTAAGTTGAAACCATTGTTTCATACCTGAGCTACTTGGATTAAGATTAGCTTTCGGGGACCCTTTGTAAGTGTTCCTTCGTTCTTTTATTGCTTTTCGAGTCCGAAAGTCAAACTTTATTTGACTTTCTGCATTGACCAGATTATGGTCAATGCGAAGCTCGTTTGAACTTCATAACGTGAGCGTAATCACGATGGTCATAGTCCCTAGTGACTATACCTACTGATTACCACGTTATCTTGGCTCAGTGACGAGTCGTAGTTTCGGCCAAAATGCGTGTTATTGCGTATTTTGTAACCAAACTACTCTTAGGTATCAAAACCGTTTGTTTTGATACCAAACTTGTTTTCTAACTTAGTTAAGCATGTTTCAACATGCTTAGCTCGTCACTTTTAGTTTTGTGCTTGTCTAGGGTCGTAAGGGTAAGCGATCTAATCAATCGCTTATGCTTTCGAACCCGACCCATTTGGTCGATCATTAGGATCCGACCAAATACATTAGGTGACCATAGTATATAGGGAATAACCTTCCAAAGTTATACCTTATGGTCGCTTCGTTTAAGTAGTTGTATGATAGGTAGTTTATATGCCTTAGGTAAATTACCAAAATACCCCTTTGATGCCAAAATTCATTTTAAACATATGTAACATAACCTATGACCTCTAAACTGATTTATCAACAATATTAAACATGTTAAGGCATATTCTACTTGTCATAGGACTAGTTAGGCGGTCCGAACGCGTTTCACGCGAACGACGCGTTAAAGTAGCATAAGCTACCTAAACGGGTCGTAAGCACTTAGGTTAGGTTTCATTTAGTATGTAGGCTTTGTTAAACCATATGACACGAGTCTCCTTACTCGTTTGGTTTACGAACCCTCATTCTATCTAAATCCTCCGTTATAGGTCCGATTTATTAATGTAGTTACCTATATTAGGTGCCTTTTGATATCCGTGATCTCTAGCATTGTTTGGTTGTTACTCAAGGACTACTAAGCAATCTCAAGTGAGTACATAGAACCCCCTCTTTTACTGTTTTCAACTGTTTTGGGGTGAAGCATGTGTACCTATATGTTATTTTCATGATTTCAAAGTATAATTGATTATACATGTTATTACTTATCAATTGACAAACTAAACGACTATCTATGGTTTAAACATTGATTTCTAAAAGAACATAAAATAAAATGTTGAATTGTACTTATTTTATGTTCACCAGACCGGTTGGTAGTATGATATAGCGCTATAGGATTTGACACCCCATTCCTGTTGTCATGGAATGTCTGAAACCAATTTATTTTTTCTCCATCCAAATAGGGATTGCCTTTGTGGTATTCCTATAGTCTCAAAGGTGTATTTTGATGCACTAGGTCTGAATGAATTCTTAAATCACATTATTTTTGTATATTTAGTTATACTCCCAAAA